>JANBXA010000103.1:3985000-4730000 GCA_030556225.1 Cricetiscus sungorus | reverse complement strand
TTTTAAGGACATGTTTTATTTTTCCCTATTAAAAGAATACAGCTATTTCTTAAATGTGGTAAATCTCAAGTGTGTTTCCACGGAAGCAAATGAGTATTGTATAGTAACTCCTAACAGTCAACTTTAAGAATTAGTGTTATGGCCCCAAATCAAAGCACAGTGTTTACTAGAGGTGTGTTATCAGAAAGTGGGATGTGCAGGGGAACCATACTATATCAGTTGTACTCAGCCCAGAAGTGCAAAAGTGAGTCTCACTTAAGCATCCAGAATATATTACTTCAAGCAATAATAAAAAGCCCAGTTTGTGTAAAAACTTGATGAGTGAGACATGTTAGCAATGGTTTGATGTAAGGCAGAAAACAACAACACCCTGTGTTTAATGGATTTTCCTTGAAAAGAATCTGTGGAACCTAAATATGATGACGATGATGATGATGATGATGATGACACACTGGCAGAAGAAAGGTATTTAAGAGTGACCTTGGGATGAAGGATTCCCTTGCAGTTGCTTTCTCAGTACTTCTAAGGAAGATGATGAACCTATAAAAGAGAACAGGGGATGAAAGGGAAACTAAAACCAAAAACAAGAAAAGGAAGGATGATACCCTTAAAGTCAGCTGCAGCAAGTGTTCAGGAAAGGGTTCCTTGGCTGTGCAAAGCAATGCCCATGTAGTGAAGAAGATGAGAACACAGCAGACCAGTCTTTTTGTCAGTTCCAAGGTTACTGCTGGCCCTGGCAGGAGGAGGTAAGTCAAACGGAGCTGGCTAAAGGCAAGCACCACCATGCCTTGCTTTTTATTATTATTGTTATTGTTGTTATTATTAAGATTGCAACCACAATGTGTTTGTATTGATGGGACTGATCTAGAAAAGGTCGGAAATGAGAAAGGAAGGAGCTCCAGAGAGCAGCTGGAGGAGAAAGGTTTTAAACTAAGAGGAAGGGGTCCTCAAGACAAAGGGCTCAGAGAGGAGGGCAGCTCACCTGCTGAGAGGGGGAGGGGAGAAGCAGCATGGGATCTGACAGAGTTGGTGGTTGGGGGGGTCACCACCTCAGCAAGACTTCCTGCTGGCCTTGAGCAGAAGGCTGGAGGACCTGGAGGTCTCAAAAAGACAGAACATTGAAAACAATCACAGCTGAGTGTCACAGGGTTGGTAGGCTTAAATGACCAATAACCATGACTTTTTCTTCCATATCTCCCAACTTCCTTGGGTGTCGGGGTATATAGACAAAGGGTTCAGTGAAAACCAAGCTATTTTTTGTTTGTTTTTCCCTAGAAGAGTTTAATGAAGAGAAAAAGAAGGAAAGGAAGCTGGGGACACATGTAAGATTCTGTGTGGGGAATAAACATGTTTATTGAGCTTGGGGATTCATGGGCAGCTCTGCGCCACCAAACTCGCACCTGGTCAACTTTTTATGTGTTATATGCTTTAGCATTGCTAGGAGCTTTTGTAGCTGGGGCAGGAGTGAGCTGTGACTCCAGTCTCAAGGGAGCGTCCTGTGACCCTCCAGCCTACCTCCAAGAGGGAATATTAACAGCCCCATTACCACAGACCTAGCTATCTGCTGTGTAGGTCTGTTTATTTCGTTGCCATGACTGTGAGCCAAGGTCTCCAGAAGGTCACCACAATTGCTTCATAGTGGTGCTGGTTACGTAGCCCAGAGGAAACTGCCCCATGCATTCCAAGGGCAGTGTTCACTTGGGCCACTCGGTTCAGCCTTGGTACTGCTGTTTCATTCTGTAGCTGGCCTTATGCCCCTGCTCAGTGGGCTCAGTCTCAGTTTCGGGAATGTTAAAGGGCTTATGAACCTCTGGCGTTATATGTTCATGGCCCTGGTTTCTGTAGTGGGCCAGAGTTTAGCACTGCTGGAGTCTTGACCCATGATCTGTCCTGTTTGCTGCATAGGTGAAAATGATCTATAATTTGAACTCAGCCTTACTTTGAAAATCTTACTTTTTTTGTATGCCAAGATCTTTCTTAATAAATTAATGGGGCAGATGAAGTTACTGGTGGTCCTTGAGAGTTGTGTCCCCTAGATGAGGAATACAGAACTAGGGGGAGAGTATTGTAGGAACACCTGATACAGAGGATGATCGCCTGTCAACCTTCTGTCAACCTTAGGGCCTAGGGAATTTATGAAATCCCTGAACAAACTCTCGTAGCTTAAGGCTCTATGTAAGCTGTAAAATGCACACTCAACATGCGATACTTTTCATAAAGATTAAAGAACCTTCAAGTGCAAGTGACAGCCTAGGTTGACAAATGATTTTAGTCCCAATGTTGTGCCTGCCTTCAGAGAGATCTGGCCTCACTGTGACTTTAAGCTGACATCACATCCAGACAACAGAGCTCTCTGACTACATTTAGTGGTAAACATTAACAAGTCCCATATTCTGCATTTTTGCTGCAGCTCTAGATTAACCTGTAGCAAGTGAAGCTTTAGCTGTTGTGTAGCTTCAAGGAGGATCTGTCTATATCTGTGTGAGCTGGATGAAACCTGGGGGGCTGGAGAGGCCCAACTAGGAATGATGCCTGGGCAGCCCACTCTAGCCAAGTCCATGATGCTAAGATATTAGGAAGGACTTCCGGGGCTCAGAAGCCCCACCCTGTTTTTAGTGAATACTACATGTATGAGGAACTATTTTTCCATACTAGTACATGATAGACAGATACCTGCCAGTAGTAGACTACACCCTAAAGATTTTTTCTCTTCTTTTTTCCTTTCTCCATTCTCTTACTTCTTCCATTTTGATGGGATCATATGTATTTCAGGTTGACCCTGAACTCTGTGTAGCTAGGGGTGACCTTGATTGTCTTTATTTGTGCATGTGCTCTCTCTCTCTCTCTCTTTCTCTCTCTCTCTCTCTCTCTCTCTCTCTCTCTCTCTCTCTCTCTCTCTCTCTGTGTGTGTGTGTGTGTGTGTGTGTGTGTGTGTCTGCATTATGCAGAAGTTAGAGGGCAACCAATGGGAATCAGTTCTTTCCTTCCATCTTGTGGGTTCCAGCATCAAACTTAGGCCATCAGACTTAACAGCAAGCACATTTATCCAATGAGATGTCTCACCCACCCTAATCTTGAACTTCTGGTTCTTCTCCTTCCAACTCCCGAGCGCTGGGATTAAAACACGGAACCAGCACTCCCAGTTGCTGTGGTGCTGGAGATTGCACCCAAGGCTTTGTGACTGCTACAGCAAGTACTCTACCAGCTGAGCTACATCCCCCACTTACCCTAAAGATGTGTCGCAGAGTAATTGTGGGAACCTGTGTGACTGAGCACTAGGTGTTGTCATGGAAACTAAACCACACACTATCACCAGGAGAAAGGAGATTTTTAAAAATGCCCTGACTGCATGCTGTGAACACCGCCCAAATATTATGAAACAAGATTTGTTTTCTATGCAGCAGCAAGTGCTCTGGATGTCTAGGATAGAAGAGAATTGGAAAGGGAATAGATGGTACTGCTGGCTTCTCTCCAAAGAGCTGTTGTATCAGCGGTACCCTTGGGTCATGTAGGTGATACTACAAATCCTACACAATTTTATTGTCAATTAAAAATTGCTAGAAATTTCTACTTACTGGAATTTTTATGTTAATTTTATGATTTAACATATTTTATTTTATAGTAACAATGAAAATATAATTAAAAGTTATATTTCTCTTGGTTTATATGAAATAGATACAAAGTTAATGCTTAATTTTTATTGTTTAGGGATTAATGCTTGACATTTTTTCTATTTTCTGGTAAGCCTAGAATTTTATGATACCACATGGCAGTAAGATTTACTTATGACGTGGTGCATTATATTCATGAGATGTGAGATTTTTATTAAGTGAAAAATTCCAGTATACACACCCAGACACACATGTACACACACACACACACACACACAGGTTATACATCCTTAGTAAAATGTTCTAAAATGCAAACGCTCTTTCATTTGTGAGTTTTTGGGCTGACATGACATTCCAAAAGTTCAGATTTAGGGGCTGCTGAGATGGCTCAGTAGGTGAAGGTACTTGTTACCAAGCTCAATGCCCTAAGTTTGATCTCTGGGTCCTCCATGGGGGAAGGAGAAAACTGAATCCCACAAGCTTCCTCTGACCTCCTCGTGTGGGTAGTGACATGTGCCTCTCCATTCCTCACCAAATAAATACATAATAAATAAATGTAAGTTTTTAAATTTCAAAGTTTTGGATTTAAATTTTCATATTTGTCATATTCTGATAGTCTGTGCAAATATTTTAAAATTCAAACCATTCTGGCTCTATACATTTTAGATAAACAACATATAAACCAATACATATACACTTGTAGATGTACTAATGTATATGCACATGTGTATATATGTACGCACACACACACACACACACACACACACACACACACACACACACACACACACACAGAGCATATTTCTCCTCTTTCTTTTCCTTCTTCTCTTCTTCAGTACTGGGGATTGAACCCAGAGCCTTGTGTATACTAGGCAACTGCCCTAATACTGAGCTGTATACCTAGCTCACATAACACTTTTATTGTAATGAAATCTCATGTCCCTTATTGTTATACTCTATGTACTAAAAGTCTTTTCTTGCATCCTTGTTTTTGTTTGAAATCAAGTTCAGCCACTTCCAGATACGTTTTTACTCTGAGCACACGCACTGTGGACTCTCATGGTGATTATTGCTGAATGATGCAGGGTGCTCTTGCCTCTGCACTGTTACACTTTTCTCCTCACCACGAGAGTGATAATGCACCTTAGGGACAGAGTAGGACAAAGGCTCTGTGGCAAAAGAGGATAAGTTAGAGTTCAAGAACATCGCCCCAGGGAGCTTACACAGATATGATGTGGCTTGTCACAGACTCTTTAGAATGAGTTGCTGAGAATAGATAGGTCTTGGATCAGTGTCAACCTTATCTTCAAAATTCAATGTGTAAATTGGGTATGGTGTTATACACCTGTAATCTCCACTCTCAGGAGGAGGCTTTCTTGTTTAAGGTTATGCTAGGCTACATAGTGAAACTTCATCTTAAAAATTCAATCTATGTACTCCTGTTTCTAGCAAAATATGTTGCTACACACCCACAAGGGTACAAAGACACCAAACAGACATCCAGATTTCCCCATGTCAGCCAAGCATGCCAAGCCCTGTCTTAGGGTTGAACTAGACCATGCTTCTTCAGGTCAGTCATCCTGAACAAAGAAAAGATCAGTGCAGGTAACCCTGGGATAGCCTTCTGTCTCTTCAGTGCTCAGGGGCTTTTGTTGCCCTGGGATAGCCTTCTGTGTCTTCAGTACTCAGGGTTTTGTTGCAGATAGAAGTGTGATAGATGCAGATTCCCAACCCCAGTGTTTCCTAGTTTGGGACTTGATGACTCATCAAAGTGTGATTATATTTGTGCTCAGTTGTCAGACAAAAGAAAAGCAACCCTGTTCAATGCTCTGCCATGTTCAGTCTCTGTAACTGGAGCAGCATGGCCAGCTCCATCCCCTGGAGAATCCCATGGTCCTCTCTTTCTTACTGGGTGCTGAAGGGTGCCCAAAGCGGCCTGCTGAGCCTGTAACCTCAAGACTTCAGTGTATATCCAGGTTCCTTCTCAGCCTTTTCCCTTCTTTTTGACTTAAAACAGACAAACAAAAACCAAAACAGAACAATAACAACAACCTTTAACTTCATTTCTTAAGAACACTGGAGCCCAGACAATGTGAATGCAGAGGGCTGGCTGAATTTAATACATTTGCTGGAGCAGAAGTCCACTATCTTGCAAATGAAAGGAAATATGTTCTGAAGACACCAGGCAACCTACCTTTGAATCTCTGGGACATTGTCACAGGACCGTAGGGGTGCTGAAGGGACAGACAGGATTGTCTGAAGTTATTAAATAAAGCTCACTGGGACTCAAAATATTCCTACTTCCTTTCCTGTGGGATTGGGTCTGTTGCTGCCTCTTTAGTGTTAGTAGGGGCTGCTCAGGGCATTGTCAAGTGCTTAGCAACCCATTCATGAGCACCATGGGGATGGAAGGTGTGCAAATGAGCCTCCAGTCAGCTTGCAAAAGTCAACAGTGTGGTGCCCTCTTCCCCAGCTCCTGCCAAGCATGTTCCCAGCTACCCTGCTGCTTATTAAGTAGCCCCGTGAAGTAGGTGGAGGGGGGCCTCCTCTTTGAGCAGTATATAGCTTTCACAAGTTGCCAGAATGATTTTGTCCCAGCATACTCCCTGGAGATGGCTGCAAATGGAATAATGAAACAATCCAGGAAGTCCAAGGGGACATGAAATAGTGATGGAAAGGTTGCTAGTTCTTCATAGCTCGAACACTTCCCTTGTGGACAAAGGCACTCAGTGTGAGTTTACTCAGTGTTGTCAAGTCGGGGATTCCAGTCTCAGTCTCAAAAGAAATGTGAGAGAGTAAACCCTGGCATCTGAGTGGACATGCCAAAGGTGTGCAAGGTTGAAGTTGACCATCTACTTCAACGTTTTCCACCATGAGGAGTCATTAGGTACTATTTCATGATACAAGCTTGTGATGGGGTCTAGCTGATGCAGAGGAGATATGAAGGAAGAACACACACACACACACACACACACACACACACACACACACACACACAGAGCTGCATTTTTACAGGTTAGCTGTTTAAGTGGTCAAGGGCAGTTAGGCCTAATTAATGTGAACTTAGCCCCTTACGTTAATAAACCCTCCCATGGGGCCTGTAACTGGAGGGTGAAAGGAAGTTGTCTATTTAATAGCTAATGAAACAGCTCTTGCCTTTTTACTGTATCAGTTCCTGGATTTTGCATGCTTAGCAATGAATCACTATTTTCATTTGTTTTAGTCACTGCTTTTTGTTCGTTACTTTGAACAGTTTAATAATAATAATAATAACAAAGAACAAACCTCAGGCCAATTTTTGCTATATGAAATGAAAAAAGTGCAATTCATATGCCTTTTACAGAAGACTTGAATTTTTTTTTTAAAACTTAACTATTTCCCTTGTTGCTTGCAACGCAAGAAGTAATACATCCCTTATTGGATTACTGATACTTTGACCAAGGCATATGTGTACTGTGAATTATTATTTAAGCTAAGACAGACCATGCGTTACACAAAGAACAGTAGCGGTCTGGTGTCCCAGGCACCTGGGATAGTTCTGATAAAAAGTGGAAAGTTATAAATGAAAAAATGTTATTTAAGTAAAATAAAATAAAATGTGAAAAGGTTAGAAAGCTTCAATACCTTTGGCATGTATGTTCAACACATGAAGAAAAAATAACAATAAAGAAGAACCTTCCTTAAGTACCATTTCTACAAAGAGGTAGATATTGAAACTTAACTATAGAAATGTACTAATAAAAACTCAGCTGTGCAAGCCCTAGCCAGACCAAATCCCAGCATGGAGAAGGGAGTTGAGCATGAAGCTCTACCCTAGCTGTGGAGATATTGGCAATTATTAGCTTTAGGGAGTGGGGAGTCCATTTTCTCTAAGAGCATAGCCCCTGGTAAGTCTAACCACACTCCTGAGGAAGGCTAGGCAGCCAAGAATATTTGGGCAGCACAAATTGGTCTTAATGGGTTATATAAAAAAAGGACACAAAGTCGGTGAAGTAGGGAAGGGAGGGGGTTGGGGGGAGTTGGGAAGGGGTAAATATGATCAAAACACATTGTACAAAATTCTCAAAGAACTAATAAAACTATTTTCAAAATTTAGCTATGACAGAACATGGAGAACTGGTGAAAATTCCCTTTAAAATAATTAGAAACAGCTCTATAGTGCTTCATTGAAGTGAATTTAAACATAGTAAAGTAAAAAAAAAAAATTTAAGGCATGAATTGTGAGTTTATATGTTTGGTTTTAGTCACATGATTTTCTCACAGGTCCAAATTCTTCAGCTGAGTCTTTCTAGTTTTTAAAGAAAGTTGGTTTTTTTTTTTTTTTTTTTTTTTTTTTGTCTTTGTTTTTTTTAGCAGCATGGAACTCACAACAGACTCCTCTAGCACAGCAGCTCAACCCTGGAACCACGCTCCTATTGTGACACTTCAGGGAAAAACAGCCTCCGACTAGTCTTCGTAAGAAATAACAAAGTTTTATGTGTAATCGATCATACGTAACTTTTCCTACAATTGATTGAAATGGAGTGAAACTTGGACTAGGAAACAAAGCAAAACAAAACAAAACTCTCTGGGCTCAATTCACTTGCTTTCTGTTGAGTCTAAAAGCCATCCACCCAGCTTGGAGGTCACACAGCTGAGCAGCTGGAGATTGTGAGTTATGCTACAGATAGCATAACAGTTCAGATGTGTAGGTCATGAGGGTGAAGGTCATCTACGTTGTTTTTCAGGAGTTTGGGGGCTGCTTTGGTGCTCCTCAGACCAGCTGAAGGCATTGACTCTTGTTCCCACACAGGTGCCTGATGGGTAATTTATTTGCAGTCAAATGGCCAAAGCCATGCTCTGCTGCCTCATTAATAATGCCCCCACCCCTTCTGCCCTTCCTGTTTTCGGTGATTGGCATATTGCATGGTGGCCAAAATGAAGCTGGCTCAGTGACAAGATGCTGACAATATGTTCTTCATAACATGTTATTCTCCAAAGGCCCAGGACAAGAGATAATCTTTCTGTCCTCTTCCTTTTTTCTCTTTCATTCTTTCTCTCTCTCCCTCCCTCCCTTCCGTCTCCCCCTCCTCTCTTTTTAAGACATGATCTCATTATGTAGCCCTGAATAGCCTAGAATTCACTATGTAGTCCAGGTTGGCCTTGAACTCACAGAGATAGTCTTATGCCTCCCTCTAGAGTGCTGGGATCAAAAGTGTGTATAATAATCTTTTTAAGTAGAATATTTCAGCTTTAGGCAAGTACATAGTTTCTTGCCTTTATTTTTTTTCATTGTAGATGGGTAAAAATTTATTATGGGTATTAATTCTCATAACTCAAAGTCTTAAGTAAATTCAATTATCCTTTAAAATCAGAGGCTTAAGAGGTAACATGTGGAGGGGCTCCGTGCAGGGTGTATAGCATGGGAAGTATGTCAGTTTGTTCCTCTTCCTTCACCGCCCTTTTCCTCCTTGATGCCACTTCTAATGTCACAATAGAGTGTGAGTAGCTGTGGTTGGAATTGGGAGATAGCCCAATCTGTAAAGCACTTGAGGACCAGAATTTGGAACCTCAGAGACCACATAAAAAGCCAGGTGTTGCCGGGCATTGGTGGCGCACGCCTTTAATCCCAGCACTTGGGAGGCAGAGGCAGGCTGTGAACTCTGTGAGTTCAAGGCCAGCCTGGTCTACAGAGCAAGTTACAGGATAGGCTCCAAAGCCACAGAGAAACCCTGTCTCGAAAAAAAAGCCAGGTAATTGCCAGGTAATTTCCGCACTGGAAAGGTAGATGGGAGGACCACAGAAACTGGCTGGTCAGCCAGTTTAGCTGAATCCAGTGAGAGACTCTGTCTCAAAATTAAGGCAAAAATAAGGCAGAGGGTTGGCAAGATGGCTCAGCTAGTGAAGGAGCTTATTGCCAAGCCGGGCAACACAAGTTTGACTCCCAGAATCCACAAGGTGGGAGGAAAGAACCGACTCCTACAAGTTATACTCTGACCTCCTTACCTACACTATGGCACATGTGGGCCTGCGTGCGTGCGCGCGCACACACATACACACACATACACCGGTGTCACATGGGAAAGAGAAAGGTGAGTCTTGCCCCATAGAGAGATCATCCAGAGAACAGCAAATTCAGGCTCTGGGAGGTGAGATGGAGGGCGTTCTGAGCTACAGAACTTGTTGGCAACACACGAAAGGGAAAATCTACTTGCTGGATGGTGGCTTAGTGTAGGTCAAAGGGATCCTAGGAAACAGCTGAGCAACAAAATTGAAAACAGTGATGCTACTCAATTCAACCAATATTTATGCTTCTGTGCAACCAAATGCCCCAGGCCTTCCAAGTTAAGAGCACTCTAGCATGTGGGCAAATGTAATTCACGTCTGGCTGCTGCTGACCTCAGGTGGGGACAGCCAGTCTTCTGGCATTAGTCACCCAGTATTGCAGAAAAGTTTTACAATGAGAGCTGAGTTGGGGGAGGGAGGGTGACAAATTATTGCGTGAGCTGATGGTTAGTTAGCACCAGAGCAGAAGCCCAGAGCTGAAGTAAGTAAACATTCCGAGGCTGTCCTTGCTCATTACAGTCTGTCTCCAGTGCTAGTGTCTTTGCTCTGGGAAGTTCCAAATCAGTGTGATCTGAGCTCTTACACTACAGCTTGGGTTGGAAGGTCTCTGACACTGTCCGCGTGGAGCTGTGTGGAGCTCGGCAATGACCACACTCTTAACTTGTATGTACATTACATTGGTGAAGAAGCCATTAACATCCACACGTTAGGAAAGTACTATTCATATGAAACAAAAGATTCCCTCATCCCCAGGCTGTCAATCAACAGGCAGTGGCAAGCGCCGTCACCACTGAACCATCCTGCCAGCCCTGACACTGAGGAAAGTGACTTTTTTTCCTTCACAATCTCTGATTTAGCAATCAGTCAGCTAAATTTACTATGGAAATGAAATGGCAAGACGTGCGGATGAGCCGTTTTCACATTTGGGAGGGAATCCCCCAGACCCCAGAGGTCCTTGAGTCCTAGGGATGAAGCTTTGGCCACGACCAGTGCTGACATCATTGCCTCATCAAGATTCCCTTCCGGGTCCACGGGAGTGAGGCAAGGACAGGGTTTCCAGGGCCACTTCCGCTCCAGCTTGTTTCTATTTTAAAGCTGGAGACAATTAAAGACCAGTGTCTGGTGCCAGTATTTTCTTTCTTCCTTTCTTTTTTTTTTCCACCAAGCTATTCTTAGAAACAGTTGGGCCGGTGGTGGAGACCAAAGGCTCTGGAATCCTGTCGTGGTGACTTTTTTTTTTTCCTGTAGTGTTTCGCTTGGGCCCAGGAGTGTGGCTGGGATCCCTCTTCCCGGGGCAGAGGAAGGAAGGGCAGACCTGGCTCCCCAAAGCTGCTCCTTCTGCATCCTGACCTCCATTGCAAGTTCAAATGATTGTGCTAAAAATATTTTAAAATTTATTTTTAACTCTAAATGGATCTAAGGCGACATTTTGACAAGCGGGCTGCTTTGAATCTGATCGTATGTTTGTAAAGAGAATTCAACCACCTTTCCTCCCCTCCCCCTTTTACAGCTACTACTATGACAAAAAATTATTTGAAGTTTAGGATCTGTCTTCAAGGAGAAAAAATAAGACATACAGGATTGCTATAAAACAAAACAAAACAAAACAGGAATCAAAAACCAAACCAACCCAAAAAACAGTAACCACTGAACTGGATGATCCCAAAGAACATATTAGAAAGCAGGTGATGTTGAGCTAGGAACCTTCTAGTAGGATTCCAGGGAAGTAGCATTTGAAAAAAAAAAAAAGAAGAAGAAGAAGAAGCAGAAAAACTCAGAGTAGTGGAAATAATAATGTGTCAACAGCCCCAAGCCTGTGGGTTCATCCTGAATGACCTGTAAATGAACATTTATAGGCTCGATGGTCTATGTGAAAAGACTGGGACTTCCTGAGGGGCTGTTTAGCACAGCACAATAGAAGAAATGGGCAGAGCAGCAGACCGAGGGAAGGAAGGAAGTCATAAAGATAAGCTTAGCAATTAATGAGTTAGGACACAAAGGAATAACACAACTCGCCCAGACTGAGAGCATGATAGAGCCATGCTGAGGAGGCCCTGGTCAGAGGGAACATGCAAGATACAACCAGGCCGGGGCCGACTGCTTACAGCCAGGAACAAGCTAAGGGCGATCTCTAACCATGCCTTTGCAAACAGAGGCAATTTGCCAGAGGGATACCGATTACCAAGACTGATGGACCCCAAAGTCTGAATACACTCCCCCATCAATAAGAGACATGACTGGGACATGATTGGGGTGGAGAATGTGCAGGACTTTCCAGTCTCCCTGCCCTTCTAGAAAGAAAAACACCCAAACCAGACAGATGCAGTCAAGTTTACAGGATCTACAAAGAACAGATAAGCACTACTTCATGTAAACTTTTTCAAAGAATAGAAAGGAACAAACTCCTTTTATGACTTTATATGTGTAACTTTGATGATAAAATTGAATAAGCAAAGGAAAACAGGCAAGATTCTAAGACTGAATCCAGAGATCTTACATGAAATTAGCAAATGAAGGATATACAAAAAGGCCTGAAAATATATGATTTTAGCCAAGAAGCATTCACACCCCCCACCCCACCCCCACCCCCCTGCCCCCAGGGCTGCAGGATGGCTCACATAGGCAGCCTTCTGCTGGAGCTCACAGAGAGGAACATTCTTAAATTTTGCTTTGTTTTGTGTCTGTATAAATTATGCAGCCGTGGTCAAGTTTCTGTCCATCTTTGTTGGAGGTTCACTAATGACATGGGGTGATTTCATCTCTAAAGTTTTTTAGTTCTTAAAAACTATGAGCCACAAGATGGATAAGAGCACTTGCTGTGCATGCTGAGTGACCTGTTGAGGTCCCTGAACAGGTAGAGAGGGAGAGCTGAATTCCCAAAGTTGTTCTCCTGGCTGTGGCGGTAGGAGGCAGTAGGAGCCAGGGCACTCACACATACACGCAATAACAGTTTTATAAAAGTGTGTGGTGGGGAGGGGGGATAACCAACAAAACACCCGAAGCAAAGACAACTTAAAGGAAACTTTCCTTAAGTCCAGCCTATGAGTCCACCAGATTTTTTTTCCCCTCTGAATCATTGAAACATTATACAACTAAGTAAATTTAGTAGAAGAGAAATAAAGGGGAATTGAAGACTTAATAAGTTACAGCTTTTAGATAAGTTGTACTACATGGCTAATCCAGGGACTTCCTTTTGATAGAGCCATGCCTGCTGTCTGTTTTATAGGGGCTGCCTGTATTAGGCCACTCCTAGCTAATATGGTGTTGGTGTCAGAGTTAGAAAATTTACCCTCTCATGACAGGCTGTGAGAAGAGCACCAGCTAAGCTGGGCAGGATCTGGGTCTTGCTTAGCTTCCAGCTGGTGCTTCTGGAGAGCACTGCCCCATGGGTTTGTAACTTTCCACGGTTCCTGTAAAGGGCCTAAACCCTTCATTGCATTTCATTCTGCTGCAGCATGGCCATCCCCCAGCCCCAAGATTTGCATTCTCAGTTGCATAAATTTGTATCTTTCCTGCAGCCAATCACCCACAACACCTTGTGCTTCCGAATTCGCTCTTCTGAACTGCCCTTCTTTTGTTTACTCAGCAGTGAAGCACTTTTTGAGTGAAGAACTTAAGTTCTCTCTGTATGTAAGTTTTGAGAAAATGAACTTTCTTGGACTTTCTACATAACTCCTTTCAGGAGTTGACTGAAATCTCCTAGAAAAATGAAAAGATCCAATGAACAGAACTAAATGTGTAAGAAGTCTCCCCCAATACTATTCTAGACTCAGGTTCCAATAGACTTTAGGGGTCTTCTTAGCTTCCTAAGAGTATTGTTATGGCTAATTTTGCTCATCAGCTTGAGTAGATGTCGAACAGCTGTGTTTGATGGCTGATCTTGGTTGTCAATTTGACTAGAATTAGCTAAGACGTAAGCTGCTGGGCACTGTGTGAGCTTTTCTTGATTAGCATATTTGAACCAGAAAGACCCACCCTAAAAATGGGCAGCACCTTTTTGTGTCAGCCTATATAAAAGGACATGGAAAAAGAAAGATCTGCCTTTTGCCTGCCTGCTTTCACTCTTGTTGGCAAATTCGTCTGCTCTGTTGCCGTGCCATTCTCTCACAGATATTAGAACCTACTTCTTCAGGCTTCCAGTGAAGCAGTTCTCCAGGAATCCTCTCGGCCTTCAGTACCAGATTGGGACTACCCAGGGGCCAATGCTATTTTCTCTGTTATTGTTTCAATTTTAGCATATTTGCTGCCAAAGTGAGCATGGGTGTTAGTTGTTAGATTACTATTTAAAGAATGGAAGACAGCTCTTTGCTTGTACAGGCTTAGAGAAGACAATGGAGGGTGTTCAATAAGCAAGAGCTCTCTGAAGGTGGATCACCTGCTCTAGTCCAGTGACAAGATGGACCCATACTCTTAGAAAACAAACTGTGCAAGGCAGATGCTCATGACTATAGAAAACAAGCTGTGTGGAGGTCAGACACTGTGGGTAGGGGAGCATTGAGGAGTGGCACTTAATGCCTTTTCCTGGCTGTGTTTTGTGATTCTTGATTCCCACACTGGGATTTACATTGTTTCTGCATTTAACAGATGATTTGTCCAATTTTTTGGTTCTTCCTCTCCTTTTTGGTGCTGGACCCAGGTTGCATGCATGCAGGGCAGGGGCTCTATCATTGAGGTATAGCCATGCCTATTTTCTTTTTAGTTTATTTAATTTATAAATTTTTTATTTAAATTAGAAACAATCTTGTTTTACAAATCAATCCCAGTTCCTGCTCCCTTCCATCCTCCCATGTGCCCCTCCAAACCCCCCATCCCATCCCATATCCACTCCCTGGGGAGGGTGAAGCTTTCCATGGGGAATCATCAAAGTCTGCCGCATCATTTGGAGTAGGGCCTAGGCCCTTCCCTGTGTGTCTAGGCTGAGAGAGTATCCCTCTATGGCTCCCAAAGTCCATTTGTGTACTAGGTATAAATGCTAATCCATTACCAGAGGCCCCATAGACTGTCCAGTCCTCCTAAATGACACCTACATTCAGGGGTCTGGTTTGGTCCTATGTTGGTTCCCCAGCTGTCCCCAGTGGGTCCATGAGCTCCCACTTGCTTAGGTCAGCTGTTTCTGTGGGTTTCTTCAGCCTAGTTTTGACCCCTTTGTTAGTCACTCCTCTCTCTCTGCAACTGGATTCCAGGAGTTCAGCTCAGTACTTAGCTGTGGGTGTCTGCTTCTGTTTCCATCAGCTACTGGATGAAGGCTCTAGGATGGCATATAAGGTAATTATCAATTTCATTATCAGGAAAGGGCATTTCCAATATGGCTTAGATTCTTAGTTGGGGTCATCTTTGTGTGTATCCCTGGACATTTCCCTGTGCCAGATTATCTTATACTTATAATGGCTCTTTCTATTAAGATATCTCTTTTCTTTCTCTCCTCTTTTCTTCCTAACTCAATCTTCCTGCTGCCTCATGTCCTCCTCTTCCCTCCTCTTCTCCCCTTCTCTTTCTCCTAACTCCCTCCCCTCTCCTCCCATGCTCCCAACATGCTCAGGAGCTCTTGTCACTTTCCCCTTCTCAGAGGACCATGCATGTCTCTCTTAGGGTCCTCCTTGTTTCCTAGCTTCTCTGGAGGTGGGGATTGTAGGCTGGTGATTCTTTGCTCAATGTCTAATATCCATATATGAGTGAATACATACTGTGTTTGTCTTTCTGTGTCTGGATTACCTCACTCAGGATGGTTTCTTCTAGTTCCATCCAAATTTCAAGATTTCATTTTTTTTTCTTCCCACTGAATATGTACCACATTTTCTTTACCAATTCTTTATTATCAGATGTCCATTCAGGGGCATCTAGGTTGCTTCCAGGTTCTGGCTATTAAAAAATAATGCTGCTATAAACATAGTTGAACAGATGTCCTTGTGGTAAGAATGTGTATCCTTTAGGTATAAGCCTAAGAGTGAGATTGCTGGATCTTGTGGTAGACTGATTCCCATTTTCCTGAGGAACTGTCATACTGTTCTCCAAAATGGCTGTACAAGTTCGTACTCCCACCAGCAGTGGAGGAGTGTTCCCCTTTCTCCACATCCTCTCCAGGGTAACTGTCATAGGTGTTTTTTATTTTAGCCATTCTGGCTTGTGTAAGGTGGTATCTCAGAGTTGTTTTGATTTACATTTCCCTGATGGCTAAGGATGGCAGGGCCCTCTCTCCTGTATGTGTGTGTGTGTGTGGCAGCTAGTGACGGGTAGGGCTAGCTCACTTACTCTTGTGGCCCCAGGGTCAGCTCATGCACCTGCCACAGGTATCAAGGGGTAGAGGTGGAAAGGTGTCTTTCTCTCACCCATGCCACCACACGGCAGATGAGGCTGGGTGGGGTCAGTTCTGATGTTCTCACACCCTCAGAGTTGGCTCACCTTCATCCAGATAATAGGGTCAGCTCTAGTGTGCTGCCCAGGTGAGTTGCACACCTGTGGTGAAGGGTGGCTCATCTTTCTGGAGTTTGGAGTGCTGGGTGGGGGTAAAGAGGTTTCCCCTGAGAGATAGGGCCAGTTCTACTGCTACTGTATCCTGATAGGGGCAGGGCCAGGTATCCCAGGGCTAGGGAAGGGTAGTACTGGCTCAGCACAGCTCTCAGATTTCTACATGCCTGGGTAGAGTGAGCCCCTGTGCTAACACTGGCAATGGACATCATCATAGACCCCAGCTGTAGCAGGACCATGGATGCAGACACGGCCCTAGGCAGTAGTCCCCACCTGGATGTCTCCATGGCACCAAGTGTCTGTATAGGCTACCCAGATGAGTGTGGCTCTGGCAGCAGCATGGCCCTTGGACACTGAGATGGTCTCAGGTGGCTGACCAGACCTCAGTCAACCCCCTAGTTCTCAGTGGTAACAGCAGTCATGGACATCTACTCAGATCCTGGGTCTCAAAGAGCCACGGACCCAGACATGGATCTTGGCAGTAACCCTGGCCCAGACAACACCATGGGTCCACTTTGATCAGCATGGTCCTTGGACACCCACCAGATCACAGGTTATGTGAACCAGATCCCAGGCATATGTGTGGTCTCTGGAAGCAACATGGGCCACAGACATCAATACAGACTCTGACTGTGGTAGGACCATGGACCCAGTCATGATCCTAGACAGTAGCCTGGGCTTGGATATTACAATGGTCCCAGATGGCACACAGACCAGCCCTATCAGCATGGCCCCAGGGACAGTGTTGCCCTTGGACACCAACTTGACCCCAGGTGAGAGCCCAGACCCCTGGCATTGACACGGCCTTTAAGGAGCTATGGACATCAACTCAGACCTTGACTGTGGTAGAGCCACGGACATAGACATGACCTTCTGCAGTAGCCCTGGCCCAGATGACACCATGAACCCAGGTGATAGCACAGCCTTTGGATACCAACATCATCACAGGTTGAGGCCTAGACACTGGGCATCTGCGTGGACTTTGGTGGCAACATGGGCCACCAGACACCAACAAATCCCTGCTGTAGGACCATGGACATGGTCCTCAGCAGCTGCCAAGGTCTGTATGACACCATGACCCAGGTGCAGGCCACTCAGATGGAAATGGCTTCCATAGTAGCATGGCTCTCAGACACCATCATGACCCCCCCAGAGGTGGCATAGGCCACAGGCCTCTGCATGGCCCTCAGGGTCTACAGAAGCCACAGACAACAACACAGCCCCCTCAGCTGCTTCAGGGTCTTGGACCAAGACTTGGGCTTTGGCAATAAATCAGGCTGGGACATCACCTTGGGCTTTGATGAACAGGCAAGTCACATCAGCTCGTTGTTCCTCACAACCCTTAGCTCCTCAGTTCTGCTTCTCCCCCCCAGCCCATGAATCATCTTGCCCCCTCTCTCTCTTCCATTTCCTCATCCTATACTTGCTTATCATAATGGTCCCCTAATGCCTGACAGGCTCCTGCTTGAGTCATCTGTGGGATCTGGTTGAGTCCTACCTGCCCCAGCTGAAAGTCATAGTACAGACTTGTTGCTTTTAAACCAAGGGCATGGTATGATGGTGATTGACAAAGGTGACAGGCATGCTCCTGGCTGGTTGTGCCCACCACCAAAACAGGGTTCCAGTGGATCCAATACCCACCCTCTGGCATCTGTGGGAGCCCTCTGTGTCCTCTGCCAATCAGTCCTGGAAAGTGCTGAGAGTCTCCTGGTTGATTGTGTCATGTCAACTCCCTTGCCCCAACCCCAAGACCAGGGAGGGAATCTGGGGCAAGTGTTACCTTTCTGAAGGTTTCCTCCCCTATCTCCTATAATGTTATGAGCCAAAGGTGTGTGGAAGAAGTATTTGGTGTATTAATGGGATAGTGTATTTTATTCTGCTCCCATCCACTGGTATAGAATTGGCACTAGGCCTCCTTCACTCAAGAACAAGAGTTCTTGTGACTCTTGGAGATGAATCACAGTCACATTTTAGGTACTTTGATGGGGTAGACAGTGCTCATTAAGACAGAGAATATTTCAGCAGAGGCCACCTACTGAGTGGGTCAACAAGGCATTGGAGCCTTCATGAACATGTCTGTCATGTTTTCACAGCCTCAACTTCCTACCCGCTTTTAAAGGCAAATCCTCTGTCTGGACTTACTGGGTCACATTCAGTTCTCCTAGTCCTGCTTGTCATTTTCAGTTAACAGTTTAACAGATGGTGCTTGAATATCCTGCATTCTAAATGCGATGTTAGGTGTTGAACATAGAGTCAGATCTGCATGGGGACTCCTAGGAGTTTGCCTTTGTGGGTGAGTCAGCCTGCAATGGAGGCTGAGGCGTCTTGGTTACTGACTTTATTTTCACAGTTTTTCTCAGGCTGTGCTGGATATCTGGGAAGGGGTAGCCTCAGTGAGAAAACTCCTCCATCAGACTGGCCTATGGGCAAGTGTGTGTGGTGCTCCCTCTGGGCAGGTTGTCCTAGGTTGTATAAGGAAGCAAGATGAGCAAGCCATAAGAGCAAGTTAGTGATCAGTGTTCCTCCATGGTCCTTGCTGCAATTCCTGCCTCTGGGTTTCTGTCCTGAGTTTCTGCCTTGACTTCTCTTGATGATGGGCTATAACCTGACTATCCCCAAATTGTTTTTGGCATGATTTATCATAGCAAGGGAAAAGAAACCAGGGCATAGGTTCATCTCCTCTGTGTCTGTGGCATTTGGCAGCACCTAAACCTGGCCCATCATTCACCTTGGAGAAGATTGTGAAGATAATAAGACATCTGGTTGCTCTCTGATACATCATCTTCACTCTGTGACCGTGGTTTATTGATTTCACCCCTTGTCCCCTCAAGTATAAAGGAAAGCAATGCCCAGACCTCACAGAGCTGCTTTGGGTAGTGAGATAAGGATTCAAATCATCCTGGCCAGTCTTCTTTGAGTAAGTCATCAACTATTTCCTTCTTATATCTAGTTTTTCAAATACTACAGGGCTGATTTGTTCCCTTTAAGTTTTCATCTGCCTTTATGGTGCTGAATTTTTGGCATATTGTCATTTGATGATTATGAAATAGTTATTTTATACAAATGTTTTCATTTTTCGGCAATACTGGGAAGTTCTTGGGCACTATAATTTTGGCATCCCCCACTGTGCTTGCGGTGTCGGTATTATTCACCTATCTGTCTGTCTGTCTTCATTCCGCGAATGGAACAGAGAATGTAGACCCTGCTGCATGGCTGGAGAGATTCCTCACAGTTAAGAGCACTTGTTGCCCTTGTAAAGGGCCCAGTTCCATTCCCAGCATCCACAGAGTGGTTCACAACTACCGTAATTCTAGTTCCAGTGGATCCAATACCCACCCTCTGGCATCTGCAGGCACCAAGCACGCACATGGTGCACATACACACATGCAGGAAAAATACATATAAGGTAAAATGAACAAATCTTAATAATCCTGCTGGCCTCATGCCTTCAGTATTGGGTACAAAGTGGTGTTTAGTAGCTTTGAGTAGGTGAGGATTTCTGCTCTTCTTTCTGTAGCTTCTGGCTTTGTTTGAAGACTGTGTCTAGAATTATTTGTGTTCAGAATTACGCTTCTAAGTAGACTTTCAATGAGAGTGAATGGTTCCTCAGATAGCCGGGTGTCATTTAATAAGTTCTTGAGTGTGTATCCATGAACTGTTTGTGGTGAGTGCTTGAATTTCAAGCCTTACCTCTCTGTTATAATCTGATATGCACTCCCACTGTGCTTTGGCTCCAAGTATAAAAAATAAATCACATTTTTGAAATCCAAATTTTCCCACAAGGGACACCACTCCTCTTGTTAGTGAGAAGTTTGTATACATTGAACTTTCCTGAAAAGAAAAAAAAGTTCAGTTTAATGGATGTCAGTTCTTCTGCTCTTTGGAAATTCATTATTGATACATAGTAAACAGGACAGGCAGCAAGCTCTCAGTTATTAGAAACACTCCCCCGCAGACTGAACAAGTTGAATTTTCAGAAAATGGCGTTTGTTTGGACAGTACTCAGAGAACAGAAGTGAACTCTGGCAGTAAACACATCTTTAGTTATTATCTTCCCAGACAGTAAATATGACTAAGTTCTTAGAGCATTTCCTTGTTTTAATCAGATAATAAAAAACATGGCCTCTGTAAATGGCTCTTAGGCCCTGTTAACAGCTCACTTAGTAAGTTAGCATTTAGTTACAACTTCTCCTAGCACCTGACTTGCTGTGATCCAAACTGGCCCTCAGTCAAAGATTGTCTAAAGACTTTCAAATATTTAAAGTTAAAAACAATATCTCTAACATTTTAGGAGGGGTGGATACCTCCCATCAACTTGGGCTTTTTATTATTTGCTTTTAAAAAATATTTCAAAATTAAATATATTTATTATAGGGGGGAGGGAGTTATACATTTGCTAGGAAAGCAACTTGCAAGAGCCTGTTCTTTCCTTCTACCATGCAGGTTCGGAGCTCCAAGTCAGCTCATCAGAGTTGGCGGTAGGCTCCTTTACCAGTTGAACCATTGTGGCAGCCCCCCTCCCCTTTTTCCACGATGGAACAAAGGCTCAATAAGTAACTAACCACAGGTTGTATCCCTAAATGGACTTCAGATAACTCAGCTTGTGTCCAGGACATTCTTAATTCTTCAGTTTCTAAGTAGCTATAGCTGATAGCTTTAATGGCTAGTGTGTGTGTGTGTGTGTGTGTGTGTGTGTGTGTGTGTGTGTGTGTGTGTGTGTGTGTCTATGCACACATGTGTGTGCTTTTGTTACACAGAAGCTCTAGGTTCATTTGGGTTGTTAATGTGCACCGTCTGATTCAGGAATTCAGCATATAGAACTCCTGGCTCCTCAGAAAAGTGAGGCCTTTTGATAAGGTAAAAGAAGGAAAATGCAGATGCAGCCCATCCCCCAATCACTCTCTGCCTTCCTAGGATGGAGAAGGCTACCACTTTTTAGGCAGTTTGTACCTCCTGGGTCATGACCTTCCTGCTCTGAGCTCCCATGTTCTGGGTCTTCTGTTGGCTTCAGAAGAAAAACTGTTTAGTTAGGTTGGGTCTTAGACCATCATTTGAGTGTCCAGGATAGTCATCAAAGTGTCCTTGCCCTTTGCCCCAGACTTGGCTCATTGTTGGTTGTGGTTTTGGCCTCCTTCCTCTTGCTTACATCCTGTCTTGCTTCGGAGGGAGTCTGCTCTGTATGAAGTCAGTTCTCTCAGGCTTGAGTTTGGGAGGACCTTTTAGTGTATCTCATTTGCTTATATTTAGTAAGTAGAACAGAGTATGACTCCAGTTGGTGTATACTAAGTATTGTACTGAGCTATCTATAATCCTTGGGGTAGTAGCAGAAGCAGCAGCAGCAATACTATAAGCTAACACTATCAAGCATTTGATTTGTGAAGATACAGACACACATATATCATATAATATCATATATGCACAGCATATGTATGCTGTATATTATGGCTAAATGAAGTTGTTAACTCACAGAGCTCTTAGAGGACTTGACTTTTATTGCTTAGGAGACTCTTGTCTCTTCAGCTCTGTAAGTCTGGAGATCTTATTTTGCCTGTTGCTGTAATAAGTCTGGAGCAGGACTGACTGAGTCTGTCTGGCATATCTCTCTTAATGCTCCCATCCTTTGGATACAAGGATCTATAGGATCCTCATGCTCAAAACATCCCCAGAGGGGATCAAAGTGCACCTGGTCAGCTTTCCTGGGCTTGGGTGGTAGTGTTAACACAGTTAGCTCAGGCTCATGCTTCCTTGGTCTGTAAGAATGCACTCAAACACTGTGGTTCTACCTTGCAGGTGCACTAACCAGGGCAGATAAAAGTTCTAGAGCTTTCTGCATCCACAGAGAGTTTGATGAGTATCTGGATCCCTACAACAGAGGTGGTGCATTTTCACTGTGCATTCAAAATGTTTGTGAATTCAGCAGCAGCATCTTCATCATCATCTCAGCAGCATCATCTTTATCTTTTATCTTCATCATCATCATCATCAACAGCAGCAATAGCATCATCATCTTCATCAACAGCAGTAACAGCATCTTCATCAACATCACCTTCATCATTGTCTTCAGCAGCATCATGATCACCTTCATCATCATCAACATCAGCATCATGAAGATGATGTAGATGCTGCTGCTGAAGATGCTGCAGAAAATGCTGCTGTGAAGAAGATGATGATGATGAAGAGGAAGATGATGAAGATGCTGCTTCTGAATATGATGATGATGCTGAGGATGATGTTGATGAAAATACTGCTGTCGCTGATAATGAAAATGCTGCTGCTGAAGATGCTGCTGCTGCTGCTGATGAATTCACAAACATTTTGAAGATAATGATGGTGAGGAAGATGATGATGGTGATGAAGATGATAGTGAAGATGATGAAAAAGATAACAATGCTGCTGCTGCTGAAGATGCTGCTGCTAATGAAGATGATGATATTGATGATGATGAAGATGATGTTGATGCTGATGAAGATGATGCTGTTGCTGATGATGAGGATAATGATGATGAAGATGCTGCTGCTGCTGCTGCTGCTAATGAGAATAATGGTTGTGGTGATGATGAAGATGAAGATGCTGCTGAAGGTGATGAAGATGAAAATGATGATGATGGTGGTGATGATGAAGATGTTGATGATGATGGTGATGAAGATGATGATGAAGATACATCGAGTCCAGTGTCATATTTTATTTTTCTCCACCTTATTCTTTCAGATAGGCCACTCTCTGAACCTGGAGCTTGTTGTTTCAGAGAAACTAGCTGGCCAGAGCATCCTTGGGCTCCGAGTGCCTGTCTCTGTCCCCAGTGCTGACATTACAGGTGTGCAGCACTGGTGGTGGGTCCTTTGAGTGTTTGGGACTCTGAGCTGAGGTCTGCACTTTATCCACTGAGTCATCTTCCAAGCTCTTGTTTTTGTTTTAAAATCTGTATGTGTGTCACATGTTTGAGAACATATTATTTTCCTCTCAGCACTGGCAACATTATAGTTGAGTAGGAAGGCCTTGCTTTCCTCCAGAATCTCAGAAAGGGAACTATCAAGGATCAAGGACATATTTTGCGGATATTATACAAATCATCTGTTTATTTTTATTTCTTTTTTCTTACTGAGGGTCTCTCTTAAGGCTGGCTTTGAACTTGCTCTGTAGACAAGGCTAGCCTGGAACTTGGGGCAATCTCCCTGCTTTGCTTTTTCAATGCTAAGATTACTGGTGCATGACACCACAGCAGACCTCAGTACTCTCAAGGCCTCAGTGATTTCCAACAATCTTTTGCAGAGAAAAGACCTTTCTATAATGCACGGTAACTCTATAGGACACAAACACGAGGGAAGTTTTACCATGGTTTTAATGAACATTACGTCAAAGTTTGACTACACAGAGCTTTTCTTTCCTTGACTGCTTCAGGTTTTGCAACAGCTCTGGCCCTTTGGCCTTGGAACCCGAACTTCCTTTTCAGCTTCTCCCTATTGAGTCCCACTGTACAGGATACAGCATATCCTATCCTCACCAGTTATAGTTTTTGAGGTAATGTTTAAAAATGAAACATGGCTTCTCAGAGGCCCTGGGCAATTGTGTGTATTGATTTGCCTTTAGTATGAGGTAAAAAGACAGTTTGATTTACTTACCTTTCGGGTCATTAAATCTCGGCATGAAATGAGGGTGCCAATGAAATTAGGAAGGAGAAATTCAGGTCTGTATGTCATTTGTCAGTCCTCTGGGTGATGTGAGGTTGAGGTGTGGCAGGAGCTGATGCCCTTAGAAGGTCATGGCCATGCCGGGCTGAGGGCAGGACAAGATCATGAAGGGAGAGCCAAAGGCCATTCAGTTCTGGAATATGTTTTGTAGGGGCACAGGGAGGAAAACCATTCTGTCTCAAGGCCTTTTCTATAATGTTCCACAGGGTCTGGAACACTGGACCTTCAGATTAAATTTTTCAGGTTAAGCCCTCTTCCTTTGGATTGTTGTGAGAATGGGGAGAGGAGTCAGCACTGACCCTGTCATCACTGACTCTTGACTGTAAATATGTTTTTCAACCTTAGCTGAATACATGAGCAGAACCTATAAATCTGTTAATGGATCTAGAGCAACCTTCTATCATTTTTTAAAGGTTTTAAGGTAGAGTTTCATGTGTCACAGAATGGCCTCTTGTTATGTAGCCTAAAATGACCTTGAACTTCTGGTCTTTCTGTCTCTGTTTCTTAGTGCTAAAATTACAGGTGTGTACTGCCTAATGAAATACTGACCACTGAATCTGGGACTTTGTGCACACTAGACAATCCCCAACCTTCTGTCTCTATAAAGAATGCTTTATGGGAATGAAGCACACCCCTTGGACTATGGAGAGACCATAGCCAAAGCTCCCTTCTAATAGCAGGGCCGATTAATTGTCACAGAAAATCTAAAGTCCTTGTGGATTTGGCCTTTTATAGGAAATGATTCTGACACTGTGAACAATGCTAGCAATCTGACATGGACCCCCCAGCTACAGATGACTATTCTGAGGTCAATGTCTTACAGTGAAATATAATTAAACATCCAGTTTTTCCTTTGCACTGGCCACACATCATGTTGTTATTAGGTTCACATTGCTAATGGCTGCCATAATAAACAGCACAGATATAAAATGGACTGTAGGAAGTCCTCTGTATCCTAAACATTAAACACATCATATCTGGTTGCTCACAATCTAAACACATCCAATTTTTAGAAAACTTCTATCACCATTTTAATTAAAGAAATATCAGACAAGGAAGGTGGCAAACTGGTTGTCTCCATGCATTGGGGCATAGCTCAGTCTGTGAATAATTATCCACACAGAATTTCCTATGGGAAAAACATTTCTCCTCCTATGTGAGTTTTAAAGAACTACAGATATTCTTGTGATTTTCACATATCTCACTGACTCTTTTTAAAATTTTTTTTAATTTTTATTTTATGTACATGGGTGTTTTGCCTGCATGGGTGTCTGTGTGAGAGTATCAGATCTCGGAGTTACAGACAGTTGTGAGCTGTCATGGGAGTGCTGGGAACTGAGCCTGGGTCCTCTGGAAGAACAGCCAGTGGTCTTAACCACCTCTCTGACTCTTTTTAAACCTAAACAAACTGTATTGTCTGTGGGTGGGGGCGTGCATCATGTTGTCTGGGAACAACTTCTGGGCGTTGGCCCTCTCTTTTCACCATGTGTTCCAGGGATTGAACTCAGGGAGACATCAGACTGTTTCACCCACCGAGCCACCTTGTCCCCTATCTTCTGGGTTATTACTCTGTTCTTTCCCCTCATACCTTCTCTGGGGGAACTTCCATCTGCAAGGTTAAAGTCAATTATGGCAAGTTCAAGTGTCCATATGCAAAGGGGAGGGAGTAGGGAACGGGCAAGCCTCTTCCCTGAAGGCATGGGCCCAGAGGACAAGTTCATAAGCCTTCCCATGGTTCTGTGGCCAGACAAGCACATTCACCTGGAAGGGACACTTAGGGACATTACTTAGACCTGTGCCTGGTGGAAATGAAAGTGTGTTTTGGTAGTCTCACGGTCCTCTCATCCTACTTTTATTTTCTCAGTTATTAGTGATTTTTTTTTAACTGTTGTATTGCTTTGAGTTTTACTGGCCTTCAAAACCAAACCGACCAAGCAAGCAAGCAACCAACCAACCAGCCAAACAAACAAACAGATAGAAAACAAAGACTCTTCATTCACAGTCTTTTCTTTCTTCCATCTCTGCCTTTCAAGGGCCATTAATTTCTCAGAATGAAAGTGAATTGTAACCTTTTGTTATCATTTCCAAAAATGAAAAGTCCCCAGACACACATGCCCCATTGAAAACATTGCATTCCTATTCAAATACCAGTCTCTCTAACGGGAGAGATTTGGTGTGTTCCTAGAGCAAGAGTGGTGTGGGACACTGACTCATCTCATTATATCTTCAACAGACAAAAACACAGACGGAAACACAGTCTTTTTCAGAGCCAACCACCCGTGTGCAAGGCTCGTCGCTTGCCACTGTGCTCCTTGCCCACAAGAACAACTCCGAGTCCTGGCAACCAGTGGAGCTAATTGACGTGGAAGGCCTCAACCCTGAGTACCCAAGCTTCCCTGAACAATTGCTGGATTGTTCCAAGACCTGTTGATGCAACAAACCTCGTGCTGAGAAGTTTGCCCCGTTATTAGCAAGCAGTGGCTGTCATGCCCATCAAATGGTTTTCTATGATGGGGAGAACAAGACAAAGCTCCTCTTCCCCCACCATGGCCGGGTAGGCAGGTTGGGTTTTGAGTGGAACTGACACTTTTGTAAAAGGAACTAAGTGAGCTTGGCTTCTATTTTACACTTGTGCTTTCCAGGCTGACATTGAATCCATGAAGCTGCTACCTGTCCCTGGAGTCTGGGTCTGGGTTTCTGTCCAGAGTGTAAAATCGAAGTAAAACTCATGGATGGCCCAGAAGACCATGGGATACAGGCTCCAATGGCCCCAGAAGCTTATGCAACTTCTCCAACAGACAAAAGATTGTTTCTTCTACATGGAGGGGGCAAGCATGTCATGATTTTAATCTTTCTGTTGACTTATTCTCTGTTAGAGAAATTCTGAGGTGCTGGAAGATGAATGCTGAGTTGCTCAGGGCTTTTTATCCTCCATGCTCTATATAGCATGCTAAAGCAAATGTAAATTTTATATCGTCTTTTGTTTGTTCTTAGTGCGAACATACAGGTGGACAGAGGTACTGCGGAATGGTAGGAAGGGCACCAGATAAAGAGAATGTAAATAGAAGCTGCTTAGCTTCTGAAAGAAAAACCAAGTTAAATGAAGAAATGTGTAGTGTATGTGTGTGTGCATGTGAGGTTGTCTGTGTGTGTCCTGGGGGAATGTTTATGAGGAGGTTAGTTGGAAAATACCAGTACTGTGATGATTGAAGCAACAACAACAACAACAACAACAACAACAACAACAACAACACAACAACAACAGCAAAACACTACAAATTTCTTGACACTCTTTCCAGGGAGATTCTTTGTCCTCTGCTCTAGGTAGGATGCAGCTTGCAGTCAGCAGCACACTCATGAATTGTATGATTCTGTTAGTAAAGGTGATGTAGTTTTCGCCTTGTTTACCAGGACACTCAGAACTGGTACTCTGAGCTAGCCATTCCTGGAGGAAGTACAAACTACATGGGATGGACATATATAAGCCTCCCAGTTGAGGTCCTAGCTGTCAATCAGCAGCAGCCACTAGAGGACTGTGAATGAAGATGCCTGGGAGAGTGCTAGTTCCCAGCTCATGCATCACTCCCAGATGGCAGTTTTTCCAGTTGAAGTTGTGGCTAGCACTAAGCAGCCAGACAAATCTCATTTAGAAAAATCCCTCCTAGCCAGACTTTCCCATTCACAAAATGTGTGACTTCACAGAAACAATTGTTTCAAACAGTCAGGTTGTTAAGTGTCATTTTTTCCCCAACTATACCAGGGGAACAGGGGTGATGGAAATGTGATGCTGGGCAGACAAGAGCCAAGGCTGCCATAAAACATTGCCCTGTTCCCTCTCGTTTCCTTTGGTATTACATGCCCCCCCCCACTGCAGCTTTCCCTCTGACTAAACACTGGAGCAAAGGAAGGAGTTTAGGGAAAGGGTCCAGAAGAATGTCAATTTTGTAGGAGATAGAGGAAGTTTTTGTGGCCAGTAGCTCCAGGCAGCCATTTTTTAGGCAACCCAACACAAATGCAATGTCAACAAACCTGTGGCTACTTCAACAAAAGTTCCTTTGTAAGAGCCAATATTTCAGAGATGGGGATTCTGTTTTTACAAACTCTGAGATATCCATCAGCTTCCTAGCCAAGACTTCCTGGAAGGAATGTTTTCTATATAGACTGTGGTACTGGTTATTCTCCCAAGTGCTTGGCAAGGGAGAGAAACAGCACAGATGGATTAAAGCTGGGAGGTACTGTGCCTAGGTCAGCCAGAGTCATGGGGATAAAAGAGGGGGTGGGCTCCAAACCTGAACTCAGTGGGACCTAGTCACTGAGAAGCAGGGCTGGGGGTAGACTCCAGAAGCTTCCATCTTGAGGAACAAGTCAATCTGATGATGCATTCTTTCTCGCACAAAGATTTGGTACTCAGCACACCACTGTGAAGTATTCCCCGAGGACACAATTTGTAGATTAATCTTTTGTTAAAGAAATCAAATGATCTCAACTTGGGTTGGAGAAAGGCTTTGGATCCATTAGGCTTCTTAAACAACCCTTCTAAACAGACTGTTTTCCTAGTTTCTTTCTTAAGTGTGTGGATAATATATTATTACACCAGAATGTGAAACTGGCCAAATGACCCCGGGAAAGAAGTGGAGCTCCAAAGTAAACATAGGGACTTGGTTAAAACTACACGATCAGATATCTTGCAAATAAGACACACAATTAAAATATCATTGTATATGAGATTGAGAATTACAGATTGGACAAGATAGTCCCACTATGCTGAAATGGAAATTTGATATACTAGTTGAGCTTCAAGACCACTTGGGAGAAAGGGAATTTTGAACCTGTATAGGGAGGAGAAAATGATTATGAGAAATACTGCTGAAACCTAGGGTCCACAGAGGAATAGAAGCAAACTGTAAATCTGTAACTGCGGGCAAATGTTTAGCAAACCATTATAGCTATGTGAGAGGCTAGGAACATCTGTGGGTGTGAGCGGTTTGAAGGTCTAGTCAGCAGAGAAAAAAAGGCTCCAGGCTAAATGCCACTAAACCATAGAAATGCACCTTTCTATGCATGTTTAAAAGAAACTTCTCATGGAAAGCAAGTAAACCTCCAAAAGTGACTACTTATTTAAAGCAAAAAACAACCAAAATTTCCAAACTCTACCAAAAGGGCTAAGGATAAAGTGTTGTTTTTTTTTTGTTTGTTTGTTTTTTTGTTTTTTTTTAATTTTTATCATGATGACATTTTGTCATGCAAAGTACATGCTCCAAGAGGTGGACTTGTGATTTTACCTTTTAATAGCATCAAAAAAACAAACAGACAAATAAGAAAAGGGCAGGGAAATGAGGACCATAGGCCAAATGAATAAAAACAAACTCCAAGGGAGTAAACCCTATTATACAGCTTGAAATAACTCATGGGCTGGGATTGGGGGAAAGATTATTGTGAAGATCTTTCATATTGCTATATTATTTCACTTTAATGAGGCAGCTTGCACAATATGAGAGAGAGATTTAGCCAAGAAGCCAAGAAGAGACTTCTGTCTTCAGAAAATGAAGATTATTAGGAACAAAAGGAGATCCAAAGGTTTCTCTAGTAGACACAGTCTAATCTTCTATTTCTTCTTCTCTTCCTTCTCCTTCTCCTTTCTCTTCCTCCTCTTTTTGCTGAGGGAAGTTTAATGTAAATCCCTCCTTTTATGGGTAATGTCCAGCTTTGGGAGTGTAGATGGGACCTTCTGTTAGTGCTCTCTCTCTCTCTCTCTCTCTCTCTCTCTCTCTCTCTCTCTCTCTCTCTCTCATACTTTCAGGGGTTTTAAGGGACATTAAGGGTGTTTTTTTTTTCCAACTGACACAAGTCCAGCAAAATTACAGACCTTGGTCTTTAAGGATCAAAGACTGAGATGAAGCTCATTTCCTATAACAATTCTTTAGTTGAGAAGAGTTAACTAAACAGAGAATGGTGCCCACTGACATTTATGGAGCTAATTAAAAATACAAACACAGCTCTCAGTAAAAGGTGTATTGTTACAACATGATACCAGTTAGGTTCTTTTCCCACTCCCTTCCTTCTTAGCAAGACCCAGTTTTTAAAAAGTGATGTTGCGGGGATAGAGGGATGGCTCAGTGGTTAAGATCACTTTCTCTAACAGAGAACCTGGTTTCAGTTCTCAGCACTCACAGGGCAGCTTATACCTGTCACTCTGACTCTAGGGAATTCAACACCCTCTTCTGGCCTCCGTGGACACTACTACATACTACATACTTGGTAGACATACACATAAAATAATGAAATAAATCTTTGAAAAAAAATGATAGATCCTAGTCAGGCAGATGGAGTCCAACCTTCTTCCTGTAGCCTGTCTTTCCATACATTGTTGAAAGGCTTTGGTGAAATACACACTTTGTTTACTAAAGCTAAAGGCATCTGAGTAGGGAGACCCTGGTCAACTCATTTATGGCTCTTAGGAGGAACACATTTCCATGAACCTACTGGTTCCTTACCAAGTATGCTTGTCTTGGGGAAGGAGAGTTGCCTGAATATATGTCAGAGAGCAAGAAAATAGTAGGGGTAGATTTTATCTGGCTCACAGGGTACTTCTGATGTCTTGGGTAACATTGGACTGGGTTTTGTAGGCTTTCCTTTGTGTGCCAGAGAAATTTTCAGCAAGGAAGGCAGCAAGATAAAAGAGAAATCCTGGCCCTGTTTGGAGATAAAAGTCCTCATACTGGGGCATGCCAGACTCACCAGGGAATACAGCCTCATAGGAAATGTTCCTTTCATTTGAAAATTCATTACTATAAAGCCATTGTGTGATGAGGCCAGCTATGTGATTATTGAGAAATAACTAAAAATAATAAATGGATTCCCCCTCAAAGGCATGCTAATGCTGGCTGATCTTCTTTGGTGCTGTAAGATGCCCGAGAGGCAGAAATTGCACATCAGCATCTCATCTCTCTTTCTGTTGTTTTCTCCAGACAAGGTCTTGCTCTAGAGCCCAGGCTGGCCTTGAACTTGGGATATCTTCCTGTTTTACCCTTCTGAGGGCTGAGATTTAAGGGTGTACCACCACAGCAGCCTTTCTCCTTAGAAAACTCTTTGAACATATTTGATGTTTAGAAACATTAAAAATATTTTATATCCAAGCTTCTCCAGGATGAGGTGTAGCTCAGTAATAAAGCATTTGTCCAGCATGCCCAGGGGCTCTGAGTTCCCTCTCTAACAGTAAAAGGACACCTCCACCCACTCTGGGAAACAAGGAAGTCAAACATAGGCACCGAGTTTTTCAAATATAATAAATTTCCTATGGTAGAATATACAAAGAAAGATATTCCTGAGTTGTAATAAAAATGAAGGATTGTGACTAGGCACATAGCCTAATGGTAGAGTGCTTGCAAAGTATGTGGAAGGCCTTGAGTTCAATCTCCAGGACAATAATTAATGAAGCAACAAAAGCAGAAAGACAGTTCTCTCAAGAAATGGTTCAGGGAAAAGAATCTTTTTGGGCATTTCCATCCTGTTGTGTGTCTCCCATTCAATGCTGAGCATTGTAGCAGAATCCATGAAAATGTATTAAGTGGACTTCAGTTCAAAGTTCAGATCTTAATATAGCAAACAAGAGGAATGGCATCTCCTTCAACAGGCAGGGAGTTATCAGACTCAATCCTCAGGTGGGTAATCAAATTTCCCCACCAAAAACAAGGCCAGAGGTGTCTTTCCATTCTGTGCTGAGGGTACTGAGAAGTTGGCAGAGAATTTTAAGTCAAATACCTAGGACCCCAGTCATATTGGAAGTGACTTAGCTTTTAATATGACTTTCTGGGATGAATCCTTCATACAGAGGAATATCATTTTCCATTGTGCAAAATTAGCTCCAAATGACATGGGCTGGAGTTTTTATGTTCAAAGAAGTCTCCTCCATACCCAGGCTTTGGAATCAGTGGTTGTCTCTCTGATACAAAGTCATGACTTTTTCTAAATGTTTACGCTGAAATACTGGCTTTTGTTCTGATTGTGTTTAAGGCACATCTATATTATTGAGGTGAGGCAGTAGTAGCTGTGATTCTGAGGTGTTTGGGAATGTTCTAGAAGCCATAGAACTCCACCTCTTGTCTTCTCTTTACATAATGGGTTTGTGCATGTCTGTAGTGGAAGCATTAAGTCATTATTTTAGGAGTCAAATTTCAATCTATCAACTCAAATAAAGAAAAATTTACAGACAAGGGGGTGGTGAGATGCCCCAATGGTTAAGAGCACTGGCTGCTTTTCCAGAGGATCTGGTTTGATTCCCAGCATCCACACAGTAGTTCACAACCATTTATAATCTCAGTTTCAGGAAATCTGTCACTCTTTTTTCTGCAATCTTTGGGAACTGCACGCATGTGTTATCCATACATGCATGTAGACAAAACACAAAAGCGATTTCCATGCAAGATTCCACTATTAGATTAAACGTATTTAAATATGCAGATCTATTAAGTTTGCCTAGATTATGCTAAGTAATTTTCCAGGGTTTAGAAATCAGGCTAATTAATTCAAGAGCCAACCAAATCAAATCACTGCAAACCAGAAGTAACTCATTCCTCAAACAGTCAGTTAAAGCTCCCAGCCTGGGGAAGAGCCTTTCAGAAGCACTGTCTTTGCAATCCAGAATGCTAAGGGAAGAGCTCAGAGGGGGAAGGACCAGGTCCTCTGTGTTGGGCAATTTGGGCTGATACCAGTGGCAGGGATACAGGCTTTTGGGGTCTCTTTGGGATGAAGCAACAGGTCACCACACACCCTTGTCCTCTCAAGTGCCTACACTCTGGGATCTGCCCATTTGGGGCCAAAACCAATGAGTTGTCACAGTGCAGAGAGAGGCCTCAAATAATTAGAGTCCACTATGAGAGGAAGTTACTTTTCTTTAGCACCCTGCAGAGTCACAACTTTGACTAGAAAAAGAAGCCCAGTCACCTTTCAAAGAATCCTGGGTAGAATAAATTCTATTCAATGGAATCTTAAAAAAAAAAATCAAGATCCCCGTGGTAGGTATCAGTCCTTAGCTTCTAGTTACTCACCCTTTTTTTTTACAAGTCTTAAGGACCCTATAAACTTTGAAAGTTGCAGTAAAATATTTATAGGGCAAGTCAAAGAAAAGCATAAAACAGTAGTCTAGGTGAGATTTTGACATAACTAAAATTCTCTTGACCTCTCTTGCTTTTTGATTCAGAATAGCATAGGCCATAAGCCTGGTGATACCTCAGCTCCTTTCATCCCCCGGACTAAAACTGCCCCAGCGACCAGCAGGTTCCTTTCTTATTTTTCCTGATGTTTACTTTAGACATGAAAGAGGCTATTTTGATGAGAGAGGGGAGCCCACGGCCACGCCAGCAGCACAACTAAAATTTCCTAGGTCATTACCTCTTCTGAATTTTCCTGGGGAAAGGGTTTTGGAGTCACTTTCCACCATGCAAGAGGAAAATGTAGAACACAACTGGGGTTTTAGGATTTTAGGAGCAATATAAAATAGAGGCCTGACTAGTAAAAGCTGCCACCCAAAGCCCCAAGACACTCTTTATCCAAGCAGTGCTGGGCCCTGGTGGAATTCCAGCAGGAATGACCATACACTCCTTCATTCTTCGCTCCTTGGCCAGGACAGGGAACTCAATGGTAAGATCCTATTTGGTGGCTGCAATGACATCATAAAACCACGGGACTGGCTTCAGATAGAGAGTTCTAGGGTTAGCAAGCACGGATGTGGTGGGAGAATAATATCACATACAAATGCGTGCAACATCCCAGGGAAGGCGTTAATGCTTTAGAAGTAATATGGTATTTCCTTCAGAACTACAGTGCATGACAGCCAAGAGGTTTTGTTGAAAGAAAGTTTGAGATCATAACAAAAAAGCGTATTATGAGACAGGGAAGAGTCAGAAACCACAGGTGATAGTAATGCGTCTTTTGGTCCTTGCTACAAACTCTCTGGGGGTGAAATTCAGATCATGTCACTGTACTGGAAAACATCATATGTAAGGGAGTAAGCACCTCAATAAATATATCAGAACATGCACCTAAATGTATGTTGTGGCCTTTAAATTGGTCACGGGGAACTTTGGTTATTGTGACATATTTGCAGGAAGCTCTTTAACAATCTTTATGGATTGTTATTAGGATGGTTGTGTATGCACACATGTTGTGGCGCATGTGTGGAGGTCACACGAGAACCTTCAGGAGTCCTGTCCTTCTACCGCGGCTTCTTAGGATGGACCTCAGGTCAACAGGCTTGTGTGGCAGGTGCTTTTCCCGGCTGAGCTGGCTCCCAGTCCCTTGAGGCACCGTGTGAATCTTTTCCCTCAGTGTGTCACCTCCCCAGGGGTTGTATTACCTACTCCCTGTTACCCATTTCAGGCTTTGTGTGTGTGTGATCACTGTGGGTGTTCCCATGTAGCACTGTAATTAGCTGGTTTCTTGGTCTATATCCTGTATAGGATTGTAACCTGGCATGGAGCAAAAATTAAAAACAAAAAATTGCCTGGGAATGTAGCTTAGTAGCAGCGTGAACGCTTAGCACCCATGCGACTCTAGGGCCTGCTGTCAACACCAAAAGGGAAGAAGAAAGAAAAAAAATTAAGAAAGGAGAAAAATGAGGAGAAAAAGAAACACACCCAAAAGTAGACCGCATGGCCTTCAGAGGGAGTTTGTGATCTGCTTAAGAACTATAGTCACACCCCTGTATACCAAAGTAATGTCCCCCATTGGAGCTTCTGTAGTTGCCAAATCTGCTTTAAAATACTCTTTTGTTGATTTTAAGAATCAAATGCACCTTCCTGGTATAAAGTTTTATAACCACTGAAGCTATTCTAAAAGAATGTGCTCCTGGCTCCGGGGGCTCTTCTAGAAGAGGAATTTCCAAATACTTTGCACTCTGACTGCATCATTGTGAGTGAGTGCAGTGGAAAAATATTGTCTAAGGCTGTTGGACTGCTCTTTGAAATGGCTAGAGAGTGAGAGGTGGGTTTTCTGTTTGTCTAGATTCCTTTTGTTTGGGAGAATGTTCTCCAGAGCAGTGGGTTATTTGGGGATCCTGGTTATTAATGAGACTTAGATACCGCAGGCTGAAATATGAGGCTCTCTTTAGTCTTAATAGGATGCTGTTTTTGGTGAGTCTTTGAATGCAGATTTAGCTTTTAGTGATTATTTTTTTTCTCTGTAGTGGCATGCATGCATATGCATGCACTATATACATATAACCATATAACATATAAGTATGTTTTGCTTGCTTATTTTAGGACTTTGTAAGACCTGAGTGAACCCAGAAGGTAGCTCACTCCTTTCTCTGCTCCAGATTGGATGAAAAGTTAGCGACAGGCCAGTGTGTGACATCATGCAGTCTGGGCCAGAGCCTGTGCTGAGAAGTTATGAAGACCAGCAGATGGAAATGCACTCATGACTCATGAGCTTTGCTGTCAGTGGTTGCTCTTTTCAAGGTTATCCTGCTACTGCTTGGAGATAAGAGTCCTTGGAGGAAGGAAAGAAGAACCTCGATTTCAGTCATCTGTGGTTGAAGCCAAGCAGATCTGGCACACAGTCCTGGGACAGAGGTGCTCAATTTGGACTCATAGGTGAGAAACAGGCTGGATACCTGGTAGGGAGGAGGTTGACGTGACCCCATGGTCGAGCTAGGAGAGTCAAAGGCTAGCTTTTGGAGCTGGAACTCTCTAGAATAGCCACATTAATAAGCATGGAAATGCTTCTCCGAATTGTAATAGTGTCAAGCCCCAGCCTTCAATAAAATTGTCTGTAACAGCCTATTCTCTACTGCCCTCAGGAAAATGAAAGGCAGGGCTGTGTCTGTACTTGGACGGCTTGTGTGGGCAGGCAGATTGGCCAGGAAAGCCAGTTTAGAGTCAGCTCCAGGACTCTTGTGGAACCACCCAGCATCAAATAGCCCTGGGAATCAGGTAGCTGGCGGGATTAAAAAACTTTTTCCAGGATGGAGGGGTGGATTAGCACTCTGACAGCTCTCAGAAATTCTCCGAAATGTGCATTGAGGAGAAGCAGGGAAATATTCCTCAGATCATAAGGCTGGCCTCAAATACCAGTGGAAATGTAAGGAAACATGGTCTTTTGGTCATCATAGGAGGGGAAGATTGGGTCTAGGGACCCCTCTCTTCACACTGGAGTGTGTGTGCTGCTTTGAAGGAGACTGGGGAAGAATGGGAGACACCCTGAGAGCCTCCATTTGACGTGACCTTAGACATTCTCATTTTATTTTAGTTTTTTAAATGAAAGTTCACATCTTTCTTTTAAAAAAGGACTTATTTATTTATTATGTATATGGTGTTCTGTCTGCATGTATCCCTACATGCCAGAAGAGAGCATCAGATCTCATTATGGATGGTTATAAGCCACCATGTGGTTGCTGAGAATTGAACTCAGCACCTCTGGAAGAACAGTCAGTGTTTTTAACCTCTGAGCCATCTCTCCAGCCCAGACATCCTAATTTTATATAAGAAGAGAAAGCCATGACTTAATGAAAACATCCATTTTCAATGCTTTTTTTGAATTCTCAATTATAGCCTCTCCTGCCCCATCCTGGGTGCTTCTCAAGCTCAGGTGTTATTCATCAGTGAGCCTGTGTGGGCCAAAGAGGATCTCTCACTTCATTACCTCTCAGCTCTCAATGTAATACCCTGAATTAACCTGTAAGCTCCACCCTGCCCAAGTACCTGGTAACTTCCTGGGATTCTGGGAGTTGTAGTTCTTGAAAAATAACAACAAAGCCTCATGGGAAAGTATGGTGGCCTGAGGTTTTTGTCTTTAGAAGCCCCAACAGCGTGTTTTTGGGCCCACTCAGGTGAACGTTCCGGAAAGTGGTCCTGAAGAAAATCCATCTTGGGTAGAGTTTAGTATTTTAATAAAACTTGCTTCAAATTTGGCCCCAGAGGTGGCACTGATTTTTCTCTAGTGACTCTCAGGGTTAACACCATAACTTTGGCCCAAGTCACAGACTTTCCTCCAGGGCCTCTTGGATGGCAGAGCTGGAGAGACACTTTAAAAGGAAGACTCAGATCATGTCTGTTGATACCTACGTGGCTTCTTGGGGACTTAGGAAAAAGAATGCTACACAGCCCCGTTCTTCCTTTTCTCAGAATAGGTCCGTGTGGCTTCCACAGTATTTTCTGCCTTCAGCAACTTGGGCCATTTGCTATTGTTGACCAGGTCTTGGAATTCTGCTTGCTCCTTAAGGTTTGTCTGGTAGCTTCTTCTCAGTTCAATGTCACTCCCCGTGTCATGTCCTCAGAACGGTCTTCCTCTGACCTCTCTGTCTGAAGTAATCCTTCTTCTCCAATCTCAGCCTTTCCCATTACTCTGCTTATTGAAAAAACTTAGCATAACGTTGAAGAAGTGTCTAATGTCTATGTGTGCCAAGCTTGTCTGCCCCGTTTATAGTGATACCAGGCACAGGAGAGGTCTAATAAAGAAGAACCAAGTAGACTAAACAATGAGTGCCTACGCGAACATGGAACACCTACACACACACACACACACACACACACACACACACACACACACACACACACACACCTTCTGTTTTAGGTCAGGTTGTCTTCCAAAAATTGCTTTGGTGGGCACAAAATGGTGCCACCTTTGTCTACATGTCCAGACACCTCTGCTCCTCAGCACCCAACACATGATCTCCCCATTAATCAATCTTCTAGCATCTAAACCCTTCCAGCTCACATCTGGTCCCCTACTCATGGCCATTGAGTTATGTCAGTATTTAGCTTCCAAAATGAATTCATAGCCATTATGTCTCATCTAATAATCATTTCTCTAGACGTGACTCCAACCTCCTCAGGTTTGGTCCATCTAGCCTTATGAATGTAGCTGTCCTTGGAGGTATGTACATGGGAGACTATGGGGCAAGGTGATCATGACTATGATTCTGGTCACTCCATCTTGCTCCCAAATGTTGGGGTTACAATCTTGTACAACTGTATGCACTCCGAAGACACTCTTGATTGTGTTCCATCTCTGTTTCTTTCATTCCCACAAGCTGCATTACAGGTGATCTCCCACGAGCACAGAGAGGGACAGACAAACATATCTCACCACATCAATGAAAGCACAGAAGGCTTTTAAAGGCAACTACTGGGTCTTTTACATTTTTAAATAAGCATTGGAACCAACCAAGGTCCTTACTGGCAGTATCTGGCTCAGTTGATGTCACTTTTTTTTTTTCCTTTCAAAATTAAGTGAGACAGTGTCAGTCTTTTTCAGTCAGAGTATAGGTTATGTCATCTTATCCCCTGGCTTGCTTAACCTTACTATTTAAGAATAAAAGAAAGTTTAAATACAGTTTAAAAATCTTAAGATACTCTTTGAGAGTGTCCTAGAGAAGGATTGGGAAGTTGGGTCTGGAATTATGCCTGGTTCCCACTGACCAGCCTGTTCATGAGGTGCTGGTGAAGTGTTTTGCTGGGCCAAATATCCTACCGTGTGGAATGAGGTGGGTGGAGAGGCTCATTAGTGGTGATGTCACACTCATGGCTCTCTCCTGCTGTTGTGTTCTTATTCCCAGGAACAAGGACTTCATAAAAAACATTCCTCTCACTCAAACGGCCCATTAACCTTTCCAAGTTGGCTAATGATTAATGCCATTAGCTTAGGTGGGGATGAGAGCTTCCCCAGAGGGGATGGTATCCACAAGGAGATAGGCTGTGAGACCTAGGCAAACCTAGCCTGCTGTTGTTAGCCTGTCTGGGTGTGGAGATAATGGTTTGTCTCTTGCCATCAGTGGCTTTTATTGCCATCATTATTAGGCATCTATTTGTTTAGCACCTGCCCTAGTGGGAAGGAGAGGGAACCCAAATAATAACATAAATTTTACCCAGAGCTAACCATTTGAATGTCACCAATGACCTTCTGGGTCTTGTGGTTCTCAAAGCAAACGTCTCCTGGAGTGAGTTTGTAGGATATGTTTTATTTTCTCCTTGGTCTAGATCTTTCAGGTTAAACTTTTATAGCTAAACTTTCCACTGTGAAAAATGGCCAATACCAGCAGTAACACCGGGGTTAACCCAATATGCTTTGTTCATAATTCTAGGATAGCACAGAGACCTCATGTAGAAGGTAACAAAGAAAACAAACTCATCACTGAGAAATTCCCAAAAGTTAGGGGGTCATCTATGATAAAATCTGAAGTACCCCAGCAAAGACTGTGGTTGCCATCCACTGCTATATTAATGTTGTAAGCACATGGCTAATGACATAGTCTAGTTATCCCAGGAGGTCTCCAAGGCAACTAGGTCATGAAGTTTCCTTTCTTTGTGGTGCCTGAAATAGTTTTCATGGTAGTTTCATGAAGGTCTGAGGAAGGAGCTTGTGTTAACAAGAAGAAAGGTGGGTCTTAGCAGTCATGGGGATGCCATAAATAATTAAGGCAGGTTACAGTCCGGAGGCTTTAATTAATACTCTGTGGCTTCAAGACCTCACTGCTTGCTCGGTGCTGGCCTCAGCTAGTTAATGATGGGAAAGGAAGAGCTAGCTCTGCTTCCCTAGGGTACCACACGGCTCTGCTCATAAAAGACTGCCTGGATCGGTTCTATCAGCACTGTCTTATGATAGTCCAAGCAGGGTTGAGGACACTACTGGAGTCCTTCTCTGGATGATGGCAGAACCAGAATCCATAGACAGCTCCATTCTCTCCTTATCCTTCCAAACCCAGATAATCCATATTAGGTGTGTTACACCTTTACTTTTGGCCTCACCAGGCTAAGCCCCAGCTGGAACTGCACGAGGGGAGAAATGCTTTGCACCTGCATGGGTCCCACGGAAGGAGCCCGCCTCACAGGGAGAACACCTGGATCTCCAGTTGCTTCGAAATTTTATCTCCAGGCCTTGCTGTTCTTAGGGTCTAGGATGAGGCTTACAAAGAGCTAGGTGGTGCCACCTGGGCAAACCTGGCCTACTGTTCTCAGTCTGTCTGGGTATGGAGATAATGGTTTGACCCTTGCCACCAGAGTCCCTTCTGCGAAGCACGAAATGGAACTTTGTTAGATCCCTAAGCCATTTGATTCTTTTGAAAAGGGATGAGCAGTATAGGTCAGTGAGCTATTAAGTTGGGTAATAATTATGCCACACCCTTGTGAGGGAGGGAGTGTATAGTTTTCTGCTACAGTGCTGATTCTGTTTTAACCAGCTCCCATGATAGGAGTCGGGGGGGGGCACAATTTTGAATGTATATGTAAGCACTGAACTTAGAAGCTTGAGCACAATTGCAATAATGAGCTCATATTAATCTGTTTGCTGGCCTCTTCCGCACCTGTTGCTAGAGAGATGGCTAAGGAAGAGTGCAGATGCCATCCACACAGGCTTACTGGGCACACTGTTAGCTCTGTCATTCTGTCAGGGTTGAACTGGCTCTGTGGGCAGAATTTCCCCAGGAAGGAAAAACACATATCTACAAGGAAGCATGTCCTGTCCACTTCTGGCTGTTTGTTCCCTGGCTAACAGGCTCTAGGAGACCAGTTCCACTGCCCAGCATAGGACTTGTCATCACCATCAGGCAGTGAGCGTTCATATGGTGGCCATCTGTCTGGATCCCAGGAGGTGACCTCTGTGCTAATGGGTACAACTCTAGTCCGCTTGTTTTCAGAGCTGTGTGGTTTTCCACCACAAGAGTATCTATCACACAGTTTAAGTGCTTTCTGGAGCATGGATACTTGACAGTTTCTATTTTCCATACATTATGAGCAATGTAATGTTTCCATAAACAATTACTGCAGCTACAGGGGGTGGGGTGCGTCATATCCAGGGTTAGAGTTACCATAGCTCTAGGGATGGTACAGCTTGGATAGGAAAACTAGACTGCAGGTCTAGTCCACCATGCTCTTAAGAGCTGGTAAGGTTGTTGGGACTGCAGACTCTTCCTGCCTCTCTGCTGTGCTTTGTGGCTACTGTGAGGTGAGCCCCTTAAGTCCACCATGTGTCATGTGTCCTACCATAGCATTCTGCTTCACCATAGGTCCACCATGTGCCCTACCATAGTATTCTTCTTTACTTTAGGCCCAGCAGCAGTGGGGCTGATGGAACACTAACAGAAATCCCTGAAGTTCTGGGCCACAGAAACCTTTCCTCTTAAGAAGTTAATTGTCTCAAGTATTCTGTTTGAAGTTTGACAAGGCTAACTGTTCTCTCCAGAGAGGGCTCTAGAGAAAACCCCTTCTAGACCTTTCACTTAGTTCCAAGCATTGACAAGAGTCTTTGGTGTTCTCAGCCTTCAGATACCCCCAGTCTGGTGCTCGCCTCCATCACCACACAGGATCGTGTATGTGTGCCTCCATGTCTTTTCTCAACTTATAGGTACACCAGTCACCTTGAGTTAGGGTCCCCAGCTAAAGTCTCTTACTGATTGTATTAGTCTTTTTTAAGAGAAGGCCATGTACTCTGCCTCTGGGAGAGGACACGTTTGGAAATTACTCAGTCCAGTACCCACATCTGTGATCCTCCTGTGCGCAGCACCTCTGAATTACCTTTCTGTGTAAATGCTCTTCCACTGGGGTTATTGGGTGCTGGGATCTACACTTTTTGTTGTTGTTGTTATTGGTTTTTTTTTCCTTCAGAATGAAGCAGACTTGCTTAAACATTGGTGTTGCTGAACTCTTCTCCCATGAGAACTGAGTGAGAAGTTGCTGTTGCTCCAAGCATTTTTAGTGACTGTTCTTACTGGGCTTGTAAAAAAGCATTGCCCATCTAGAGTTTGCGAAGCAGTACACCTGTGGGGCTTAATCTGCATTGCCCCATAAACACATGTTTGTTTTCTCTCTTGTAAAATAATTACAAAATATATTTGGCTCACTTGCTTGTTGGTTTGTTTGTCTTTTCCTTAACTTGCTGAAGGAAGTCACTGCCAGTTTGTACAGTCCAAATTTCTCTCTCAGTTTGAATCATTTTATTATTGTTGGTATGCCCTTGAATGGCGGGTATGACGAAAAGAAGTTCTTCTTGTTAACCAGTGCAACTTTTCGGTTCTGTAGCCATGTGTCTATAGGTTGGTCGTTTGAGTTGTTACCAGATGTTTGCTATAAAATGATGGTGTGACCAACAGATCTGCATGCAAACAATTACAAACAGTGTGCACTCTGAGCTTCCTTTCTGCTAATTTACTTCCTTAGAATAAATCTCTAGGCACAGTTTTGCTAAATCAGAGTAAACATATTTTATTTCCTCCCTCTGTTTCTCTGTTTCCTATTCAGATATTTTTATCTCACCCCAGGTTTGGCTTCATGCACACGGCCCCTCACCACTCATGGACTCTGACAGCTCACCCCGGACCACCAAGGCTTCTCTTCCTACCCAAGGTTACCTTACTCTACACACCTATGGCTTTGAGATAATTTCTTTCTTTTTTTTTTTTTTCTGGAAGGGAAGGAAGGAAAAGGCAATAGAAAGAAAATAGACATATTTTAAAGGCTTTTCAACAAGCATTCATTTGCTGTGGAATAATCCTTTTGTATACTGTAAAGATTTATTGCTATGATTGGTTTAATAAACAAGCTGACTGGCCAATAGCTAGACAGGATAAAGTTAGGCAGAAGAGCCAAGCTGAGAATGATAGGAGGAGGAGGAAGGCCTGAGTCAGTGAAGTTAGCAGCCAGATGGAGAACGAGTCAAACACATAAAATGGAATAGGGGTAAAATCCATGAGCCTTGGGGAAGCATATAGATGAATGAAAATGGGTTAAGTTGTAAGAGCTAGTTGGTAACAAGCCTGAGCTTTGACCAAGCATTTATAAATAATCTTAAGTTTCAGAGTCAGTTATTTTGGAGCAGGGAGCTGGGTCAGAAACTTTCACCAACAGCCAATTCACACCCTCATTACTAGTGTGCGGCAGGACGTGTTTGCCCATGAAATCGCCATCTTGCTTACCTGGAGCCCAAGCTCTGGTACAGAGCAGACTTGTTCAATAACATGTGACAATCTGTTCATGTTCTGGATTATTTTAACGAGCTGCCTTTTCTTTCCTTTCCTTTTCTTTTTTTTTTTTTTAATCATTAACAGAAAGCCATTTTTGTCAACTGACTATGACACTACCTCTAGTCCAGGCACCATTGCATTGTATGGTGGAGGCTTCTGAGAGAGTCTACCAGTCTTTTCCTCCCCAGCATCCAGTGCACAGGTGTGTGTGTGAGGAGGAGGTGTGTGTGTGTGGGGTGGTATTTCTGCAGTGATTTCCATCACATCAAACAAGACAGTTCATCTTCACAACTTCCTGTTTTTAAAGTGAAATAGAAGATCAAACCGTGCTGAATCTGACTGACTTTGTAATGACGCAACCAGAAGGAGATTATATTTTTTCCCCCAATAGTGGGCAAGACCAGTGGTGACAAAATCTGGCAGAGATGACCTAAAGGCTGGATGTGCTATTTGGCATCTAGAAACCTTTGGGGGACTCGTTAAATTCTACCCTCAGCCGTTTCCTCCTTTGTGTAGTGTGGATAACACTCAGGTCATTGTGGTTCTGAGAGCACTGAATGAGAGATGACGTCTGTGAAGTCCTCAGAACAATGTCTGACACTAAAGAACAACAGCTGTGTCTGGATGAATGCTGTTTCTGCTACCCTAACGAGGACATGGGATTCAGAGAACCCAAGGAATGTCTGTTTGCATCAAATTGCTTTACTAACTCGGAGGAAATGGAGAAGGTGGAGGAAGAAAAATGTACCTTTATTGCTAATTTGCTTAAAGGCACTGCACTGCCTTTGAAAGTTGCTTTTGCTGTTCCGATGAGCTTTGATTCCTGTAAATCTTTTCCTGCTTTGCTGAAGGAGCAGCAGACTAGAGCGTCTGTAATGACTGCATAAACACCAGTGACAGAGTGAAGGGCAGGACTAAGAGCACCACCCCATGCTGGGCAAGCTGTGCCTCCATCCAAGTCCCAAGTCATCTATCATCCACTTTCCCCTTCTCATTGGCTTCCTTTAATCCCAGCTCATCAAGAGCCTCTCTCCCAGACTTTCTGATACACACGCAGAGTAAGGCATGGGGAGTATAAAATAGTTCAAAGACATCACTTTTTAAAGCCAAGGCACAGCTCAAGAAGACACAGCCCCGGTAGACGGTCTCTGAATAGTAAAATTCACACTGTGGGACGTTATATGGGGTTCTGTGAACTGCAACAGCCTTAGGAAGAACAAATAAACTTTCTTTTACTTTTATCTTTCTTTTACTTTTCAAAGCAATCTTTTATCTCCGACAGCAGAAATAAAGTTCTCACACAACATGATCCAGTAGTAACAAATATCTTTGCAGTCACACTATCTTTCGCCCTGAACAAAGAGATGAGAAAAGAATTTCTTAATTAGTAGGGAAGTTCTGAGACTTCTAGGAATTCCTGGTCAGTGGCTGCTTAGAAGACTTGGCAAACTGCAAACCATTTTCTCATCGAAACCTCATTTAGCCTTTCTTCGACAGCTATTATGATCGATTCTTAGAAGCATAAAAATTAACAAGCAACTTGGCTTCCTGTCAGCCTCTGAGCTTCGAAATGGTCCTTGTAACAGGCATTAATGCCCAGGGTTTCCCTCACCATCTAAGCTTGGGAAGGGAAGGGAGGAAGGACTCTAAGCAGGATGATCTGGAAGTGGTCCTTGTTTCTTGCCCCCACTCTCGCCTCAGTCCTTTCTAGGCTGTCATCTCCCATGGCAGCATCTCACCTCCCCCTCCATGCTCAGAAAAGATCATGATTTCTCTTGTATGACACAAAGCAACTGAGTGTTTTGCATTAGAGTTTTTGGGTTTGAGGCATGAGGTAGAAGCCATGACAGTTGATTTTAACAGCAAGAATTTAGGGCAGGGGCTTGCTAACTAGGAAAATGAATGGGAATGGAGCTGTGTTCAGAAAAGTATCCCGGGAGTGGTTAATGCTGGTGCAGCATCTGCCTCTAAAGACAGACTAACTGAGGCAAGATCTGAAGCAATGGAGTCAGGTGTTTAGAGCCGGGTGGTCGTGGTGCACACTTTTAATCTCACCACTCAGGCAGAGGCAGAGGCAGAGGCAGAGGCAGAGGCAGAGGCAGAGGCAGAGGCAGAGGCAGAGGCAGAGGCAGAGGCAGAGGCAGAGGCAGAGGCAGAGGCAGAGGCAGAGGCAGAGGCAGAGGCAGAGGCAGAGGCAGAGGCAGAGGCAAGCAGATCTCTGTGAGATCAAGGCCTGCTTGGTCTACAGAGTGAGTTTCAGGACAGCCAGGGCTTCACAGAGAAACCATGTCTGAAAAAACTTAAACAGATAAACAAACAAACAAAATTAAGAATGGACCCTCAGTGGAAATTCTGATCCCTGAGGGAAGTACACTTCTCAGCTGGAGCTGGTGAATTTGACTTGGGAAAATGGCCTCAAGGGGCCTGGACCCAGACTAGGGGATGGACAGCATCCTTCTGGTGGTTTGGAAGCTGGGGTGTGATGGGGCTGCTAGAGCTACTAGAGCAGTGGTCCTTAACTTTCCTAATGCTGCAACCCTTTAATATAGTCCCTTATGGTGTGGTGTCCCTCAGCCATAAAAAGATTTCTGTCTTTACTTTGTAACTATAATTTTTTGTCACTGTTACGAATCACAACATAAATATCTGTGTTTTCTGGTCATCTTTTGGAGGTTGTAACCTACAGGTTAAGAACCACTGTGCTAAAGGGAACCTTAAAGTTATAGGAAGCAGATGGGAAGGAAGGAAAGAAGGAAGTGAAGGAAGGAAGGAAGGAAGGAAAGAAGGAAGGAAGGAAGTAAGGAAGGAAGGGAAGGAAGGAGAGAGGAGTCCTAGACTGTGCAGCTGTTCTTGGTGCTTTATCCAGACAAATGCGTGTGTGGATAATGAATGCATGGGCTTTGCAGAGCGCATGGGTCGCAGCTTAGTCACTGGTATACACACTGGAAGAGGAGAGTGTGCAGAAAAATCAAACAACTTCCATTGCCCAGGGCCACACTTCCCGGCGTGCTCTCAGGGTTATGAAAACCAGTAGTAGCTGTCCTGTTTTAGATACAGAGGAAAGGTTCTACCGAGGCTGATGAGTCAGAAGGTAGGAAGTGCTGCCATATTTTCAATTCTTTTCTTCTATGTTTTAATGACACATGATCTTTTGGACAGGATTAACATTTGTCCTGCTGCCTTGGAGCAAGGCAGAAGAGGGAGGTGGGAGGGGTGGCAGGGTGGCCACAAAGGAGGACATTCCCTGCCTTTTGACTTCACATTCCTTCTGTGACTTCTCATAGGAAGCCATCATCTTGAGCCACCTGGAACTACTGAGGGAAGAGGCAACACAGGCTTTGGCCAGGACAGATAACTGATTGCTCCTGCAGAAAATGCTGTCCACAGCTGGTTAGGAGAAAGGTATCAAGAGGCTCCCAGGAGAGTGTACTAATTGTTCCTATACCCACACCACTCAGGGCAAGGGTCTGCAGACACACAGCACAGGGATGCCATGGAATACCATATCATCATCTCCTTTTGACTTCCTATAACCTTCCTATGTCCTTATATGTCTGAGTATGTCTCTGCAAGTACACATCCTGTAAGAATGTACATACTCTCTGCCATGGAAACATGTAGAGCCAGCATGGCTTAGCAATGGTATGTTGGGCTCAGCCAAGTGTTTATCTTGGTAGGGGCACAGCACCCATGGCAGCAAGTTCCCACAGAGAAAATTAGGCTGCAGAAATAACAGCAGACGCACATATACTAGAGCTCCTGCCATCTAGATATTGTCACAAGGCCTTTGTATAATCATCATTGCAGCTTGTGAAATACTGCCAGATTTGACAATGATTTGTACACTTAGGTGTACAAATCAAGGCCACCGAGGAACTCTGCATGCAGACACTCGACCAGAGTGAGCCAAGGGAGAGGAAGAAGTTGCAGGCTGGAGCCAATGGTACAAGAACTTGATGGCAGGATTAATTTAGTTGCTGTGCTCCCAAGACAATGGACATCATGCTGTGGGACATCTCTTCTGACCAGACCTGAGTTATTTGTAGTCCTCTATTTGCTGTGCAGCCTTGGTCATGTGATCTAGGCTGGTAGAATGCAAATCTGATGTCCGTGTTGGGAGGGTGTTCAGTGATCAGACATCTGTCCGGTGCTCACTATTGATGCCATTCCTCTCTGCTTTCTGCTACTGATAATGCAGGTGATCTGTCAGGTAAGAATTTTCGATGTAAGGATGCTGTGTCAGTAGGTCAGTGTGATGTTCCCTTGGTACCTTATGAGCTGTATATTTTGACAGTTTTCTAGCTTTCCCAGGCCTTCATTGGTACATCAATGAAACTGAACTGTACACACATATGTCTAAACACATATGACTTTATGTGTGTATACAGAAACATACATATACAAAAACATATACACACATATGAAGCAGTCACTGTTATGTGAGAGCACTGTCTGAATTTGTATTCTGACTCAAAATTGAAGATCAAGAAATTATACATACCCGTGTCATAGAAGTACATATTCAGGGTCAACAGGTGTGACTATAGCTGACTAACAATGGCAAAAATAAGTTCAGGTTTTACAAAGTACGAGTAAAATATTAGCTTAGAATGTGCTACACTTAACCATCTAGGGTAAAGTCATTTGGTCTCAGACTTGGGTGAGATAGGACTGAATATTTATGAACATGGACTCTGGAGCCAGGTAAACACACGTTCAACTTTTCTTTCTGTCTTTAGTAGCTGTGTGACCTAAGGTGAGGCCTTTGCCTATCTGAGCCCAAGTTTTCTTATTTATAATGTGTTGATAATTATGCTTAACTAACAGGTATCATGATAACCTGTTGTTCCCTTGATGGTGCCACATGTGGCCATCATTTTTATGATGGTGAAGATCAAGCTGACACACTGAAGTTGGCAGAATCATACTATAGAAAGAACTCAAGTCCTTGAATGAGGTTATCACTTGTATTAGTCAGCTCTCTACTACTGTGACAAAACACCAAAGGAAACCAACTTGAAGGGAGGAAATGTTTCTTCTGACTTGTGATGCAGAGGGGTCATCCTATCATTGATGGATCCTACTGCTTTTAGTCCTGTGGCAAGGCAGAATATTATGTCAGGGAAGTGTGGGGGAGCAAAGCCACTCACTTCAAGGAAGCTAGGAAGCAACGAGAGGGAGAGGTGGACAGAGTCATAATATCTCCTAGCCAGTTCCAAACACCCTCCAGGCTTCTCCACCTAGGACACATTTGACCACTACTGGTTTAAGGTAGTTACAGTAGAATCAGGGATTCTGTTACCTGTAGTTAAATTCATCCTAGCAAGAGAACAATTTTGTGTTGATGAAATTAAGACCCTTCTACAATTGCAAATACAAATTAGGAAAACTTTTAGTAGAAACAGTGATATTTAGACCAAGCCTAGCAAGGATGTGTAGGAAACATTTAGGAAACAACAGTTGAAGGGGTTCTCAAAGAATGTTATTCCAAGGAGAAGGCTTCCCAAGGGACACATCTCCACATGTGTCATAACAAAGCTCTTAAAATCTCTGCATTGCCAGGCTTAGTGGTGTGAGGGTCAGTCTTCATTGGCAAGATGGCTAGATTCAGAATCATCACGGAGTCAAGCCCCTGGGTGACTCTGTGAGTGAATTTCCAAAAAATGTTTAACTGAAGAGGGAAGTCGCCTTGATTATGGGTGACACCGCCCTGTGGACTGGAGTCTTGGACAGAACACAAGACAGAAATCCTGCTGAGCACCAGCATTCATCTTTCTCTGCTTGCTGATGGTTGATGCATGTGGCAAGCTGCCTCACACTCTTGTCCTTACTATTTCCTGTAGATGAAAGCTTCTGTCCCACCTGAACCTGCAGTTGGTCAGTCCCAAATAAACACACAGAGGCTTATATCAATTATAAACTGTTTGGCTTATTGCTCAGGCTTATTGCTGAAAAATTCTTACAATTTAAAATAACCTATAATTCTTATCTATGTTTAGCCACATGGCTTGGTACCTTTTCTTAGTGAGGCATTTCATCTTTCTTCTCTGCATCTGGCTGGTGAGCACTTCTGCCTTTTCCCAGAAATCTCTTAGTATGGTAGCCTGCCTATACTTCCTGCCTGGCTACTGGACAGTAAGCATTTTATTAAACCAATCTGAGTGACAAATATTTACAGTGCACAAGGATATTACCCAACATCAATTTCCAGCCATGTAGACTGCAGCCTTCAAATCTGTGAGTCAAAGATGAGCCCTTCATCCCTTGGAGTGCTCCTCTTGGTTATCTATCTGATCATAGCAATAAGGAAAGTACCCAATGCACCCCTATATCCTTCACGGTCCTGGCTTTGCTCTCCAGCACCATAGACAGAAGACATGTGCACACATACAAAATACACAAGATTCCTAGGATCCGGAGAGTGGCATGGTTGAGATTTCAAAGACTTTGATTTTTCCTTAGTTGTAGATGTTGTGGAGAACACATATTCCCGTGAGGAATATTTCTGGAAAGACTAGCACAACAATTCAGTAAAGCAGTGATGTAGGTCTGACCTACAGCAGAGGTGGCCAAGATGAATGAGAAGGAAAGTAGAGTTGTTGAATAGTGAGAAGGCTATCAGCTCTAAAGTGTATAGCAGGGCACAAGGCATCATCACAGAATCCAGAGGAGGGAAGAGAAAAGCAGGGAAGGAGGAACGGAGCCCAGGTCTCCACCACCAATAATATCAATCACCAAGTTTGAGAGCTGCCTTTGCACCCAGGCACTATGGGACCATGCATGCATGTAGTCTTCTACTGAGTCCTCATAAGAACTATGTACTTCATCTTCTGATAAGGGAACCTATGTATTCAAGAGTTTAAATAACTCTACTCGTGAGAGTAGACCTAGGACTTTGAGACCCATCACTCCTCAAGTGTATTTAATCAATGTCGTGGTAACCAGAAACATAGTGATACAGGATGTCAACCAGATAAAGAAGATGCCATATTTGGCAATTGGGAAGTCAATGGGGAAAGACATTTCTGCTTAATGACATGCCACAGTGTGAAAGCAAAGTGAATGAAGGAAGGCAGTAAAGACCACTGTTAAAATCCCAGTTGTCAAGTTGGCTTAGCATAGAGTGTGAAGAAGGATTCACTAAGAGCTGCCTCTCCATTGAGCATCCTGAAAATGGTTCATCTCTTTCAGTTACAACTATGGGTGTTTGGGGAGTTCGTGTGAAAACATTTGCCCAGTGTCACTTGGAAGTCAAAGTGCTTCAAATCCGAGGTAATTTACATAAGTGTCTACCACAGGTCCACGTGGTAACATCTGCAGTCGCAGGGTGGCAGTACTGGGAAGTGGTGGATCTTTTGAAAGGTAGGGCTCTATGGGAGAGTCTTGGGACATTGGATTCAGGCATTTGGAGGGGATTATGGGTTCTTGGCCATCTCCTTGCTCTTGTTTGCTCCCTGCAATGACATGACTCTGGCATATACTTCCCACCCTTGGCTGCGGACATCCAGAAGCTTAAGAGCAATGGTTCCACCTGGCTATAGACTGAAGCCTCAAAATTGTGAGCCCAAATAAGTCCTTTCTCTTTGTGTATTAGCATATGGATTTGGTGGCAACATACTCAACAAGGAGCAATAGGAATGTAGAGTTTACCTTGGCTCACAATTCAAGGAGGGACAGTCTATCACGGTGGGGAAGGCATGGTGGTAGGAGCAGGAGACCAGCTGCTCACACCACATCTGCAGTCAGGAAATAGAAAGGGAACATGAAATGGGATCCAGCTATAGAACCTCAAGACATGCCCTCAGTGACCCATCCGCTTCAGCAGTACACCACCTCCTAATGACTCCACCATCTCCCCAAAACAGTGCTACCAAGCATGGATGCCTGGGAGGGACATTTCTTATTCAAATCCTAACAATTTGTTGTCTCAGGTACTTGCCATGGTGATAGCAACCTACCTGGGTATATACTCAAACCTTTTTATTTTCTCATCATTCACCTTGTCTCCTAAATAAGACACCAAGTAGTTCCCATTCTGCTTAGATTATACTGGGAACTCAGGCTAGCTGCTGCAGATCAGAACCTGGCATGATCACTTTCTTCCGCCACCCCAGGTAGAATGTCAAATGACACTCATTTGGCTAAATTGGTAACCGCTAATCCACATGAGAGTCCACCAGACACTAGCCCAGGAACAACTATATTTGTTGTTCAACTATATTTGTTGTATCAACTGAGATTGCTGTCATGGGAGAAACATCTTGGGGAGCATTTTCTAATGAGCCAGACTCCTGTTTTTTAAAAAAGCATTCTGGCTGGGTTGCTGGCTCCAAGGCACTCACAGGTGCCAAAATTGTTGGCTAATTGCCTTGAAGAAAATGCCAGCTCTGCTGTGGGGCTTCTGAAGGACTTCACATCTCCTGGAGCGCTCGCCCCAGTTTTGTTCTTGGACCTGCAGAGCCTTTGCACCTGGCAATGAGGAAGAGCAATCACAGTCTTTCCTCTGAGCAAATGGACAATGAGGGACTGAGGACAACTGTTTGTGCACAGGGTTGATGGGGTCAGAAGCTGATCTCTACATTTACTGGATGGATAAGAACATATGGGCCCCTTTCTTCTCCTCCCTAGTCTGGAGACACTCCACAAAGAATCGGAGGGCAAGCAGAGGACACACTTTCCAATTAAACCAGAAGTTTCAACATGATGATGTACATGACTAAATAATTATACTTCCCCAAGGCATTGTTAAAGTTGTCTTCTAAAGAGAAAGCAGAGCACTTCGCGTTTTTTTCTTGATGTAACAATTTTTGTCTCGGCAGGCTAGCCTCTGGAGGCCAGAGACCAGACCTTTTGGCTTTTGATATCTATCAGAGTTGTCACTGTGTATGAGATAGCTCCAGTTATTGACTTGTCTGGGAACATGGCAAGAATCCATTTCCCAGCCCCCTTGTGGGTAGGTGGGGTCCTGAGAGCAGCCCCAGAGAGGAGTTAGAACAGAAGGCATGTTTCCCTCGCGCTGGGTGCTGGAGAAGCCGCTCTCGTTTGAGCTCCTCCACAACATTCTTTTCTCTCTGGCATGCAAACCAGAAATGCTCATTGTGGGGATTGTTTATCAACCTGGATTCCTACACACACACACACACACACACACACACACACACCCTCAGCCTCCTACTCATTTAACTCACAGTGAACCTGTAGCATTAATAAGAAATAAACCTTTCTAACCATAAGCCAAGAATTTGGAAGTGTTATTAGAGCATCATGTTGGCTGGAAGAGTATGAAGGCTTGGCCTGTATCTCAAGTACATGTTCCATCTGTACTACTTAACACAGGCATTGTGGTGACACTGTAAGCACCTAGGGTGCACTAGGGTGCAGAGATGGTCTCATATTCATGGTGTATACCTGGTATTGAACAGAGATGCTCCATACTTTCTTTTATCTAAGGTTTGTTTTGATTTATTTACTAGTGGAGAGAGAGAGAGAGAGAGAGAGAGAGGAGAGAGAGAGAGAGAGAGAGAGAGAGAGAGAGAGAGAGAGAGAGAGAATGAGCTACATATATGTCATGGCATGTATGCATATATGTAAATGATAGACGATAACTTCCAGGGACCAGTTCTCCTTCACTATGAATTCTGGGGCTTGAACTCACTTGTTTGTATGGCAAACATCTCTACCCACAGAGCCATAACACCAGCCTGATATGTGGTATTTCTAAATGTTAAGACATCTGAAAAGATGGGGAAATATGAAAAGGAGTAACCAAAATGTAGTATTCCTCCTTCATTATATCCAAATGTACATTTTCCACTTCTCTCACTCTGCTTTTTAGAAGATGGTTTTCAAAGTTGTTTTTTCACCAAGTGTGTTCTAAGTGCTGGTGAGGACTCTGAAGCTGCTGGTAGAAGTGTAATAGATATTAGCAAAATAATGTTTGTGGGAGATGAAGGGAGGGTGGGAAGGAGGGAGAGGGAGGGAAGCCAAGCACTTCTCTTGAAGGACCCAGAGGCCGCAAAACCACGTATCATATCAGAAAAGTAGGCATATCATAAAAGTATTACAATTTCATCTGTCTCTGTCTCTGTCACACTCGGAGACAAGTCTTCACTATGTGACTTCAGATGGCCTTGAACTTCCAGGGGAGCTTAGGCTGGTGGGGAGTCCATGTCTTTTGCCTTCTGAGTGCTAGGATTAGGGGTGTGCACCAGCATACTTCAATAAAGGTGATTTTCTTTTGGGTGACTGGAGAGCTCATGAGATCTATTTTGGAGACTGACGTCTTATGGACAGTGGTCCTAATATTTGCCACTCATTCAATGACTTAAGTAATAAATTCCTTTCCATAGTGCAGTGCAATTAACTGTCATTTCACCAGTCTAGCTGATTGGAAGCTGCAATGGTTGGTAATACCACATCGAATGATTCTATTTTTACCCTAAACACAAAGATTCCTTTAGTTAACTTAAACAGGCTGAATGCCATTTCCATTAAGCTTTCTAAAAACAGTATGTAACTTGAAGAAATGTCTCCCTTTGAGTCACAATCTAAAAATTGCTTGCCTCTTCCTTTGTTCAGGCTCTGTCTGTATAGCCTAAAGTGGCCAGGCAGACTTGCATTTCTCTTCCTTTAGAATTTGTGTGGGTATTTTTGTTTACTTGATCGCTTGGCTGTGGTCCTGGGATCTCAACAGTGCTGGATACATACCCACTACTCAATGTATGTTTGGCCAATAGATGTAGCAATGAATGAATGAATGAATGCCCATCGCTCATTTGCTTGAGTCACAGAGCTCGTATTTGTATGGAAAGCAATGAGAAAGCCTTCCACTCCTCTGTTTAAAACTTCCTTTCAACAGGTTGACTGATCAGTTCAGCATGCCTGGGGCTACATGCAAACATGGGGGTAAAGAAGGCCCTGCACTTGTGATCCAGTGCAAATTCAAGCTCAGTATGCCAGTGGCAACCATTCAGCTGCTGGAGGAAGGTGGGGACTCCTGGGTTTTGTAAGGATATGATTGGAGCAGGACCACTGTACCTTCATCATGTCACTTCTTTTCATCTGCTACCCAGTACTCATAAACAAAGGGAGGAATGAAACTACCCAGTTCTAGAAAGGGGAGAGAGGGCATTGAATGCAGAGCAACTGAGGGACTGTGCTTCCCCCTTCCACTGTGAATGTGGAATGCCTTGCCTCTTCCCCTACAGCTCATTTGAAAATCACGAGCCATTGAGTATTTTAAATGGGCTTTCTGTTATGTCATAAATATTCAGACTAGGGCTGGTAATTGTTCCCTGTGATTAATTCTGCTTACTGGGGGAAAGTTGTGCAAGGTTCTCACTGGAGGGTATGTCTTTTATGTTTTAATGTTGCTCATGTATAATGCAATTTGTCCTGAACTCAAGTTGAGACAGTGGAGTTAGGGTTAAGGATTATTTTTTCCCTTCTTATGGCAAGGGTTGGAAGTACTTAAATTGGATGGTTTGTGCTACCCCTCCCCAAACTGAGATTAAAGTAATTGATGAGGCTGCTGGCCAGAAGTTCCTACTGGTCATTTCAGTGGCACTGGTATGGGGTTAATGGAGGAAAGCACCCTGCAGAAGGTTACAGCAGTTCCCTTTGCTTCCATTTTAATGACGTTTGCTTGCCAGTGTTTCTCTTTGAAGAGCAATTAAATAAACAGTCGCTGGTATTTCATGTTGAGAGCAAGATTTGTAATGACATTCATCTCCCCGGGAGTTCTTCCTTAGCATGTGACTGGATCAGGGCCACCACCATGAATACAGCCCAAGAGTGAGTGACTCCCAATGCATCATGGGTCTCCCCTTGCATGGACAAAAGTGGCTGGGGGTGGATGTGGAGATGGGGACCAGTTCTAATTTATAAAACTAGCTGAGGAAGTCAAACATGAGCCTGTAACTGTTACGAGCAGGTTTGTCCCGCTGGCCGCCTGACCCACTCTTTGTTCCTCCCCACTGGCTGCCCTGTCCCGCCGCCATGTGAACCCCAATAACATGCAGAGACTCTGTATTTGATACAATGCTGTTGGCCAGTTACTATTATTGCTTATAGGCTAGCTCTGTCTTAATGATTAACTCATTTCTACTTATCTAAGTATTTCCACGTGGTCATCTTATCGAGCGCAGCGAGCCGGCATCTTGCTTTCTTCACGCTCTGCATGCTGACTCTTCCTCACTACTTCCTCCTTCCCCCTTGTCTCCTAGCTCCGCCTATCTTGCTTTCCCAATGGCCCAATGGTGTTTTATTGTTTAACCAGTATAAGAAACATATTTACAGAATAACATCTCCCATCATACAACTATTCCCAGGACCCTTGAAAGAAGATTCTGGCAACAGGATGTAACCACGGGCTAGATGTTACTAATAAGCTGTCTCATATTTCAGCGTCAGGGGAAGGCTGAAAGCCTGGGGACCTCACTGTTGACAGTACCCATGGAGGCACGTCACCAGTGCCTACAAGGCACCCATGTGTGGAAAGCATCCGCCTGGGTGCTGTGTAAAGTCAGCTCAAGCAAGAGGTCGGGTGTGTGCATCTATTGCTGATTAAAATCCCATGTAAATTTGTACAGTCAATGGGTGTGGACCTCAGACTCCTGCTAAGGCGCTACATGGGCTTAAGCAGGGTTGAGGCTCAGCATCATACTCAGATATTAGGGGCTAGATGTCTTTTCTGGCTTTGTCTGGGCTATAATTAACTACAACAGTGTTCTAGAAAGATCTCTTAGGCCAGGAAGAGGGTTCAAAAAAGATAGGTACATGATGTAGACCTGGTGTGGGAATGTTAACTGTCCTGCCTCTTACAGAGTGGTGCAACTCCACGTAAGGCTGCAGGGACTCATATAGCTTGTCACCCAAACCACTGCAGTGGCAATTTCTGCAGCACAATGGGTTGGCAAGATTTCACCAGTGACAAGCTGTTTCTATTGTGGTAGGCCAAGATGGGAGTAAAATCAGTAGCCTAGCATCAAATTTAACAGGAGAGAAAGCTGGCTGTGGTGTCAGGGTGGGGCTGGTGACAGGTCTCCGACTCATACTGTCAGTATCCATGTCTGTGGTGTGGAAACACAGGCTAGGATTTGTCTATGCCCTGCTCATCTTCCCAAAGTACCCATGTGGATGAGGGTGAACTCGCCCAGTACCATTGTGGCTTGCTTTATGTGTAAGAAAGCCTGGGTTCTTCCCCAGAACCACAGAAGAAAACATGTCCCAATAAAATATTAGCCAACCATACACTTATCATAGATGATAACATAAACTTAGATGGTGATTAAGGGATAATGAAGCTGGTCTTAGGGAGTTGGGCTGGTGGACACAATGACAGATTTGGTCAATTTTTGTTAGGTTAGAACCAGGGTTGTGGAGGAACTCATGAAAGAGCTTTATGGTTGCTCTTTTATTCTGGTTGCACATTATCTAGAAGCCCGGGGCTTTCTCTATTGTATTCACATATGATATTAGTTAAAGGATAAACAAATAAGTTCCAGCAACCTAAGGATGCCTCATTCTCCAACTGTCCACCCATCTTTATTTTATCTAAGAATACACAGTGAGACTGTTGTCTGAGACCCCAGTCTTCTGAGAAGACTGGTTTTCCCTCTGTTTCTGGGGTGAATAATTAGTTCTAATTCTATGGATGTATCTATAGCAGGATTGTGCTAAATTATGAGACATCCATGACAACATAATACTGATGCAGAGAGTTTTTACTGGATCCTCAAAGGGCTGAACTTCTGGGACCATGCTGTGTCACCATGGTTATAAGGTGGTTCTGCTACTGTTTTTCCAGGTCCTTGTCCCAGCTCTGTCATTTATTAGCTGTCTGACCTAAAGTGGCTACAGTAGGTTTCAACCAGGATGTGGAGAGGGCTGCTACTTCAAGGGTTAAGTGAATACAATAAGCAGCAAGTACAGCCATTTAGTAAGTGATACATAAATGCCACGCTTCCCTTCTTAATCCCGGACCTCAACAGGTGTATGGACTCTGCACTGGGCCCTGATGTGCTGCCTGAGTGAGTCATATTTACTTGATTTGCTAACAAAATGATCAGTATTGAGCCCCATGCTCTTCACAGAAAGCAGAATGACCATGGGCTTGCTTGAAACACCCAAATGCACTTCCTCCAGGGCAGTGAATTCCTTGTTTCAGGTCAGGCTAATAAAATTAATGGAGAGAAGGTTGAAAGTTATCTGGGCCCTGAACAAATATTTTAAAATGTAAATACTAAGACAGTCTTCGAGGTATTTCTTTGGCCCTCTCCCACCAGGTCCAATAGAGACAATTTAGATTACATTGCAATCACTAGTGAGCTCTGATTCTGTAGAAATACTTGGGTCTGGGATACTGGAGTCCCCATGCCACATTGTCACCAGCTTCTGCTTGCAAAGTGGAGTGAAGACTGTTCTGATAAACATCGTGAGGGGACCTTGCCGGATCCCATGGCAGGCAAGAGTGATAGAGGCGGAGGACAAACATGCCAGGTAGACAGAGCTTAAGTGAGAAGTTTTATTAGAAAGGGGAGGGAAGGGGGAAGGAAAGAGAAAAGAGGTAAAAAGACACACAGATGGAGAGAGGACAGAAGAGAAGAGGGAAACGGAAAGTCCTGTCTGCCTCAGGGGAACAGCGGAAGAGAGCTGGAAAAGAGAGCATAAATGGGCAGGGTTCTTTTAAAGGGGTCCTTCGCACCTGCGTGCAGACTACACAATCATGGAGCCATTGGCTGACCAGGGTCCTGCCTGAGTGCATTCTGCCAGATGACAGGGGCAGGACAGCAAAATGCCTGAGTCTTTACAAAGACGGTTCCGAAAGAAGGGTGGCTTTGCTGGCTAGGAGGAAGGGCACATAAAAGCACAGCCATGCCCTGGCCCAGGTGGAGTCACCGCCTGCAGGGCTACTCATTTCATCCACTGCCTTCCTAATTACACAACACATGGAAAAGAACAGTAAATTGAAAGACAATTCATTGGCCCCCGAGGAGAATAGGACGGTTTTATGTCGTTAAATGCATCAACCAAGAGAACATTTATTTCTAGACTCCTTTGTGGGGTGACAGCTCTGTCCAGGAGACAGCCCTGACTGCTGGCAGCACTCTTCCGGTGCCTCCCAGGCAGCTGGAGCCCACAGCTCTCATTAGGTCATGTTTACTGAAGGTGCTTGCTTTCTGTCACTGTTCATTCAGTTACAGGACACGGATGGGACAAAGCGTGTTGTAACTGACCACCAATGGAGCCAGCTCTGTTCACGGATTATGGTTGCCTTGGCAACCAGCCTTGCTGAGCTCACCCCAGCAAACATAGAATGAATGGCTGGGTCAACAGCTCAGATAAAAAGAGGGTTATGCAACTATTTGCAGAACCCTTGGCAGAGGTCCCCCCTCCCCCGACATTTCCCAAATATCCTCATATTCAAAACTTCCAAATGAAGACTTTTTTGTTTTTTTAAATTTCATACAACACACACACACACACACACACACACACACACACACACACACACAACGGTTGCTTTGGAAGTAAAAAGTCTAGAATATCTGAACTAGGTGTTTGTCACTTTAGTTTCAGAAACAACTCAAGAGCATATTTAATGCTGAGCCTCCCCTAGACAGGAAGCTGGAGCGGCCACTCATGTATTTCTAATGATCTACATAAATAATTTCATCTGCTTAGATTCAAAATTTAGTCATTAAATGATTTTATTCTCAACTAAATGAGTCTCTAAAATGAATTTTAAGATGCAGAAATAAGCTCTTGGAGAAAAAAAAAAAGAAAGAAACAAAAAACAACTTGAGACAGGATGGAGCCTCTCTTTGTGGAAAAAGCAAATTGGCCAGAAGGACAATTTATTTAAGACAGTGAGCACAAAGAAGCCAGGACTGTGTCTCCTGTTCCCCGAGCCATTTAATTCCGCACAAACAACTGGTAACAGGATCTGGGTTTCTAGAGTCATTTGTGTTTATTTCTGATGGTGACTGGAAGAAGCCTACTGCCTGGGTAATAGAGCCAGCGTCATGAGACCTGTACCTGGGCGATGGCACCATCGACACACTCCTGATTGATCTGTCAGCCCCTTAGGCTTTCTGAGTCTAACTCCTGGAGAGGTGCATCTCCTTCCCAGCCACATCTTCTGTTCTTTTCTTCGCCTCTCCCCTTCATCTCTTCCCTCTTTCAATGGGAGGATCAGGCCTGATACTCTGTATCAAGCAGATTTAAGAACAGGGTGATCTCAGTGGGCTCTTTGTGTGAGTTTTGTTTTTCTTTGTTTTATTTTGTTTGTTTTGCTTTGCTTTGTTGTTTTGTTTGCTTTGACATAAGGTCTCTGAGTGTAGACCCGGCTGGTCTTGACCTTGAGGTTTTCTTGAACTGTCTGGAGTGTGGGGATTCCAGGGAGTCCCACTGCAGGAGCATATCCTTCTAAGCAGCTCTCCCTGTGTGAGCTCAACATTTTTTCCCTTTCTTCCCTTTCTTCCCTGTTCCCAGGGCTTAGGCTCCTTTTCTTTAAATGCTAATTGCACCACCCCCATACCAGTTTGTTCTGCTTAAACTGCCACGGAAGAGGACCAAAAAAAATACCTTGAAGATTCTCCTATGCTTACATTAAAAAAATTATTATTGTTCATGACCCAAATAAGTTATTTTCCATTTCATGTTAAGTGTAGAGGGTCATTTAGTGGCCAAATAACTTCAAGATGGCATCCTTTACTTCCTATTTTTATCCTAGATACAGCCTGTTCTTTTCTGGAGAAATCTGGAGGGGAAAAAATGAACACAATTGCAAAAGAATACGTAGTTTTGCAGAAGCAAATATTTCAGACAGTGCTCACTCTTATATTTAACTTCTGGTATTGTGATGGTAACACAGTACACCAAGAAGCTGCAAAGAGACATATAAGGAATTCGGGTTCCCCTTCATTTGCCTGTCTAAAAAGCATCTTTCCCAATGATAGCACAGTATCAAAACCATCCTAGCCCTGGAGAAGTAGAGGAAGGAGGATCAGGAGTTTAAGGCCAACTTCTGCCACATAGGGAGTCCGAGGCCAACCTGGGTTACATGAGACTCTGTCTCAGTTAAACAAAACAAAACAAAACAAAACAAAAGCATAACAAATAGCAAACAACTCCCTCTTTTAAAACAAAACAAAACAAGACAAAACAAACAAACAAAAAACAACTCAAATCAGAAAATAGATGCTGATATAATTCATAGTTAATCCAAACTCTGTGTGTGTGTGTGTGTGTGTGTGTGTGTGTGTGTGTGTGTGTGTGTTATAGTCAGACTTTCCTTTGGGCTGCCAACTTACGAATACTGACACGGAGACTTGATATTAATTATGAAGGCTTAAGCTTAAGCTTTTCACCAACTAGCTCTTATAACTTAAATTAACCTGTTTTTATTAACTAAATTCTGCTCTATGGCTCTGTTACTACTCCTCTGTATCACATGTCTGACTTCTTCATTGTCTTGCTGGCATTCAGGGAGCACCTAACCAAGATTAATCCTGAGTTCCTCTCTCCGCCCAGAAGTCCTGCCTATTCTCTCCTGCCTAACTATTGGCCATTCAGGTCTTTATTAAATCAACCACAGTGATACATCTTCACACAGTGTAAGCAAATATTCCACAACATGTATGTGTGTGTGTATGTGTACTGTTATTATACACATCCACAACTGTTACAACACTACCAGGCTCTCTGTCCTATATTCATATATAGTCATCTTTACTTCTCTCTGACCCACCTGTCTCTGTTCCTGGCAGACTTTGTTGGTTGTCCATATCTATAAGTATTTTATCTCACTAGTACATAGATGGGGATATGCAGTGTTTTCCCTTTGACCATCTCATTTTTTTTACTCTGCACAATTTCCTTAAAGTTTATTCAATTTATTGTACTTATTAACAGTCTGTTCCTTTTTATTGTTGATTAGTGTCGTTGGAATTAAGGCATCATAATTTGATCAACAAATCATTCATGAAGGGTAGTTAGGCAGTTACCAACCTTAGACACTTCTAATTAAATTTTGTACAGATTTATGCATAAAAATAAGTTTTTATTTTTCTGAATAAATGACCCCCAAATGCAACTGTGAGGTTGTACAGTAAGTGTAATGTAATTCTAAAAGAAAGTGCAAATACTTTCCCTGAGTTCAGTGTCATTCATACTCCCACCAGCAAAGAGTGAGTGACTTAGTTTCCTCACAACCTGATTAGCATCGGGTGGTATTTCACCCTATCTGTTAGGCATGCCAGTGAAATATCACAGATTTTAACTTTCTTTCTTTTTTTCTTTTTTAATTGGCTGATGATGTTCATGGGCCTATAGGATCTTTGCAAGTATTTTATAGTGAAAATCCCTATAACTTTTGTCAATTTTCATTTTGGAATCATGATTTGAAAACATTTTCTCCAAATCTGTACTTTGTTAAGGTAAAAGTAGTAAGATTTTGATGTTCTTTATACAGATTTTTTGTTTACCCATCCTGTGATTGATATCAAATCTAGGAACTCATTTTAGAGTAGTTAAATTCTAAATATTTGCTCCTCTTTCTTTCTGTATCATTTCATATTTTACACTTAAGCCCATGATTCATTTTGCAATTTTTGGCTGTTGTTTCTAATAAGGAATAATATTCACTTCAACGTTCATTTTATTTCCTTCACGGAGGCCCAACTTCCTAAGTGTGCTTTTTTCAAATGGAGAGCTTTGTCTGCCCTCTGGTAAACTAGTTTGCCCTTTGTAAAAGGTTCTCCAAGCATACCTGCATGGGCAGAATTTGTTTGCTGACTTTGCCCATCTATTACTCTTCCTCCACCAGCCCTGTGCTGTCTTGACTACAGCAGCCATACAATATGTTTAAGGTAGAAGTGGGGGATCTCATAGGGGCCCTAACCCTTAACAATGGACTACAGGCAACTAAGGAATGCTGAGCATAGGAGAAATAGTCTTCCCCAGGGAAGAGCACACCAATGGTTATCCAACATGAAACTGTCAGCCCTGAAAACATATACACACAAGAAACATTATACAGACAGAGCAGGTCGTATTTGTGCATTTAGGAATACACACATATACACATATGTAACAAAGAAATAGAGGCTATGAATTTGAGAGAGAGAGCAAGGTGGGGTTATGTGTGAAGGACTGGAAGAAGAAAAGGGAAGGGGGAAACTGATATGAATATATTTTAATTAAAAATTGTTTAAAAATTTAAAAAATAGTCTCCAAGGAAACCTACTTTTCAGGTACTATAAAATTACAAATTCAATTCCTTTTATTTTTAATGGACTTTTAAAGAGACCTACTTTATTTGGGCTAAGTTCTACTAGCTCATGATTTTGAAGAGTTAATTTCTCCATTGCTTCTCTACGTTGCAGTTAGTAGCATAAAGTTATGTATTCATGGTCGTAGGACCTGTTGTTGTTGTTTTGTTTGACTCTGATGCTGGTGATATTTGTCTTTTTTCTTTATCATTGTCAATGTTGCTACAGGACATTATTTCATCATAGGAAGAGGGTTTCTTTTTAAATGTTAATTATTCTTTTAGTTTCTTTTCACTTATTTCTGATCTAATCTTTTATCAGTTCTTTCCTTATGTTTGCTTTAGATTTACTTTTTCTTTTTTTTAGCTTTTATTATTATTTTATGTGTATGACTGTTTTGCCTGCATGTTTATCTGTGTATAATATGTATTCTTGGTGCACGAGGAAGCTGGAAGAGAATGTTGGCTCCCCTGGAGCTGGAGCTTCAGGCAGTTGTGAGCCATACAGGTGCTGGGAATCAAACGCAGGTCCCCTGGAAGAGCAGCCAGTTCTCTTAACTGTTAAGCCATCTCTCCAGTCTCTCTTTCTACTTTTTTCATTAAACATGGTTTCACCATGTCATTCTGACTGACATGGCTTGGAACTTGCTAGGTAGACTAGACTAGCCTTGAAATCATGGAGCTCCATCTGCCTCTGCCTCTTGAGTACTGGGATTGAAGGTACCTGCTTCCACCCCCTGCCTCTCTCCCCTCCCCCTCTCTCTTTGAGATAGAAATTTAGACTCCCGATCTTAGTTACATCTTGTTCTTTGTTTGAGACAGGGTCTTTCTATGCAGCCCTGGTTGGCTGCCCACAGAGACCTGCCTGCCTCTACCTTCCAAGTGCTGAGATTAAAGACTCATGCCACCACACTGGGCCCAAGGTCCTCTTCTAATATAAGCATTCCAGGGTGATGACTTTCCCTCTCAACTAGATGCCTCCCACAAAGTTTGAGACACTGTATTTTCAATTTCATTCGCTTTTACTCATTTTATAGATTTATGTTGAGAACTTTTCTTTAAACTGTCAATTATTTAGAAATATGTTGTTTAATTCACATGCACTGGAAGATTTTCTCATCATCTTCTTGTTATTGGTTTTTAGGTGAATCCCATTATCATAGGAATATATTCTGAATGACTTTAATTCTCTCCTACTTACCAATTTTGCTTCATAATCAAGGACATGTCTATTTTGGTTAATGTTCTGTTGATTCTTGCAATGAGTTCGTAGTCGACTGTTTCAGGCTAAGTATTCCATACATGTCAATGGTGTGGCAGAGTTCTTCAATATTCTTAATTGGGTTTTGTCTAGCAGATCTATTAATCAGTGAAAATGAGGTAGCAAAGTCCACAACTCTAATTTATTTTTCTTTCATATTTATTAGTTTTGTTGTACTTTTTTTTTAAGTTTTTAAACATGGGGCCTCAGGTAGCCCAAGTTGGCCTTGAACTCTCTGTGAAGTTGAAATGATCAGTTGAACTGATCTCTTGGCCTCCACCTGCCAGGTCCAGTGCTCCCAAGTGTGTGCCATGATTCCTGATTCTTCTTTAACTTATTTTGAAGCCTTTTCGTTTAGATCATATACATTTAGGACTGCTATGTATTTACTCTGATTTTTTTGGTTTGTTTTTTGTTTTTCGAGGCAGGGTTTCTCTGTATTGCTTTGGAACCTGTCCTGGAATTCACTCTGTAGACCAGGCATTCCTTGAGCTCATAGAGATCTGCCTGCTTCTGCCTCCCGAGTGCCAGGATTAAAGGCATGTGCCCCTAATGCCTGGCTCTCTGAATTCTTTTATTATTGTATGTCTCCCTGGTACATCCTTTGCTCTCTAGTCTGCTTTATCTGACAGTAATGCTGCTACTCTGATTTAAAATTAACACAGACATGCCTCATCTTTACTTACTCCCTACTCTTAACTTACCTGTGTGGCTCTATTTGAAGTGCACTTTTCTACACAGCATGAAGTTGCTTTTCTTTTATCCTTTCAGAACCAGGATGACCCAAGGCCTTGTATTTGCTAGATGAATGTCAACTACAGATTTATATTTTTGATGTTTTTTTAAGCATAGCTTTCCAATGCTGCTTCCTGTCTCTGTCTCCATCTCTCACTCTGCCTCTCCTTTCTAGATAGAGTTTTACTTTTGAGCTCAAGCTAACCTTGAATTCACAATCCTCCTTCCTCAATCTCCTGAGCTGCTGAGATTATAGGTATGTACCAACCATGCCTATATCATGACTTTTTAGTTGATGCATTTTGATGATTTGCAGGAGAGTGATTATTGGTACATTAAAATTTAGATCTGCCATTTAGTTTTTTATGTCCCCCCCTTTTTTTAAAGCCTTACTACTCTATTCTTATTTTCTTAACTTACTATGGATACCTGAACAGCCTTTGAACTCTACTTTGATTTATTCACAGTACTTTTTGAGTATTTCAGGTGCCTCCTTAAATGGAGAACTCACTTCCATTCAGACATCTCCACTTTCCTGAATTAAAATGAATCATCATGTTTCCTTTCTTTTCATCATGTGCTACATGAAATGATGTGCATGTTTCCTTTTAACCAAAAAGTGTGTTTGAAGAATATCGTATCAGAATGGTCTAATTTTCTCATTCTTTCCCTTCTGCAGGTTCCAGCCTTCTTCCTTTGTCATTGTCTTTATGTAGACTGATCTTAGTCTTCTTGAACAGCAGCCTTGGAGCAGAAGTTCTATCACTTTCCCCTAATTTGAGAGTGTCATCCTTTCTCCTAAATTTTGTCAGGCACTTTGGCCAGGTTGCCCTTTGGCATTTGACAGCTTGCTTGCCCTAACACTGTCTTCTAAGTTCTATAGTTACAAAAAAGAAACCTGTTTTCACATAAATTGTGGTATACTTATCCCCACCCCCACAGATAAGGCATCACTTATTTCTTACTGTAAAGAGTTTTTTCTTACTATGTTGTTTTCAAATTTTCATCACGATGTGTTTTGGTGGATTTTCTTTTTTTAATTGCTAGTTGGATTTTTCCAAATTCTTGGGATTTGTTGTTTGAAGTCTTCATCGAATTTGGGAAGTTTTGTCACTTTTGGTACACAAATATATCTTGGCCATATTTTCATGTCAATATATAACCTTTTATTTATACTAGATACTTTGTGTTTGCAAAGACGACAGCTGGTTGGTAGCTACAGCAAGGACTAAATGCTAAGCTTAGCATGTGGGGAACTGGAAAAGCTGTTTTTGCAGTTGTATATACATTCTGATACCAGACTTTGAGAAAGATTAGAACAACGGCTTAGAAGAATATTTGTGAGACATAGACATGGGAGTAGGAAGGGAAGAAGGCTAAGGTTTCCTGAGTATCTGCTGTGTACCAGTCAGTCTGTGCTGTAAGCTCGGTGCTCATCCATCTGCCTACCAGCCTATCATACAGATGAGCCGCAGCATACGGGGAGGCTGAAACTGTTAAAGTCCTTCAGCTACTGTATCATAGGGACAAGAGCAAATGTGAGGTCTGTGTGCCACAGTGGGATTTTAGCAATAAAATCCTAAAGGCTAAGAAGCAGATAGGATTTTAGCAATAACTGTTATTTCTCTAAATCCACGAACCCACTCTACGGGATATCCTCAATTGAATTCTAACTATTTTGTCTTAAACAAACAAACAAACAAACAAAAACTAGTAACAACAACAAAAACACTCCAACCAAAACAAAACACACGCAGGTTGGAAATTTGAGCTCCGGAGTCCCAAGAGCACAGCCACTTGGACAGCTTGTGGGTTTTGCTTTGAGAATGAAGGCTAATGTGTCTCTAAATCCCTGAAAGGCACATTCGTGGGTAATTACAACAAATAAAGGCTAATGGGAGAACCACATCTGTTTTGTTGGTTTGGCTTACAGAAGAATTCTGAGTTAGGAGATTTAGTCAAATTACTTGACCAGCTTTAGCCACCCCTAACTCCGATCTGCAGCACCCTGCACTGACTAATGGGAAGATCTCTTGACCTGGGAGCCCTGGAAAAGCACAGTCAAACAGGCAATGGTTCTCACCCTGTTTCTGACCTTTCTGATCACTTTACACAGGCCACTCGTTTTCTTCCCCCTGACCCTGGAAAGGCCCCAGAATGTGCCCAGGAGGAGGAATGTCATAAATAGATTCTTATCTTTGCTGACTCTTAAGGGACCAAAGTCTTTTCCAAATGATCAGACAAAAGTCCATTAGAGAGAGACACTTTTCTGCCTTAATGGCTCCCAAGGAATCTGGAATCCAGGTGCTAATGGTGTAAACTTTCTGGGTAGGCAAGCCTCCATTTGGTTTTGAAACTGTAGTCTAAGAAAAATTTCACTTGGTACACAAATAACCTATCACTATTTTTAAAAATATTAATGAATGAATTCATTTATTTATTCACTTTTGTATGTGTATATGGTGTGTGTGTGTGTGTGTTTTCCAGGGATTAAGCTCAGGTCACCAGACTCACGCTATTAAAACACTTTACCCAAATGAGCCATCTCACCAGTCTCTACTACAAATTTATTTTAAAATATATTATTATTATTAATTAATTATTACCATTAAATGGTGTGTGTGTGTGTGCATGTGAGTGAAGTACCTGTGAAGGCCGGAAGAGGGCATCGGATCCCTCTGAGCAAGAATTACAGGCAGTTGTGAGCTGCCCAACATGGGTGCTGAGAGTCAAACTAAGGTCCTCTGGCAGAACAGGAAGTGCTCTTAACTGCTGAGCCATCACTCCAGCTTCCTATTACTACTTTCTCAATTCAAGCCTGTTCTTATAGGTGTGCCCTATTATTTATGTAACCTATAGGTCTCTGTGACAAAGATGACATTACACGCTTACCAAATGTCATTTAATATTCTCTTTGTGTTGTCCAATAAAAAAAAAAAAAACCTTAAACTGTGTGTTTGAATACTTGGTCCCCAGTTTGCAGTAATGTTTAAAAGGCTATGGGATCTTTAGGAGGTAGAGCCTTGCTAGAGGAAGTACATTATTGGGGGGTGGGGGGTAGGCTTTGACTAGCCAAACCCTCTTCCTGTTTTTATTTTTATGTTTCTTGAATGTGAATGAAATGGGATCAGCCTCATGTCCCTGCTGCCATACCTCTCCCGAAGAGATGGACTATAAGCCAAACACACCATTCTTTCTGTTATATCAGTTTTTTTTGTTTGTTTTGGTTTTTTTTTTTTTTGTTTGCTTGTTTGTTTTTGTCTTAGCAACAGAGAAGAAACTAATACACTGAGCATATAGGGTGCTTATATTTCCTAATCTCCCTTCCATGTGACTGCTTCTCACCAATGGCATTAATGAATTCCAGATCTGGACCTTAGTCATATTGCATCATAGCACACAGTTCCCCCTTTCTCTGATTCAGCAGCCACAAAGCTCAATGCTGAGCTCACTTCATCAAAAGATGGAGACAGCCGGGATCCCTGCATCCCCAGGCAGAGGGGAGAAGACCTGCAAGGTGGCCTCGTGCAAGCCTTTTTGTGCTAGGCGACTGGAATTTCTGTATGCTTTGATCAGTATAGGATAAAAAGAGTAGTCTGGTTAATGCCTTCTCCTTTTCACATCCTCATTCTTCGTTTCTCAACTCTCTTACAGATTCTCAGCCTCTCATTGAAGGATTGAATGTCCTCACTGCAGCCATCCATCTGATGTGTCTTCACCCCTACCAAGTCCCAGTCAAGGGGGTTTGATTTCCTTTGATAACAGCCATTTGAAGCAACACTGACTGATACACATACATTCTTTTCATATTAAGTTTTGTGTTCAGTGGTGTCTGCTGTACATTTGGACCATTAAATCGGGCTTCTAGCCAGCATTTCCAATGCCCCCAAAGAGCCGAATTTTAGCCAGCCCACACACAAAAAGCCACAACTGTGAAGAAATATTGTAACGGTTTGCAGGGGATTCAGGAATCAATATGACCTTGTTTGGGTCAGTCCCTTCTATCAGTGCCCCTAAACGAAGAAACATGAAAGTGTCTGTTCTCCACATCCCCTCATTTCTAACTTTGGACTCCAAGATTTCCTCTGAAGACACCATCTTTTTCCTCTTTATTCTTTTCACATTCGTAAGCTTTTATTTCTCCACTTGAGATACCAGCTACCAGCATAGGAGCTTTTTTTTTTTTTTTTTTTTTAAAGGCTTAACTGTTCTTCCTCCAGTCCTGCATTTGATGTTTAACCAGCCCCTGCCAAGTCCATGGTACCTGATGTGACAAAAATCTCAGCACACAGCCACACTGGACTGTTTACTACCACTTGTTAGATGACTGCAAAGTTTTTGGTCTGCTCTCACTCTAACATATGGAATTGTTAGCCCAAAGAAAATAGGGAACACTGAGTAATCTCCAGTATGAAAAGGCAATACTGTGGTAGATACTAGAAGTTTTAAAAATTGTAAGAAATAAAAATTAAAAATAGGTTAGAATCAAACAGTAAATATCTCCTATATTTTCATCAGGGTTTTATGGGAAAAATCCAGAACTTTCCAAAGCTTAGATAATTGCTTATCTATTATTCACACATTTATTTGTATATGGTGGGGATAGTACAGGTCACCTGCCCTTGTAGAGGCCAGAGGACGACTTGAGGGACGGTTTTCTCCTTTGGCCCGTGTGAGCCCCAAGATTGAACTCAGATTGTCACGCTGATGGTAAAAGTCTTTAACCAAGTGAGGCATCTTTCCTGTCAGTGTTTTAGAATATGAGAAAATGGAAGTATAGCTAAAACTATAAGCTATATTAATAGATATGAAAACAAGTATCAATTATGATTAGACTTTCTAAATTTCTACATAAAAGCAATGATGTATTCAAATAACACATGATGACTAAACATAGTTCATTTCTGCAATGTGCACAAGTTTCAGCATCGAGAAAACCTAACATTGCAAGTCCTGCTATTAACATATTAATGATAAAAGCACATGATCCTACCATCATATACTGAAGCCAATTTTTATAAAATATAATCACAATTTTAAAGAATAGTAAATTTATGAAGTCAGGTATAAAAGGACACTGCCTTACCCTAACTAAAAATACCAATTATAAACTTGCAGCAGGTAATGTATTTAATGGAAAAACATTAAAATTATTTTCACTGGGTTGGGGTTGTGTGGTTCCATGGTACACTGTTGTATAAGCAGATCCTTGGGTTTGAACTTTAATATTGCAAAAGGAAAAAGATAGTTTCTGCAAAAGTCAAGGAAACTTCTAGAATATTTACCATCAGTCATTTTCATTCTACTTTTTTGGATGCAATGTTGGCCAATAAAATCTCTCTCTCTCTCTCTCTCTCTCTCTCTCTCTCTCTCTCTCTCTCTCTCTCTCTCTCTCTCTCTCTCACACACACACACAAAGAGAGAGAGATAATAAACAGTAAATGCAAAACCACAATATAGATACAATATAGATAAACGTAGATAAACGTTCTTGACATAGATTAAAAGACTTGATATTAGCACTAACATCACAGTTCAGAGTGTGACAGAACATGAAATTAACATTAACTTAGTGTGTTGCTATGCAACATTAGTAACATTTTAAAACTAAAATTATGTGTATATAGAGACAAATAGGGTTGAAGGGAGAGAGGTACCAAGATATGTGCACGTGCATGTGCACACCCGCACGCGCTCGCGCACGCACACACACACACACACACACACACACACACACACACACACACACATTGATTCTTGCTGAAAACGATTACAGTACCAAAATCTAAGGAATGAATCTAACAAGAAATACCCAGAAATCTCAGCTTCTTTAGAAAACACTTTGTGGTTCTCCTTGAACATCACTGAAGAACATCTGTATAAATTTATTTTAGCAATAGGGAAGTGGTGTTGTCGTAAAGATTTTACCATCATATCAATCCATAAACTTAATGAAATCCTAATGATGATCTCCAAAGGGACTTACATATTGAATAGTTATATATCCATTTGACAAAATTAAAATAAAATGAAGTATAATTTTATACCTGACCTGACTACAAAAAGTAAGTTCCATACAGATTAAACATCGTAAACGTGAGGAAAAAAAAATAGAAATATTAGTAGAAGAGAAATGTCTCTAATATTTAAAGCAAGGGAAGCATTCTTAAATAAAATTCATCAAGCTTTCATGGATAAAGAATGATAATTCTGTATGAATCAACTAAATACAAGAAAAGGAGACAAAGCCACTAAAGATGATGAAGATATTAGTAAAGAGACAAGTAGGAGCAGGGTTGGAAAATATTTGCAATTCAGTTTCAAGTTATCACTGGAGACAATTCCTACAGATCAGCAAGAGAAGAACAAAACACTTACAGAAGGAACACAGGGAAAACAGGGCGAGAACCCTGGAGGAAGCCAGTGGGAAGCTGAGGTGATGTAGAGTTAAAGATAGCTCTCATCTCAAAACTGAGGGGAGAATGAGAGAATGAAGGAGTCCGTGTCTTAGCACAGCTGGCGCCACTGAATAAGATGCAGTGTACGCATCCCAAGTCCCCTGCTCAGAAAGCATCCTACGAAAGTCATGCAACTACACAAGGAATTGCAAACAAGCTTCCTTCGTTTATAGGGACGTAACTTTGAGAACAATAAAAATGTGCTGTTAGCTAAGGGACTACTGGAGTGGCCTAATGTCACAGAGGGGTTGCACGAAAGAACAGGGAACATACTATACTATTATAAGTCATATATTAAAGTAAGACACATGAAACATGGCTATACAGTTCTACAGGTGTTGCTGGGGTCTGACATTTGTAGCCACTGTGAATTCATGTGTAAACCTGGTCACCAAGGGGGCAGTTTTAAATGGGAAGGAATCCAAGCATGAGGCTTCCATGTGGGAGTTTTCTCTCTCTCTCTCTTTTTTTTTTTTCTGTTTGAGGAGCCAGTAAACAGGCAGCAACCATGATCCTCTACATACATACATTAACCTTCACCTCAGGTTTCCCAGCCTCTAGAACTATGAATAAGAAAGTTGTCCAGTCTGAACAGACCAAGACATCTGCAAGCATGTAAGTGAGTAGACAAAGGTCAGAAAGAAAATACATGGAACTTAGTTTAGTGGAGGAGATAGGCTGCATGGGGTTGGGTAATCACAGGAACTTTATCTGTGTTCTTCGCTTTTCTTTTTAGAAAATGTAGACATCTAATCAAACACCAAGTTCTGTTGTTAGTGAAGGATTACAAAAGATTATGTGCATGTGAGTGCAAGTACCTATGTCAGCCTGTGGTGGCAGCTGCCTGGAAGCTGGAGTTAGAGTGGGATGAGCTGGTCCAAGTGGGTGCTGGGAGCGGAACTCGGTTCATCTGCAAAGCAGCAAGTGCCAAGCCATCCTTTCATCCCCAAGGGTTTTTATTGAAAGTATCCATGATTAGCACTTGTGACTTCATTAAGGTAAACTGCCTTCTTTGGTAAGGCCATCTTGCCTTCCCAATTTTAAATGTAAACAAACTTAGCCTAGAAAAGACAGTAAGAACATTTCCCTTATGGCATATTCTTGTTTAATCTTCTGAGGTTTTTAAGGTGATTAAATACTGGGGGGGGGGAGGTGAGTTTTGGTGTCACAGTAGAAATCCCCTTAAGCAATTTAACTGAATCTGTTAGTTGGGCCAGTTATTAAAAGTAAAGGTCTCATTTTTATGCAGCAAGGGGGCATTAAAATGAAATAGAAACATACATATGTATATACACACAGATAATCATACACATACATATATGTACATATACTTTAAAGCAAGTTTAGCTTGAGTCTGAAACTGTATACTTACCCACCAAGCTTTGTCAAAGGCCTGGCAAAAGGGTTTCCTGCTTGGGATCTCACATCTTGTAAAAGTCACTCCTCTGGAGAAGTAAAATGCAACTGGAGACCTCTGCAAAGTCACCATAGTACAGATTCCTCACAGATTCTGTAATCTTCCAGTTAGTCATGACCAGATGTCTAGTCACCTAGCAATAATTTGATAACAATATTTGTTCTAGTAATCAACTCTTTTTCTAGTTTCCAAATTGCTAACATGGTTTTGTAGGGACGACATTCTTTTGATATTTGTTTTAATGAAAATAAATAACTCAAAATTAAAATCACACAATTATACTAATACAATGTATTAAAAGAAAGATTAACTCTGAGCAAGGAAGGCCAATAGCTGGGCAGAAGCCAGGCAGCGTGCCCAACATCCTGAGAGTCAAGGTCATTGAAGTTTGTCTCACAGAGCCAAAGGCAAGCACAGATGTCTCTTCACAGTTGATCAAACAGGTTGTGTCTAGAGTGCCTCGTGGAATTACTCTTTACTGATGTCTGAGAAGGCTGGAGGAGGGCACTGTTTACACTGGAACTGGAGTCACAGGCAGTTGTTAGCCACCATCTGGGTGCTAGGAATTGAACCTAGGTCCTCTGCAAGTGTTTTTAACAGTTGATTCACCTCTCCAGCCTTCAACTCCTATGTTCAAAGGTAGGATGTTTGCATATAACTGACACAACCCCTCTGTGGACTTGAAATCGTGTCTAGATTTCCTTAAGTGCCTACTATAGTGCACATGCTGTGCCAATATTTTCATATGCATGCACATATTTTCAATTGGAACCTGTTAAATCTGGGGATAGAGAATAGAGGACAAAGAAGGTAAATGTTAATTAACCAATTACTGTGTTCTCTCCTTATAAGAAACTTATATTTCAAGCCAGAATGGCAGATTAAGACATACAGCAGCTAAGAGGGTTCATGTTGAAGAGGGTGTATTCCACAAAAGACAGAACAGAGGTTTAGAGCAGGTTTGGAGAAGGAGAAATAGACATTTGCTGATAAACTACTGTGTAAGGGCAATGCTCCCCTCCACCATCCCAACACACACGCACACACACGCACACGCACACGCACACGCACATGTAGTTCCAGAGATCCTCCTGCTCAGCTCCAATGGCATGGCTCAGGAACTTATCTTGCCCATTAAGCAAACAGAAGCCCAGATAAGCTTCTGTTTCTCATCAGGTCTGTCCCATGACAGATCCTTATGACATTTTTCAGGAGACAGAGTTTGAACTTTGAGACATTGTTTAAAAAGTGTTTGCATATCTGGCCAGAAGCATGGCATCATAAAGGCAGACATGGTGCTAGAGAAGGAGCTGAGAATGCTACATCCAGATTCTGAGACAGCAGGAAGAGAGAGACACTGTGCCATGATCACCAAGGCTTTTTTGGTTGATTAGACTGTCTAGACAGGTGTCCTCTTCTTTCTTCATTACTCTGTGTCCCTCTCAAAGCTGTGTGCTTGGTCAAAGACGATGGCCTCCTTAGAGGAGGCACAGTCTTCAGTTAGTGATATAGGAGTAACCGTGTCCCCCTGCTAGAACCTTCTCATAAGCCCCCCCCCCATATTAGCCTGTGGGGTCCTGTTCAAACCCTACAAGTCCACAGAGGGCTGAGGCTCGATCTGGCTTCTAGAGTCTGCAAGCCCAGCTGAGAGGTGAAAGGAACGGTCATCATCCCTATAAGCAGAGATTCCAGAAGCAACCTCAGCTGTTAAAAACTGTGGATACCCTTCCCAGCCATACCTCTAGACAACTAGACAGCCACAGCCTCCACCCCCCCATACAGCATCTGCAACCTGCTTTTAAGGCTCTTGGGGACTCTATGTGAAAGCAAGACAAGATGACTTTCAAAGAGTTCTAATTTGCAGAGAGAGCCCCAGGATGATGCAAAAATTTAGACTTCTGGGCTCAGTGGGTAAAGTGCTTGGCCATGCAAGCATGAAAGCATGAGGACTAGAGTTCAGATCCCAGTATCCACACGAAAGCACTCCTACTGTGGGATATGAGTGGGAGACAGGGGAGTGTCCAGAATCTCAAGGGCTAGCTAGCCTGGCATACGCAGCAGCCAACATCAAAGAGGCCCTGTATCAAATAAAGACAGAAGGTGATGGTTCTCAACTGTCCTCTGTCTTCATATGTGTGCTCTGACAAGTATGTATCTGTACACACACACACACACACACACACACACACACACACACAGAGAGAGAGAGAGAGAGAGAGAGAGAGAGAGAGAGAGAGAGAGAGAGAGAGAGAGAGAGAATATTAAAAACATGTAGGTTTTCTTTCAGCAGATGGGGCTCCAGAGTAGAGACCTGACAAACTGCATTTATAATAAATTCCAAGGAAATTCTAGGGTCTATGGGCTGCACTCAGCAGTGAGGTGCAGAGTGAGCTATGACTGCTGAGGGCAGGTGGAGGCAGGGGAAGGTGCTTCCTGAAATTCAGGTTCCTGGGCCTCTCTTTGGACCCATTTGGTCAGAAGCTCTTTGGAAGGCTGATACTAATCGCCAGGGAGCATTAATAAGCATCCACTAGCTTCATCTTCTCTCCTCCCAGAATCCAGCTGTGGCTTTAGGTGTAGGCTGTGACCTGGGTACATTACTCTCACTAATCTTCCCTGAAGGTTCCAGTAAGCAATTCTGAGCTCAGAACCTTGGGTCACAGTAGTGTTTCCCAAACTTGTTTGAATACTGAAAGCACTTGGCAAATGCCAAAGACTCCTGGTGCCTGTGTGGGATTTCACTGTCTAGGTGTGGCCTGGTTTCTGGAATGTTCACAGGTTTCCAGTTGACCCTGATGTGCAGCCAGGCTTTGGAAACTCTGCTGCGGGTGACCACATTTAACCATGTTGCCCATGTTAAGGTTTGGGAGCCCCTGCCCTAGAGGGAAGGTCAGAGTCCACTCTTTCCATAGTGGGGAGGGAGAACTCCCTGCAAGGACATCACTTGTAACCCTGCTTGGGCTTAGAATCATCCAACATGTGTCTGACTCAGTGGATGTTTGAGGGCACAGCTACCAGAAGGACAAGGCTGAAGGAACCTTCCTCTGATCCTTCCACAGGGATTTAGCCTGCTGGCTTGTACAACATGGTGGCAGGTTGGTAGGCATGACCAAAATGCTAGATTAAAATGGGGGATGTCTGATTGTGATGGGGTCAGCGTCTGGTCTCACTCATCCCTCTTGGTCACCGATTTGAGGTAGCAGTCTGTAGTTGTTACATGTAGAAGAGTTCTTTGCTTACAGGGGACAATGAAGCCATTGTTTTAGCATGGTGATGGATGGCTCTAATCTTAGTGCTTAGATCAAGGCAGGAGGACTGGGTGTTTGGGGCCATCCTGAGGTAGATAGTGAGTTTAAGTCTAGACTGAACTACATAAAATAACAACAAAAAATAAGGATATATAAACTATAGTGAATATTTGTTTCTGGTTGCCCAGCAGAAAGCATAATGCTTCTGGAGTAAGACTCTCATCTCTGAACTTTATAATTTCATTGGAGGTAAGAGACTATACTCAAAGGGCTGGGGAGATGGCTCAGTGGTTAAAAGCACTGGCTGTTCTTCCAGAGGATCAAGTTCAGTTCTCAGCACCAGGTTGACAGGTTCAATTTTTCCTATAACTCTAGCTGCTAGGGGACCTGAATCCCTCTTCCAGCCTCTGAAGTTATCTGTATGTCTATAATTTTTTTTAAGTGGTTATACTCAAGGCTGTGCCAGCCTGTGTCATAAAACTTTGTTTCCTCAACTCCAAACTTCAGTCAGGGCTTATACTGTCCTTCTCAGACTTCAAAGTGACATGCTGTAGCTATCTCCTGTGCTGCAGAAGGGACAACGGGAGGGGATTTCCTATAGTAAGAGAGGGCTAAGGCAGCTCAAAGAGAGAAGGGGGTGAGCCATGGGATGAGATTCACACCCCTGATATGTCACTTAACTTCTGCCATCTGACCTCACGAGCTGCCCTAGCACCTTTTCAATAAGCCTCCTTTTCACTTAAGAAAGTGTATTTTGGAGCTCTCTGTCTTTGTCTCTCTGTCTCTGTTTATCTCTGTCTCTCTGTTCCTCTCTGTCTCTGTGTGTGTGTGTCTGTGTATGTGTGTGAGTGCGTGTGCACACACTCACTGTGTATACACATGTGGAGGCTAGAGGTTGACTTCCAGTATCTTCTGTTACAGTGTTTTACCTTCCTTTGTAAGACAAGGTCACTCATTGAACCTGGACCTTGCTGTTTGGCTAGCCCAGCTGGCCTCGAGCCTCTGGGTTCTACTGGGTTTCTCTTTCCCCAGTGCTGGGCTTACAAGCCCCAATGCCTTTTACTAGGACCCTGGAGATCCAAACACAGATTCTTATGCTCACACAGGAAGTACTCTAAGCTGTTGAGCTGTCTCTCTAGACCAATATTTTGGATCTTAAGTGTCCTCTAAAGGTTCATATGTGAAAAACTTGGTCCCCAATGTGTTTCTCTTGGATTGGGGTGGCAGTGTGTAGGGGCGTGGGGGTTGGAATTGTGGTGGCGTTGTGTAGGGGTGTGGAACCTATGAGAGATTGAGCCTTGACTGAGGTCTTCATGTCATGTGGGTTCTGCCTTTGAAGGGGATAGTGGGATTCTGGTCCCTTTTTCCTTTTGCTTCCAGACAAAAGATAAGCAAGTTTGTTTTGTCACGTAGGCCCAAAGCCATATGACCAACAATCATGAACTGGACTCTAAAACTGTCTTTTTTCTTAAAAACACAATTACCCCCAAGTGTTTTGTTACAGTGGTAGAAAGTTGACTAACACAGAGTTTTTTTTTTTTTTTTTGTCACGTGTAGGCCAAACAGAGATGATTAATTAGTGTGATACCATTCTTTTAGTATGTTTCAATGTGTGGGTAAAAGGAATGCCAATGTCTCCTTGGGGAAGTGGAAGAGTTGATTGCTGAAAGTGTGCAGCTTGGTCAGCACAGAGCAAACCAGTGGAGATGGGCTAAGTGTCTAAAAACATAGGATAGATGGAAACGTGAGAAAGGAGAAAATACAGTCATTTGACCATCCAAACAAAAATGACCCAGAGTGGAGAGCAACAGTGGTTCTCTAGCCGTAAATTGCACTACTCAGGGCAAGTGGTACTCACAGGACTTGGCATATGCTGATGTTTTGGGACTTGTAGGGAGATAAATCCAATTTTTATCCCATAGTTTACAATTTACAAAGTTTTTAGAGTTGTTTTGCCATTCTTTAGATGAGGAAATTTCTTAGGAAGACAAAGGTCCATGAAAAAAAACCCCAAATTTAGAGGCAGAGTTTTAAAAGTTCAAACCTATGGCCCATGTGGCCTTGTCTTTCTTCAAGACAATATTGCTGTAGAGACATCAGCAACCCAACCCACAAGGGAGACCTTTCCAGAAGACTGTTTACTAATTTGATAATGGAAGCCTCTAAGAAAAGGATGGCCACTACTTTGCAGTAACAGAGTGTATTAGCCAGTGGTAGTCACCATCCCTGAAAAGAAGTTTCTACCCCAGTATTTGCCTCAAGTTCTCAGTCAACAGAATCATGTGAGGTCAATAGGAAGGACCAGAAGATGAGGAGTCAGATTCTGGGTCCTCACACATTATCATCATGGATGCCTGTACAGCCCTAGGCAAACTCCTCACTAGTCCCAAGCCTCAGTTTCTGCATCTGTGAATAGAAAGAGCTGGGGGAGCCATCCTCCAAAGACTCTTCCAACCCTGTAATTCTGAGCTATTTGCTAGAGTGCTCTTTGCAAACGTGCTGTGCAGTGGTTTACAGCTCACTGTAATTACAGGGTTCAGGCGAAGAGAGCCAAGGCTCCTCAGTCAGTTCAACCCCCCCTCCCATTCCTGTTCAGTCACGCCACTCCAGATTGCTTTTATATACATTAAATTTATGGTATTGCCTCCTCCTCAGGGAGGAAGGGAGGCAATGTTAGGTAGTGTGCTCAGGTGAAGAAGGCCAGCAAACTGTGAATAGTAAGTGTGAGAAACTACAATGTGACCCATGCTCCTCCAGGCAGACTCACAACAAAGCCACAGATACATGGCTTATGTGAGTTTTACTTTTCTCTTGTCATGTATGGGAAGTAAGGCACAGGCAGGCTTATGTGATTTGACCAGTTTCCCTGCAACAGAGTCAAGACAAAGGCCAGGATTTCTGGGATTCAGATCCAGTATTCCTCCCAATCTGAGAGTGTGTTCCCTGGGGAGTTGTGTATCATCACAGTCTCATCAGAAACGTGTTCTTTTTAGGTATCTAGAAAAGAAGTTGGCAAGTGTCGTTCTTGTGGATAGGCATTGAGGGACAAAGCCCCTTCCCTGCCTCACTTTTGGAATATTTATAGAGACAAAAGATTTGTGTATCTACAGGGTCTTCATCATCAGAACTGAAAGAAAAAGAGGACCCAGTTGGATTTAGATAAACCTATCATTATTCCAAATTGCATCTGGCTGAAGAGAAATGGGGTTTTTGGAATGTCATCATCTGCCCTAGCCTTTCATTACATGCTTCCTCGCTGCTCTTGCTGACGCTTTTATCTGACTGCACATGCAATTTTGCTTTCCGTGACTCATCTTGAACTTTGCTATCATACTCATGGTAATAATGCCAGCTGACAACATGTTAAGTACCTGGCTGCTCATGACACAAGGTCTTTAATTTTTATATTGCATCTTTTAATGCAAAAGCTTTAGAGATCAAACCCAAGAGGTGATGAGTTTGGGCGTCACAGGAACTAGATGCAGACAGTATCAGATAAGTTGAAATACAGATGTAGGGAAATCAACAGGTAAGGATCAAGGTCATTAATCAATGGAAGGGGGTACTGAGTCAGCTCACCCAGGCAGTTATTTCTTGAAGTGTTAAAATGTTGAATGGTCTTTTGGGTGCTTTAAAACATAGACGTACAGAACCCATGGCTTACAAAGGTCCTTTTAGTCCCTCATGTCATCTAGAAAAGACTTGAAAATGTTAAAACTTAACTTACAGATAACTCCAAATTAGTCAGTAAAAGGCAGAGAGTAGGGCTGTAAATCATCCCTGGGAGTAAGGGATTAAAACAGAGAGAGGGTGTTTAAAGTCCATTGCAGGGAGAATGGGGTTCTTGTTGCCTTGGGCCTTGGTAGTAACTTTGTGCGGATAAGGACTGACTGAAGTTGTAGGCAGGGGAGGAGGTGTGCAGGAGTGAAGGGCTTTCTCCAGTGCTTTCTAAGAGGCAGGAGTTAAAGAGAGTTTCCTCCGGAGACTTAAGTGTCTGAATTAGAAGTGACATAGGGGGTTTGTCTTTCCATCTACAGCCTGCCTATCTGGCTTCTCCCTTCTGAAGTGTCATGGAGCTTTCCTAGACAGAGGACTGTCACCTGTGTGCTGCAGTTTTGTGGTTGGCTATTTCTGTTATTTAAGTCTCTCTACTTTTCCCTAGGCACTGTGTTACATGTCAGGCAGGGATAATGGAGTGTGTTCCCTCATTCAGAGATGTTTGTACTTCTGCTCTGTGGCTGGAGAGGCAACAGGAAAAAAGCTTAGTTCCTGCCCAAGTCATGTTTCCAGGAGCCCTTAATTAATCTACCCCCAGGTGATAAGATACTGCTAACAGAGCTTGGTTGCTTGAAGCTGCTGTGCCTGTTTCCTCAACTACGGCCAACAGACCACATACTGTCTGGGGACAAAGTCTTAATACCTACTGCTGTAGTTTGATTCTGGATGTCCCTCACATGCCCAAGTGCTGAAGGCTTGGTCCTTTTGGGGGATGGAATTTTTAGGAGGTAAGTACCTGGGGTGGGAAGCCTCTGGAAGAGGATATGGGGAGCCTGACCTATCACCTGCCCTGTCCCTCTGCTTCCCAGTCACCACTGCCTCTTACTCTCCTGGGATGCATTGTGCTGTCACAGGCCCAGTACAAGAGAGCCATGCAACCATGGGTATACATACCGGAAACCAGGAGCCACAAATAGAAGGCTCCACTTTTAAAGTTGATTGTCCCAGGTGTTTTGTCACAGTTGTGGAAAGCCAGCCAGCACACTAGTCTCTTGGTTTGCCATCTGACTCTCCCTGCAATGGCCATAGTTGCTTATGTTGCATTTTGTACATATGCCACCTTTCTTATCTCACTCTTAGATATTTTTCCTCTGGCAGGGCATAATATCCCTTGTTCCATTGAATCCAATGCAGCAATATTAATTTATGAACTGGAAGGTAGTCTCCTGGAATTACTGTGGTGGTGGTGGTGGTGGATATATATGGGGGTGACCTTGCTGCTTCCCCTCTCATCTCGCCCAGGAAGCTGCTCTTGGAAATGTCTGTGGCCATGAGAAGCTAGGCTTTGACTCAGCCTCACAAACCGCCTCCGCTCAGTCCTTTCCCCTCTGTGAGTCAGTGACTCTCCTTCACACAGGCATGTCTCAGCCGCCACCTCCCTGTCTTTATCCCCATCTATCGACAGACAGTTCCAGTTCCTTATAGTGTTACTGCCCAAAGGCCCTTGTCCCTCAGCATCTCTAAATTCTTGTCAATTACCCCCTTTGTCATCTCCATGCCTTCACCTACCTCTCCTGTTCCTTCTAGGGTTTCAAGGAAGGTTGGAATCATTCTAGACTTTGTATGCTCCTTCCGACACACTTGTGTAGGCACTTAGCCATTCTTCTCTTCATGTGACGTTTAAAGTTTCCCAGATACATAAGCCACTTGGCACCCTCCCTGCCACTGCCCAGGCTTGGCTTTTGTCATTTATCGTAGCAGTCTTGACTTGAAAATCTTAATCTGGAGCTTTCTCTGAGATGTGCCTGACCTGCAGTGAAGAGCATGAGCTAGCATAAGGCTGGGTCCTCTGCTGGAAACTGAGCAGGTAAACCATAGGACTTTACGACAGTCCTATGGTTTGGTGTTGATTACCAACTTTAGTGGTCCAGAGTCACCTGGGAGGCAAACCTCCCGGCATTCCTGTGAGAGATTATCTTGAGTCCCAGCATTCCTCATGCCATGCTTCCTGACTGCAGACTCAACATGACCAACTACTTTACATGTCAGCAACCATGGATTCCTCACCACGATGCACTGTATCCTCAGACTGTGAGACAAAATAAACCTTTCCTTCCTAATGATGCTTCCTCTGGATATTTTAGCAAATCCTGGAATTAGGAAACATAACCCAGGCAGCTTTCCATTGCCCAATAACTCTGACCTTGCCGTGTTCTAAGAACATCTGGTCAAGAGCGTTCTCCTGAAATGTTCACTGAAGGACATACAAATTCAGTCTATCCACAGATTAGCCGCTTGTGTCTCTTTGCTGCTAGAATCACTCTTCTCTTCCTCATGGGAGGAGTGATGTCAGTGGCTGTTCTAGTGAACAATGAATCCCATGGGCAACACACCACCACTCATCACTCCCAGAAGGCAATCTGAATGTCTCTCATTGTGTGCCATGATTTTCCCCCACTGGAATAGGAAACCAACACAGAGCTGATTGTTTTGCCTCCCACAGGGAGGGTCCTTGTTATGACAGAGAAGTTATTTTCTTTTCCGTGGCTCTGAAGGGTTCTCTAATTGGGTAGCCCCCTGATGACCCCTGGCTAAGGCAGTTTCTATATCGACATCTCTATTCCACAACTTGCATACTGAAGCCAGAGAGCAGTAATTCAAACCAAGGGATAGCATACGATAACACGGCTCTTATAACCACTAGTGTTTAATAGGCATTGAGCCCAGGTTCATGGGTGTTCCCTTCCATTGATAGTTTCCTCACCTGCACATAGCAGGTGGCATGTGTGTTGTGGCCTCCTGTCTGCTCTTGGACATGCATTGAATTGCTCTGTGGCTTCAGGGTTCACCTTGAATGCTTCTGGAACTTACACATGTGCTAGGATATTTAAACAGCAGCTCAAACAAAGCCAGAGCCTTTAGTATTTTTCTCCTCTCTTTCTTTCTTTCTTTCTTTCTTTCTTTCTTTCTTTCTTTCTTTCGTTCTTTCTTTCTTTCTGTCTTCCTTCCTTCCTTCCTTCCTTCCTTCCTTTCTTCCCTCCTTCCTTCCTTCCTTCCTTTCTTTTTGAGAAAAATATAAAACAGGAGAATGGAGGAAAGATGATGGAACAAGGCCTATATTTTGGCCATCTGAAAAATGTTAGGTTTCAAATGTGTATTTCCTTGCAGTATTCATTAAGTCAATAAATCATTGGATATAAAATAAAATCTTCAATCCTTTCTTTGAAAGTTTATTTTTTATATGTATTTTAAGGTGTGTGTGTGTGTGTGTGTGTGTGTGTGCGCGCGTGAGCATGCAGGGACTTACATAGGCCAGAAGAGGGTGCCGGATCTCCTGGAACTGGAGCTAATGTAGTGGGTACAGGCACCAAACTCAGGATTTCTGCAAAAGCAGTCCATACTCTTAGCTGCTGAGCCATCTCTCCATCCCCTAAAATCCTTCTTAGCTCCCAGGTCCAGGTCTGTGTTCATCCTCAGTCTACTCACTGAGACCACGATCTTCACATGCACTGTGTATGTAGTGTGGGCATTACTATTCTTATCCATTACATTTGGATAATTTCAATGATAGTGAAGCTTTGATATGAGTATCTGTATTCTTCTCTTTCAAAAATCAAAACATCATTGTCTATAGTCCCTTCAAGAAGACAATATTAAGAAGTACACTGGGGCCATCAGACTTTCTTATTTAACATGGTTTTATCATCTTTGCCTTATCTTCATTTAATTACACCAGTGTTTCTCCTCTTCATCTTCCACCTTATATTTAGCATTTTTGTCTTTTTCTTACAGTTGTTTCTTTAGCTTGTATTTGTTAAAATGAACTTAATTGGCCTTCCACCATTGTTACTAGTTTGGATTTATAAATCCAAGTTTGTAGTTATCTTACCTCAGCTCTCTTAAGATAGTACTGCCATGTGAACACACAAACATATGTTTCTACACATTTGCCTACATACTTTCCAACATGCATACACACATGCATGAATAACACATACACCCAAAAGATAGTCCTGCCAGGAGCAATGTTGTACACCTGCAGTCTCACTAACTCAGGTTACTAGCAAGAGAATTGCTTGAGCTCAAGAGTTAGGGGCTAGATGGGGGAGCTGGGAGATCATTCAGGGGGTAAAGCACTTGCTACACAAGTCTGAAGACCTGAGTTCAAATCCCTAGGAAATATGTGTTACGGCAGGTTTTTTCCCTCGCCGGCCTCCCGGTCCTGCTGCCATTGTCCCGCTGCCACGTGTGCCCCAAATAACATTCAGAGACTCTGTATTTGATATAATCCTGCTGGCCAATTACCATTATTGTTTATGGGCTAGCTCTGCCTTAATTATTAACCCATTTCTACTTATCTAAGTATTTACACATGGTCGTCTTATCGGGGAGCCACAGCGGGCGTCTTCCTTCCTCCCCGGTCTACATCTTGACTCCTCCCTCCTATTTCCTCTTTCCTCCTTGTCTCCTAGCCCCGCCTATCTTGCTATCTCATTGGCCACAGAGCTTTATTAACCAGTATGAGAAACATGTATACAGAATAACATCTCCCATCATCTCCTCTTTTCTGTCTAAAGTAAAAGAAGGGGGTTTAACCTTAACATAGCAAAATATAACATACAACAGTTATCAAATAAGAATCACAGTTAACAATATTTAGTCCATTAACATTTTGTAAGACTTAAAGAAAATATCATCTATCCTATCTTTGTGAGTCTAAAGTCCTATATGTAACTTATCTTTATCCTAACTAAGGAAAACTGTAACCATAACTATTTGTCTTCAACTCCATCAAAGACCATAGAAGGATAATATATAAACTCTAGAAATGACAGAGACAATGCATTGCCTGGTCAGTCACCCGAAGTTCTTCTGTAATGTTCCATCTTCAGCCCATAGGCCATAGTGTGTGTCCAGACTCCTCAACAAGGCAGGAAACTTTTCTCTGTGTCCTGTAGACTGTCTGGCTGTCTGGCAGCCTCTTCCATGAAGCAGGAATCCTGTAGCAATGTCCATCTTGCATCAGTAGTCACCTTTTTGTGGGTCCTGCATGTCCAGTTTCTACAGCATAAAGTCAAACAGTTCAGAAAAGCAGTACCTTGCCCAAATGGCTAGTCTTGCCATATTAGAAGCAAACTCCATAACATGTTTCTTCGATATCCATCTTCCTTTCTGACACAGGTGGTGTTACCAGGAGCAGTTGTGCCTCACTGTCAAGAAAATACCTAAACCATTTTAAGTGCCATATTCTGTAGGTCTTTGAAAGGTTTGAAGACTGCCTATCCATCTCAAATACATCTCTATATATCTAGAAAACCTAACTAACTCCAAGCTTGATTATCATAGGTAACTCTCTAATCTGTACTAAATTATGCATTACATTTTCCAATGAGCTATATAAACACAATACCTAAGCAAGAGGAGAAATATACATATCACAAAATTGACCTTAAATTTTATCAATAAAAGAAAATCCATTCCAAAGCAAAGTATTCATATCTATACCATAATTCCCTTTTTACCTTTAAAAAGATTGCTTGTGGTTATAGCCATTTATAACCAAGTCCATTTAAATGAAAACAAACATTTATAAACAATATTTAGGAATTTGGGCATCATTCTTTCCAAACTATTTCCTGCTGGTAGAGGGCGCTGTCATGGGGGTCCAAAGAAGACATATAAATCTTAGCTGTAGTGATCTGTAAGGTTGCAATGTCCCATTGACGTTGCTTCAGGGGGTCTTGCTTGATCAAACCATATAAGTCTGGAAAGAATCCACAGCTTTTCATTTCCTGTGGAAACAAAACTAGAAATCCTTTTCCCCAGTAACTTGTCCTTAGGCTTAAATTTTGGAGTCAAAGCATTTTTAAAATATATAAATTGAATTAATTCAGCAGCATTTCTTTTATTAGTAGTTGTTATTTTCTCAGCAATCAAATAATTTAAAGACAACAGAATCACGTATAGTATCCAAAATTTCTCTGTGCTTTCCATTTTTACATGGCTTTTTTATTACTCTATTTCACCGATCCATTCTATTTCCTTTTTTCTTTTTTAAACCATTGTATCCTGTTTCTTTTTCTCTCCCAAGCCAGCGTATTTTTAAAAACACAGTGTAAACCTTCATTTTAGCTCTCGTACATGCCAATGAATTGTTAGCAGAGCTCTTTAAAAGCAAGGCAGCTTTTTGCCACTTATGCTAATTTTGGAAACCTCCCTTAAAGGAGCCACGCAACTCTCTGTCTACAGCAAAACAAATCCAACCAAGAAAATGCTGCTACCAAGAAGTCTTGCTAGTCTCTGTTCCTTTGTTTCTAAAATCCATTTTTAAGCTTTTATCAAGTTTTAAGTGAACGTTCTTATAGCCACGTTGGGCGCCATCTGTAGCATGTATGTTTCCGCCAGCCTGCCAGTCTGGGCCCACAGCCGCACCAGCCCCAAGTAACACTCTGAGACTCTGTATTTGATACAATCCTGTTGGCTAGTTACCATTATTGTTTCTGGGCTAGCTCTGCCTTAATTATTAACCCATTTCTACTTATCTAAGTATTTCCACGTGGTTGTCTTATCGGGGAGCCGCGGCGTCTTCCTTTCTCCCCCCCCACCCCCGTCTACATCTCGACTCCTCCCTCCTACTTCCTCTTTCCTCCTTGTCTCCTAGCCCTGCCTATCTAGCTATCTCATTGGTCACAGAGCTTTATTAACCAGTATGAGAAAAATGTATACAGAATAACAAGAGTTAGGGGCTAGATGGGGGAGCTGGGAGATCATTCAGGGGGTAAAGCACTTGCTACACAAGTCTGAAGACCTGAGTTCAAATCCCTAGGAAATATGTAAGACCAGACACATCTCTAATTTTAATATTTTCATGGCAAGATGATGGTTGGGATAGGAAAGTCCATGGACGCCATCAGGTCAGCTGGCTTGGCCTATGCAGTGATGAACAAAAGAGAGACCCTGCCTCAAATAAGGTGAAAGGTAAAGCTCTACATTAGAAGTTTTCTTTTGACTTTTGTATTTGCTCCATGACACCCATACATAAATGTATGCACACATGCACATGAACATACATCATATACACACACATATACACACACAGATAAAGAAAATAGAATGAGTCAGTTAATAATACATAAAAAAAAAGATAGAATTAGGTCAGGCAGAGTGGTGCACACCTATAATCCTAGCATTTGTGAAGCAGTGGCAAGCAGATCTCTTTGTGTTCCGGTCAGCCTGGTCTACAGATTGAGTTATAGGACAGCTAGAGCTATGTAGACTGGACAGACCCTATCTCCAAAATATAGGATTTAAGGTTGTTTTTAATTAAAAAGTTAGTATTGTCATTAGTGTGTGTGTGTGTGTGTGTGTGTGTGTGTGTACTACAATGCACATGTGGAAGTCAGAGAACTTCTGTGAATCAATTCTTACCTTTCACCATGGAACCAGAGGCTCAAACTCAGGCTGTCAAACCCTTGATCTTGATCTACGTGGTTTTCAGTGAGCCATCTCACTATCTACAGGACTTTGTTTTCCTATGGCTTGAAAGAAAAGATATTCATAGCCAGGAGGAATGATGTACACTTTTAATCCCAGCACTCGGGAGGCAGAGGCAGCAGATCTCTGTAGTTTGAAGCCAACCTGGTCAACATAGAGAGTTCCAGGACAGCCAGGGCTACACAGACAAATCCTGTCTCAAACAAACAAACAAACAAACAAACAAACAACAAACCAACCAAAAAACCAAGATGTTGTTCATGAGACATCTGCTACTAATGTGTTTTTTAAAAGAGAAATAAAATGCTTTTATCTGTTAGCTATTAGTGTTTTCTATTAATCCTCGGGGCCACTGCTTTAAAGAACTCTAGCAGACTCTTTTATTATCTTATTGTGAGATATCTTTCTCTTTTTAAATAGAATTTTTCCAGTTTTTTTAAAAATTGGATTTGTCTATTTTTTTGCATAATTATATTGGAAATAGTCAAACTCTCATTCTGTTTTCTATGTGTTTCAAGGCATTCTTTAAATTAATTTCCATGTTTTCAATTATTTATCAAGTTCTGAAATATTTTCTGTGTTCTCCATCATTGTCTTTTACAGGCTAGCTGAGTTAATGTGTAAATGCATCTGTACTTTTCATACATAGCAATGACTATAATTTTCTTGAGTGTGTTTTGTTTCTTCTTTGCAATGGTTGGTATTCTTCTAAGTTGTCTGTATATTTAGTACAGGAATCATTGTATATCTGAGGAGTGGTATGGAGAGGCTTCAGGCATGTTGTTAACTTACACTTTCTACTGGCTTTGACTTACCGTAAATTTTATACTTTTCTGAATTCTTGCATATAGTATTGTCACAACATTTTTCCCAAAGTAAATACCAAGTTTCATGGTTTGACAAAAAAATTTTCTTTTCATAAGTTGTCAACGTATGTAAGTAAAAAGCCTTACAGAAGTAATGCAAACAAATCACATTTAACAATTTGTCCAAAAGTCCTACAATTCCATGAACCATAATGACCTCACCACAGTTCAATATGGAGCATCTCAAGAAGTGAAGTAAGCATTTTATGAATCTATTTCTGTGACTTCAGAACTGACAAAGCCTGGGCGAGCCATCCTAATTTTCCAGTCTTCAGATCTGGGCAACAAGTCAATTCATAACATATTCTCTTTTAGAACCTCAAAAGTAAACTGTTACCCTTCAGAGTACAGTAGAGTCTAGTGAAGGATGATGGGCATTTGAAATTCTGAGTGCCAATAGCAGTTATGTTAGTGAACAAGCTTTTGCTGTTCACAGAGGAGGGCTCACCACAGTCCTGAATGCCAAGCTACATTCACTGGGTAATTCAAGTCCTGTAGCAAAACAAACTTGATGACCCTCCCACTCTTCATTATCTCTGAATCATCTTTTTTATTTTCATAATTTTTTATCAGTTCTTTGTGAATTTCACATCATGCATTCCAACTCCACTCATTTCCCACTCCTTCCATATCTGTTCTCTGCCCTTATAATCTCTCTGCAAAAAATAAATAAGTAAACAAATAAACAAATAATCCCCCCAAAGCCCAAACCAGCCAACCAACAAAAAACCAAAAAACACCTTGCAGTGGAAACTGATGTGTGACACACACAGTATGTAGTTTTGTCCAAATCACTTTTCTTGCAAATGTTTACTGCAAAGAGGTGTTGGTTTGTTTGGAGTCCTCTGGTGTCTGCTACACCATCAATACTGGACCCTCACCCAAACTCCTCTAGGATATCCCACTGATACCCAAGTCATGGATATTCTGTGGGTATGGTTCTGTGGCCCCAGCCCCTTCACTCGCTCCAGCAGCTCAGAGATGGGGTAGATGCTGGCTGGGTCAGCTCAAAGCCCTGAATCTGGGCCTGGGTGGTAGCTGAGTTGGTCAGCTTGCCAGATGTCCTGGGGCCACACCACCAGGGCTAGCTCCAAATCATTTTTATTTGGTTCTCTGGGCTAGAAGTCAGTCCCACAGCTAACACAGGCCATCTCTTAATCACAAACAGGAAGAAAACAGTCTTCCCTGTGTTGCTTCTCATGGCCTTCTTTCTTTCTTTTGGAAGTTTGGGTTGTGAATTTAAGGAATTGTATTTCACTTAAGGGCAAACACCACCTATAAATCTTCCTGTGTCTCCTTGACTATTAATTAATGTGCTAATGATGCCAGGAAGTTTCTTAGCTGAAGCTTGTATAGTTGCTCTCAGGGCGAGAGGGGGTGGAGAAAGAAAACCCCATCTTGGCCAGCTTCTCTTCATAGACATTAGCACTTACCATAGAATGGAGGCTTTGTCTTCACCCTTGTTTTTGGAAAAGTAATGAAATTAGTCATTTGTGGCTTGTGTCTGTGTACTGAGTGAAATCACAATAAGATCTATGTGTGTTTTTGAAAAGACAAATTGTTGAATTGCAAACAAACAAACAACACAACTCACTGTGAGTCTGGGAGGGCAGGCCCTCTCAAAATTAAAATTAGTTATGGTTTAGTGTAGTTACACACATAGTACCTGTATCTTAAGCCACATGCAATGATGCACTTGGGTTATAATTGGCCTCTACTCTTCACAAAGAAGTCAAAGTCTCCTCGATAGCCTCCAGGAGAAATATCTGGCTGCTGTGAAACTCTCTAGAAGTCACAAAAGGGCGTATGTGTGGAGGAAGATCTTCTGGGGTATTTGAAGAAAAGAAGAAATATCAGAAGCAGAATTTTATCATTAATGAGGTTAATACTAAAATCACATTCACTGTATTTCATGGTAGTATATTCATGGATATTATATTATCTTAAAGAAAATAAAAGTAAGACTAAACCAATGGTCTTTCAAGATGGTTCAAAGGGTACAAGCTCTTGCTACCAAGCCTGATCAACATAGTCAAAGAGACAATTGCCATTTACAAGTTGTTACTTTGGCACAATGCACACCCACACATACACACAGTCTTGTCTTGAAAAATTATTGTTGTTGTTGGAACAAGTGTCCCCCACCTCCACCCCCAGAGGTCATCATATTTTGCAATTATATCTTTCAATGAGAAAATTTAGGACTAGTCCAAAGGAAAACATAATTTTATTGGTGACAATTGTCACTGGGGATATCGCTAAGATTGAACAGGTTTTGAAATGTGTGTTTAGCTTCCTGCTTTAATCTGTGACCTCACTATGTCTTTCTAGTCTTTCTGTAGAGAGATACATGGTGGCTGCTTTCTTTCCAGTGTCTTCAGGATAAAATACAAGGATAGGTTGTATGTGTGCACATGCACATTATGTGTTATTGTATTAGTGGCTGTTCTCATCAGTGTGACAAAATACTTGAGGAAGCAAAATAAGGAGGATAAGATGTTTGTCTTGTTGTTGTTGTTTTTTGTCACAGTTCAGAGGTTGGGCTCCATCCTACCAGGGGAGGCACAAGGTACTCAGAGTGGCTGGAGTGTCACATTTGAATCTCGCCAGATGGAGAAGCTGAGGACTGGAGCTGCTATCAGGAGCAGCTGCAGACTGCAGGGCCCACCCCCAGAAACCCCCTCTGATATCTAGGACACACGCCCCAAAGGCTCTGAAGCCTCCCGAGGTAGTGTCACTGCTGGGACCAAGTGTTCAAATATGGAAGTCTGTGGAAAGCATTTCACGTTCAAACCACATTCCTTTTTATTCTTAATTGTACCTGAGAGTTAGTAAAATGAAAAGATGCTAAATACCTATGAATTTGTGGGAGATAAAAAACCCAATGCCTGGAGATTTATTCTGAAGTCTGCTTCTTCTTTCCATCTTCCTTTCTTTTTGCTGTCTGGTGTGGGCTGCTTTCAAGTTCATGAGGTCCTCCTGCCACTGTCTCCCAAGAGCTGGGATTACAGAAACATGCCATCACACCTGGCTCAGTAGCAAGCTTTGGAGACTACCAAAGAGCATCGTATATGTATACAATACATATACACATATGTGTATGTATATGTAAATAATATGTAGTATTTCTAAATATACGTAAGACAAATATATGTGTATGTATACACACACACACACACACACACACACACACACACACATATATATATATATAAAAAATCACAGTAGCAATAGTTTAACCATGTTTTACTCAGAGAAGAAAGCGTGAAGTATCAAGAAGAGAAGGAAATTCTAAGATGGATACCAGGGGTCAGAGAAGGTTGCTGCCCTCTATAATCAGAGGAAAAGACTGCAGAACAGCTTCTCTGAGGGAGCTGGCAGTTGCGATCAGTCTCAGGATCTGCAAGTAGGTCCAATTCAAGGCATTTCCCAAGAGGAAGACACACAGGAGACTAGGGCTTCTTGTAAAAGACAGTTAGAAAGGGTAGAGTTACACCGATGTCCTTGTTATCTGCCTGCTGAAAGCTCCAGACATGTTTTCTATCTTTTCCATCTAAATGGAACTGCTTCCGCTTGACTGCTGGATCTGATTTGAACTTCTTGGAAACACATTTTTTAATTTAAAATCAATGGCTTGGTACGCATGGATGGCTCTGTGTTGCCCGTATTCAATGCTGAAAGGGGTGACTCAAGAGGAAAACAGTACAGCACCCGGCACCTTGAGTTCCAGCCCACACCTTTCCCTCCAGTTCCTTTGTACCCCACTTCCTACAGTACGGTATGTTTGTTAAATGCACACCAGCAAGGCTCTCAAGAGCCCATTCCCTCATGCTCATGTCTTCTGCTGAGGGTGAAGGCGGTGGCTGGAGTATAGAGAACAACCTGCTAAGGAACTAGAGAAATGCTCTCCACTGCTCATCTTCCAACATAGACTTTGGGAGAAAGGAAGGATTAGAAAGCTGGTGGTATTAACCTCCATCATCCCTTATTCTTATAACATTTACACAGTCTTTGTCTCATGAAGAACCTGGCAGTTCTGAGCTAGGTTTCAGTGGTTCTGAGTGCCAGCTGGGACTGACATGTTCTATTTTAGTTTTGGGCTTGCATTATTCCAGTGGTGGCTGCCATATTCCAAGACACATGTATTAGTTTACTGGGGCCTCCGTCACAGAATATCACACTAGTAACTTAACACAAGGCAAATGACTTTTCCCTGTATAAGTTCAAAATTTGTTCTCATGCCCAAAGTACAAGTTTAGTTTTGGTTGGCCAGAGTTCTCAACCTTCCTACTGCAGCGATCCTTTAATACAGTTCCTCATGTTGTGGTGACCCCCCCCATAAATTATTTTGTTGTTACTTTATAGCTGTAATTTTGCTACTGTTATGAGTAATAATGTGAATATCTGATATGCTACCCCAAAGGGGTTGTGACCCACAGGTTGAAGATGGTTGATATAAGGCATGCCCCAAATTTCAGACTTACTGGGGCATCTTGAGTGGCCCTGTTGGATGCATTTGCTGATAGCTTGGCACTTGAATTCAGACAAATGGCACACTTATGATTTCTCTGAAAAGTGGCAAATCCCCTCAGCTGAGAGCCACTCAGGTCTGCTGTGGGCTGCAGTACGTGCTGACGTTGAAAGCTCAGGTTTGGGTGGGAGAATGTGCATGCAGTCTTCATTCTGTCTCCTAGCTAGGAGGTAGCACTCTGTGCTGTTGGAAGGATTTTCACTGCAGCATGCTCAGCTAGGACACGGTCTACTTACAGTGCTAAGACACATGCAAAGCAAAGACCTGTGACTAACTTACAGAAGGAAGGTGGTCAGCTCACTGCCACCAACACAAGATATCTGAGACAAACAGCTTAAAAGGAGGATAGATCCATTGGCACACACTTTCAGTCTATGGTTATGGGGTCTTGTTCCTACTGGGTCTGTGTTGAGGCAGCACATCATGGCAGAGTGTGTGACAGAGGAAACTTCTCCATTCATAATGGCTGGGAAGCCAGACAGCGGGAGGGGCAGAATTCCAGTCTCCCTGCAAGAGTGCACTCTGCTAATGGCCTAACTTTTCACTAGGCTCTACCTGCTAATGCCCCATGCCATATGCTGGGACCAAACCCTCAACAGATTAGCTTTTGGAGGACACCAAATACAAACCCTAACAGTCTGGCAGAGATACGTGAGAAGTATACAAGGGAAGATGATAACTGCCAGAGGTGGGGCTGGGGGTTAAGAACACTTGCTGCCATATCATGAAGATGGAGATCATATCCCAACACTCACATCAGGCTCACAACCACCTCCAACTCCAGCTTCAAGGAACTTGATGCCCTCTTATTCCCTCTTGTGGCCTTTGTGACTACCTGAGCGTACACACACCTCCCCCACATTCACACCCACATCTTGAAAAAGCATCCAATACTCTCACTCTTATCAGAAAAAGAGCAGTGTGTGTGTGTGTGTGTGTGTGTGTGTAGCAAGTGATGGAGCTTAGGGTTGACACTTTTCAGTAAATCATCTGTGATGATCCTAGGACCTAACATCCTCCACTCAAGAGCAGCTTGGAAGGTCCTTCCCATGGTATTCAGCATCAGTGCAATGACTCCCCAGCTTAACAAGGTGCAACAGCCACATACACTTAGTAGAAGCCATATTTCAAAGTTTGAATTCAGAGCTTTTCTTGGGTGAGCTCATGAATGTATGCTTTTTGCAGCAATCAGCTTTCCCACATTGTTCGACATAGTCTATCTGGATTATCTTCCCTAACTAGGCTGAAGACAAGGGTTTGTTCACTCAGCGATGGCCAGCATGTAACACAGTGGCTGGCATGTGTTGGAAGCTCCCTATGTATGTTGTGAGTTGAATGGATAAAAAGATGGGACAAAGGAGAGTCTGGGCCGATGCTGGGAGGCAGGGCATCCTCACTCAAATCAGCAGTGTTAGTCATGAAGAAAGTGGGCCGGTGTGATGAACTTGGCTGCACAGCAGTGTAGGAGAAAGGAGGTGGGGAGATGGCTGCTGTTTCACAGGGCTGGCAGTATCCTCTGCTTGTTACTGGCAGGTAACAAGGATCTGGCAGGCGGGTCCTGCAAGAGCACACTGGGTGATGGGAGAGAAAGTCAGGAGAAAGGAGAGGGCGGGGCGCAGCCCCAGCCCCAGGTCTTCCACTATGTGTGCTCCACCAGCTGGATTAGATGCTCTGTGTTGAGGTTTTCTTCCTTGTAAAACGAGGATCCATCCAGGACAAGCCATGTAAATGGTGCAAGCGCCTTGCCTGGAATGCAGCTGATGCTGTGATTAAAGTAATTACAGATGATCCCTGGCTTACGATGAGTCTTCTTAATGGTTTTTCACCCTCACAGTGGTGTGAGGGCGTGCGCATTCAGTGGGAAGAGTACTTCAAATTTGGAGTTTAACTCTTTCCCTTAGCTATCAAAACAGGATATAATATCCTCTGGGATGTGGGGCACTGGCAGTGAGAGCTTCGGTAGCCTTGAGATCACAAGGAAAATAGCCAGTGTTTGATAGCGCAGTGTTACTAGGCTAGGAAGGTGCATGGACTGGGGTATTCAATTCATTTTCAACTTAGGATACAAAGCTTGTAACCCCATTATCAATGGAGGCATGTTATTGCGTGCACAAGGGCATTGGCTACTATGCATTTGCCTGTGTCTTGGATAGCAGTTGAGCCACTCTGGGTAACTTTTAGATACTGGAGCAACTTTGTAGAGAAAACAGATATCTAGGAGTCAAGTCTGATGTCTATAAGGCCTTCTGTGCAAGCATATATCACAATGGGACCTTTGATTCATGCTTGCATCTTGCCTCCAGCCTCCAAGCTTGAGTCTTTCAGCCTTGGGGCACCATGGGCTCCCTGGAACATCTATGTTATACTTGGAAACATGGTCAAATGATGCAGATCTGATTTTAAAGCCAGACTGATACCTTCTCCTCAGACAGCTGAGACTAAGAACCACAGCCAGGTGACCAGTCCTGATGGAACTTAACTGGACTGAATTCTACAAGCTGGAAACCCCTCGTTGGTTCTCTGAGTTAGTGTCTTACATGCTGAAGTTTGGAGTGTGGATGGGACAGAGTAATGGGTGTTTCTGGTTCTTCATCCTCCTGAAGTGGGTTGCCTGGCAGGTTTTCCTCCTCATCAAGGAGGTCAGAGGTCAGAAGGAGAAGTGCATTTCAAATTACTTGATGGACTAGGTGAAGCAATTTGCCAGCTGAAATACTTTAATAGACGAGGCCCCCACAAGCGTTCTAATTAAAAATCAATGTGATATATAATTAAATTCTAGTAATCACATATGCTCCAGCCTGTCTCTTTAGCTTTTAGCCAAAGGCAGGGGAGGGATGCTGCTATTGATTAACACAGGAACCCTTTGAGGCTGTCAATATGAGATGTCTCTTCTGAGGGTCACGGGGCTGCTCAGAGCACCAGTACCCAGAACCTGAAGGACACTCTGCTGACCCCAGTAAAGGGCTCTATGCTCTCTAACCATGGACGTAACCTGCCCAGCAGGTCTGAGCCTGTTCAGTCTCCATGCCACTTCGTCTCTCCAAAGACTGAACTGCCAGGAGGAAGGCTTAGAGGGAGAGAAATCCAGTAATGCTTCCTGACTCAAGGTGTCATTTTAGCTTGCCTCTCCCCTTTGGACCACATCAGGCCCTCGTTAATTATTTTCAGTAAGGCTTGTCAAGTACAGAATTAACTGTGCTGAGTCAGAATGACTCCAGATCATGCTGATTAAAGACTTCCCTGGAGGAGCTGGCACGTTTAGGTGTCCAGCCATCAGAGTTATCCTGCTCCTATTGGGAGAATTTCTAATAGGAATTTTCAAGTTCTTCACAAAGAAGGACATGGATGCACCTTTGTATGTGATTATGGCAGCCTCTTCTGTCAAAATTCTTTTGTAAAACTTGTGATCGCTACACATGTAATCCTTTAGCAAGACTGGCAAATGTTTGATTTCTGTCTACTTCTTGATCACCATCACAATTCAAGGAGGAAAAGTGTGGCATAGTATTTGGAAAGGCATGGCATAGTATTAGGAGAAGTGTGACATTGTATTTGGAGAGGCGTGGCATAGTATCTGTAGTCCCACTTCACAGACAAGCATGCCCATATCCTAGGCAGAGAAAGGTAAAGGACAGGGCCTTGTTCACTTACTCCAAGAGGCTTTGGGAGCGCTGATTGCTTGCTCTGCGTCCTGTGCTATGCTGTCATCTAGGCAATTATTTCTAACACAATTGCCCTGCCAGGGTTTCCTACTCCCAAGACCCCCTTTCAAAGCTAAACTCAGTTCATGGATTTAGAAAAATATTGACATGCCCTTATTTGTCCTTCAGGTTTTTATCCTACAAAGTCTAATGTATGCTTATTATAATGAACTTCAATTGTGGATGAAAACAGAAAACAATACGAAAGGGCTGTTTGTGCTCAGGACGGACACATTTCATGGCTCTCCCAGGCCTGCGGAGACCCATCTTCCTCTTCGTCTTCCTTCTGACTCCTGTCTTTTCCTTCCCCTCTTCTTCCTCAGCCTTCTCCTTTCCTCTCTTCTTCCACTCCCCCCCTGTCTCTTCCAACTCCACTTTGCCCTGCCCCACTCCTCTCCTCTCTCTTCCTCTGTATGAAAATAGAATAAGCACACCATTTTTTCAAAAATAAAGGTGGTGATTTTAGAAAATTGGCTTTGTGGAAAGCAAGAATTCTGCCAATTTATTTGCTCTGTAAAGACAAATGACCGGGGCCTTCAACCGTAGAGGTCTTCCGTAGTGTAGGCTACAGTGTGGGAGATGGCCACAGCACTGAGAAGGTTTGGAAGGTGGACATGACAGAGAAGAGACAAGATGACCTACAGTGTGTGGGGACATGTGGAAATCAGAGCCACGGATCAGACATAAGGGCAGGTTGTCACCTCGGATTTTCTTCTTTTTCTCCTATTCCACATGGAACCTACCAGCAAACATCTGTCCTACCATTATATATCCCAAATCCGACCCATTTTGATCACATCCCAACTAACAACTGGGCCATGGTACAAGTATTTCACCCTTGGATTGGTGCAATGGTCTCAGTGGTATGCCAGAGCCAGCTTGTGAAATCCTAAGACCTAATTATTTCATTTCTGGAAAATCTGCAAATTAGCTGTTAAATAGCTATTATTAAAAAAAAATAATAATAAGGTGGCTGGAGAGATGGCTAAGTTGCTAAATTGCTTGTCACATAAGTGCAAGGGCCTGAGTTCAGATTCCCAGAACAAACAAAAAGCCTAATCAGCGCAGAAAGCACCAGCACTCCTAGCACTGAGGACATGGAGATGGGAAACTCTCTGGTGCTCGCTGGTCATAGACCTGGCCAAATTTGGGAGTTCAGTGAGAGACCCTGTCTCAAAAACTAAAGTGGAGAAGCAATGAAGGAAGATGCTTAACATTGTCTCCTGGCCTCCTCCCAAATGCAATATGTGCACACACATAAAATTCAACAATATAGATTTGTTTTGGACCTGAAGCAACAACTCAATATATGGCAAGAGTGTGTGTCAGACCTCACAGGAACCAGGAAGCAGAAAGCCAGAGTGAGGCAGCAGGGGTGAGGGGATGAAGTATGTCTTTTTAGGGTACACCCTTGGTGGCCCATTTGCCACAACTATGCTCTACCACCTTTTCATGCTGTCATATTCTGAAATTCATTGACTAGGTCAGACTCCTCAGAACCCAGTAACTTCTGCAAAGGCCATTGGGTGGCAAGTGCCCTGTCCCTGAGACTGTGGAAATATATAAAAACTGTAATACAGACAAATTACATTATGTGTCACCCCCAGCACAGCTTCAGCAGGAGCTAATGGGAACCTTGCAGGGACCATCTTGCCTACGCAAATCAGCTTTGATGGGGCACTTCTGGGCTGGTTCTGAATTATACGAGATAATCATCCTGGTCTCTAAGCCAAGTAATACAAAAAACCTACAGCCATCTTATGCACCTGTGATCTTAAAAACTGTATTCTTCTTTGTTATGTGTAGATCGTGCATTAGGGCCACAACTAAAAGGTATGGGGTGACTGAGACAGGTGGGTGGGTCTTCAGCTCTTACTGGTAAATGCCCCAGGCCCATGATTTGCTTCTTAGCCCCAGCTTCTTCACTAGTACAATGGGAATGATTTGAGGGTTAGATGAGATAGAACATGTAAAGAGCCTAGCAGGGCCTGGCACACTGTCAACACTGGTTAAGTCTAAGTTGTCTTCCAGAAACACAGGTCAGGGCCCCTCAGCAGGGACTTGGCTGGCCCTGCCCGATGTCATTCTTCCCACCAGTTTTCAAGCTGGGCTCCTTGCCTGTGGCCAGGGAGTGTATTCCCAAAGCATTCCTGTTTGCCAGCTCAGGCCCCGGGCTGCTGGGAACTTGCAGTTGCTTTCATGGAGCTCATGTGTGTGTCAGGGTGTGCCCGGCTCTCAAAGTGCTTTGATGAAAATGCCTTTGTGCTAAAAAGCTCTATAAATATGGAGGGCAGACCAGGGCGTGGTGTTTCCAGCATACTCCCAGTGTCAGCTGTCATCAAAGGCTCAGGTCAGAGGGAAAGTGGAAATGGAGGTGAGTCTCCAGTTCAGTGACTCCAAATCAAGGTGGCTTTCTCTTCCTAGCTCTCCTTTCTTGAATTCTTGTGCTTGACTGTATCAAGCCCATCTCACCAATCTTGTGTCCAGAACCATGAAAATCAGATTTCAAATATCCTTTAAAATAATTATTAATTATGCACTCTATCCTCCATCCTACACCTCCCAGTAGCTCCCCCTGGTGGGCAGTGTGGAAAGTTATTCTCCTACTAATACTATCTCTTTCCTTGCCCCTCAATAGACTTGTCATCCATCCATCCATCCATCCATCCATCCATCCATCCATCCATCCATCCATCTATCCAAATTTTATTAAATATTCACTAATAAGTGACTAATTGGCAATAAAAGGAATTATGACAGATTATGGTGTGCTGTGATTTGCACAACTCTGGGATTGACAGACACAGATACAGGAAAGCTGGGATCAGGTGGGCCATGTGCTCCAGTAGAGATGCAGCAGCAGCCTGGGAACTCGGAGGATTCGTGAATCTTGTCAGGAGGTCTCTGAGAGGGAGTAGTCTCAGGCTGCAGTCATCCCAGAGGAGGAAGACATGGTTGATAGTTTCTGCATAGGCTATCCACATCTGGGAGGGGAAGGCTGCACTTGATACTTTCTGTACACAGTGGTGTAAGCTGAGGGCCAACTGCTCATCAACACTCAACCTTAGCACTCTGACCAGAAGAAGCCTACGCCTTTCTCAAGTGGCCTTGACATGGCCACTCTCATGTCCATAACACACCTTCACTCAGAGCTTCATCTTTTCCCCACATTGGAGGTGCAAAGGAAACAAAGTTGCCTCTCCACGAGGAACAGGCTAAGTTATTTCAATCAAGCAGTGATTGTTCCATGACATAGCTATGTTGCCAGGGGAACAACAGGCAGGGACACAGAGGCCTGTTTACCTTGAAGCTAATAAATTCAAGGCTTCTAAACCTGCTCATTTGCATGGGTGACTTCTGAAGCCCTAATCATCTGTCCCTATGCTTTTAAAAGGATTAATCTAGGTAGGCTTCTTGTTTCTTCTATTCTAGTGTTTCTGTTATATTTCTTCCTCCATAGGTGGCATGGATGCAGAGAAAGGTATTTCTAGAACAAGCTAAGGGAAGCAGAGTTTGGGGTGGTCAGTTGGGATTTCATGAGGTGTTTTGTGTCTGCTGCACAGTGCAGTTACTGTGAGGCTTCCCTGCGTGGGAGTGGCTTCCGGAAATTCTGTTATCACTCACGAGCTTCAGTCAAGGCTCACAGCAAGTCTTTAAACTCTGGCATCAGCCATTCTTGAGTAAGGGAGGAGAGACATACTTAAGTGTGTGGAGCCAGAATGAGTCTGTGGAATGCTCCTCAAGTGATTAAGCATGGCGTTTTGTATGAAGAGGATTGTTCATGGGAAAACTAGGGGAAGGTTTCCTTAGATTTGACACTGCTCTTGAAACTGTGTATTCTATTTCCAGGCTGAAGACTGTGACACCAAAACAATCTAGACCCTATAGAAATTATACAAGAGAAAGGAGAATGGACCTTTTCCTTCTTCCTGTAGGAAAACAAAAAAAATTGTCATATGAGACATGATCAAAGATATTCAGCTAAAGACTAGAGAGAAGGCAAATACAGGAGGCAGATGCAGGTCGGGGGTGTCCCAATCTCTCCTCTGCCTTTGTCCTTTGAAGTTTTCAATAAATTCATTGTCCTTTCATCTTCTGTCTGCTGTGGTGAGCTCAGACCGTGCTCCCCTTATCTGTCCCTCTGCTTTGTCCACAACAAAGAAACTTCAGGAGTCAGGGTGCTGGCACATATCTTTAATCCCAGCACTCAGGAGACAGAGACGGGTGAATCTTTGTGAGTTCAAGGACAGCCTCGTATACATAGTGAGTTCAGATAAGCCAGATGTACACAGTGAGACTGTGTGTGTGTGTGTGTGTGAGAGAGAGAGAGAGGGGGGGGGAGAGAGAGAGAGACAGAGACAGAGACAGAGAGAGAGACAGAGAGAGAGATTCATTGTCTCCCCTGACTGGAAAAACAGGAATGACTACAAGCATCCGTGCCAGTGAGCGTCCAAGGAAGGCAGGTGCCAAGTCCATGTCAGTACCTGTGATGGTCAGTGTTGGCCACCAACTTGATGGCATCTGGGAGCCCCTAGGAGACAACCCTCCAGGCACAGCTGTGGGGATTTTTAGATTAGGTTAGGTGCAGTGGAATGACCCACCCTAAAGTGAGTGGGACCATTCCCTGGACTGGGGTTGGACTGCAGAAAGGGGAGGAAGAAGCTGAGCATGAACATTTACCATTGGGCTCCCTGACTCCAGCCTCAAACAGTGGACTGCACCCTCAAACTGTAACTCAGAATGACTCCCCCCTGATAGACTGTGAGGCAAAATAAACCCTTTCTCCCTTAAGTTAGTCTCTCAAGGCTATTTTAGCACAACAACTGGAAAGGTAACTAAGACACTAGTTTATTTATTCATTTATTTATTTAAGTAGTTTCTAATATAGTGAAAGTTGGTGACATCATGCTTTTATACAATGGGCAATGATTACATTTTTGGGGGGACAGATTCTCTTTGTCTGGCCTCAAATGACTTTGAACTTCTTATCCTCCTGCTTCCACTCCCCCACCAAGTGCTGGGATCCTAAAATAATCATTTGGTTTTTTGTTTTAAGTGTGTGTGTTCATGTGTGTTTTCTGGGTGCATGCAGGTGAGTACAGGAACTCTTGTAGGCCTAAAGAGGGTATTGGAAATAACAGGTGTTTGTGAGCCACCCGATTTGGGTGCTGGGAACTAAAGCTGGGACTTCTGCAAGAGCATTACAGGTTTTTAACTGCTGAGCGGTCTCTCCAGCCCCGGAGACAGTCATTTGGGTGGTGAAGTGCAAGCTGGAAGGGCACACAGATCATCATGCAACAAGGCAGCAGTGAGTGACGCCGGGCAGCTTATGACACCGTTTGCTTGTCCACCCACCAGTTGGTGGGCATTTTGGGTATTTTGAAGAGCATCACTATGAATGTTCACTCACGAACATCTGTTTGAACTTTGGTCTTTACTCATGGGCACTTCCCTTGCTGAGGTATCATTGCCACCTATGATCTGATGCTTTGTCGTTCTACCTGTTACATCTTCTGGAATATTCATTATCAATAGTTTCCATTATTCCTTCAAGATTTCCATTTCCGCCACCCCATTGTGTTCAAGGTACTGAAAAACCCAATCTCAAATAAATGCTCAAGTCCCTTCAAAGAAAGTTCCTAAGAATTCAGAGTACAGAAAACCTTCATTGTCAAGCTTCTGTGGAAACACGTTTGCAAAGTGTAATGGGAGGGCTAGGGGTGTTCCTAATAGCTTAACACACACACACACACACACACACACACACACACACACACACACACACACACAAATGAGTATTTTAGAAACCCAAGGGGGAAAAATCTCAAATACAATTCTCAGAAAATATGTACCTTGATTTTTGAAATAGAATCTCACTATATACCCCAGGCTTGTCAAGAACTCACTCTTCCCCCACCCCTCCCCCATGCTGACCTCAGATACAGGATCATCCTTCCTCAGCCTCTGAGGTGGGAACAGAATTGACCACCATGGTACCAGGCCTTTAGAGAAGCCTTGTCCATCTGCTTCACTGTTGACCAGTCACTACATGGGCAGCCACGCTACTTGGTCAGTCTCCTACTGACAGATTTGTGAGGATGAAAGTTTCATATGGACTGAGCCTGTATTCTGTACCTTTCCATGGGTTGATTTAAGTTCTTGGTCCAATGACCCTGTGAGGATGAACTGATCACTTGCACAAGCTGCTTTTTTGTTTGTTTGTTTGTTTTTTGAGACAGGGTTGCTCCATGGCTTTGGAGGCTGTTCTGGAACTCGTTCTGTAGACCACACTTGCCTTGAACTCACAGAGACTGGCCTGCCTCTGCCTCCCAAGTACTGGGATTAAAGGTGTGCACCACCATCACCTGGCGAACATGCCACTTTGCAGAAGATGGACAAATCCAAAGCCAGGTGAAGCAAGAGGTAATCACAATGGCTGAGCTGGGGAGTCACAGGCAATCTTCTTGAGTAAAGCAGCAAAGGCATTCTGTACACAGGATTCAAAAACCCGATTCAGAGCTTTTGCATGGATTTTCAAGCTTTCCTTCCACTTTGAAACTCATTGCTGGCTTTAGCCTACGATCACATGCCATTCCTAGTGACATCTGTTGATTTGATGAAACACAAATTAATTGTATCTTAGTTAGAATTTCTATTGCTATGATGAAACACCATGACCATACACAGCTTATGGAGGAAAGTGTTTATTCACCTTACACTTCACATTGCAGCCCATCATTGAAGGAGTCAGGGCAGGAACTCAAACAAGGCAGGAAGCTGGAGGCAAGAGCTGATGCAGAGCCATGGAATGGTGCTACTTACTGGCTTGCTTCCAAGGATTACACAGTTTGCTTTCTTGTAGCACCCAGGACCACCAGCCCAGGGGTAGCTCTGCCCACAGTGAGCTGGGCCCTCCCACATCAGTCATCAGTCAAGATGTGTCTCAGGCTAATCTGGTGGGGCTGTTTTTCTCAACAGAGGTTCCCTCTTCTAAAGTGACTCTAGCTTGTGCTAAGTTGGCTTAAAACTGAGAAGTACAGTTGGGGAGCACATTTCAATTGCCATGAAGCAGGTTTACTTCACTGCCCTTGAGCTACTGAGTCTGTGTCACATAACGTGTTGGTGAGGATGTCCCACAAGAGGGGCTTTAGCAGCTTTGGGTTGACTGAGCTCAGACTCAGTGTGGTTCTTACCAGATACCTTTCAAGCTCTTAAAAAAAAAAAGGAGCAAAATGTTTTAAAAGTTTTCAGACAATCATTAAAAGAGTCACACTGCATACTGATATGACATTGTCCACATTTCGATCTTAGGTTTGTGTGTTGTTCAGGGTGATAAAATTTCCTTCACTGTTGCTTGGATGGAGAAGGAATGTCCATCGTACTCATGAGGTTCTTATGCAGTATGGTCAAGGAACTCATTTTACTTGTGTCTTATTAATATGTTACAATTGCTTTTTATTTATCATGATATTGAGACACCCGCAGCCTGGGCTGTTCTCTTTGGGTAATAGGAGAAGATGATGCTAGGCTGCCTTCACGCTGTGACCTTTGCAAGAGTGCCAGGATGTTACTTACCTTCCCACTTCTTGTACCTTATTTTAGACACCATGGTGCAATCTGGTTGAAGTTGTTCTTTTTGGCAGACTGATTCTTTCTTCCCAAGTGTGTCCTCTGTCTGTCAGCTCTGAGACCCTTCCCTCATCGATCCCTTCTTGCAATGTTTCCACTACCTCTTTGCATTCACTCTAAAAGGGACTTGCTCAAATAATGCCTCCAGGATAAATGGCATAAAGGTCTCAGTCACTTATACGTTTCCTGCCTGTGTGCATTTTCAGGTATTGATGGTGACTGCTTAATGAATAGATTGCTCTCACAGGATCAATAGTGTTTGGTTCTTCAAGGGCCATCTGGACTATTATTGAGCCATGGAGAGTCTTAAAACATAGATCCACTTCAGTATTTAATTTTGTGGGGACATGGATTGAGCAGCTTGAGCAGGCTGAAGTTAGAGGTGCAGTGATTGGAGGACTTTACTGTAGCAGGAGGAGGAGGAGGAGGGGAAAACACTTGTATTTTCTTATTTACTACTGCATTTACTTGAATAAAACAATGCTTTTTTTTCCTAAATGAGAAAGAGCCTGCCTCCTAGTTTTTAAAATAAGGAAAACCAAAAAGTGTGTAATGTATGAGAATGAACAACCTTAGGAGCTGTCTATCTTTAAAATAGAGCCTCCTTGTGTTTGCTCACACAGTAAGAATTGGCAAGTCCATATTTCATTAGGAATTATTTGCATAACCCCTCAACATGTATTGTGCAAATGCGCCTTACTCAAGAATTTGTCCACTTAGCAAATATTTATGGACTGCCCACTCAGTGGGGTGTTGTGTGTGTACCCTGGGCACCCAGACAATCCACCCAGGCTCTTGTCCTTAAAGAACTTGCAAAGTTACCAAAGGGGAAAAGGAAGGAAAATGTCAAGGAGGGGCCATTTACACATACACACTAAGTGCCAGAATTTGCAAATTTAATAAGAATGCCCCTGTGTTAATAGTAAATGGCTTTTCAGCCTGGAGGCTCTGTGCCCCTGCTGAGGTTGGGTAAATGACTTTACCACAAAATATTGGATTAGAAGAAATTCATTTATGGGTTACATGGGTTATAGGAAAAATGTAAGTGCCTCTAGAATGAATTCTCTAGTATAATCTCAGAGACAGTCAGGCACTTTTAAGGAAGCAGTGAAGTTTGCTTTATTGTTTATTGGATCTGAAACAAAGCCAGAATCTTCCTGTGTTTGCATTTCTGTCCTGAACCACCACTACCAACCACCAGCTCCTTCTTCCTCCCCTTCCTCCTCCCTCCTTTCCTTCTGCTTTGTTTCTTTCTCCTCCTCTTCTCTTCTTTCTTCTTTCTTCTTCCTCCTCCTACCCCTGTCTTTTTGGTCTTTTCAGTGTGCCTGTGGTCCTATAGATGCCCAGGGTTTTATGCATGCTAAGCAAATATTCTACCCATGAACCACATCCATTGAAACTTTTAAGGGAGCGAAGCAATAGCCCTGGTAATCAAGAGATATGATTCATAGGTTGGGGTTTCTTGCCTCTCATGTGGTTTTGTTTGGGTAAGTAGTTAAATATGGAAAGAATCACCTTGACATTTATACCAAACACACTTAAGAACAAGCTCACAAAGAAGGAGGAACTGGGCTGGGGTGTTGCTCGGTGGTTTTATGCTTGTCAAGCATGAGCAAAGCTGTGGGTTGGAGCTCCATATGTGTACATGTATGTATGCATGCATACTCTGATGAGTGGATGGATACTTCCTCTTGGCTGAAACACAACCATCTCGAGCATCTTCAGGAACTTTCTGTTGTTTGTCCTCTATGCCCATAAAGAATTGTTGTATTGATCAATAACCAACTGATTATTGATAACACACTTAAATAACACACTTCTTTAAGCAGATATGTAAAACATCCTTTAAAAGTTCATTAATTACACTAACATTATGAGCCATGTTTCTACAGTCTGAGAGGGGAAAAAAGTCTGAAAATGATATTTTTAGAAAATTAAGTTTTCTGGGTCTTCTCCTCCTGAGTAGGCCAGTTGAGTGCTCAGTGCTGTCAGATTTCTATCTGTATAGTCGCAGCCTGGCTCTGGCAGCCTCTTCCCACTGAACACATTCATGTGTGAGCATCTTACCCACCCCCCCCACCCTTGCAGGCAACAGCACAGTAAAGACTTTCAATGAGCCCTTCTATAATTGCATTGCTGTCCTGTTTCTTTATTTGTCCCCCCAAAACCACATCAACTCTAGAATTACTACCATGGGTGGAAAGTATGTTTTCTACCTTTCAGACCTCCATGAGGGCAGAATAAGAAGTGAAGGTGTGGCTTAGAAAGGTAGTGTTTTGCTGGGCAGTAGTGCTATACACCTTTAATTCCAACACTTGGGAGGCAGAGGCAGGTGGATCTCTGTGAGTTCCAGGCCAGCTTGGTTGACAGAGCGAGTTCTAGGACATCCAGGGATACACAGAGAAATCTTGCATCAAACAAAACCAAAAAAAAAAAAACCATGTAGCGTTTTTTGTCTGTTTATTTGTTTGGTTTTATTGAGACAGGGTGCAGCTCAGGTTGGTCTCCAACTTGTGAACTTCCAGCCTCAGCATCCCTTGTTTTATGACGAACCATGCCTTGTTAAAAAAAAGGTGTACTTTAAGTTAACAGAGAAATGGCCTCCATCAGAACGGCCTAGGAGCTAAGCCACTGTGAGAAGTGATATGCACTCTGTCTGTGGAGATGGATAGGCGAGAGGCTGCATCTGCTTCATGCCCTGAGTGATGTGCCAGGTTTGAGTTTGAGTGCAGCAAGTGACTGGCTTAGAGTGTGAGGGTCTGGGTTTAACTTTCAGAAGGAAGAGAAGGAAAGGGAAGAGGAGGAGGAGGAGAGGAGGAGGAGGAGAGGAGGAGGAGGAGGAGGAAGAGGAGGAGGAGGAGAAGAAGAAGAAAAGGAAGAAGAAGGAGCAGGCAGGGGAGGGAGACTGAAGGATGGAGAGAAGAGGGGAGGGTAAGGCAGGGGATGCCAACCCTGGGAAGAGGGAGGTGAGGAGATGCCTAAATTAAGGGGGGGGAGAAGAAGAGAAGAGAGGGAAAGGGAAGAAGAGGAAGATGAGGAGCAGATGAGGGGTGGGGAGGAAGATGCTGATATTGGGAGGAAAGTAGTCAGAACACACTCCCTCGAGTCTCTCTGGACCCAGTCTTTTACAGAGTCACACTTCTCTAAGCAGTTTTCCCTTCAGATTATCCCTCTGCTTTCTTCACCCAGTGCACCCTGTGAGTGAATGCAGCTTGCTAAGGTATTAGCTGTTTGCTCAGAATGATTTTTTTTAGGTAGGGTTAGCTCCTGGGCTGCAGCAAGGGGGGGACTTGGTGTTGTGTTAGCTTTCTTATACTTTAATGAATACTGGAGACAATCAACTTCCAGGGAGAGGAGGTTGGTTTGGCTTCATGGCTTTGGAGTTTTTAGACCATCTTGGAGGTGGGGGGGGGGGCTCACTGCTCTGTGGGGAGCACTTGGTTGAGTAAAGCCATTCATCTAATGGCCAGGAAAAGGAGGAATCCAGGCCCTCCCAGCCCCCTTTGAATCTAAATGAACTAAAACCCCATGTGGGCTCACAGCCTCTAGTGGCAGTGAGCTGAAGCCCAGGCTTTGATCATGTGGACCTGCAGGGCTGTTTCTGATCCACACTGCATCACTAGTCTCCCAGGACTGTGAACACTGCTTTCCACTCTCACTCTAGTTTAGCCATGTGAATTCACTGGCCATCACGTGACCGAGTAGGTAAAATGTCAGAGAAGGTTTTCGTGAGGACACTGGGCCTCTGGAGCAATGTTGCAAGTGTTAGTCAAGATGGAGTTCATGGTTTGGGAGGGAGCTGGATCTGGCAAGGGTTTGGGAAATGGAGGATCCTAACTAGCACCATTTGGAAGAACAGTTGAAGACGTCCTTGGAAAAGGAGCAGGGCTGCCGATGTGGAATGGAGCTGAGAATGCCTGTGGGGGAGCTGGGACTCTGTCTCCTGCTTCTCAATACAGGAGGGAAAGCACCAGTGATGATCTCTGGACACATCAGTGACCTCTAACCCCAAGCCTTCTAGAAAGCTCTCAGCCTCATCGACCCAAGATTCTTCAGAAACACTTGTTCTCAGGCAGTTAGAATTAAGCTCAGAAGACAGGTGGCCGTGGCGTCAAATCCAGAGCCCCATGTCAGCATTTAATGACAGAACAGAATCTGTGGGGTTTCCTTGGCCTTGGCTTTCCCAGTGAACCTGCAGGAGAGTTGGACAGGCTGAGAATGGTTCCACATTCTAGGGTCTGCTTGCCCAGAGCCTGGAAGCTCCAACTGTTCCCTTGGGTGAGAACTTCTCTCATTGATCAAAGGCATTATTTGTTTTTCTGGTGGGCAATATGTTTTATCCTCTTGTTGACACAAATCAGTAAAGAAATCTTTTGTCAATGTGTGAGTGATTGTTGATGGCTAATATGCAAACACAGAGGATGAGCCAATGTTTTATCTACAAACACAAAAAGCTATTTATTTTAAATAGGAAAACACTTAACATTGGCCTTCTTTTTGTTGTAAAAGCAAGATGCCAATAATATCTCTCTCTCTCTACATATATACATATATATGTATATATATATATATATATATATATATCTCCTGCCATGACATTGCTTATTAACACATCTTATTTAATAGTATTTTAAATGAATTTATACTTTGGTCTGCACATGTATCAAAACCCTGTTATGAATTCTGCCCTATGGCTATTCATCCCTATGCTTTCTAATGCCTAATGTTGAACACATTTTTAAATATCATAAGGATGTATACTTATAGGAACAGGACAGCATCCCATCCCCTAAAAAGGAACCCTCAAGACTAGTGTCCTTAATTGCCTAAAATTGGACTTTTAAAATTATTTGCCTGACTGAACTAAATTTTCAAATGCATTTTGGTCATTTGTGTCTAAATAAAATTCCCCTGTTATTTGTTGCCTTTGTGAGGACGAGGAGGAAGGGAGTGCCTTTTCCCCCAGTTACAAGGGTAGTTTTAAGACAGTGTTATGAGTGTTATTTATTGAAAGGAAATCTAGCATTTTAGTCATTTGCTCTACAATTGTCTTTTCCTTATATTGTATATAGATGACATTTTATTTGTGCATGTGGTATAGTGGTGAGTGTGTGTGTGCACACATGTGTATACATGTGTGGAAGCCAGAAGCTGACTTAGGATAAATTCCTCTATACTTCTCAACCTTAATATTTTGAGGCAGAATTTTTTAAGAACCCAGAGATTTCTGACCAGCTAGGCTGGCCAGCCAACAAGCTCTACTCACCATTTTCCTGCCTCCCTCCTTCCAGTGCTGGGTTGCAGCCCGGCTTTTCACACGGGTACTGTTGATCTTAACCCAGGTCCTTGTGTTTTCATAGCAAGCACTTTACCTACTTGAGCCATCTCCCCAGACCCTAACATTTTCATTTCAAAGCTACTCAAGCATCCTAAAAGAAAGATGTCAGAGTGTAAGCCACGTTCTCCCTCTTTAAGGTGCCACTATTTCATTGAGAGAATGAAATGATAAGAAACAACGTGGTATCTGGAGCAGCAGCTTTTCACAAAGAAATGAGGAGGCCAGAGGGGTGGTGCCCCTCTCTGATTGATGCCGATGTCTAGATATCGGGTTAGGTGGAATGAAGCATATGTCCCAGTGGCCCGGATTGAATTATGCCTGGTGATACTGTGTTTGGGTTGAACCCACCACCCCTGACAGCCAGTTATTTCCTCTCTTCTGGGCAATCAACTGCATCTTTGTGCCAGCACCTCCGATGCTGTTGGTGATAGAAATTGTATTTTCTTTGCTTTATTAAAACCCAGAAGACTTTGCCAAAGATCAAGGAGAATGAGCACAAGCCTTGTCTCCAGTGATTTCTTCTGATGCTAAGGATACATTGTGGTGTGCTTAGGAGTATAGATTTCCCTGTCTGTGATCTCCCTCAGCACCTATCCTGTGCGTTTCTTTGGTTTGCATGTTTCTCAGGCTCAAAGTGGTAGAGATCTTGCTATGTGAGAGAGTTGCTGTCATTTCAATGCTTGTGTTCTTCCAAAACCCACATTGAAATGTGAGGCTTCTAGAAGAGAATGGGACAAGAGGATGTCTCCTGGTTGGAAATAGTGCCTTGATAAAAAGGCTCAAGGACTTGCTGGGTAGCCTAGGTATGTTTGGAATGCCTCATCTTCCCCATTGCTGGCATTACAGGTGTATGCAATAATGCCTGGGACCAGCATTGTAAATGAGCATGCATGCAATCCAAACATAAGTTGCTTCTTAACATTAAAAAGCTATATGCAAAACAGTTAAACGATGTTAGAATAAAATTTGCTGGAAATCTCCAAGGAGTGGTAGAAGGGAGTTGACTAGAACAGCAACTTTGGCTTCTTTACCCTTCTGCCACACGAGGAAACACCAGGAAAGAGCCAACAGAACAGAAAGCAAACTGAGCAGACCTTCAGGTATCTTGATGGAGGACTTTTGAGTCTTCAGAACCAGGAGAAATTATTTTTATTGCTTATAAACTCCTGAGTCTAATGCATTTTGCTAGAGCTTTGTGAGCAAAGGTAGATACGTGTGGGACAGAGCAGGGAGAAATGACCATAGTTAAATGACTTGGATGCAGAAAGGAAAGCAGAAACTCATGAGTTGGCACCCATGGGAACCTAAGTACGCTGGGGTGGTGAGAGGTTCATCTCCCCCGTGGGATCAGTAAACTGACAGATGCCCAGCAAGCTCACTCAGTTTTAGTGAGCTTCAGCCCCGTTGGGTGCCAGTGATTGTTAACAATATGGGAAGAGGTCCATATGGTCCAGGCTTGAAATCTTTTATGTTTACTGTGTTGTAAACTGTCCCCCGTGGCTGCTGTGGAGCTTGGAAGAGACCACATTGTGCCTGCCCCTGAGCAGGGGTGAGCAGATAAATCCTGTTTTTATGCATTTTCTTCTTTCCTTTCTTTGTTGCTCTCTTTTGATGGGAGATGTTATTCTGTATATATGTTTCTCATACTGGTTAATAAAGCACTGTGGCCAATGAGATAGCAAGATAGGCGGGGCTAGGAGACTAGAAGGAGGAAGAGGAAGTGAGTAGTAGGAGTCAAGATGTAGCCCGGGGAAGGAGCAGGACGCCTGCCGCGCGGCTCCCCGATAAGACGACCACGTGGAAATACTTAGATAAGTAGAAATGGGTTAATAATTAAGACAGAGCCAGCCCATAAACAGTAATGGTAATTGGCCAACAGGATTGTATCAAATACAGAGTCTCTGAATGTTATTTGGGGCTGGCGTGGCTGTGGGCCCACATGGCGGTGGGACCGGAGGCCGGCAGGGAGACCTGCTGTAACACTCTTTTCTTCTTTTTATTCACTCATTCTTGGCAGACCACACTCATTTCTTGGGGGCAGAATCCAATACACGAAGGGAAGCTACCGACACACAGAACGGACACCAGGCCCACAGGAGTGTCAGGACTTTACTTGGGCAGCAAGGCCTGGTGCTGAAGTAGAAAACTGAATAGTAATAGATGAAGGAGGGCTGAGCCTAGTACTCAACTCGGGCCACTTTCAGCACTGATATTCGAACCCAGTGGTGGATACCCTCCAAACCATGGATGCTCCCCCCACCTCCTGCTCAGACATGGCCCAGACAATGGTGACCTGGCTAAGGGAGGATACTAAGGACTCTGACTGACCTCAGGGGTCAGGCTTCCTTAGGCACCCACAGAATGAATTGTTTATTCTTCACCTGTCCCTGGATGACTAAGAATTCCTCCTTATGGGGAGTCACAGTTCAAAAGTCATTCTGGCAACAGATACCCAACAGAGGGTAAGAACACGGAGTATGCATTCTTGTGGAGAAGACGGAGCAGTTGTAGGCTGAGATGAAAGGCAGAATTGTAGCACAGTGGGGAACAGGACAAGTGGGACTATTTATTTCTGAGAGGACATTGCAACCAAGGCTGCAAAGTTAAGAAACAACTACTTTTTCTCAGGGCTCAGGGCACAGGCAGAACAAGAGGCAAGTGCCAAGGTCCCGCGGCAGGAAGAAGGGAAGAAACGGCCTGCTGAAGAGAAAGGTTGGAGGGCAGAGTGATGGAGTGTGGTTAAGAATGTGTTGGGGGAGGTACAGGATGGAGGCAGAGAAAAAGGGAGAGGCTAGTATTGGTGAAGGGGGCGTCTCAGAAGGCAAATCAAGGAATTTGGGTTTGTTTTAGGTGGTGTGGGAAGTGGCCTTGGTACTCTTTCCCTAGTCTCTCATGAACCAGGAAGTTGTCATTTGCCTAGGATCCCTAACTTTTCTCCTAACTTGCAGGACCAAGGAATTGACTAGAGTCATATGTGGTCTGCTTAGTATGTCCCAACAAGACATTGTAGTCTGGGGCCCAGATAAAGGGTTTATCTCCTCATGGCTCTGTAGACGTGGAGTCCAGTGCCAGGGGGTCAGCATAGTTGGTCTCTAGTGATGACCTCCTTCTTACAGAAAGCCACTTTCTTGCTGTGTCAGGGATAGGGAGACATGACTCATTCCACAACATGCCATTGCCTTTGAGCAGGTTTGATATTAATGACTTGAACTTTGGCATGTGTAGTGGCCATCTTCCTGTAGGGATAGGTGAAACTCAGGTTTCTTGCCTCCCAGAGATGCAGATTCAGTTGTTCTGAATTTGACTTCATCGATGATTCTACCAAAAGAATTCCTTCCTAAAGCATGATGCTGCTGGCCCAAAGGTGCTGAAGCTCATCATAGCCTCATCATGTGTTGAGTGACCAAAATTAACATGGAAGTGTTGAGGATGTTTCCTAGTTGAAAGTACATGAACATCAGTCATTTCCACAGATGTAGATGCTATATGGACCTACTCAGAGATCGGCAAATAGATTTATATATCTGAAAATCTCTCCCTCTCTCCCTTTCTCTCCCTCTCTCTGTGTATGGTGCACCTACATACATATATGCATGCATACCTGTCTGGGAGCCCAGAGGGTGCCAAGTGTCTTACTTTACCCCTATCTTATTAGAAACAGGATCTCTCACTGAACCCAGACCTAGGATGGCAACCAATAAGCTGTGTTGGTCTTGCTGTTTCTACCCACCATGATGCTAGGGTTACAGGTGTGCATATGACTATGCATGACTTTTTGCTTTCATCCACTGACCAGTATCTGCAGCCCCAAATTTATTTATTTAGCTTACAAAGTAAAACTTTCCTTGAAGCATTTACATACTTACTTTGTTTTGGTTGATTCCCCTTGCACACCTCCTCCCAACCCCCTGTTTATTTTCATCAATGCCTTGTTAATCTCCAGCGAACTGGAGGTTCCCTGTTGACTTCCCTTTGCAACCTAAAAAATGCTTTGCAACATTACTGGATTCCCCATGTCCAGGCCAAGTGGAATAGCAAATTAAAGAGTAAATAAACATGGAGAAGAATGAGCCCTGAGGGGCAGTTAGTTCAGGCCCATGTGTAAATCATGGCAGAGCAGGTTACAGGAAGCAAGACAAGGGCTTGTCAGCAGAACCTTGGCAGTATGGGAGGACCCAGCTCTGTGTCAACAACCTTCAAATAGTTTGTGGGTCTTGTATGTTCATTAACACATAGAGATGAGGTTCCCCTTTTAAAAGTAACATTCTGATGGTGCTAGAAAGACATCTCAGTAATTAAGAGTGCTTGCTGCTCTTCTACAGTACCCCAGTTCAATTCCCAACAACCATATCAGGTAACTCTCAAGTGCCTGTAATTCCACATTCAGAGCTCCACATTCAGAGCTCCACAGGCTCTGAATGTTGTCCTTCCTTTCATGGCCTTTGTGGACATCCTCACTAGTGTGGCAAACAGAAACATACATCCAGACAAATAAGAATATAAGAAATGTTACCCAACAGTGCCTTGGTTGGAGATTTCTGAAGTTATGATAGTCAAGTTCCACAAAAAATGACTATTGGTGGGCATGTCCCACAAAGATGCCTGGGTGTTGGTGGGTGTATCTCACAAGGATGCCCAGGTGTTGGTGGGCATTCTTCATGGAAATGCATACCAGGGAGTGAGAATTCTCAAACTCTGGTCACTGTGAAGTGCAATAATACAATAATGAATTACAAAAGCAGCATTGTTCCTGTTGTGCCACCATTTTACCTAATTATTCCTGGTATAAACCCCAGTGGAAACAATGCATATTTTGTTATGAAATTCCAATCCAAAACTTTGGCCCTCAGACAAGAGGGAAACTTTGGCAAAGACTCTAGCATAAAACTGTGGTATGTAAGTTCCCATGTACATAAAATGAAGAATTAATGCACAACGCCATGCCAAGAAAACACTACTTAATATTTGTGCATTTTCTATTAGAAGGAAAGTTGCTTGGAGGAAAACTGATTTCCCCTGTTTGGTTCAAAAATGTTCTTTCCAGGACTGTCAGATACAAATCATTTCTGAGTGTGTCGTTTCCAGTTTTACCTGAAGAAATGTGGATGAGTGGGGACCACGGATTTGAAGACAGTAAATGCTATTCCTTCAAATGAACACAGATATGCAGGCACTATTAATGGTATTGTGTCTCCCTAAAGACAAAACACTGTGTTCCCAGCACGAAGGTGCAAGTTTTGAAGGTAAGTTGGCGATGAGGATGGTGCCTTAAATGTCACAGAGAACTTTTTCTTACTTGAAAGAGAGAAGACTGCTCTTTTATTTTGAGGTGGTTGAAGCCTGACATGCCCTTCAAACTATTCTGTAGTGAGGTCCTGGGCACACCACTTTCCCTCAGTGCCAGCAGACTTATTTCCTGTCCCCTATAACCAGAACCCATATGTGCTGGCTGGTTTTGTCATGACACAAGCTAGAGTCGCTTGGGAAGAAGGACTCAACTGATTAATGATTGATGTGGGAGGGCACAGCTCACTGTGGGTGGGGCCACCCCTGGGCTGGTGGTCCTGGTGCTATAAGAAAGAAGTCTGAGCAAGCCATAGGGAGCAGTCCAGTAATCTCACTCCTCTGCATGGAGCGGTGTCTGTCAGGGGTCCTGCAGGGAAGTGAACCACTCAATTAACATTCCTGGTTCTCTGATGAGGAATGTCCTTCTGTATGCTGTGAATATATGTTTCTCTTATTGGTTCATGAGTAAATCTGTTTCAGTCAATGGACAGGTAGGATGTAGCCAGGCAGGAAATGTAGGAGAAGGCTGGTGAGAGGAAGGCAGAAAGAGGAGTCTTGAGAGAGATGCCATGTAGCTTCTGGAGGGGTAACATGCCGGAGCATTATGGGTAAACCAAAGCCTCATGGCAACACATAGTTTAATAGAAGTGGGTTAATAATTAAAAGAGAGCTAGTCAGTAAGAAGCCTAGGCCAATAGGCTCTGTGTGTTTATTTGGGTCTGAGCAGCCAAGGGACCAGGCAGGACAGAAACTCTGTCTACAGTTCTCTAAGAGTACAAGGCCCTTTTGCCCTCTACACTTCTCCATGGTCTCTGCATTAGCTTCTAACTTTGGTTCCTGGCCTAAATTCCCTTATCAATGAACTGTTGCTTGGAAATGTAAGCTGAAATAAATTCTTTCCTCCCTAAGTTGCTTTTTGTCTTTGTGGTTTATCACAGCAAGAGAAACACTGAGATATGCTGGCAACTGCAAGTATGTTCTCTGTTTCTGTCATTTTGTCATTAAGCAATATCATATAATTGTAACTGTCTCTGCTTGATGTTTTTTCCCCGAGTTTAAAGTTGTAGATCTCTGTCTAGGTTGTTATGTTCAACAATTCCTTATCACATCTTATTTTGCATGGGAGGTCTTGGTAGGTGTCCCAGTCTGGCCACTCACTATATAGCCAGACTATCCTGAAACTGGTGATCCTCTTCCTTCAATCTCCTGGGATTTGGGTTTATATATATATGTGCTACTACACTCAGCTCTAAGTTATTCCTTTTTGTCTGCAAGCAGCATTCCACATGATCTAAATGATTAAATTTATTGCTATGGTTACTAATATTTCCCCAGCTGCTTAAAGTGATATTTCATAGAAATTTTTAAAATTACTTTTTATTTATGTATTTTGTGTGTTTGGGGATGCAAACCATACCATGCATGTATAGAGATCAGAAGACAACATTTAGGAGTCAGTTCCTACTATCATGTGGGCTCTGGGAATCTGACCCAGATTGTCAGGCTTGGTGGCAAGTGTCTTTACCTCTGAGCCATCTTGCTGGCCAGTGACTGACACCTTTAATAAACATTAAGGGAGGCAGAGTCTTTGGAACTGGGTAGAAATCTAAAGGAGTCTGTCAGTTTTGCTTAGCCAACGATGTCGGATATAAGAAAGTGGTACAAGTCCCTGGGGCAGACCTGAGTGCTACTGTGGTGTAGGGTGCAGGCAAAAGGTGTCTCTACCACAAAGTCACAAATACAATTTGGCACATACTGAATTCTGTAAAATGGAAGGTTGAATTAATAGGACTAGAAGGAAAATGCTTGCGATTATTTGCAACTGTAAGTTGCCAGTGTATGAGGATTAGGCATGTTTGTTTCTTCCAGTCAGGATTTTTCATTTCTGGAAAGATGGTGTCTAATGACAGTTTATAGTGCTGAAAGGCAGGGCCAGGTTGTGCAGCCACAGATTGTTTGTGCTCAAGCACTAAGACACAAAAGTAAAGTTCAGGAAAGGCAGATATTGAGGAGCAAAAGGAAGGTGGAAAAGAAAAGGAACAAGAGCGGTGGCTATCAACTGAACTTGGAAGAGAGTACCCATGCCTCCCGAGAAGGTGGGGGCAAGCTGCGTTCACCTAGGAAGATGTGAGCGCCACTCTGATGGCCCCCTTCTCAGCACAAAGGTCCTCTTCATGAGTCTTCTTAGTTGCTCTGATCACCACCTAGGGGAAGACAGCAGTGGATATGAACCTGACTCTCACCAACCCTTTCTGATTCATAATGATTACCTATTTGAGTTCACGACTTATCAGTTATTTGTGTTGTTTGCCTGCTTAAGACAGGGCCATAGGCTGGGATGTAGCTCAATAGTCAAGTTCTTACCTAGCAAAGCCTTGGGGCCCATCTCCAGCACTGTGTGGGACTGCATAGGAGCAGAGAGCCAGTGTCTGTACTCTCCTCAGTGGTACACTTTATCAGGAAGTGATGCTAAATGCTTTCGATAGCTGATGGTTAGAATGAAATGATGGAGACAAAGAAAGAGAAAAATGATCCATCATTTATAAATTCAGCATTAAAGAAGCAGGCTGTGTTAGAGCTAGAGTGTGCTTTACTCTGACCCTTGGGGGCCGTGTTCTAGAATATGTCTATAAAGCATATCACCATGTTCTGTTACACTGGGTGAACATTGTTGTTTACTGGCAAGCTGGAATGTGCGTCACATTGTAAGATCGACTGAAATGTAGTGATCATATCTGAGTCTCAGAGAGTAACATGGGAGATGGGATGGTTTTCAACAAGTAATGGCTGAAACCTTACCTGAATGTGCTCAGGCTCTCCTCTTACCATGCAGGGTTTCATTAACTGATTGTTATTAGACAATAGATGAAACAACTTCAAAACTGCCAATTATTTAGCCCAATTCGGGTAATAAAATCATTCTATGAATTGAAATACAGTTTACTTTGAAAGGAAACTATGTCTCCCTGGAGGCTGCTAAATGGTTTGAGGAAAACAGTTCTAGGGTTCGCCTCTTTATTGCAACATTATATGCTGGAAAAACACACTTAATTATATTTGGTTTGCTCAAAAGCCTTTTCCGGTGCACACAGCTATTAACAAAGAAAAAGTGGCAGGAGAAGTTGTGCAGAAGCAAAGCCTAGGTTCCGAGTTTATGGGACACGCCCACAGTGCACCAGAGCACGCCTGCCAGACTCCGCCTTCCATGAATTTAGCTGTCACTCTTTTGCTTCATGAAGCCAAACCTGCAAATGTTCAGAAGAGTCACACGCTTAATTTAGGCAGCATATGTTAATGCACGGAAGAGTTGAGGGTTTGGTGATTTTAAAATTGTAAAGTGCTGAGCCAGCAAGATGTCTCAGTGGATAAAGGCACTTGCTGCCAAGTCTGGTGACCTGAGTTTGATCCCGGGACCCCATGTGGTAGAAAGAGAGAGCTGTCTCCTGCAAGTTGTCCTTTGACTTCCACGCAAGTGCTATGGAGAGTGTGCCATACACACATATGCTTGTGTTCCTTGATATGCACACCATCCACACTAACACAAAACAAAGAGGGTGAAAAAGAACGTTAACTTGCACAATGCTACTTTCATCCATTTGACTTCTGTTTGCAGTAGTGAGCAGTACCCTACCTAGCAGATAGCATGCTTTTCCAAGTGAAGAGGCTTTTAGAAAGGCTGCAAGTCTGTTGCTGCCATAAATGACGTGTTTAAAACGAACAGTGACACTTGTTTCTTGTATTTTCCTCCTCTATGCTGTCTTGTCCCAGCAATTCCCCTCTCCTGGCCACCATCAATCATTAAGGAGCTTTAGAGGGAGCTTTTCTCTAGATAGAGGTGGTGGGTATGATGACTCAAGTCTTTGACTGCAGAGGTCCTCACACATGCACCTATCTCAGGCCCATTTTGATACTAGACACAGTCCTAGTCTATGCCAAAATGTAGGACCTGGCTGGTTGCATGGGAAGTATTTAGGGAAGCTGCAGTATTTTGTATGTATGTCCCACATGGCTGTGTTAGTTAATGTTCAGGCACTGTAACAGAATCCTGGAGTTCAATACCCTTAAAAAGTGGAAACATTTTGGCTGGCTCGTAAGTTTGGAGCTCTCATTCTGTGATCAATTGGCCTGCTGCTTTGGGCCTGGGCCTGAAGTGAGGCAGTGTGTCATGGTGGAACCATGTAGAGAAGTAAGAAAGTCATAACTCATGTCTAAGAAAAGCATACACAGAGAAAGAGACAGGGCCCCATTCCCTTCAATGGTGTCCTGCAGTGACTCAAGGACCTCCCATAAAACTGAAGGCAGACTTCCTTTAAGCCACCATCTCTTGAATAATGACACTTATTATTAATTATGAAAGCTTGGCCTTAGACTTGTTTCCAACTAGCTCTTGTAACTTAAGACATCTATATTTTTCTGTATTCTGCTACATGGCTCATTACCTCTCCTCCATACTGTCTGCCCGACTTTCTCGGTGTCTCACTGGTGAGTCTTCACCTCTCTGATTCCTTCCCAGAGTTCCTATCTCTGCCTATCCTCTCCTACTTACCTAGCTATTGGCTGTTTGGCTCTTTATTAAGCAAGTCAGAAGGTGCCCTGGCAGAGACACGTCTTCAGTGAACAAAAATATTGTCCCACGACATAAAAAACGCCTAGCCCAACATCTCCAGAGTCTCCAATGACACCACTTTGGGGACTAAACCTTTAGCATGTGGGGAATGTTCCAGATCCAAACTACAGTGAGGGTGTCTGTTCACGAAGGACTACCTGCAGGCAGCCTACTTATCAGGGGAGCATGAGGACATTGTCTTGGTCTCTGCTCTGATCCCATCATGGGGCCATCAGCCATGCTCTTCACTGGGGGCATCTCTAGTCTGAGGGGTTCTCTTGAGACACATTCTGTGCTGGTGCCCTAATAAACACCAAACTACCCACAGAGTATTTGTCCAATTTTGGATGTAAGGAAATTAATTTTTTTTCTGCTGAATGTAAGAAAATAGTAGAGAATAGGAAGACTTTAAAGGCTTTTGCTGTCATGACTACATATTTATTCTAGACAAAGATGTGAGGCGCAGAGTATTCTAACCATAAGGGGTGTTTATGACAAAAATATTAATATTCTAGACAGATGGAGAAATGTACAATTGTCCTCAATACCCTCATTGCATTAAAAAAATAATAAATAACAAAAGCAAAACTAACAAAGTTCTTGTGGTTCCTGCCCTTTGTCTCTTTTCTCATAAAAATCATGAGACTTGTATTATCTAATTTTATACTTAAATGGATTCTGGGTAACTGTAAATCAATGAATTATATTTAAATGCTTGATATACAGCATGTCTGGACTCTCTGCAAGCAGCAGAAACTGACTCTGGCTTAATCAGAAAGGACATTTATGGGCCAGGGAGAAGCTCAGTGAGAAAAGCACTTGCCACTCAGCATGAAGCATGAGGACTGAATTTGGAGGCAGCATCCACTACAGCCAACCATGCACCTGTAAGCTCAGCCCTCCTATGGTGAGATGGGAGGCAGGCAGAGACAGAGGAATTCCTAGAAGACCAGTGGCAAGCTAGGCTGGCATGTGCTGCTGTGAGCAAATGAGACCTTGCCTCCAACAAGAAGGCAAGGACCTACACCTGAGATTGGCCTCCATACACATATCTGTACTCACACAAAGACTGTGTGTGAGCGTGTGTGCATCTGTGTGTGTGTGTGTGTGTGTGTGTGTGTGTGTGTGTGTGTGATTTTTAAGAAGGTATTTGAGGGAGGGGGACAGGAGAGATGGCTCAGTAGTTAAGAGCAGTAGCTGCTCTTTCAGAGGACCTGTATTAAATTCCCAGCACCCACGTGGCAGCTACAATTCCCTGTACCTCCAGTTCCAGGGGATTTGACACCTTCACACAGACACATTTGCAGGCAAAACACCAATGCACACAAAATAAAAATAAATAAATCATTAAAAAAGGGGGGGTATTTGAGGCTAGAGAGATGGGTCAAGGGTGCTTGCTATTCTTTCAGAGTGCCCGAATTTAGTCCTTAGCACTCACACCTTCTTCTGGCCTCCTCAGGTATGGTATCTGTACACACACACACACACACACACACACACACACACACACACACACACACACATGTTACAGCATGTTCCTCCCCGCCAGCCTCCCGGTCCTGCCGCCATGGTCCCCCAGCCACGTGTGCCCCAAATAACACTCAGAGACTCTGTATTTGATACAATCCTGTTGGCCAATTACCATTACTGTTTATGGGCTAGCTCTGCCTTGATTATTAACCCATTTCTACTTATCTAAGTATTTCCACGTGGTCGTCTTATCGGGGAGCCGCGCGGTAGGCATCCTGCTCCTTCCCCGGGCTACATCTTGACTCCAACTACTACTTCCTCTTCCTCCTCCTAGTCTCCTAGCCCCGCCTATCTAGTTTTCTATTGGCCACAGGGCTTTATTAACCAGTATGAGAAACATATATACAGAATCACATCTCCCATCACACACACACACACACACACACTCCAACTTTTTAAAATAAAAAATTGAATCCTAAAAATATCGCTTGAACTGGGGAGGGCCCGGATTCAAAGGGATGGCCAGAGGAACAAGCTGGCAGTACACAGAAATAAAGGCACCTCTTAGAAATACACACAAAAAGAAACAAATTAAGGGCAAATTAAAAAAAAATGGAGAGCCCATTGCATATGGTTTCTGTTTTATTTTCCCTTGACAAGCCTCTCTGATACACCTTCCCTTGTCCCAGGAGGACACGGGTCACTTTGAGTCTTTTTTTGTTGTTGTTGGAGGAAAAGACTGAGAAGCTGTTGGAAGGTTGTTAAATGTGACAGTGATGCCAAGTGCCTGGGAGGCTGAGGCAGGATTACAAGTTCAGGGTCAGCCTGTACAATGAAGTCCTCAGACCTATCTCCACAAACAAAGACACAAATTCAAAATGGAATGAAGAAGAAGAAGCTACTGAGTCTTCCCAGAGGCCACTATGGTTAGAGGTGAACCCAAGTCCCACCAAGTAGACACCCTCTGTCCTGTGAGCTGCAGAAAGGGCCTGAGCCATCATCTACTGACATGATGAAATCAAGCTGTCCAGGTGGAACTTCAGAAAAAGGAGGTAGGTGCCCACCTTAAGTGTTAGGAGACGCCGGGGGGTTTCTTGGCCTCATTGAGACTCTATTTCCTTATTTGTAAATGGGCCATCTCTACAATGAGTTATCAGTGGGCTGTGATTGAGTCCTGTGCATTGAACCCCTCAGTCTGATAACTGGTACTGCCCTAGAGGACAGCTATGGGTCCAGATGTTTGGACTTGGCTCTGATGTGGACAATATCCACATTTGAGCCTCAGGCTCCGCCTCTGTGTTGCTGGTACTGAGCCTGATTCCTCCAGAAGTTTTGTAGAGGGCCTTATTCTTCCTGGGTTTAGTGGCATCCAGCAGTGAGACTCTCTTTGTGTGATATGGAATAGATGCAGGTTTTCACTGTCCTGCAGGGGCAGGGGAGAGAAGTCATGCAGTTCCCAGCCCAGGAAGACATGTCCGTACTGGCTCCATGGTGGGGCCATCTGTATAGAAGGCACTCTGCCCTTAGTACACCCAGTGTCAGTGGCTACCTCCTCGGTGGGCTCTACCCTGTACTTTATAAGGAGCAAAGCTGGGGAAGCTGTGTCAGGAACCAGGCAGCACCCCACATGACCTTGCTGGCCTGTGTTCTACTGTTTCCTCCCGATAACACAGTTAATGAGTTCAAGGTGCCACAGGCAGAATGTCCCCTGATTTCTGTGTGTGCCATTTTCACTTCCAGGTCAGATGCCTTTCTTTGTCTTCTAGTAAATGCTTCTGTGCAACATGGAAAGTTTATCCTGGACTTGGCACAAAACACCCAAGAGACCCATCACAGGCTGGGAACCTTTGCAGCCTTTTGCAATATGTTCTTAACCATATATATGTGTGTGTGTGTGTGTGTGTGTGTGTGTGTGTGTGTGTGTGTGTGTATTCATATTCTCTCTCCTCCTCTTCCTTCTCTCTACCCTCTTCCCCCTTCCCCTTATGTGTTTTTTGAGACAGGCTCTTGCTCTATAGCTGACTGGCCTTAAAGTCATGGCAACTCTCTTGCCCCCTCCCCTAAGTCCTGAGATGACAAGTAAGAGTCACCATGGTGGGCTTGGGTAAGTCTTTTCAACTTCTGGCTACTCCCCTACCCCTTGACTTAACAGTTGAAAGAATCTGGAGAGAAAGAGTGGATCGTGTTGACTACTTTTATTACTAGAGACTAAAGGAAAGAAAAGATGTAGAGAGGGGAAGGAGGGAGAGAGAATGGGAATGAGAGATGCTGGGGAAAGAGAAGGAGAGGAGGGAGGGAGAAAGGAAGGATAGATTTCAGAGAACACATCCATGTTCAAGTTTCTCAGACAAAAAGTTCATACACAGAAAGCATATTGCTGGGTTAAATCCATCTGTCCCTGTCCCTACTGGGGGTCTCCCTGGGGATCACTAGCCCAACCCTGTGGTCTCAGGTTCTAAGACACGCATGTTCTGTTCTCTGCATCGTGCTAGAATAGGGATGCTGCATTCTCATAAGTGACATTGCTCAGAGAGTTGAGTTCAGGAACTTGGCAGAGATGCGCTGGTGTGTTCTGTTTGGAACAGAGCTATCAAATGAGAAGGAGACAGAGGCAGGAGTGTCATTCATGCTTAGGGCACGAGGTTCTTAGAGTGAAAACAAGATGGCAGTGTGATGCAGTCTTAGATAGGAAGGCTTTCGCGGAGGCTCTGAACTGTGCTGACTTCTTGACTTTTGACTTCCCTCTGTGTGACTCACTGTTCACGCTTTGCAGCCTCTGCTTTGATTAATGTTTCCTGGTGCTCTGCTTTGAAATATAGGGGATGCACCTCAGAATGCTGCCCCTAGCCCTAAAAATGCTCAGTTGGATGGTGTTTAGCTTATTTACAGAGCCTGGATTTGATCATCTCTATTATATTAATTTATTTGGCAAGTTGTCTCTGTCTCTCTCTGTCTCTCTCTGTCTCTCTGTCTCTCTCTCTCTCCTCTCTCTTTCTGTGTATGCTGGTGTACATGCATGGCATGTATATGGAGATGAAAACAATTTTTCTCCTTCTACCATGGGATTCTAGGGACAGAACTCAGGACATTAGCCTTGGTTTTGAGTATCCTGACCTTCTGAGCTATATTGCTGGCCTTCTATCAATTTTTAAACATCTTGATCACTCCAAAATAAAATGCTATGCTTGTTCATGAGCATCCCATCTTTTCCCCTGCAGTCCCCTTGTCTAGCTCTAGACAATGAAAGACTTTTCTTTGTCTATGTGAATTGGCCTATTCAAGGCGTTCCCTATAAACAGAATCATACAAAGCTGTGGTTTGACTGGCTTCTTTTACTTAGCATCAGGTTTTCAAGGTTCATCTACTCTATTACATGTATCAGTACTTAATCGCTTTTTTATAACTAAGTAATATTCCATTGTATGACTATGATACCATTTTTAATGCACTTATTAGTTTATGGACATTAAGTAGTCAACATATTTTGTTCTTATAAATAATGCAAAGATGAACATTTTCATTCAAAAATTTTGGCAATTTAATTGGTTCCTCATATTGAGTGTCTCAGGTGGCAAAAAGGCAGGTTAACTCATTCAGAAAATGTGTTATTGTGAACATTCTCTACTGCACAGCCCCAATTCACATTTAACTTTATGAACAGCTAAAATTCATTAGGCACGCCAAATACTAGTAACTTGTTTGTGTGTGCTAAATAGCAATATTTGTGAGTACTCCAGAGATGTGTTGGTATGTTTAAATTTTTTTTCCTGTGTGTGTGTGTGTGTGTGTGTGTGTGTGTGTGCGCGCGCGCGCGTGCGCGCGCACGTGCCCGTGAGAGTGTAGATATGCAAGCACATGTGTGTGGAGGTCAAAGGTCCACATCAAGCATCTTCCTCCACTATTATTCTTAACTTTATTTTTTAAGACAGAGCTTTCCTCACTGAGCCCTCATTGACTAAGCAGATGGCCAGTGAGCTCTGAATATCCACTTGCCTCTCTATGCTTGAGTTACAAATGCAAGCTTCTGTGTCAGACTTTTTTTCCCCACAACGTAATTCCTGGGATCTGACGTCTTTGTGCTCTTGGGACAGGCACTTCACTGACAGAGCCATCCTTCCAGCTGATGTATTGGGATGCTTCTATTGGTAGATGTATTCAAAAGCACAGAACAGTGCCAGGAAGAGTTGGTGCTTGGAATGCACACATTCATTAATGAGCAGAAGTTCCTCATTACAGTCTGGTGAGGAAGTGAGTTTATAGTTGATTCCTCATCAGACATCATCAGGCATGGTAGGATGTGAAGGAGGCACAGAGCAGAGCTAAGGTGCTGGCCACAGAAACAAGTCCCTTGCTTCCTTCTGACCTGCTCCAGGAACCTGATGCTCCAGGCAGACTGGTCTCTGCTCAGTCATGCCACTATTCCAGTACATTCCTTGCTTTGAGTTTTGCTTCTATCTTTGCTGACTCCATTACCAACCCTCACCACTATTCCTTTCTCTCCTCTCTCTCGATGATACATATTAGATTTCATTCACTGGTTAGTGTCCAGATGATACCTTCTTTCCTTCAAGCACAGACTGCTTCTGCTGGCATGGATGCCCTTGCTTGTTTCTCTATACCTTTGGTATTGCCCTTTATACCAATATACAACCTATATCCCTCTAGGTTTGTCACAAACTTCTCCAGGTTTGAACAACATCACATGCCACACACTTGGCCTTGGTGGAGCACAGTTGACTAGTGAAGCAAAGGGAGAAGTCAATAGTTACCATCCTGTTCCCACCATGATCCATTTTATTCCTTGTGACAATGAGAGATTATATCTAAGGGTGTTATGAATGAATGAAAACCCAGATAAAACTAAAGAAAAACCTTAATGTAAGGCAGATAATGCAGCATGGCCATTATGTGTTGACAGTACTTTAAGTTCATGCAAGCTGGAATCTATGTTGCTGACCTATTGATGGGGACAAATTGCCCCCAGAACAATCATTTTCAAAGTGATATCTGTAGAGCCTTTCAGGAAGATGCAGTCAAGATGTGAGCCAGGGCTACAGTTGCCCAAGGGCTCATCAGGACCAGGAGATTGGCCCCCAAGGCAGCTCACCCACACAGGCCGGTTGAGCAGATCTCTTCATATCACTACTGTCACATTCCACAATTCACATAGTGTGTGATGGGACAAGAGGAGGTTGTGGGAACCAAGACACAAAGACTAATGGGAGCCATCTTGGAGCCTGGCTGTCTTATCTTCCACTTGCACTTAGTTCTTACTGGAAAATCTACTTAACAGCTTTAAGCCTAGTCTGTAAAATGGCATTGCAAGAATCCAGGGGGTTAGTTCAGATAAGCTGGTAGATCACTCTTTAAATATTGATGGTTATCCCAGAAAGCAAACACCACAAAGAACACAGGGGGAGCTGGTGAGGGAGAGTTCGAAAGCTCCTGACTGTCGTAGAGTATGAGCTTGACTTCGTGCTTCTCTCTGCAGGCTGGCTGCTAGGAAAGTGTCAATTCAGCATTATTTCCATATCACATCTGAGACTGTCACCATTACACCCCATGCAAATCACTCCTCCTGAGGTCAAAGTTCTCTCTCTCTGCCTCTTAGATAACACTACAATGACAGTGGAGATCATTGCAGAATCCACTAGTGATGAGCCACATCCAAGTTTGGTTGCTCATTTGTGGAATCTAAACAAGCAGATAGCCACATGTGCCTTGATCAACGTGTGATTTGTTCCCTGCAATAGTATGTTCCTGACATGAGTTCCTTTGAATTTTATAAAGCAAGTGACATGTATTGCATTGACATTACATTCCCATTTCAGAGATGGTTCATTCGAATGCACTTTCCTCCCCCTCTCTCTTCCTCTCCCTCCCTCTCTCTATCTGTGTGTGTGTGAGGGGGGAGGGACAGAGAGAGAGAGAGAGAGAGAGAGAGAGAGAGAGAGAGAGAGAGGAAAGAACCGTGAGTATGGATGTGCTCATGTCATGGCATGTGTGGAGGCCAGAGACAACCTTGGGTGTCAGTCCTTGCCTTCCATCTTGCTTGCAACGGGCTGTCTTTGTTGTTCCCCATTATACATCCCAGACAGGCTGGCTTCTGTGTCTTATTCTCTACTTCTTATGTCACTGTAGGAGTGTTGGGATTACAGATGTGTACTACAGTGCCTGTCTTCATGTGGGTCCTGGGAATTCAAACTCAGGTCCTTAGACTTGCTTATCAAGCATTTTACCCATTATATCAATAGTGCATTTTCTAAGGACAATGGACCTTCGTGATTTGGGCCAAAAGTTACTTCCTTCTTCATTTTTTTACTTTATGCCTTTCTCTTCCCTTCTTCTCCCACCTTCTTTTTTTGATCAAGAATGTAATCATCTAGAAACACTTAAAGCTATTAGGAAGTTACCATAGAGATACCAATCTTTTTGAAATATGATTAATTCATGGCTCTGTTGGGCCCTGGGGTCCAGCATGTGTAGAGGACATGGTGAAGACAAGTGTCTGGAGAGACCAGTTGTGAGGACCCAACAATGTTGTAACTCAGAATAACAATGGGACCTGCTTTTCACTTCAGTGATCTTATCTGAGAATTTTCTCGATAGTCTGGGACTTATGCTAAAATTAGAAAGAAGATTTCCAGTCACTCACAGCCAATATTATAGTCACAGAGACTGGAGATGTGTCCAAGAATGGGTGAGGAAGTATCAAAGCTAGATGGCAACTCAAGCCCTCACAGTCCGTGGCTTGGCGACCAGTTGATAGAGCAATAACATATCAGGAAGTTTTCCAATTCTGGGTGGGAAGGACTACAAATTATAGGTTGGTTCTTTCCTCTTTGTGTCCACAATGGAAAACTGGCTGGAAATTAAAGGCAACCATCCCAGTAGAGGAGCAAAAGGCAGTCCCAGCCTGAACCCAACACACCTACATACAGAAATCAGATTTTGCTTTTCAGTAGACTTTGTGAGCATCCTTAATGCAATTAAGGAAGCGAGATGGAAGGACAAGTAACTATTTCTGTGAGTTTTTCACCCCAAGGGAAAAAGAATATGAGGCAATCAAACACGGAGTTCCTTTCTATAAATTGTGATTTTTGAGGTCAATCTCTGGATGTTCCTGCCAAACAGGAGAGCTGTTTTGAATAATCGTGGTGAAAGCAGATGGGGAGAGGAAGCCCTCACAGGACTTCACTGCAGCGATGCTCTTTTGATTCTGTTACCTGAGGATAGTACTGAGTTCTCAGTCTGCCCTACACCTGTAGGGAAGGGGCAGGGTGAAGTGGTGCGCAATGCAATGTGTATGTCTGCCAACCTTATTAGAGGAGCAGTGTGTTTCTTGTATCTGCGCAGGCTTTAAGACTCAATGGCATAAATGGAAGTGACACTGAGACAATGTTCAAGTCCCAATGAGTTTTTAAAGAGTATTTTTGTGAGTGTGTGTGTGTGTGTGTGTGTGTGTGTGTGTGTGTGTGTGTGTGTGTGATTTATGGTGGTATGTGCATGTGGGTGCCAGTGCTCACACAGGCCAGAAGAGGGCACTGGATCCCCTGGAGGTGGCTCTTCCTGACCTCTCTTACAGTCTTCCAAATACATATAAAGCCATGTGGAACCTTCAAGTCTAGCCAGCTGCCCACTGATGACCATCTAACATCTTCCCTCAAAGCTGTGTGAACAGAAAAAAACACCTCGTTCTCTTGCAGACTTGCAGACTTTCTTCTCCATAGGTAGATAGAGTAAATACAATGTTTCATCATCTTCATCATTATTAATAGAATAGTTTGCTATCAATAGAAACCAACCAACCAACAAAAACCAAAGTCTTTTCTGTTTTAGGAACGCCCTCCTCATTTGTAAGCCACCTGCAAGTTACAATCCACAGCACAAATTCCAGCCAGTGCCAGGACATCTAAATTTGATTAGGCTGGAAAAAAATTCCTGTATTAAATTCTTATCTGGTTTTGAAAACTTTCTCAGAGTTGCCCAGGGAATGGCTGTCGTTCATTCTTAGCAACCGTACAGCTGCCATTCATTCTTAGCGGCCGTTGCTGCACTGATCTTAATCACGTCTCCGCCAGAAAACTCAGTGGATCAGAACAAATCATCATGGCGAAGGGGCTGTTTCAGGAGCGAGATATATTAGATTTGGGGAAACCTCATTCCAGAACATGAGAGAGATTTTATGGAGGAAACAGGAAAGCAGAGCTTTTCAACCTCTACAGGAATCTGACGTATCGGGTGGCTGAAGTTACAAATTGATTTTCTGTACTTGGTACTTAGATGGGATCCTCTGCCTTAAATAAATCGATTGTTTCACTCAGCCTGTGCTCAATGCATGCCATGTTCCCTGTAGACAGACAGTCTCCTCCCTATCTAAAAGGGTCTGGGAAAAGGCCACTCAGGTTATCCAAATATTTTACTTAGTTGAAAATTACTATTCATGCCACACGAGAAAGACCAAAATTTCAATTATAGTTAAGCAAACTCCTTTATAGTTCTCCCTAAACTATATTTCCCTCCTGCTTTGGAAGGTCCTTTTGTTTCCACAGTGTTCAAGGGCATCAGAAGAAGCCTGCCTGAAAATGGAGAAAGTCCACGAAGAAGCAGGGAGATTGCATCATGTGCATTTTGATTTCAGATTGTTCCACATAATTTAGCCCCATGGCAAGTTTCTCACAATCTTCTCCTTTTGGTTCAGTCAAAATAGAACTGAGAGACAGAAAACACACCTTCCTGGTTTTTTTTTATTATTATTATTATTTCCACGGCATTCTCACGTGAGGTATGTAGGGCATTTCATTTGGATGGAAAGCACAGATGTTCTCAAAATAAGATTTCCCTCTAAGCTCTTCGGTCTGGATGGAAAGATGCCTTTGCTCAGGACTCTCATAGGAGACAGAGCACATTTCCATGGAAACCAAGTCAGAAGTTCAAGAAGGTGGCAGTAAGGATGGAGAGTGGGAGAACATGCCTTGGGACTTGACTTGCTGGTGGCAGAGGACCAAGGTCCAGGAGCACTATATGATCCTTGGTCTTTGCTATGACATCAGAAATTTTACAGATTGGCTTGCTAAGGGCTCAACCTTTGAGTGTTGGCTCAAACTCGGGAGCATTGTGATACCATCACTGTCATCCCTTCATTTTCACATATGGGGAAGAAGACAGTGATGGTCAGATTTAAATGTCAATGTGAAACAATCCAGAATGACCTGGGGAGAGAATCTCAGTGAGGAGTTGTCTAGGTCAGGTTAGCCTGTGAGCACATCTGTGGACAACTGTCTTGATCACGTTAACTAGCGTAGAAGACACACCATTCAATTGTGTAAGAGTAGCCAAAACTAACGATTGGCAAACACATACACATTCGTTTCTCTTTGCTCTTGACTGTGGATGCCATGTGCTTAACTGTTTTAAGTTCCTGCTGCCTTGACATCCCTGCTACACGGGGCTGCAACCTTGGAGTTTGAGATAAAACAGCCCTTTCTCCCCTAAGTTGCTTTTTGTCAGAGTATTTTATCAGTACAGCATAAATAAAACCGGCACAGAGGCTTCCAATTCTGAAGAATGCAAATTCTAATTTCAGTTTCTGTAGGCTTAAGTGAAGCCCTGGGAACAAAACCACAGGCAGGAGGCCTGATTTGAATATATTTGCCTGCCACCATCCAGATTAAAGGTCAAAAAAAGAAGCCACAGGGGTCAGGGACTGAGTTCTCCAGAGTCCAGTCCTGGGCAGGCCACCTCCCCAAATACAGGTATTTCATGTATTCCAGGTGGTCACGATGGTTAGCATTTGGTTTTGCTTTTGATGCTCTGTAGACTTAGGGTATGATTGACAGAACACTAATTTCTAACCAGCCGGGGCTTTCTACTTGTAACACAGGAGGTCTTAACACCAGCTCTTTTCACTCTGTAGAGAGATGGGAAACATCACGACAGCGTTGCTGGTACTTCCTAAGTCTCTGCAAATAGGAGGAGTCATGAGAGCATGTTTTAGCTGTTGGGTTTGCTGAGCCATCCGTGCCATTTCCCTTTTGTGGTCCGTTAGGTGGCTCCTGACAGGGAAAGATAGACTATGTGGCCATGGGCCAACAGGTAAGGGACCTAGTCATGCCTAGACCATGGTTGACTTCACTAGCCGATTAAGGGATTCAGGTCTGAAGTTATTGGGTTTTTTCAGCTTCAACATTGTAACCATGAAAAAGGTTTTGGATTGTGAGACACACTCATTCATTTTTCATTCATTCATTCATTCATTCATTCATTCATTCATTCATTTTTCTATCCATCCATCCATCCACCCTTCCATCCATCCATTTGTCCATCTGTCCATCTATCCATCCAATATTCATTTATCTGTGACAACCAATAAAGCTAGTTGTGGTCTTTGTTCATGTGGAACCTACACCAACAGGGGACAATAAGTCTACATCTACTGCTCATTGCATGTGCTGATGGGTCCCGTGATTGCATCAAGCAGGAGACTAGATCTAGACAGGTGGCTGATATGAGTAGGTGTTCCCGTGAACAGACAGTTAAGTGAGTTAGGCTTAGATAGGAAGAGAAAAAGTTGTCTGGGCAGAAGGAACAATATGGAAAGCCCCAAGTAGACAGGACAAGGCATGTGGAAGGTCAGAGAGGAGGCATATCAGCCAGTGACGTTGACAGGTAAAAACCACTGAGGTCTTATCACAGACTTCCATAAAAATTGGGGCCTTGGGGCTGGAGAGAAGGCTCAATAGATAAGACATTTGTTGCTCTTACAGACGACCTGAGTTTGGTTCCTAGCATTCTCATTCATAATTTTAATTCCATTGAATTCAATGCCTTCTTCTGAAGCGCACATGATGCCCATACATAAGCAGGAAATAAAATAAAATAAGTAAATCTTAAAAAACAAACAAACAAACAAACAAAAAAACACCCAAAACTCAAAGGGTTAACTCTCCTTGGAAATAGGCAGGGGTTTTGTTGTTTTTTAAATGGGGAATTTACACTAACAATAGGGGGGTTGGGGTGGAGGGATGGAGGGGTGGGGAGTGGGGAGTGGGGGTGTCTAAAGTTTTTAAGTGGTGAGGTGATGTGCTGAGGCTTGGTGGCAGATGGCTTGGCTACTGTGTGAAGAACATGCTGGAAGGAACAGGAGTGGAGACAGAAGAGAGGCTGCAGAGCTGAAGGGGCCTGCTGGAGACTGAACACTGAAGCAGCTGGCCAGGCTTCCTCCTCTCCCAGTCCTCAGGCTCGTTGCTGTAGGGCACTCATATTTGAAGTGGAAAACCTCAGAAGACAAGCAGGGTTGAGAAGGGAGGCTCCAGCAGTAAGGACTTTCTGTGAGTGCCGACTGCACAGTTTGAAACTCTGTTTAGCACTGGGGGCCACAGCAGTGTCTGAGTTCACAGGAACTTCCTTCCTCTCCGAAGGCAAGTGGCAGTAAGAGTGATCTTCCCCTGTCCATCAAGAAGCCTCTGCTCACACTACACACTTGAAGGTGCTCTACCGTAATTTTTACATTTATCAAAATTTCATTTATTCAACATTCCCCTTCTCTCTATATACATACATATATATGTATTCATATTCTAAGGACCTGGTGTGATGATTAATATTGATTGTGAACTTGACAGGATGCAGAATAAGCAGAGACAAACCTCTGAAAATGTCCGAGAAAGAGTTTCTAGACTGGATTAAGGGAAGTGAGGAGACTTCACTCCAGTTGTGGGCGGTGCTGGTCCATGTGCTGAGTAAAAAGTAGGAACAGAGTCGAGTGCCAGCATTCATCTGTTTGATACCTCAAGCTCCTGCCACCCACCATGATGGACGGCATCCCTCATACATGAGCCAAAACAAGACTTAGTTTTTCTCAGATTATTTACTATTAGCAATGAAAAAGAAAACTAACATGCTTTTTTTTAAAAAAAAAAAAAAATCCCACTTTCACAAAAATAATATAAGAAATTAAGTTCTAAAGATTGGGAATGGATCAGCAAAATCTGCCCCCCCCCCTTAAATGTTGCCTATTGCTCTGTGGTCCAAAGTTGATATATTTACTTGCTTAACATTCTCCTAGGCACTGCCAAAAGTACTTTATACATGTTAACTCTCTTACTATTTATCACTACAGCATGGGTAAGTCTTGTTCTTGACCTCATTTCACAGGTGAGGAAATTGAGGCTCATGGCAGCTAAGTAGTGTGCAGAGGTATCACAGACAGTGGGTGCCAAGTATTAGATAAGAGTTGTGTGGAAGTTCTCTCCTCTTCTAGGTCCCAAAGGCTCTCAGATCAAATCTTTAAACAGATGTCATCCAAACACCTAACTCCATTTGAATCAAATCTTCAGGAGACTCACTTTTCCTCCAGGCTATAGGCCTGTGGCTGGCCTTATTTTCTTTGTCCTCTAAGAACTGTCATTTTCCAGCTGGATTCTCTGTGTGACACTGAGAAAGAGGACAGTGTGATCAGGCATCTACCAAGGCCAGAAAGAGGGAGCACAGACAGCGAAGAAGAAGATGCATTTGCATTAGCCCCTTTGTGATGCTTGGGGGGGGGAGGGGGAGGAAGTTTGAAGCCTCAATTGAACCTGCAACTGAGGCCAGGCAGGCTTTAAGAAATGTCCCATCTGCTCTGTGTTTAAAAAGAGCTTTTCCTTTGTGGGGACAGTTCAGCTCAGTGCCAGAGATGAAAACATTGCCAGAGGGAGGGTCATTCTCAGGGGATTCCTTGATGATCCTTTGAAGTTTGGCGCCCAATCCAGAGTGAGTGAGTGTAGTCTTTCCTGGTGCCCATCCTGGTCCATGGCTTCTTTGACAGAAAAATAAAGAAAAAAAAACTGATTCGGGGTGTGAACAAAGTAGGGACATGGACATGGGAATGGGGAGAAAGACGCAGGATTACAGAATGGTTGGGGACCAAAGCACCATATAGACCAGAATGAGCTTGACTGATGTCAATAAAACCATCACTGCTCTGCCACAGAACATCTGCCTGGGCACTTCTTAGGAAGGAGGGAAACACACACTTTTATTACTTGAATTTCTCCTGCAAACCTTTGGTCTCCTTCCCAGCAAAGATTTTGAAAGAAGTTTCAGAGCTCAAGGTCAGAAAACACTGGCATACTTAAGATGAAGTGGAGAAGCGATGTGTGTCCCTGTCACTGAAGAGTATTGGCTGCAGGCTAGGAGGCAGGACTTAAAGCCCTGTGCTTTAGTATACAGAAAAACATCTTCACTTGTAGAGAATAGGGTAACCAGCTGGGCTCCATTTCCACCCAAAAAGACATGATAAGAGGAAGTAGGCCCAAATGGCAATATGAAGGATTTGTGTTAAGTATAATATAAATAGACAGTAAAAGCAAAGGGCGGGTGTGTTAAAAGAATCTTAGAGTTCACCCAGGCCCTAGGGCCTGGAGCCCAGGAACTTTTTTTTCGATTATTTATACTTAAAATATCTCTGTGGTTCTGGAAATGAGAGTAATGTCATTTTGATATATAAGTAGTAGTTGCGTTACTTCTGACAATCTGAACCTCTAGGTCACTAATTCAGTCCTAGTGCCCAGGTCACTGTATTTGCCTTAGCTATAGGTACAAGAGAAAGAATGAGAGCACAGTAGAGGTTGTGGACATGGTTGGAGTAAGTCTTGATAGAGATGAAAGAGTTACTGAGATGGTCAAAGGGCTGATGGAGGTGGTAGAGGTTGCTTAGGGAGATGATTGAGGTACTGATGGATATGATCATAGCCAAGGTCCTAGTGGAAGAGCAGATGGCAGATGTCAGGATGGAGGTAGTGGAGGTATTGATGGAGATGAAAAGCTGAGGGAGGTAATCATGGAGACAGTTGAGGTTCTGATAGAGTGGTAGAGGTTCTCATGGAAACAAAAAGCTGAATGAGGTAATCATGGAGACAGCTGAGGTTCTGATGGAGTGGCAGAGGTTCTGATGGAGATGGAGCATGTGCAGACTGTAGATATCAGGATGGAGGTGGTGCAAGCTCTGATGGAGATGGTGTACATGTAGGTGGTAGATATCAGGAAGAAAGTGAGAGACGGAGGTCTCCTGCCCTGAGAAAGCCAATTAGAGACATCTTAACTGGTAGGACTTTATTAACTTTGTCTTCTAGTCTCCTATTTTACTGCAAGGGACTATAGGGTAGAGTGAGAGGGGACAAGCTAAAATATCTTTGAAAGCTTCCCATGCCTAAGAAACAAAAAGATCCAACTAAGAGGACAGGCTTTGTCTTGACAATCAACATGAAAACTTCCAGGCTGTCCTTGGTTTGGTGACTCGTGGGGATGTGTACATGTGAGAGTGAGAGCTGTATGCTTGTAAACACAGGGTATTTTCAAAGCTGCTTTCCAACTTTCCAAAGCCACCTTAATTAATTCCATACTTTCTCCATGCTGTGAATAAGGGAGATTTGTAAGATGTATAGGTCCGTTCAGTCACCAGTATGATGTCAACAGGACCCACCTGAATAGGTTTTCTGCAGAACTCAGCAATGAGGGATGGGGTGTCCACAAGGAACTACCAGTTCCTCCTTCTAGGTATCTCAAGAGGCTATCAGTGAAGATGGGTACTCCATTAGATGCCAGCTTGTAAGACTTTACTTTTAGTTTCTCACCTGAGGAATGAACTGAGGGATCTGGTTTGATCCAGTTCTCTAGTGTGGCATTAGGGACTGGGAAAGTCATAATAACAAGTTGGATTTCTCAGAGCCTAGTGCCCTTGCTGACAGAAATCAAATTTATAATGCTAGGAAGGTCTGGTTTTGATTGCTGCCTTCTTCCTGAGAGGGTGGGTGGCTGGTTAATAAAGCTGATCTCTCACTTCTGGAATTGGATGGCGTTCCCAAGTTCCAACATGTCTGTATCTAATTTGGAGCTGCTCGTGGATTCTGGGTTTGTGCTATCTGGTGAGAAACGGGGCTCAGAGTGCACTGCAGCCCTGGCAGGGACAGTTTACATTGTTACAGGTCTCCTAAGACAAGGATGTCTGCAGCCCTGCTTTTGAAAAGTTAAATCTGACTGTGTGTGTGTCAAGGAGAGAATGGAGGAGGCAATGGGGACACGGTGTTTTACCAACAGTCATAAAGTGGACTTGCGCTTAGCCCCACAGTTTTCTTTGCTTACACATCAAGAAGTAAGCCAGAAACTTAGCAGAGAACCAGAGTGATTGCTGATACCGAACAGCTAAAAAATGCCTCCTCCTTCCAAGTTTCTCTCACTGCCAGATAAAGATAAGGGGATTTATACTCAGAAGTGGCTGTTTCCATAGAACTGCTAACTCTTGGCATGACTTAATATAATTCGTTACATGAACAGAGCTCAGAAGAAAAGGCATGTGATTATTTTCAATAATGTTCGAAAAACATAGTTGACAAAATTTATCACTCATCCACACTAAAACCCAGGAGTTGAGAAGACTTTTTACTATGATAAAGTATGCACCATCTTAACCCAAAGCCTGTAAGATGCTTAGTGGAGAAGAACAGAGACCTTCTCCATGCAAGGAAAAAAACTTGCATGGCGACTGCCTCCATATGATTTGAACTTGTAGCTGGTGAGATAGCTCATTGAAGAAAGGCATCCTCTGCCAAGCCTTATGGCATGAATTTGATTCTCTGTATCCATATGGCAGAATTGGAGAACCAGCTCCCTAAACCAATGAAATCAGCTAGAAAAATGTAGAAATAGAGTCAAGAGTATCATGATAGATTTGAAATTTGTGAGTGGAAAAGACTTTTGTGTGTACAGGTAACTGGGCCTCCATACATGAAGATGAAAAATTTAGATATTTCCTCATACCATATATGAGGATATAATCCAAATGGATCACAGATCTAAATGTCAAAAGCAAAACTGCATGAGTAGCAGAAAAAAAATCTGGGTGAGCTCCTTTTAAATCTCAAAGGGAAGGTCATGACACACTAAGAAAGAACTCGGACACAGTAAAAACCAACACAGAGCTTTAGGTATCACAAGACAAGAAAAACAATAAAACAAGGGTGATGTAAAGTAAGGGAAAACAAACTAACTCAAGAAAGCCATTGCAACTTTCTGCAGAGCCGGCTAATATCCCGGGCTGGTAAGGAGTTCTGAAAATGAATAAGGAAAGCAACAATTCAACAGAGGACTGACAAAAGGGGTTAATAGTTCACTAAGAGAGAAAATAACAAGACAAATGTGAATTAGTTATAAGACTGACAAAACTTCGAACAAAATTCAAGGCTAAAAGATAGCTGAGTCAGTAAAGGGCCGGCTGCTCAAGCTTGAAGATTGCATTCTGCATCCCAGCACCGATGAAAAGAATCCCCATGCTGGGGCTGGAGAGATGGCTCAGTGGTTAAGAGCAATGGCTGCTCTTCCAGAGGACCCGCGTTAGATTCCTATCACCCACACAGTGGTTCACAACCATTGGTAACTCCCCCAGTCCTAGGGGATCCTGTGTCCTCTTCCAGCCTCCATAGAGTCCTGTGTAAGCATCTAGCACAGAGGAGCCCTCTGCCCCAGTGCACACACACAGAGCACTGGTGGTGGTGTGAGACAAGTAGAAGCCAGAGCTCCCCGGTCCATCATTTAGATGACTGCTCAGTGAGAGACCCTGTCTCAAAAAAGATAAGGTGAGGCATAAGGGAAGGAGACACCAGACACCCACCTGAGGCCCCATGAACCTCCACAATTCTTGAGATATATTCTGTTAGCAAAGCTAAGATATGGCCACTTTAAAATTTTCAGGCAGGAGGCGTGAGAAAATTGCTATAGAGGGAAATTTATAATACCTAGAAAGCTTTGCATTTAACCATCCAACCTCAACTTATTTGTAGAGATATGTCTCAAACATACACTGACAGAACCATGAAATGATAGTTATATTTATTACAGAATAATGTACAGTGTCTAGTGGACTGGAAACACACAAAATCCATTAGGAGAGAGAAACACTCTTAAGATGGAGTATAAGATATGAGGCCTATACTTTGAAAAACAGCCAGCTGATGGGAGAGACCTCAATCTTAGAGATGAGTCTGCACACATAAAACTACAAAGACAGACTTAGAAGAAAAATCACTGTTCTCTCCTCTACTGAAATAATATAGCCAACCAATAATTGATAATGGCAGCTAAATACTAAGTAAGACACGGACTGGTGATATAATGAATATGTAATATCTATAACAGTTGCAATTTATTATAAGTTGAACTGAAGCCACTGATAAGTCTTGACCCAATTGTTCTAATCATATTCCTGTTGCTTGATTTTAAAATACCCTAATAAAAAACAGCATACAATACTAAAGGGTTTATTTGTCTTAAAATTCCAAGTCACAGTTCATCACTGAGGGAAATTCAGGTAGGAACTTAAACGCATACCTGCTTGCTATTCAATTCAGCATTGATTTTGATGAAGGAACTCACTCCACAGCCAAAGAAGTAGGGCAGGAACCATGAGGGTCTCTGCTACTACTTGGTAGGCAGGATTAGGCTCAGGTATACAGGCTTTGCTATACAGGTAAGGACCACCAGCCTAGGGAATGGTGCCACCCACAGTAGGATAGCATCAATTAATAGTCAAATAGTACTCCACTCAACCTGATCTAGATAATTCCTCATCAAGTCTCTCCCCAGGAAATTCTGTTGTTTCTTGCTATTTATTTTTGTTTTTGTACTATGATAATATGATTAGTATAGGGAGCAACTTAATATTTTTTTTGTATTTGTTAAGGTCCCTTTGTGTCTTATAATCTGGTCAATTTTAGGAAACAATACCTATGTGTTCCTTATCTACTGACTGGAACACTCTTAGATATCTTTTAAGTCCAGTTCATTCGTGGTATAGTTTATCTTTGAGGTTTCTTTATATATTTTTAGTTTGGAAGTTTATCAAGGGGCGAGAGTAGAGCACTGAAGTTGCCCACCACCATCAAGTCAGGACCTATGGGGTCAGCACGTCTAGCTAGCATCAGCATTCACCACTAACCCCTGTCACTGCTATTTGTGAAGAAGAATTCTAGATGAGATCTGATTGTTAGATACAACCTCACTCTGATCTGAACAAGGAAAACCAACCTAGTTAATAACATTTGCCAACTACCAAAGAAAGTTTGAGAAAACAGGGTTAAAGAAGAAAAGTTTTAGAAAATAGTTCCTACTCATCTCAGTTTATCTTTTAAAACGGGGCATCATGTATCCCACTCTGGCCTCCAAATTGCTGTGTAACTGAGGTTAGCCTTGAACTAATTACTGATCTTCCTGCCTTCATCTCCCAAGTGCAGAGGTTATGAAAACACACAACTACATTCAGCTGCTAGATTTGGTGTGTGTGTGTGTGTGTGTGTATGTGTGTGTGTGTGTGTGTGTGTGTGTTGGTACAGGCTCATCCATCCATGCATATATATGTGAAAGCTAAAGGCTGAGGATCAATACCTTCCTCTATCATTCTCCTCCCTAGTTTTTGAGGCAGGGTCTCTCACTGAGCCCGGAGCTTACCATGTCAGTTGACTCGGAAACAAGCCAGCTTCAGGGATTCACCTGTCTCTGTCCCATCAGCTCGGGGGTTACAGACCATTCACCATTGCATGTAGCTTTGTCATGTGTGTTCAGATCTCCACACTTGTGCAGAACACTTTATCCAGGGAGCTGGCTCACCAGCCCCTGTTAGATACTTCTTAAATACAATGTATGGACTCTGCTGTTTATTTACTTTTCTAGTCTTAAAAGAAAAAATAAGGTTCACTCTCTTCAGGAGTGCATTCCTCTGTCATAATTAGCCTGAGTAAATAAGAAAACATGTGTGAAACCAGGCAGTGGTGGTGCATGCCTTTAATCCCAGCACTCAGGAGACAGAGGCAGGTGGATCTCAGTGAGTTTCAGGCCAGCCTGATCTACATAGCTAGCCAGGACCATCCCACAGAGAAATCCTGTCTCAAAAAAACAAAACAAAAGCAAAACATATGTGTCTCTTCTGGATAACTATAGTTTATACAAAAGTTTCTGAGGTATGTCAGAAAAATCTTTTGTTGGAAACCTCAAAAAGATAAAAATGTGACTATTGCTTGGATTAATATATTGAAGACATAAAACATAAAACTGGCTGTTTAATGAATGTTATCATCTAACCATTTGTTGAGGAGTTAGCATCATCTGCACATTATCAGACTGTGAGGAGTTTGGTGTGGCAAGCTAGAGTTCTTGTTCTGAAATGTTATACAGTACAGGATTTAACTGTTATTTTGTACATACTAAAATTTACTATAGATTTTGATGATTAATTCTTTTTTTGTCTGTCAGCATGCTAAAAGCATGTTGACACTACCTTGAAATGATCGAATATAGAATACCCCATTAGATGGAAAGCTAACCCTGTGTGAATAAACACACTTTAGAAAAACAATGTTTGCCACGTTGCCAGGGAGTATTTTTGAGACAGGAGGTGTGTAGATACATTGTGCAACACTTTCTTCTGATTCTAAGATTTGGAAGCTCTTTGTGGATAATATTCAAGTGCTTTTTTCGTTTTTCCTTTTGCTTTCATTACATACATTTATTGCACATAGAATATTTTCATAAAAGTTTATGTCATACACTGAACATAGTGTGTGAATGATGTGGCCTTCATGTAGTTTCTTGGTGACATGTGGATAACTGCAATATCAATTCAAGGAGGCAGTAAGTTATTAGAACAGTTACTAAGACAACAAAAGCAAGCCATGTGTCCCAGAAGATGAATATCATTGAAAGAGCCTTTAAAAACCAAACAACAAAGAGCCGTGTGAAAATGGAGTTTTGATTTGGGTGTTAGTGGCCTGGAGTCTCCATACATATGTACATTTTTGGAAGAGAGTCTGTAGCACATCATATTTCCAAAGTTTCCCATGACCATGCAGCCAGGTTAATGCCAAGGCTATGCTGTCTATCTGTGGGTGGGGTCCAGTACTTAAGACAACAAACTGAATAAACCAAACGGAGCTTGATAAGTGGATGAATTTTCTGCTTTGACCTGGATACACCGAGTACTTTTATGCCATCCTGACTTTCCAGGTTAGGAAACTGAGGTATAGAGTGACTAGAACATTTCTGTATGGCTGCACACACACTGGGAGGGAGCTGGGATCTGAGTTGTCACAACTCAATTCAGAGTCAACTTTTTCATCACTGCTCTGTAATTGTACATGCTCTAAGAAACGCTGAACTTCAAGCCATCGTTTCAAAGCAATTCATTAAGGTGGTTTTACTAAAAAGACATTTTAAATTACATGTGTTCGTGTTTATCTGTGCACATGAACACAGGTACCCATGGAGGCCGGAAGAAGCTGGGGCTCCAGGTGGAAGTGAGCTGCCTGATGTGGGTGCTGGGAATTGAACCCAGGTCCTCTGGAAGAGTAGCAGACACTCTTAACCACCAAGCCATCTCCCCAGCCCCTCATTATGACTTTTCTTATACTTGGGGGGAAATGAACAGTTATCTCACGTGAAACTAGTATCTTGTTTGACATCTTTTTCTTCCTTATACACACTCTCATCATAGTCACCCAACCAGCTTTGTTCTGGGCAAGAAACCTCCTAAGTACAAAAGTTGTGTTCTCTGCTATCCACAGCAGAGTGCAAAAGTCTTCGCTTAGGAAGCTCTGTGTCAGCATTTGCTGAATGAAAGAGAGCACTGTACTTCCCTTCTGCGTCCTAGATGAAGGACAGCACCTGAGGTCAATTTAGATTGTATTTGAGTATCAGCCTCTGAAGATCTGGCGGATTCAAGGGAAACAGGATGTTCCAGAAAGTCTGAGGCCTCCTGTGACTCCTGTGAGCGCCCTGACTCACTTTCCTATCAGTGTGATCTGAAGATAGTAAGAGGTTTTGTACCATTGTGCTCCAAATAAAATTCTGTTGTTAGGCAATGCGTAGCAATTGACTTGTACATAATCAGAGAGAATGGAGGAAACTAAACAACCAAGGAACCCAAAAATGCCTTCCAGGTGCCAGAGTAAAGCAGCAAGAGTCAGAGACAGAGCTGCACAAACTCCATCCCACATGTCCAAAAGTCAGTTCCCTGTGTGAATGGATGCATCAGCAGGAAGGCCTGTACTCAGGACTACAAAGCCTGCAGCACACTGAATTTAAGAAGCACTGCTTGTCTTTTAAACACTCCTGTTTATACCAAAGGACCTGGGCTTTTCTGAGTTTTGGTCAGAGAAGCATCTATCTGCAATGGGCAGCAGTCAGTGGAGACAGAATCGGCCAAAGTGCTGAGAATTATAGACTGTCTACCCCTAAACTGGCCCTGTATACCAACCTCTTCCTGCTCCCTACCAACCAGGCTCTATGAACATCATGAAGAAAGGGTAGAAATAATGTAATAGCCAGAGGAAGGGAAGGGCAGCATGGAATGCTGTCTTCTGGACACAACATAGCTGTTGCACACACAGACTCATGACAACTGTGGTTACTTGCACAAGATCAAACCAGTTAAAATTCGAGCATGGATGTGGAAGGAGTTCCTGAAGCTCAGTCCCTAACTGGGGAACCATTGGCTGCTGGGTGAGGGAGGGACACTTTTCCTTGGAGGTATGGCCAACTGGCAGGCTGTCCATGCTCCACACCCGTGTGCAGAGGGGCAGCACCGGGGGACTAAGAGGGTTACATTTAGAAGAGAAATAAAGAATGAGGGAGATGCTCTGGAGTGTCTAGGAGGAGTTGGAGGGGAAGAGTGTGGATGTGATCAAGATGTATTGTACCCATATATGATATTTCAGCAAATAAGAAAAAAATATTTTTAAAAAGAACTGCTGTTTGGGTAAGGCTGTGCCAGTCAGAGTGCGGATCAGACCTTACCAGTTTGGCCGCTGTAAATGACTGGCATTTCTCTCACTGTCGGCTCTACAAGGAGGGAATACATTTTTGTTCAGTGTTGAGCTTTTCACAGTTAAGCATGAAATGAAAGGAGAGTCACAATTAAGCCTGGGGGGGGGCAGAGGGGGAAGAATGACATTGAATTTGTAAGATGCTGGTGTCTTCTGGGATCATACTAAGTCTTTTTGTTTGTTTGTTTTGCTTTGTGTTTTTGAGACAGGGTTTCTCTGTGTATCCTTGACTGTCCTGGAACTCGCTCTGTAGACCAGGCTGGTCTTGAACTCACAAAGATCCTCCTGCCTCTGCCTCTCCAGTGGTGGGACTAAAGGCATGCACCATTATGCCCAGCTTGTACTGAATCTTAGTAGAGACTCCGTTACGTGGTGTGTCTGAGTTTCTCACCACAGAGCCCAAGTCACAAACTCAGAGGCAAAGGCAAAAGCCAGGGCTCAGCTCCTTCAGACAGCTGTAGGAATTGGAGTAAATACAGCCATCTTTCCGCAGCTTCACTTTCTGCACAGTTAGATTATGGGACTGGGTTTTCTTCCGATTAGCTCCGTTCTCAATGGTAGGACAAATACAACTTTTAATACGCTGTGCCACCTTGTAGACATTCTGTCTGCAATTTCTGAATCTGTTTTGCTGGGTACCCCAAAAGAAGCCTGCTACTAGAGGCTCAGAGGGCTGGGGAGGATTTGATGGAAAGAGTGGATGGGGAAAGAAGAACTTGGCTTAAGTCTAAATTCAGCACTGACTCCAAGGCCACCTTCAGCAGGTCACTGGGTCTCCAGACCTGCCTCACCGGGCACCAGCAGCTGAGCAGGAGGGTCAGAAGAAAAGCACAAAGCCTCCCAGGACTGAGCTCAGGATGGGCGTGGTCAGCCCCACCCATTTCTGTTGGCCAAAACCAGTCACATGACCATTCCCAGGGTCGATGATAAGAGGTAGGGAGGCGCCTGCCTTTATGGAAAGCTGTGTTAGTGGTGTGGGCAAAGCACATGTTAAGACTGGGCCTGTAGTGAGAGCACTTAATGTTACCATCCTCCTCCTACGTGTGAGGAACGTACTCCTGATCATCAGTAACCCAAAGTCTTAGGGAACCAATCCAAGCCCAGGGTTTTGACATCTACCTTGGAGTCAAATGTGGCTCACTCTTCGTTTGGTTTTATTGTGCTGCATTCTGTTTTTGGGACACAGTCTCACTCTGCAGACCAAGCAGGCTTCAGGTTTGTGCTGATCTGATCCTTTGGGCTCAGCTTCTTGAGTGTCGGGATTATAGTGCCGAGCCACCACACTCAGCTAAATGTGCATCTTGCTTCTGAGGCCTCTGAACTAAATAGCTCACCTGCTCCACGCATGACCCACATTCAGCGGTGAACATGAGGTCACCACTCACACAGCAAAAGCTCCCCCCTCGAAAGAGGAAGACAGGAGACACAGGAGACACCCGGGAGCTCTAGCTGATGGGGATGGTGAACTCTTCACCCAGTGCAGTCTGCAGTCTCTCCTGCATGCTTGAGGAATGCTCTTTCACCCGATCTGAAATCCAGCCCGGGAGGAAATCCAGCCCTGGAGGCTGATGCTTGATGTGGGTGCTGGGAACCAAACTCAGGTCCTCTACAAAAACAGCACACTCCTCACCAATGAGCCCTCTTTCCAGCTCTATGTCTGACATTTTTATGTGGGTTCTGGGCATTGAACACAGTTCTTTGTGCTAACAAGGCAAATAGTTCACATTTTTAATGTTATTGTTGAAGCCTCCTCTTGCCACTCAAGTCAGTGTCAAAGTACTAAGTTTCTCTTATGGGTGTGCCCTTCTCTCAGAATTTTTCTTTGCTTAGCTACGGATACAAACATATCCATCCCTCTAGAGGACAGTGGCTTTAGATGTACTAAATAACCCTCAGCTCTGAGTTATCTGTCATGTGCCTGGCCAGGTTGTGGGGGCCTGGCCACACTGAGGCCACTGTTACAACTCTGATCAAAATGTACACTGTTAGCCATGACTCATGCAAAGGCAGAGGGGAAAAAATGAGCATTGTGACCTTGTGGGGCAGGCAGGACACTCCTTAGGGAGAACAAGGAACTGGAGCCTGTGAGAATGGGTGGGACACACACAGAGAGAGAGAGAGAGAGAGAGAGAGAGAGAGAGAGAGAGAGAGAGACAGAGAGACAGAGAGAGACAGAGAGACAGAGAGAGACAGAGAGACAGAAGAGAGAGAGAGAGAGAGAGAGAGAGAGAGAGAGAGAGAGAGAGAGAGAGAGACTGGAACTGGGGGTCTGAGGCTTGATGGCCATTCCCAGGAGAGCCTAAAAGCACCAAGAGGCTGGGGCACATTTCCCAGGGCACAGAGATGTTTTGTTGAAAGAAATGGATTCTCATTAAAGAAAGGGAATCTCATTAAAACAAAATGAGAACAGCGTCCTGCTGGTGAGGGGAGGACTGTGGGATTGCTTGCTGCTGTCACACGCTGCAGAGTGGTCAAGAAATGGGAAATGTGAAGAAAGAAAAGAGGCCTTAGGCTTTGGCTACCGAGAGGCCATCATTAGAGAGACCAAATAATTTATTTTCAATTTTCAGTGAGGCACGTGTGAGAGCAAACACTGGTGCTATTAATAATTACAGCAGAACAGCTTGTGCTCTTGAGCAAACAAAAACATATGGCCATGGTAGCATCCGGGATCTTTGCCGGAGTACGAGCGTCCTGTGTTGTGGGCAGAGCAGTAGCAGGGGCCACACAAGAGCCAAGGTAACAGAGAAGAAGTTAAAGGTGGTTGTTAGGTTTGGTTTGGTCTGGTATCTTGCATGGATGGAAAATGAGAAGTCAATGGCAGAACCACCATCTTGTCATGTTGCTGGACTCTTTTTACAGCACAGGCCCTTGGGGCGGGGGTCTATATCCAAATATAACTGGCTATGCAGACTTTTAAAGAAGATCTAGAAAATAGGACCATCTGGCAAGGCCATCCTCACTTTAAAAACTTTAAAATTCTATCTATCTATCTATCTATCTATCTATCTATCTATCTATCTATCTATGTATCTATCTATCTATCTATCTATCTATCTATCTATCTATCTATCTATCTATCTACCTACCTATCTATCTATGTATCTATCTATGTATCTATCTATGTATATATCTATCTATCTATCTATCTATCTATCTATCTATCTATCTATCTATTTTTGTGTGTGAATACCCATAGAGGCCAGAAGGGGCGTTGGGTCCATTGGAGATGTTGTTACAGACATATATGAACTGCCTGATACGGATGCTAGGATTGGAACCGTGGTCCTCCAGTAGAGCAGTAAACACTCTTCTGAGTCACTTCTCCAACCTTCTCCCCACTCATCCTAAACAGCACAGATAATTAACAGGAGAATTCTCTAAAAGAGAGAAGACAGTGGAAAGGGAAGAACACTGGATGCCTTGACTCCATTTGAGATCTTCAGCAAAAGAAACCCTGACAGGGTACCTTGTTGCATGCCTGAAACTCCAGCATCCAGGACACAGACAAGAGAATTGCCCCAAAGGCTAACCTTTCCAAAAGAAGGAGAAGGGTGGTGGGGAGGCGGGAGAGAAGGAGAAGGAGGAGAAGAAGGATCAAAACCCTAATGTTGCATCACGCCCCATTAAACCTTTGATCAGTAAGTACCAGAGGATGTGGACCAGTGTTAGCACACAAAGGGCCATCAAACAACCTCGGGCAGACTGAAGGCCTCTCCTCTTTCCTGGCTGTTCCCCACCCCAGCTAGTGTTGACAATGATTCTGACCCAAACTGGCCCTCGAAGCCCCCAGAAACAGGCTCTCTTTGTTGACGCACCAGGCATTCACGTAGCTGCATCTGAGAACATTGAGAATAATCTCACTTGAGTTTCCCTTTGCCCATCAGTGCCAGGGCTCCGGGAGCCAGGCGGGCTAGTGTCTGGCCTTTATCTTCTTCTGCTGTTCTTTCATAGGGCTGCCTGTGAGGAAAACAGGAGCCGGGCTCCCAGGCCTCACTGGACGTTCTCAGGGCTTTATTCAGACTCACACTCTGTTACACATCTTGCCCTTTCAGTTCATTGGTGACTAGAGAACAGGAGACATGGAATTACACTTGAAAACGAATTGTTTCTTTGAGGGCATAGAAGATAACTGTCTAAACGAGGGGCTCAGGGGAAAGTACTCCATCCATAACAGTCCTAGCGATGGAGCTGACCTGCACAAGAACCCCCTAATGCCACTTTGGGGCTTTGGGGCTTTTAAACACCAATGCAAATGACCCAACTCTCAAGGTAAGTGCTGCACGCGGAACGGAAGCGTTTTGTCCCAACTCACCTCCGAATCCTGTGCATCGGCTTTGACCCTAATTAGTGCCCTGGCCAAATCAGAGCTGACTTCGGAGTCCCGGCGCTTGTACTCTGTCTTAGCTCTGGGATTGTAGATCACAATGCAACTCTAGGTCATTTTCTGCTTTATGTTTTCCTCACCCAGAAATAGGAAGACATCAAGTTGGCTGTCTCCCTGGACTTTATTGTAAATATTAATTAAACAATGTCACACAAGTTCAGCTTTATCAAGCCAGAACCTCTGACTGCTGTCTACTCTTGACTCTGATGTGCTTCTGTGTGTTTCTCACCAGGATGCTGCTCCAGAGGCCTCCTCCACCATGGAGGGGACCTCTTAGGAAGGGACCTTTGGAGGCATTCTGAGGTGCTAGGGGGTCAGGTGGTACATTGTTAATACATGAGTCTTTCCCTCTGCCAGTCAGTCTTGCTAACAGGTTTTATCTGGGTTGTCTCATCAACTGCTTTCTCAAAACATGACATGCATTGCGTGACAACAAAAACACCAGGCCCCATAACCATTTTAAATTTTTGTTTTATCATTGTTGTTGTATGTATGTGCACAAATGTATGTGCTACAGCTCGTGTTGGAGGTCAGAGAACAACTGTGTGGAATGATCTTCTCCTTCTGTCTGTATGTTCTGGGAATTGAACTCAGGTCACCAGGCTCATATGGCAAGGGCCTTTATCTGCTGAGTGGTTGGTGCACAGGCCTTCTGCTGACTCTTGATTGACTCTGACTTTAGTTTTGGAAGCATCCTGAAATGTTTACGGTAGAAACTGAGGAGATAATGAGGAAAAAACATTCTACCCAAGTTCTGACAGAGTAAACACACCGTACTTTGATGGAGCCCACCCGTGGCTGATGGTGTCTGCTTCATCTTTGAGTGTGTTTCATGTGCTTCACAAAGACTAGGGACTCTGAGAGGGCTCAGCCAGGAAAGTACTGAGTGTGTAGTCACCATGACCTGAGTTCCAATCCCAAAACTGAACATGAAAAAGCCAAATGACCCAGCACAGGCCTGTAACCCTAACTCTGAGGGGCTGAGACAAAGGTTTTCAAGGGTTTTCCAGTCCCAGTGGAGTTGGGACAGTGAGCTCCAGCTTCAGGGAGAAACCCTGTGTCAAAGATAAGAACATGGAGAGAGAACTGAGGGAAATCCTTGCTGTCTCTTTTTGGCCTTCACACACACACACACACACACACACACACACACACACACACACACACAAGAGAGAGAGAGAGAGAGAGAGAGAGAGAGAGAGAGAGAGAGAGAGAGAGAGAGAGAGAGAGAATGAATGAACTCATAGATATCTTTTCTAGGAACCATTGTATAAACTGTCTTAAATGGTTCCAAAGTCTCTTCACCTAGAAGCTTCTTCGTACCAGGGTACTGTCCTGCAATGTGTACTCATTCACTGAGTGCTCGCTGTGTGTTCAGACATTTTCTGGGCATTTGAAATATACTAAAAAAGAAGAGCGACAGGGATCATGACATAATGCACAGGTGACACAGAAAGTGTGCTTTGGATCAGGGCTGCAGGGGGGAAAGAGCAGAAAGAGTTTAGGGATGTGGGTGTAGCGAGAAGCAGGGATAACTGGGAAGCGGTAGCAGCCCTTTAATGGTAGAATAACACTCCATTGTTTAAAGCACTGTCACTGCTAACCAGTTTTATTCATTCCCAACCTACTATTAAATAGGAAGCATCAGTGAACATTTTTGCGTGTGCCTCTGCCTATGTGTCTATACAAGAGTCTAGCTGAATATTTTCTTGGGATACATTTCTGGAAGTTAACTTACAAAATTGATGCCTGCTTTGACAGCATCAATGAACTGAGTTGTTAAACCATGTGTGGCAAACTGGTGCAGGCTGACTATACACAAAAACTAAATCAACTTACACTTTTGACTAATGTTCCCTTTCGTCTTCAAAAAGTGATGCTAGCCATGCATAGTCATACACGCTTGTATCCTCAGTAAACTCAGGCATGAGGCCAGGAGGGTCACACCAGAGAGCAGCCCTAGCTACATTGTAAGACTCTTGTTTCAAAGCAAATGAATAAGCAAACACATAATGTCGAATAAACGTTTATGATACATTTTTTGATATCCCCTGTACAGCATACCTAATGTGACACATTATACATGTTAGCTGTTGATGAATTAGCATCTAACAGTTTCATTCCCTTGTGGTGACACTGAGTGACTTTGAAATCTTTTTCCATGCTTTTCTAAATATTCTAAGTTTTGTAATCCAAATCTGAATTTCCCTCTTCTAATAACTTTAGTAATACTAAGAATATAAATACATTTTAGTTGAACAGATATAAGGAGGCCCTGGCAAGGGTTATGATAAGTGATGTTTCTTCACTTCCTTGTGAACCTTCTACAATAGTTAAGAGAGCTCCAAATGTACTCACAGCCTGTGTTTCCTTCTGGCTAGAGCGCTTGTCTGGATGTGGAGGAGCTAGAAAGACCCAGCCTGTTTCTCTCCTACTAATGTCATGATCCTTAAGAGTTAGCAAACTCCACACCGCCGTGAAGCAGACTCCATTCAACTTAACACACTGTCATCTGAGGTCCTGCTGGATGGTCTGAGGGGAGCTAGCTGGGGTAGCTTTGAACACAAAGCCTCAAAGTCAGGAGTTGGGAATAGAGTCTGAAATTCAAAACAGAAAGCCATGTGATCCAACCTTCCATCACCAGCCATGATAGAGTGGCTTTTCACACTACATAATAACATGTTTGTCATAGTTTGGAACATCAGACATGAGGTAAATCTAATCATAGATTCACAGGTAAATGTGGCCAAAATCAAGTGAACATGAACTTAGGGTTGCTTTGTGTTTTAGTTAGAGTGAACAATGCCCCCCATGGGCTCCTGTATTTGGACACTTTGTTCCAAGTTGATGGCACTGTTTGGGAAGGTTATAGAACCTTTGGGAGGTCCTTGGGACCAAATTTCTGACAGAAGCACCCTAAGAAAGAAGGCTGTTTTGGCTGGTGGATCCAGACAGATTTTAGTCACTCTAACCTACTGCTGCCAGCTAAGCCCCACCTCCCTAACACCCCACAGCCTTCAAAACCAACACTACCCACTGGGGAGCAAGGGGGTGACATCTCAGGTTACAACCATAGGAGGAACTTTGCAGAACTCTTCCCATCATGCTTTTGTGAAGCTCATCTCACTACCCAGTTTACCTCAAGCCAGGGAGGCTGGGGAAAGGGGGGGGGTCCCAGAAAAAACTTGGAAAGGTGGCTTTGCATCCCATTGTGATTCTTCATTCATTGACTGCTGTAGGTTGCTCTGCACAGTGCCTGGGCACTGCCCCTGTGGGTGGATTGCTGCCAGACTTCTGTTGACACAGCCTGCAGGCAAACTGGTTTGTGAAACACACAGAGCCGAGTTAGCTCTGCACCAGCCACCAGCAACAAGAATACTGAAGGTCCAGGCTTAGGGTGACCTACTTAATACTTCCTTTGCTTTTGAAGTTCTTAGCACTCCTGACTTCCAGCCAGCACAGGAAACTAGCACTCTTTTTCCCTACTGGTCTAGGCATCACCTTCCTTCCAAGGATGCAGCCAAGCCTAGCCTTGAACTTTGATCCTTCGGTCTCAACCCCTACACTGGATTTTGGGCATCCACTATTAGGGCTTTTCTGGGATTTAAGCCATTTTCTTTTCTGCTCAAGCTAAGAAGCTGCTCTGCCTGTCTTAGATTGTGCCTTCTCCTGGGGCAGAACCTGACAAGTGGATCTTTTGGACTCACAGCCAAAGGCTTAAGAGAGTATGTTATTTCTACAGAAACACTTGCCGTGAAAATCGCTGCCTAGGAACAGGTTTGTCTGGTGCAGTGTGAGTGCCAGGTCACTGTGCTAGGTAATTCGGGGAAGGTTGACAGGCTATGATAAGGGCCCAGATTCAGAAAGTAAAGAAGCAATGTGTGGCTTCAGCAGGGGTTGGTGGCACATGCTGCAGGCTCAGGCAGGTGGATGACCAATTCAGGCTTGCCAGGCCTGCAGAAAGTTCAAAGCCGGCCTAGGCAGACTTAATGATACCCTGTTTAGATTAAAAGTATGAAAGAGGTGGAAGGGGCAAGGAGGATGCTGGTCAGTAGAGAACTTACAAGTACACACCACACACACACAGCAACACACACAGTAACACATACACACATACAGTAACACACAAACATAGTAACACGCACACACACACACACACACACACACATATATATACACACACACACAAACTGCAATAAACACACAACACCCACAGTAACATACACACACACAGTAACACACACAGTAGCACATACACACATACAGTAACACATGCACATACACATACACACACACACTGCAATAAACACACAACACCCACAGTAACATACACACACACACAGTAACACATACACACATACAGTAACACACAAACATAGTAACATGCACACACACATACACACACACACTGCAATAAACACACAACACCCACAGTAACATACACACACACAGTAACACACACAGTAACATGCACACATATCACACAGGTACAGCAACACACAAAGTAACACACATACACATACCCACACAGCAACACACTCACCACACACAGCAATACACCATACCACACACACACACAGCAACACACATACATACAGTAACACATACCACACACATCGCCACATACATAGCTACACACATACACACACACACATGGACACATACACACACACACACACACACACACACACACACACACACCAAAAACAAGGAAGGAAGGGAGAGAGATAGGGAATGAAAAATAGGAAGGGAAATTTTGTACCATCACTGTGGAGTGGCATCTTCAAATTCTTTAACACATCCGCATAGGTATGTGTGTGCAGATAAAAGGAAAGCTCACAGGAGTTTGAAGCTGAAGAACACCTGGCAGCTTCTAGCTTATTGTCACTTCCATATTTAGCCAATTAAATGGACAATCATTTCCCCAACTCCACTATGCGGATCCTGCACATGCTTTGATTTTATTAAACAAAACCTTCTCTTAAATATGATGGCTCTGTGTATTTAAAAGTGTGCACATGTATGCACATATACATAGAATCATGTAGCCCTTGTCACCATCTCTCTCATCAGGTCTGTGTGCACGGCATAGTTCCACTGTGAATTTCCATCTCTGTCTAGTGCATCATCTCACCTTCCTCCCAGTGCCTGGGACTGCCTTGCATGGAATGTGTGGACTACCAATAGATGAGTTAACTGAGTATGGCTAGATAGGAGATGAATATAGACAGGGCAGCTAAGTACATCGTCCCAGCCAGGCATGCAATAGACAGCCTCACTGAGAGCCTTCTTATCCCCTAACACACTTAGCAACTACAGAATAGCAAAAACCTATATCCAAGTATTGCCTCTGACCTGAGCATTCCTGTGACTAGCAGACCAGACAGGCCTGTAGCCTGGGCACTGGGAGGTGGGTGGGGTGATGGAGGCAGCTCTTCCAACAGTGCTTATGCATGGGGGTCATCTGGGTTAGCTCAGGGCCCAGCTTGGTGCAGCAGCTGCAGGGTGAGCCTGAGCACCAGCCTTTCTCAGGCTCATGCCATGCTGTAGTCTTGAAAGCTAGCATCTTCTGTCTGGAACTGTTTGGGTGGGGACACAGATATCGATGTTTTAAACAAACTTTCCATGTGGTTCCTGTTTTGGGCTTATCTTGGAAGTATTGAGTTTGGGTGGTGGTTTGTATCATCGAGTAGTGGTTAAAAATCACCCTTTGTACTCCTATACTGATTCCAGGATCTCTACTGCAGGCCATGCTAGGGTCCAGGAGTTCAGACAGAACAACTGGGCTTCAAACAGTCAGTCAGAGACTGTTTATAAGTTCACCCAAGCTCATGCCTCTCTACACAACACAGTGTTTCCTGCACTAGAGAGGGTGGGGTGACTTGGATCCAGCTGAAGGCTTCCCAGGGCCTGTAGATGAACATAATGATTGGGGTTTTGATGTCAGTCTGATTAGATTGAGAAAGGCCTAAGAGTTAGTGAAGAAAGCCTCAGCCTGTGAGACTAAAGGGAGAGCATGTGTCCTTCATGTAGATGGCACCACCCAACAGGCTGGAGCCTAGATGGGATTTATCCCAACTTTACGATGGAGGAGGAAGAAGTTCAATGGTGCAGACTTCCTCTTTGCTTCCTGGCTGCCGTGATATGAACTGCTCTGTGCCACCAGGATGGACTTACCTGAAGCCAGCGCCCAAATCGGTCTCCTGCCTTAAGCTGTCAGGTATTTGTCACAACAATGAACATCTAACACAGCAAGCAGTCACTAAAAGTTTCACACTTGTCAGGCTTCTTAAATATATGTGTTTTCAATTTTTCTCCTGGTCTCTATAAATAAGCATGTTAAATCTGGGGAGATGGCTCAGTGGAGAGTGCCTGCTGCACAGTATGATGACCTGAGTTCAAGCCTCCAGGACCCACATAAAAGCTGGGTGTGGTTGTGCATGGCTATAACCCCAGCACCAGGGGAGGGCAGAGATAGCCAGATCTCCAGAATTCATTACCCAGCTGCTCTAGCATTTAAATGAGAGAGTCTTCTCAAAAAGTGGACAGCAATCAAGTAAGACACTAGCAGACAACTCCCAACCTCCGTAAACATGTGTGTACACACATGTGCACATATTCACATGAACTTGTACATATAATACACATTCACAGATGTACACACTAAACATGCTAAATTCAAAGGCTAAATATGTCCTTGAATCTTCCAGGAGGACTCTAACCTCCTATGATTTATCAAGTCTGTAAGAAACCCTCAGATTCTTCCCCTTACTACCATTGCTAAGGACCTTCCACCAAGGTTAGGAGGCAGAAGCTCAGCGTCTTTTTCAATGATGCTAACTACTTTCTGGTTTTGGTAGAAATAGAGCTTAATCCATTTACAGAAGGAGCAACTGACCCCGTGGAGACCTGAGGGAGGCCTAAAGGGGGGAAGCAGGAACAGAAATAGGAGCTGCAAAAATATTTCACTCCCATTGTGAACCATAGATATCTATTCTGCTCAGTAGAAACCACAAAATTATGATCTTATTGACCCTTGATCAACTACAACGTTAGCATTTCCCCCCAGATAAACCTTACAGTAACAAGTGTTTCACCACAAGAGAGATGATTGGCATTTGCTCAGATTTTCCAAGCTACAGATGAAAGAATAGGATGCTCCAGCACTTGTTTTTATATTTATTTGATCCTTGTGGGTCTATATTTGGATTTGGTTCAGGCCAAGACAAACTTTCTGGCAATGAGTGAAAGTCACCACCAGTGGCCATCGGTGAGGACTAGAGGGTGTGGAAGAGGCTTAACTGGACACCAGCTCACCATTCTTCCTGATGCATGTAGTCTAGTTTCAAAACCTTGTCCCTCATCATAAGCATATAGAGTGCCAGGAAGATGTGGGCTCCTCAAAGATGAAGACCTGATGAATCTGAGTTCTGACGTTCTCAGTGATATTAACAAGTTTTTCAAATACTCTCATGCCCAACACTGGTCTCCATGGTACTGCACCCACTCTTGGAAGAGTTTCCCATGCCAGGACTCTGCGAATAGAGGTGACAGGTGCTTTGTAAACCAGAGAGGACAATGTAAATATAAGGCATTTTAGTGGTATGCTTTAAATATATGCACCCATCGTGTTCATATGTTGGCACCTGAGACCCAACAGGATTATCAAAGAAATCAGGGGGCTGGAGAGATGGATCAGGGATTAAGAGCATGCATTGCTCTTGTAGAGGACCCAAGTTTGGTTCCCAGCATCCACATCTGACAGCTCACAACTACCTATAGCCCTAGCTCCAGAGTATCCAACTCCTCTGTATTCTGTCTGTCTGTCTGTCTGTCTGTCCATCACTTGTTGGGAGCCGACCTTGAGTTACATTCTCTTGCAGAATTGCTTACACCTTAGAACTCTAATTGAGCCTTATCTTGGTATACAGGAACCTGCTTAACAGGTGGTCTCTTCCACTCATTCCAGGTACTGAGTGCCCGGAAACTGAGATGGGCCTGGCCCAGGAACTAAGATAAGCAGACGTTTACTGTCTGATGTTTACTGTCTGGGATAATTACCAGGACCCCAGAGTTAGCAGAAGCTACCCCTCCCCATTTCCTCCCTGCCTGCTACCCCTCCCCATTTCCTCCCAGCTTTGCTTTAAATACTCTTTTTACATCAATAAAGTTAGACCTTGACAAATGCACTGCTTGGTCTCCTTCCTTCTTTCTCTCCCATTATTTTCAGGTTCTAGCCCACCTCGACCCACAAATAACTAGGCCCCCGCGGGTCGGGGCAATCACTCTTAAGACAATGTAGCAAGAAGCCTGCTGCAGACACTGAATAAGGTCCCTGTAACCTCATGTTTCTCCACCTCCAAAAAGAACAGTTCAATAACCTTAATGATCTCATGAACAAACATGGCCACATCAACCTCATGCCTATGTGGGGCTGAGTTCACAGTGCATGAGGAAATGCTAAAGCTAGTATTAGAGAAACACATTCCAGGAAAGGGTGAGTCTGGTGTTTTACAGGGGTTTGGGTCATTGTGGGAGTAGAGTTAGGTCACCAGAAGCAAGGCCTGAAGTGCTCAGAGGGTGTGAAGGGGTAGAGGAAGAGGGTGACTCAGAAGTGGGACACAGGCAAACACTGTGAATCAGGCAATGAAGCTGGACAGACGTCAGCCAGGTAGAGAGCAAGATGTACAAAAATGTCAACTCCTACTGGAAGACCCACACTAGAATCTTGGGAGAGCCACAGAAGCTCAAGGAGTAGGACTAACAGATAAGACTTCAGCGTCCAGCCAGAGGCACTGTGGATACTGAGGCCATGTTCCAGGCAAAACTGCGTTCCTCAACACAATGGATGAGCATTGGGAGTCATCTCTCAGTACATTCAAGGCTGTCTGAAATGGTGGATTCTGCTGATGAGAATGGTCCAGGCTCACTGTCTCTCAGGCCTTCAGAGTAGGAAGCTTAGGGTGGGAGGAATCAGAGTTCCTGGACAAAGTGTGCTATTGTCTTGGTCCTGCTATGTGACCCTCAGCAAAGTGCTTGGTCTCTCATATGCAATGTCATCACCTTCAAGATGAAAGTTCAGGAAGGAAAGATAGCCCCCAAGGCCTCCAGCAGTCTAGGCAGGTCATCAGCTATGGGGCAGCCAACATTTCCCATCCAGATGCTAACTCTGACTGTGTTATCTCCAGACTCTACACACCTGGTGTCCAGCCAAGCTAAGCAAAGGGAGTCTGGTGTCTCTCTGACAGTGGGGCAGCCTGTTTGTGGAGGTTCAGAGTCATATATCTTGGGCCATTGTGTACACTGCAGATAACACATAGGCTATCAACAGGGCTACTGTTGTCTTAGCAACAACAAGGGCCAGGTCTTTCTTGGAAAATAAGCTATGTGGAACCAGCATGTATGCTAATTTTAGCACTGTCAGCTTATGGCCTTGTACTTTCTGGGCCTCCATTTATTACTGAATAACACGGAATTGCCACTACCCAGTTGTTAGTCTACAGAAACAATTTAATATGATAGGAAGGTGAATTGGCATAAGCAAGGATTTTGTTTTGTCTTATTTTATTCTTTGTTTTTCTTTTTCAAGACAGGGTTTCTCTGGGTAGCCCTGGCTGTCCTAGAATTTGCTCTGTAGACCAGGCTGGTCTCAAACTGACAGAGATCTGCCTGCCTCTGCCTCTTGAGTGCTGTGATTAAAGGTGGGTGTGTGCCACCACCATCTGGCTCGTGTGTGTGTGTGTGTGTGTGTGTGTGTGTGTGTGTGTGTGTGTGATTTTAGTATAAAACCTTAGATACATTTCAATTCTTATTTTGTTTTTAAGAAATATGTATTGATTATTTTAATTGTGCTAAGCTACAACCTAGGTTCTCACACCCAGCAGTCAAGATGGCAGTCCTAGGAGATGTATTTATACATTCTGTGCTATTGCAATGAAATACCTGAGGCAGTCTAACTCTATGAAGAAAAGATATGTGAGCATAACTAACATCCAGACATCTGCGTGCGAAGGCTCTGAGGAGGTTCCCTTTTGGCTATGTCACCTCATGTCAAGTGACAATTACCAAGTTGTCATGGAGGCTTACCTACAATCCCACTACTCTACAGGCAGAGTCAGAGGAGCCGAAGGGCAAGCTCATCAGCCAGACTAGTCACATTAGTTACCTCTGGGTTCAGTGAGAGACCCTGCCTCAGTTAGTAAAGTAGGCAGTGCTTAAGAAAGACAGCAAATGTCAACCTCCGGCATCCACATACACACATGGGCCTAAAGACACGATCATATACCATATGCATATACATGCAAAATAAAAAAGAATTTCCCCATAGTCCCACTTCTCAAAATTTCCATGACAGCTTCTATATACCACTACCCTAAGGACAAACTTTCCAATGCTGGAACTGTGTAAACAAAGCATATTTGAATCCAAGCAAGTGCAAACTCCAGAGAGTTTCCTATACAACAGGTCAAGACTGCAGCCTCCCATACAACAGAACAGAGTTACACAGAGCATCACACAGGCTACTTTTAAGTCTGGGCACTGAGATCTTCTAAATCAGGTAAAGGGGAAACTCCAATCTGAGAAGGCTGTTAGACATTTTTGTCTGTAATGGAAAGATGGCCAGGGCCATTGTCTGAGTACACATCCCAGTGGTGCTGAGAATGAGTCTTAACAATACTGACATACCCACTTCCAAGGCTGAGCTGAGGGGCTGCTTGAGAAAATGAAGGTTGGGAGGTGTTAGACTTTACTTACAGCGTGGTCAACCAGTCAAATATGAGGAAGAATCGCCATGATACTTTTATGATATGAAAATGTTAAGCAGAAACATAGCTTTTATGTTGACAGATCTGACATACTGTCAAGATCATCATAGGGGTGTTGGTTCTGATAAAAGCCCAATGAAATGAGTCTAATGAGTTGTTTGTTGATAACATCTTGTAAAACTTCATTAATGACACAGGAATGACCAGTTTTATTACTGCCAAGTCTTCATACTTCAGACTTTCATAGTTGTCTGCAATGACATGAAAATTGGGCAAGTATAGATTTCATAGGCTGAATCAGAAGAGACTCTGACTCTTTACTTTTTAACCAATAAAATTAGCCACTTAATTTAATTTGCTCACTCCATTGCTTAACTATGAAAAGTCACAGGTCACTCATAGAAAAGAGATGGTATAAACTACAAATGAGAAAGAATATCTTTGAACTATAGGGGGAAATCTCATTTATGAAATAGCTCATAACTTTTAATCTCATTTCTGAAACATATGATGATTCCATCAGCCACCACAAATGTCTTATAGACACTTTAACAGGGTGAAGAGTTTGGTGAGTCAGGCTGGGCCACAGGGCTGTTGTGTCACTATCTTTAAATAGGAAATATACATTGAACATTTGAACTCAAAATTTATTGGTAAATCAAAACGGAGCAAGTTTCCCTCTTTGAAACTAACTGAATATGGGATCCCAATAGGCTGTTTTCTATTGTTAATGAGATCATCATAAAATCCCATCTTACCAGTTATATTTGAATGTTTTTTCCCATGAAATAAACACATAAGAAGATTGTTAAGAAGTCTATACATTGTCTGTCTACACTAAGCATAGAAGCAGAAGGATTGCCTACAGCTGAAGGGCTAGAAACTAAAAATGAAATTTTTTTTTAAGAAAAGAAATTCTCAGCATCAAGATTTGGATATTTACTCTTTTGGTATCCTTACAATGTTGCCCAGGCCCTGAGGTCTAGCACAGGGTGGCATAAGATGGCTCTGTAGTCATTGTGCCCTCAAGTCTGTCCCCAGGTTGATGGGAAATGTCCTTCTGTATGCTGTGAATATGTGTTTCTCTTATTGGTTGATAAATAAAGCTGTTTCGGCAAGTGGACAGGCAGGACATAGCTAAGCAGGGACTATTGGTGGGGCTTCCAGGCTAGAAGAAAGGCTGGAGAGGGAGATGCCATGTAGTTGATGAGTGAGTAACATGCCAGAGCATCATGGGTAAGCCACAACCCCCTGGAAATGCATAGTTTAATAATAGAAATGGGTTAATAATTAAGAGAGATCTAGATAATAAGAAGCCTGAGCCATTGACCAAGCAGTTTATGATTAATATATGCCTCTGTGTGTTTATTTGGGACTGAACAGCTGCAGGATCAGGTACCCTTCAATATGTATGTGTTGTGATTAAACCCCATCGTCATCTTGCCTGGGTTTATAATCACCTAGCAGATTGTAAGGCTGAGTGTTTCTGGGCATAATTCCAGAGAGAACCTTCAGTGTGATGGACATCATCTGTGGGCTGGGGAAAGAGGAAAGTAGTAGCGAGCAATTCTCTTCCACAGGCTTCTGCTTCCCTAGTGTCTGCCTGAGCACATGGGTCCACAACATCCTGAACACTGAAACTTAGCAGAAACAAATCCACATTTAAAGTTGTTTTTACCAGGTATTTGGCTACAGTGATAATAAAAATAACCAACATGCACCCCCATTGGGCCTCACTGACTACAACTACTTGTGTTAAGTGGTTTGAGAACTTCTTGAGTCATTGCCATTGGCCACCTTGGAGTTGAGGAAGGTATCAGGATCCCATATCTGACCACTGAGAGTATGGGGAACAACACAGAGTGCCTGTTAGCAAGGAATACAAGACAAGGCATACTGAGAAGCACCCAGAAGCAGAGCTCAGTCACAACTCACAGCTGAACCAGGGGAAGTAATTCTAAGGTCGCTGTTGATTTGTCTCTGCACATACGGATTGTGCAAGTACCTGCATGAGCACACACACACACACACACACACACACACACACGTACACACACACCCTGTGAGCATGCAACACTCACACACACAGATGAAAAATAAGAGTATTTTTTAAAAAGCCTCTTCAACATTTTTATGTAGTTTGAATTTCAACTCTTTATGAGGATGTGATTAAATTTTATGAGAACGTGTTCATAAAATATTGGGCAATGCAGCTACAAACCCTTCTGGAATGCTTGGTGCGACACTGTCCTTGACCCACCCACTATTTGTTCTCCTTCAGCTCACCACTTGTCTGAGATGTCTGACTCCACACTGACCAAGTCTCCCTGAACATCCACTGTCTTTGTGTCTGATTATGGTGAAGGTCTGAGAGATTATGTCATAGCATCACACTAAGGTCTGTGTACAATGTGCCATGACATGGGGTAAGAAAGGCCCAGATTGGAGAGAATGGAGCAGCCAGGCTACTCAGAACAAACCTCCTTCTGGCAGGAGGATTTGCATTTCATAAAATTGATTTGTCAGTTTATTGCCTGAGAATCAGGGCTCTGCAAGTCAGGCAGACAAAGGTGTTTGTCCTACAAAGCTGGGCAGGCAGTCATGGACTAGAGTGTGAACAGTACAAAACTAAAGTATCAGGAAGCAATGGGTGACATAATTTTTACATCATTAATGTGAGTTCGAGACCAGCCTGGTCTACAAGAGCTAGTTCCTAGACAGTTTTCATAAAACCAATATATATATAATTTTGTGGGTGGGGAACTGTATTAAAGTGCAGCAGCATTAGGAAGGTTGAGAGGTTCCTGAATTAGAGGAACACTCAGTGGGAACTCATCAAGGGTAGGAATACACCACCGTGTAATAGACACATGAATGGAGACAATACTGGGATACTGACGTAGGAAGCCTTTCTACTCTCTTGAAAAGGTTAATAGTTAACCAGGCAGGCACATCTTTCTGCTATCTGTGATTGCTTAGTAAATTATACAAATGGTTTGGTTCTGAGATAGCTTTAATGCAACTTTTATGAACTTTTATTTTAAACAAAACAACAAAATCTAGTTCAGGGATGGGAGCTGATCCAAACAGATGTTGTGGCTGAGAACCTGGATCTACTTCAGGTAGAATACCAGGCTGCTTAGCTCTGGATGGGGTATGTGTAAGGGCTGTGTCCATTCCTAAGCTGACTGCATAGCTCAGATGAGTTGCAGGGGAAGAAGTTCCTTTCTAAAGATCATTTAAAAAGAAACTCCTATACCATCATTTTTTTTCTTTCTTTTTTTAAGTTGGAAACTTAAATGGCTTCTTACAACCACTTGCAGCCCAAAGTAAGTGGCTTTTCTCCTACTGTTCTGTTCATATTTAAACAGCAGAATCTGTAGATCAGACCAACAGTGGACAAAATAGTAGAGTATATTGTATAGCAATTTCTAATGAATTAAAACATTCTATGTGGAGAGAGGCTACTTAAGACTCAGGAAGTAAGCTAACCTTACCAGGCTCAGGAGGAACAACTTACAAGGCTCAGAGATTTCCTGAAACTGACAATATTCATGAGACTCATCCCTCCCCCAAGTTATATACTGCTGAAGAGAGGAAGAAAACTCTCACCAGTCAAGCTGCCTGTAAGTTAGAAGAACAGCTTAAGGATGTGGTTCTCTCCAACCATGATTGTTGATTTGTGCTGGCAAACGTGATGAAAGGAACCCATCTTATTAGCAGGTCTTAAGGCTTTCACACTGACCACCAATCATCCTAATGTGAATTAGAGAATGATACAGTGTTGTAGACCTGCTGCCAAAAACTGACAAGGATTTATAGTGTTGGCAAATAAGTTGAAAACAGCCAGTCCTATGCAGGATGGGGGAACCTACATGTGTATGAACTTCCCCTGGGGCATTTTGACCTGTTTCGGTTCACAGTTTCAGAGGGCTCAGATCATGGTCTCTTGGTCTGTGCACTTGGGCATAGCACTATGGTGTCCCAAAGAAACCTGTCTTGCAACATCATTCATTACTGTAGCTCATAGAGTTCACAGCCTGGTAAAATCATTAATGACTTTTTTTTCTTTCAGGGAGGGCAAAAAGGGACCAGCAGCAGGATATTACCAACCACCCAATTCTAGCTGTCTATCTCCTCCAGCTGGGTTCTCCAAAAGTTTTCAGAACACCGCAAATTAGTACTGCTAGGAGGGGACATAGGAAGGCAAATGCTCAACACTTAAGCCTCCAGGGAAAATTTTGTATTCAAACCATTATAGTGTGTGCTAGCAATCAAAAAACAACAACCAATAAACATGTCTTTAAGGCCTTCAAACCCACCATCAATCAATGTAATGTAAATTAAGGAATGACACCGTGCCTTTAGACCTGCTGCCAAAAACTGACAAGGATTGCTGATTGGTAGTGTTGGCAATCCCACACAGGACAAGGAACCTACATGTGTATGAATTTCCCCTCAGGCATCTTGACAGTACCTATCAAAGCCTTCAATATGTTTACAGCCTTTGAAGTAAGAACATTTTCAGGATTTTATCCTAAGGAAATAATTAGAGAAACATGAACCATTTTTATGTGCCTGGGCCGTCTCTGTTGAGTTATTTGTACCATTAAAAGGGGGGAAATGGAGTCATTAACTGCATAACATTAGGTGTCTAGTTAAATAAATGAGGCTGTTCACAGACAGAAGACAATGTTAAACAGAAACTGTCTGCAGAGGCTATGTAGTTAGTGGAGGATGCTTACATTACACTGAGTGCAAGGACACCAATTGTGGGATAGAGAAGACAAAACAGCATTTAAATCCCAGGCTTATTAGCTTGGGAAATTACTTGACCTGTCAGAGCCTCGCCTCGGTTGCTTCATCTATACAATGGGAAGGGTGCATACCTTGCAGGATTGTGTTAGGGCTTAACTAGAATAAGGCATATAGAACCTTGTGTATAGGAAGGTAGTTCCATGGTAGATCACTTGCCATTCCCAGTAGTGTTGATTGGGGGGGCAGGACAGTGGCGGGGGGGGGCACATATAAAGTGCTTTGCTTGGAACACAGTGAACTTGCATTAACAATACTTAAAAATAGTCACCCAAATGTCGCCAGCATTTGATATCTTAATATGATAGTTAATCTAAATCGTCAATAGAGCTCTGGAATCATCTAGTAGACAAGCCCCCAGGAACACCTGTGAGGGATATTTTAGCCTTTGCATATGTCTGTGAGGAATTATGTTAATGAGGTTAATGGAGTTGGGAAGACTCACACTAAAACTGAATGGCACCACTTCCTAAACTTGGGTCCTAGGCTGTATTTAAAGAGGAGAGAGAGAGAGAGAGAGAGAGAGAGAGAGAGAGAGAGAGAGAGAGAGAGAGAGAGAGAGAGAGAGAGAGAGAGAGAGCACCAGCTTCCTGACTGCAGATGCCATGTGACCAGCTCTGCCATGGTGACATCCCGACTGTGATAAACTATACCCTTCAGTTGTGAGCCAAAATCAACAATTTTTCTCTCAAGTTGCTTTTGTCAGGCTATTGGTGGCAGGAAAAGAAACCGAGACACTTAGGTATTATATGCAAAAGAACTCTCAGTGATGTCAGTATTGTTTCAGTAAGGCTCCCATTTGAATCTGCTCTCAGAACTCTAATCTACTTTGTCATGTACGCTCCCCTCCAAGCATCCCAGGAAGCCTGCCCCTCAAGTACACTACAATTAGTTTCATTAATTTTCATCACTCAGCTCCTGCCACCGCATTTCTTTCAGATTTTCACTTATAACTTACTCACTCACTTGCCCATGTAAGAGAACTGCAAGTGTCCATTATTGTTTGAGCATCTGTGTGCTACCCAAACACACACTGGTGATTGGAGTCCATGCTTCCTTGGGGTTTATAATGTGCTGCACGGAAATAAACAGTTGCAAATGAGTATCAGATGTCAGGTGATGCAAGTTTCTCTGCTTTCATTTAACCTCAGAGATTAAAAGCAGCTGATGGGCTGCTGTGTGCCTGTGGGAGGGAGGAGCCTGCCACTGTGGGACGAACCATGGGAAGAAAGGCACGGATTCTCTACATCTTTTATTTTGGCTTGCTCAGTGTCAATTCTAATTGAACAACTAAGCTGGTTAGCCACCTACTGGCAAAGTGACAAGAGCTTTCGGCTCTCAATACTCTGTTGAATTTCCCAGGTCTCAGCTGAATTGACGTCCTTCCAACTTGTTATCCTGTGCAGGAAATGAACCCCACCATGAGCTAGAGTTTTCTAAGGCTTGTCCTCTTAGTTTCTCAGGTGTGGTTGCTCATAGTTGAATGTCGGGGCAAACATTAAGGTCAACTGGGGCCAGCTTTCCCAGTGTGTTCATGCAATTTTAGAAGGAGGCTTTTAGATCATTGAACCAACTCTGTCTTGCTGAAGATGGTCACAGAAAGAGTGAGTAGTAACATCTCAAAAATGGGGTTGTAGTCTTGTGGGAACTTCAGCACAGATTTGACATTTGAAATGATACTGGGAATCAAGACCTTCATTGTCTAATACAGGAAAAGCAAGAGAGAATTGGCTCAGTTGTGCCTAACTCTAGGGCGTGACTGCGGCCTCACCTCTAACCCATTTTACTATGTTCAGCTGTGAAATATTTAAACCAAATAACTCAAAATGTGTGCAAAACTACACATTCCCATCCACAGTAAATCTAGAAGCACGAAGGCTTTCAGAGCATGGTGTTTGAAGGTATTTCTGATTCCTCAAATCCAGTCAGTCCCCTTTGCCTTCTTCCCACATCCTCATTCTTCCTGATGACCCCACCCATGGCTGTCCCTTTATTGGACCCATTCTTCATTTCCATTTTTCTAATCCTCTTCCTCCTCCTCCTCCTCCTCCTCCTCCTCCTCCTCCTCCTCCTCCTCCTCCTTCTTTCAGTAGCTACTTTTTCCTTACTCTCAGCCCCTTGCAGCCTGGGGGAATATGTGCCTCAAGATTTCCTAGCCATGGAGATTGGTGAGCGCTGGATCTCAACTGTCACAGATGACTCAGTATTTCCACCAATGAAGGGAGAGGCCAAGAAACAGATAGAAGCGTATGGTTCTATTGGAGTCTCATGCAAGCCAAACTGGAATCCAGAATTGAAATCATAACCACTGAGTTATAAAGCACTATAAATTGAAACATCATCATCTCCATTCTTAATCCAGCTTGGAACAGCATGGTTTCTCTGTCTTGAAAACAAAGGAAGTGCTACCTATCAAAGTGTTACAATAAACACACATACTCTGACTCTAACCTCTGTGGTAGTCAGATCCTCTAGAGCAGTGGTTCTCAACCTTCCTAATGCTACAACCCTTTAATACAGTTCCTCATTCTATGGAGACCCCCAACCATAAAACTATTCCTTTGCTACTTCATAACTGTAATTTTCTACTGTTATGAATCATAATGTAGATATCTGATATGCAAGATATCTAATATTCAAACCCCCAAAGGGGTCATAACCTCCAAATTGAGAACCACTTCTCTAGAGGAACAGAACTCAGAGTGAGCATATATCCAAAGGGAACTCATTAGATAGGGTGTCTGCAACCAGAGAGGCTGAGAACCCAGGAGCTGCTTAGTCCATGAGGCTGGAGGCTGAAGAGGCTAGATTCCAACATCAGTAAAGCATCTTCTAAAAGTACTTGTTTAAGATATTCAAATCCTACTGCATCACTCTTGTTGTATGAAAAACTGACTAGATCTACTGACGAGGTTAATTTTTTTTTATTTTTTTCTATGTGTATGTTTATATATTGGTGCTTAAATATGTGTATGGGCACCACATGTGCATACAGGTGCCCTTGAAAGCCAGAAGAGGGTGTTGCTCCCATGTAAATGGGGTTATAGATAGTGAATTGACCAATGGAGGTGCTCAGAACTGAACTCAGGTACTCTATGAGAACAGCAAGCACTTTTAATCTCTGAGCCATCTCTCCAGCCTCCAAAGTAGTTAATATCACAGGGCTGGGGATATAGTTTTTGACAGAGGGGTTGCTTACCATTCACAAGGCTCTGGGTTCAATCCTCAGCACTGAGAAGAGGAAGGAGGGGGATGGTGGGTAAGTGACTAGGTTCTGGAATCAAGGGGAATGTGAACGAGTGAGGTTCTAGAATTGAGAAGACCACACACACACACACACACACACACACACACAAATGGCCAGAGAACTAACTCCTCAATCAAAAAAGAAAATGGGTCTCTGAATTACATACAATTGGATAAAGATTTGTCAAAATTCAGCTTATGCATTTATTTGCATATTATCACATATCAAGTAATAGACAGTGAAAGTCCCTCAAACAGTGAGACCCAAAGTGTGCTGTTTAGGGTGACTAAAATCACCTGGCATTTGGGACAGCATTTTCACAGTTGGTCTGACCACCAGGTGGGAAGGTAAGTCCCCCATAGAGTGTCTTTCAGGACCTCTAGAGTCACAAACACTGTGGGACATAACAGCCCTTCAAAAAATGTGGCCCTTTCCACTTACTCACTTTTATCCTTTAAAAGAAAATGTCATCAAGTATGCTTAGAACCATTATGAGAAATCCCTTCCTGGCTTTAGAATGGGCAGGTTCATAGAGGTCAGGAAATGATTAGGCATTTTTTCTCTAAGGTACAGCTGAGGCACAGGGCTTGTGTTTTGACAAGGCTGTGGAACTCCCAAGTCTGATGGTGTGATTCAGACCTGAAGCAGATCCTTTGTTTCTGGGGCAGCAGCATTGCCATCCCCCCACACACTGGTGACAAACACAAGAGCTTGGGACCCTCACTAGACCTGCCAGGCTGGCATCTAGGGTCACTTGGGCCAGCAGTGTGTATTTGAGCAAGATTCCAAGGGGTCTGATGAGCCAAACTGAGGACCACTGTCCAAGAAGCATTCTGTGTTTCCAACAGATCTTCATGTCGGACAGTGACAACAGGTCCTCAACAGAAGTTTGGTGTTTGTTCTTAGAGCTTCCGGAGCTCACTGATGCTCCTCCACTTTCTAGAAAAAAATTAAAAAAAAAAAAAAAAAGGAGAGTAGGTCATTTATAAAGCATAAGAAAGTCCCCCCCTGGACTCATCCTAGTTTGCTGGTTGCTCATCGGACACAGGCTGGTGGTCCTTACTCAGCAGCTCTAAGAGATAATGTTGGGAGGTGAATCCCCACATAAAAATGGCTGCTTAGAAGGGGTCAAGACCAGCCTGGGAAACCCACACAAACAGCTGACCTAAACTAGGGGGAGCTCATTGACCCCAGACTGACAGCTTGAAAACTAGCACAGGACAGAACCAGGGCCCCTGCAAGTGGGTGTCAGTTAGGAAGCCTAGGCAGTCTGTGGGGCCTCTGGTAGTGGATCAGTATTTATCCCTAGTATATGAATGGACATTGGGAGCCCATTCCCTTTAGAGGGATACTCTCTCAGCCTAGACACACGGTGGAGGGCCTAGACCCTGCCCCAAATGCTGTGACAGACTTTGATGATTCCCCCATGGAAAGCCTCATCCTTTCTATGGACCAGAAGAGGGATGGGATGGGGGTCAGTTGGGGGAGGCATGGGAGGATGGGAGGGAGGGGGAACTGGGATTGATATATAAAATGACATTGTTTTTAATTAAAAAAAAAAAAAGAATTAACAACAACAGCAAAAAAGGCTGCTTAGGGTTGAGTTGCCCTGACCTTCTGCAGCCTGAAAGAGGGATCCCTGTCTGTCCTTATTCCCAGCCTCGTGTCCACAGAGCAAGCTGTTGTCCTGGGAATGTGCTATGTTTGCCCGTTAGAGGTAGGACGAAAGTAGCTACTAACAAATAATGCCCCCACCTGTGTGTTTCTCAAATTATGCTCCATGACCCTGAGCTATTTTTCAAAATACAGATCGCCTGGTCTCTCATCAAAAAAGACACAGAATCAGAACTTCCTGGATTGGGCCACTGCACTCTTCATTTTGATAAATATATTCTATATATCTTATGAACATATGTTTGATATCCATTGATCTACAGCCTGGCTTGACTTCTCTTTCAGGCTTTTGTTGTTTGGTTTTTTTTGTTTGTTTGTTTGGTTTTGTTTGATTTTGGTTTTGGTTTTCTGTTTTCCTTTTGTATATTATCTGCCTCTATTAATCAGAACTGGGCCTACAGAAAGAATAGAAACTTGGAAATAAACTGAAACACACACAGCTTCGAGTCTCAAATGTAGCAGGAATCAAAGGGTAAGAAGACTTTGAAAAGTGTTTGAATTTACTTGAAACTCAGTTTTCTTACCTGTAAACCCAGGGAGTTAAAAGCCAAACTAGAGGGCCCTGGGGAGGATAAATGAGAACTGTGAGGTAACCATCAGACATCAGAGAACTGTTAAAGATTCACTCCATGGACTGGAGAGATGACTCAATAGCTGAGGGCACTGGCTGCTCTTCCAGAGGACTTGGGTTCAATTCCCAGCACATACATAGCAGCTCACAACTGTCTGTGACTCTAGTTTGTAGGGTAGGTGATTCAATACTCTCTCCTGGCATCTGTGCACACAAGGCATGCATGTGGTGTACAGACATACGTACAGGCAAAACACCCATGTTTCTAGGAAGTGAATATTTAAGAATTTAAAAAGAGATTCTTTTTCAAACATTTCTTTCCAAGAGAAGAATGGAGGGAAGGAAGAACTGAAAATGGAAAGTGGGGAGAGGAAGGAAGGGAGGGGGATGGGGCAGGGGGTACCCAATAATTTTGGCTTGGGTAGAAGAGCTGGAGAGCCAGAAGACCACTCAAACTCCTCTGCTTCCAGACACCATGCAGGAAGGTAACTGGAGCTCTGGTTAAATTCCCACTGTTCCTGGAGAAACTGAGGTCCCCTTTGGATCCTTAGTGTCATTAATAAAGGAGTTTTAAAATGTTCTCAGGAAGGGGCTTGATAATAATTTTATTTGAGTTTGAGAGAAAAAAAACAGGGTAGGCAAGCTGTAGATCTTGGCAGCTGCCTGGCAGAGGTTATGGAGACAGGAAAAGAGGCCAGGCTTTTTGCAAGGGTGGACATCAAACAAGAAATGGAGCGGATGAGCCTTCAGAGAATGAGAAGCCCCACATTGTCAGGTAAAACAGGCTTAGGAGCCAAGGACCTGAGCTAGGTCCCACAGAACTGCAGGTGATTAAAGACAGACAGCTTATCAAGACGGAGGAAAGAGCCTGATCCTTTTTATAGGACATTTATACAATACCCTCCTCTCCAAGTTTGTATATGGTGGGCTTTCCCCACACATGCTCTGTCGGTAGAAGTCCAGGCCCTGAAAGCTCTGCATTGTTCCTCTGTGAGCTGAACTGAGCGTGCTCTGTTTGTTGTCGGAAGTCTAGGTAGCGAAAAGCTCAGCTTTCCCCTGCCAACCGGCTTCTTTCAATCATTAGTCTTTATGTTTGGGTCTTTAGCCCCATGAATTCTCCTGTTAGACCAACATATAGCCCTGTACAGATATAAAAGCTTTCGATGTGATAGATTCTGCCGCATAGCTTGGGTAGTAAGTCCAAGGGGTTTCAACAGACAGGACCCTCAAGTAGAAGCACGGGGTTGTTGCTTCCGGGTTTTTAATGCTAAAAGGGATGACTCAGCTTTCTATGTCCTCTAGCCAGTAAACCATGCCCCCAATTATCTAGCTATGAGTCTGACAAAAGCAACTAAAAAAACCTGTCTGCCCTCTGTGGCGACACAAGTCCTGGTCCAGCTTTTAATGGCTTTCGTTGTTCTGTAGGGATGATGATGGTGTTCTTTGTTTTGAATGTCAGCTTTGATTCCAGTCTCAGATAGGGCCCGAGGACAAACCATTAAACCCGACTCCATGTGTGTCGCAAGAAGGAGGGTGGGTATTCTGTGGCCTGGGAGAGCTGAAGATCTGAAGATCAAATCAAATGGCCAGGTCACTGATGACAGCACAGGCCCTACACACCAAAGAGCTGGCCTGAGAAAGTTCACAGTCCTTCTTTGGAAGGCCCTAATTCCAGACAGCAAAATACACTGATCACTTTGCATCCACACTTCTGCTAAGACACCCATTACAGTCCACAGAGTCTAGGAATCGAGGGAGGGCATACTCAGTGGAAACCAGCATGCCAGAACATTTTTGATTTGTCAGAGTCGTATGGGAAATAAATAGTCCCAGGATAATATTGCTACAAAATTAGTGGTATCTTTTCCTCTTGTTCAATATTGAAACATAGAGAACAAGTGTCTCTTTTCCCTCTGCAAAAATCAAATATGCTAATATGCACTAACGTATCCAGTTCTTCAAACACAAATTTGCCTGGCCCTTTGAAAGCATACGTACAAAGTGATGATATTTCATACATGGGTGTGACCTCCATTATGTCAGGGTGTGTTCATAATTACCCTAAAGGTAACAATTTCCATGGAATAAATGCCCTAATAGCAATAAAAGAAGACGCCCCAGTAATATAATTTTTATGGGCCCTTTCCTGCCTGTGTTGTCTTGATAAAAAATATATCTGGTGAAGCTCAGAGCACAGCTCCTAGAAAGACTCTAGAATTTGGCCCTAGGGTCTTATCTATGAGCCTAGAACATCCCCTCCTTACCACAAGCTGGTCTCTTCACATAGAGTCCAGTGTGAGAAACTCTGACTTCTAGAACTTTCTCTTCCTTGTCAGAGAAATGGGCAGCTGGGAAACTCTGACCTCTACAACTTTTCTTTCGGGGAAAATCCTTGCTAGATCATTTCTAAGTAGAAAAGTGCTCTACAGTGACTTAGGGGCTTTCTGTGGCCCCTGAATCCCGCCTGAAGTGACAGCATGTAAGGGTGGTGAGGAGGAAGAGTTGACTGAGCATGAGGTAAAGAATGGGCACTTGCCATGTGCCACGCACCATCATAGCACACAGATGATTTATGCTTTTCCAGAAATGGCTTCTTGGAAAGATGTGTGTGTCAGTCCTGGGTCCCGAGGAGCCAGTGTGTGACTTGAGTATTAACCCCAGCGTATGTAAAGCTGGGTGTGGTACTGCATGTCTATAATCCCAGAACCAGGGCAGCTGAAACAGGTGGCTGGCAAGTTCCAGGCAAGGATGGGCTACAGAGCAAGACCCTGGTTTTGCTGTAAAGAGTGGGGTAAAGAGACTGAGAAACTTGGAAAAACATAGAGCCAAATCCTTTCTGTATTTCAGAGACCAGATGGTAGGAGTTGCATGAGGCTCAGTCTGGACTCTAAAGGGTGATATTGAAAATGGCCAGTAGATACCCAGCCATGCCTTTAGCGCTCACAGCATTGTAATTAAATGTGTTAGTCACCTCTCTCCACTCTGCTTTTCTCTGTTCATAGTAAGTCAGAGCCTATGATTATTTTATTTGTCATTTCCTCTGCTTTCTGATTTGAGCAAACTGCATATACAAAGGGAGTGTAGACATTGGCCTTACTCATGACTTTATCCCCAGTGCCAAGCATGCCTGAGTAGGCGGTCAGTTAATATTTGTGGACTTAATTACATGGAGATGGCTCTTGGGGGCAGACATCAAAAGGATGCCTCCATAATATTGTTTGTAACTCTTGAAAGAGCAGAAATGGTAACTGATCCGACAGGCTCACCAACACAGATTCAAATTTAAATATCACACATTTATTGTAGTTGGACTATTTAGGACCTGGGAGCAGAGGGGAGGTACAAATTCTCTTATTGTGTCTCGGGGGGGGGGGGGTGTTACATAAAGTCATGAAGAAACGAGAGGACTATACTTACTTCTTGTGGTGTTGGTATGGAGTCATGCTAAATAGGGTCAATGGGAATGTTTGCAGTGTGGCATCTTCTCTTTGTCCAAGTGCCCCTTCCAAACAAGTAAGGGTGAGTCTGCCAGTGTTGGGGTGTGAGATCTAAGCGCTGATGTCAAGAAAAGAGGAGGGCTGTAGGAGATGAAGAGTTTGAAGAGACTGTGAGCATTATAGGAAAATAAGACATAATTTATCCACCCCAAGTGAAGGCTGCTAGGCAGGCTAGGTACCTTGCAGGTACCTAGCATTCACATGCAGCCACAGGTATACATGCAGATGGTCTCATAACCTACTTAGAGGGCAGGTATGCAGGGCTCCAAGCAGACACATACAGGCAAGCTGGTGAAGGCAAAGGAAAAAAAAAAAAACCAAAACCAAACCAAAACAATAACAACAACAAACCCCACAAAAAACAAAACCTTTCATTTCAAGGTTGTGTTCATACAGAATCACATAAAACTGGCATTCTTCCAGAAACAGTAATATAACACTATATCACTGCTTACTTTGGGGCTCCCTACACATCCTGTGTAGGTATTTTATTCCAACTCATTGAACCCCAGATGTTCAAGCCTTAGCCATCTTAGTCCAACCAGATACTGATATTGGTGTAGCGTAAACTGGCCCTTATGCTCCTTTGCTCCCAACCCAGGGATTAGGGCCAAGAGAACTGGCATGTGCCCCTAGGATCTCTCCCCATCCTAGAGTGCAGGTGAGCTAAGGCCGAGCAGCTTCAATTGGGGACCTTCCCAAGGTGGCCTAAGGAAAGGCCACTCCTTAGAGATCATAGCATGAACCAGGTGCAACAAAGGGCAGAAAATATTTCTGACACTGTTGAACAGTAGCCGTGTCTCCATTTCCCAAGGGAAGGAAGTGAAGTTTGGTCCCACTGTTTAAGGCTTTCTAATGTCTCATGTAGGCTTTTGGATGTGAATACAGGATTGACTAGTAAGTCTCATTTCTAGGTATTGGGGAATTGACATCTTAGTGACTTTTTCTGGTGTTGTGACAAGACACCCTGAGAAAACACCTTAAAGGAGAATAAGTTTATTTGTGCTCATAGTTCAAGCGTACAATCTGTCATGGTGTAGAAGTCTGGCTGACAGAAGCTTGAGTCAGCTGGCCAAGCTGTGTCTATGATCAGTAACAGAGAACAATGAGCTCCAGTGCTCGGCCAGCTACTGCTTTTTATTCAGCCCAAGACTCAAACTGAAGGAATGGTGCCACCCTCTATGGGGGCAAATCTTCTCACCTAACCTGGCTTGTTCAGAGATAAATCTAACCCAAATGCTGGGTGTACCCAGAAGCTCTTTCTTTAGGTTGTTCTAGATCCCACCAGGATGAGAAGCAACACTGAGCATCATAGGAGGCATGTTTGCAGGATGGCATCCTATGAAACACCAAGGCAGACTGTATCTCTGAGAGTATCCCATTAGATTTAAGGTGTTTTAATTTTTGCAATTCTAGTAGTCTGTCTTCTAACTCCCATCCTGCCTCCAGCTCCACCAGCTCAGAAGCAAGTTTGAACTTGCACACTAGAGAGTGGAGGGCTTAGGGCAGGACTCTTTGAATCCCTCTATTTTCTAAGATGTAAAAGTGACACAGTTCTTCTTAATCCTTGGTATTCTGAGGAAGCTCACAGTAGTAGTAAGAACAGGTGAGTGTGATGGCATAAACCTGTAATCCCATGTCTGCAGAAGCTGAGGCAAAAGTATCTTGAATTCAAGGCCAGCCTGAACTATGGAGTCATATCCTGTCTCAGAAACACATACATGCACACACACACACACACACACACACACACACACACACACACACACACACACCCCCTATGGAGTCATATCCCATGTCAGAAACACACACCAAACATGCATGCATGCAAGCACACATGTACACAAAAACAAAACAGGAATTTGATGCTTTGAAAAGATCACAACTTACCTAACGGAAGATTATTTTTTTTTCCTAAGAAAGGAATACTTAAGTTTCCATGCCTGGTTCTTGCTAGTGATCAAAGGTTGCCTTTTAGAGTTTTAAATCTGCAAAAAGCCACATACTCTCCTGCTGCCTTTCCCTAGCTCCTCCAAGTTATCTGCTGTGCACACATCAGTCATTTTTAGCACTGGAACTGTGTGTGCCCTTCCTTCTCTTAGCCTCTTTCAACTAATTGGGTTTGAGGGAAGAAATCAGAAGTTTGGAAACGTTTACTGGCCAGTATTCATTCTCCCTTTGCAAGTATGGCGTCCTCTTCCCCTGTTAAAACAAAAACAAACAAAACAAACCCCAAAACTCTTCAGACAGAGCCCAGGCCATAAGCATCCGAAGCTGCCGGGCTAATGGTGTGCACTTTGTTCTCAGAGTCGACAAACACCTTAAGCACTTAACTGGAGCCCATGTTCATTGCGGGTGGGAGCCTGTGGTTTCCAGGCAGAATAAGTGCACCTGACTCCTAGTGCCCAGTCTGCCAACGATAAGGCTGTCTGGAGTCTCCACACTCCCCTAAGTGCTGGCTGTCAGGCGGGAGCTGGGCACCTCCTGCAGAACAAAGAGTGTTGTTTTTAAATGACTACTCCATGTGAAGAGGTTTCCAAGTGCACTAATGCTAAGGGTGTTTAAACACAGTAATGGGCTATCTTTCAAATGCCTTTTTAGTTGGCAACTTAATAATCTCCCTCTTGTTCAAATATTATTTACACCACAGCACATCTGATACCTTCCAAAAGTTAAACAAGTCATTCAGGGAAGTGGGATGGAGCTGTGACAAGCTGAATAGATGCTCTAAAAGGTCCCACTCATTTCTTCATGTCTGGCATGGTATCCCATTCCCATATCCTTTCTCTTTCCTACTTAGGGGACATTTTGCCTATAGATAAGTAGGGGGTGGGTGGGGTGAGGGAAAGACGTGCAATTGCATTTTGCAGGCAAGGTCTTGACCATATAAGCAGCATTTTGTACATACAGCATATCTTTTTTTTTTTTTTTCTAGCTGAGGCTCCAGAAATCAGACCTAGAGGAGATTAATGAACATGTGAATATTCTATTCAATCAAAGCACAGAAGTGAAAAGTTAAAATATGGAACAGAGAGGAAGTCAGAAAGACCATTACTCCCGAGATCTCCAAGATATTCAGGGCTGGCTGTGGCTATCTGTGTGACACCAAAGTCACCTCAGCCATCCAAGAAATACTTTCGCTTTCTTTCTCTGGCTATAGCTTTCCTAGCATGTAAGATGAGCTAAGTCTTCATCTCCCCTGTGTTTCGAAAGTCTCCTTGGCTATGGAAATAAATGGGCACGAGGTAACAGAGGGAGGAAAGTGGTAACTATGGAGAAAGCCTTGTGAGCTGCCTCCAGCCTGGGCTTTCCTAAAGCTCGTCCTCAGATCATGAACAAGTCACAGGGGCCTTTGTTCTCTTAGCTGTCATGTGAAGGTGACAGAATCATGAGTGTCCTCTGTGAAGATATTTGGCAGAATACTGAAGCAACATTGCAGTGGGGGTCATCCCTCTATGATGACCTATTGCAGCAGCCTGTTAGTGGCATCAGCTCCAAAGATGAACAGCCACCAGACATGACCAGTTTGTATTGGGGCTGGGCCATGGTGGGCATTGCTAAACTTAGTCATTCTGCCCTTCAGAGATGGGGTACTGCAAACCCGGAATCTCACTTGTGCTCCAAAGCATGACTCTCCAGCCAAAAACAAACAAAAACCCAAGAGACACAAGCAAAGCATAACCGCCAACTCCAGTATTCTGATGTGCTAGAGAGGTCCAGGTGGGTCACTATCATGAGTCCTTCTTTCTCCTCTAAGGCCAGTCACAGATTACCTATGACTCTGGCTGCCCCCCAAGACTCTGGTTCCCCACAAGTTCTGGTAAAGTAAAAGGACACTGTCACCATCTGTAGGCCAGGACCAGAGTATAGGTTTCCTTCCCTATGCACAGAGCCATTGTAGTGAAGGCAAGAAGTCCTTACAGACCAGTTTCATCATGGGGAAGTATTAGCACTGAATTGGCATAGGGAAGAAAAGGCAGTGTTCCGTTAGGAAAGAGGGCAATTTTCTAGTCCTTGGCATCTGGAAGGGGCCTTCAGCCCAGGCTGGACGTTTTGAAAGTCCTTCACAGCTGTTGGCATGAGAATTTCTCTGGCCTGAGTGGATGCCATTTGATCCCAGAGCTGGGGGGTGGGGAGCAACCTTGAACGTCGCTTCAAAAGCCGTTCAGGTGCCACATCTGGTCTTCAGCTTATAAGTCTGGTACACGCAAACTGGGGACATTGTCCTTCCAGTTCTGGAGCTGCTACTGAGATCTCAGGATGGCAGGTGGTCTGCCCCTTCCAACCTGCCTAGGCACAGTGACCATTCTGTTATAGGCTGCTGGCTGGCTATGGTTGGGTCTGCTTATCTACACCCAGGCTCCACACCAACGCCCACTCCGGGAGGCAACAGGCCAGGCTGGACTCTCTGTGCTGTTGCCCATGCTGTGTCATGTCTTCCAAAGTTCAGCTAAAGTTGTTCAGGTAATAAATTCCTCAGTCCACTCTGCTTGGGGCTCCCTGGCTCTTGACAGAAAATAGCACTCACGTCCCTCATTTCCGTCTCTCTCAGCCACAGCTTGCCCAGCCCAACCCAAGCCAGATCAGGCCAGCTGTGGTGCAGGCCAGCCCGGGGTTCTGAGCATGCATATGAAGTGCATGCCAGACCATTATGGCAGGGTCAAGGTCAGCATTTAAAGTTACATGAAGTTGCTAAGTGGTTGCCTAGACTGTTGGAGCACATTTCTATGTAGGACACTGACCAGGTGGGGGAGGCGTAGGGGAATAATTGTCAGGGTTAGGATTCAATGAGCATGGCTAAAATTCTCAGTCCTATTGATTCATAGCACCGAGGATTCTTCTTGGCCCTGAAAGCTGTTTTGCCCTCATTTGGGCAAACAACTCTAAGTCAAAGTCGGATAAGCGTCACTTTCCGTTCACTCCATTTCCTAGGTCTCAGCGTATGCAGCAGGGAGGCACAATGTCTCTTTTATAATTTTCTCCAGCAGCCCAGTGCTGCCAGCAAGAAAAATTACAGCCTCCACCGTCACTAAATCCAAAAGCCCAATCCAATGACCTTTGCTTGGAGACAAAATTTCTCACTGCTGCACCAAAAACAATCCGGCAAAGGGCTTTGATACTGAAAAGTATTAAAAGAAAACAACACACAAAACAAACAAACAGTTAGCCCAGCCCAGCCCAGCCCAGCCTAGGTTCAAGAGAGCTTCGTTTCATGTGGTTCCCTTAGAGCCTACATGCTGTGACAGGTTCAGAATGTCTCCGGCTGGAGAACACTGCCATTTGATGTTTGGAGAAGTAAAGCTGACCGCCCAGCACAGAACTGTATTCAGTATCCACAAGGGGCCCCGCCCCTGCCTGGAAACCTGCCCACCTTTTCAGTCAGGCTTGCAACTCCCATCTCTTTGAGCTCATCCTTCAAAGCAATAGGAGGGGCAGGGCTAAGACAGAAAACTATGGTGTGGGTCTGAGGGGTGGGCACTGTCAGTGTATAGACATATCAATTGGTTCTACATGCAGTGGCCAGAATGTCTCTCAAAGACACTTTCGTTGGAGACCCTTCCTCCTTAAATGACCATTCCCCGAAGGGACTGAGGCCAGATTGATTATGTGTTGCCAAGGCCCGAGGAGAGGAATAGGAAAACCGAAACTAAACCAAAACAAAAACCTGAGGGTTCCATCAAGGTTGGGGAACTGTGGACCTTATGGCTGTTCTCTGACAGGTGTATACACTGGATCCACTATAGCTCTGGGCATATGCCGTGTATCTTCGCTTTACACTAGCAAAGCATGGTGCCAGCAGAAGAAGACCACTCATTACCTCCTGTTGTCATCTTGAAGTATCTGGGTTGCCTTAGGCATTTTGGGTGTGACATATCACCTTGTTAAATGTCTATGAAGGGCAGCAAGGCAGCTGTGGTGTCCGCAGACTTCTTTCCCAAGTATGATCTCCCTGGAATTCTTAGATAGCTAAGGGCCTTCAGATGGGGTGAACATCCTACCTGCACAGGTAGAGGCACCTGTGAGTCAAGGAGATGGAAACTTTGTGGTCAGCTCTTTCCATTTGAACCGCAGCTCTTTACACATGGAAGGATGCTGGGAATGATCAGTCCTAACAGTCCCTGTGAAGCCCCAGATCCCACAATCATGCTAGATGGTTGTACTCAGGCCCAGAGCACAAGGTTAGAGCCAATGGTTGTCACAAAAGGTCTACTCTGCAAACACAAAGATTTCTGATGATGGTCTTGGTGTCCTATCATTCAAGGAGACTCTCTAAGCTTGTATAAGGGAAACCCAAACTCTAGCCTAAAAAGACAAGGAATTAAAGAGGGAGAAAAGAACAGCGTGCTAACAAATATCCCTCAACATGGGGAAAGAGGACTTCTCAAACAAAAGCCAGTGGGAGTAGGAGGCCCCTCCTAGACTGCATGACTAGCCCTTGGAATTGGTCAACTGGCATTTGATTCTTGCCATTAGCCATGAAGGACCACAGTGCCCATCAGTACCAAGATAACAGGTATTGTTAGATGCGTGTCTACTTCCTTCACCAGCATGGCCTGCACATATGGGGTCAGTAGCTCTGCTGAAAGGAGCTGGCTTAAAGCCATGTCAGGAGAAATCTGCTTCAGAGAGACTTCTGTGGAGAGTCAGGAAAGGAGGGGAAATCTGGTGGCCAGGTAGAGGCCTAAGTGACAGGAGTCACAGTGGGAGGTTCACAGCCAGAGACTAGCGTGAAGCCTCAACACTGTCCCATGTTGTGCAGAGGACAAAACATAAATAAAAGATTGTCCTAAACCCGGTCTTCTCACCATCCCTGGAAAAGACCAGAAACAGGGCTTGGTGAGTAAAGAGGAGGGAGGAAAGTCAACTGCTGGAGTGACAGAAAGCCAGTCACACCCCTTGCCTCACTGTCATCTTCGGAAGGGAAGCACTCCAGCCTTCACTCAAATTCAGAGTGCAGATTATTGCATAGAGCTCTTTTAATTACTCAGAAAAGATGAAATAAAAGGCCTTGGAAGAGCTATATGATCTGCTTGAGATTTCACCTCAGGACACTTAATAACTAATCTTGATAACTTCAGTGAGGTAGATGGAAGAACACACACACACACACACACACACACACACACACACACACACATTCACTCACGCACTGCATCCTATTTGGCAGAGGTTCACACTATGAATAGAGGATCTCATCAGTCCTCCTGGAGACCACTGTGAGTAGAGAAATAAAGGGAGGTGGCACAGTTTGCTCAGGTTGCTCTAAGAAAGCACTGAAGACTGGGGTGGGGGTTCTCTCAGCAGCTGAATCCCTCATAGTTTGGGGCGCTCTGTAAGTGCTCCTTTGGCTCCAGGAGCTGAATTTGATGTTGAAGTTCAGTCACACACACATGGAAATGGTTAAGTTAGTAGGGATTCTGGCCTTTGTAAAAGCACCTGAAGGACTTGCTTTTCCCCTTTGTCTCTTCCTTCTGGGGACAGAGGGTTTGTCTCTGTCTCTTTTGCCCACCCTCATGTGGGGCATATATCACCTTGAAAGCTGGGGGCAGCAGGCGGCTGAGTCATAAACTCTCTGAATTTGACCTTGGATTCCCCATTCTTCAGAACAATGAGAAGTAAGTTAATGTAATGATAAATTACCTAGTCTCAGGTACTTTATTCTAACACCACAAAGGGACTAAGACAAAGACCAACTCCAAATACAGCACATCATGAAGTAGAGAACATCAAGACTTCTATATATGATTTGGGGTATAGCCCAATGAAATTTTAAAAGGTGAAAGATTTGTACATGTTCACTAAGAGAAGGTGTGTGTGTGTGTGTGTGTGTGTGTGTGTGTGTGTGTGTGCGTGCATTCTTTTGGAAGCCTATAGTCTAGCATCAACAGCATCCATTATGTTCCCAAACTTTTCTGTGAATGACTCCTTTACCTTCTACTATTTCTGAAACAGCTTCCTTTTCAAGTGTTTGCCTGCCATGTAAAGCTGGCCTTAAGGAGAGGATAGGCATCACTTTGGTGTCTCATTATTGCTTGTTTATTCTTACTCTGGAGTCCATAAAGCCTCACCACCAAGTCTATCCCACCACACACATCCCTTTCCGTTCTTAGGTCTCTATTCATCTAGCAACACTACTACTCATCTCTCTCTTTAAAGACTTCAGGTATTGATTCACTAGTATTTCCATGGCTACTTTCATGAAAATTGTTGATGATCTTAATAGCCCCCTGCTGTGGTTTTAGTATGAAGTGTCCCCCAGAGGCAAGTGTGTCTAGCCACTTGATCCCAGGCTGGTGGCATTGTTTGGCAAGCCCTGCTAGAGAGGGTAGGTCACTGGGAGGAGACTTTGCGGCCACTTCCTGTTCATGCTGTGCCTCCAGAGTGCAGAAGCGGTGTGACAGTCAGCTTTCTGTTCCTGTCACCATGCTTTCTTTGCCTGCTGCCATGTCTTTCTGCTGTGATAGACTGTATTCATCCATCTCTGTAAGCCAAAATAAACCAATTCTCCCTGAAGTTGTCTTTTCCAGGGCATTTTTTTTTTCATAGCAATAGAAAAAGTAAGTAAAACATTGTCAAGTTGTGGTTTATTCTTTCAAAAGTTGAAAACATGACTCTCACAAAACACCGAGAAAACTCTTATCAGAGATTATCAATCAAAGCAAGGATTATGGGTTGGTGGTCGTTTTCATGTTTACCTTGTGTGAGGCCTTGAATTCAATTCTCAGTACTCTCTTGCCAAAAAAGACTATTTACTCATTAATGAAGAAAGCATTAAGATGATGAAGCTGATTTGAAGGATACACAAGAATTGGTTGTTTATATACAGTTTGAAGAAGTAGCATAGGATTACTAGGTTAGCTGTCTTCTCTCCTGCACAGAATCTGCAGGTTAATATCAGATACAAGTACCTAGACTCTACTTAAACAATAACTAGCAAAAGAAATATCAAATACCTTCTTCTAGATTATTAAATGATTCATGAAGGGGCTTTTAGGACATGTTCAATATGACACTAACGATACTTGTCTTCCACGTTTGAACGCACATGTTTGAACATTCTTCCAGGATATCTCTCTGCATGCTTAGGTCTTCTGACCCCCTCCCACTCACCATGATTCTCTCATTGCACATTGTTCTGGGCACTTCTTCCTGATTTTCCTTACACTGTGTCACACCCGTCTCCATAACCATGCACTACTGAATTAAAACCTCCCTCTTCTTAGCCACCACGTCCCACCTTTCCAGCTCAGTCCCTCTAAGACCAGCAGCTTTTCATCTCAGTAGGTACTACAGCTCATAATCACACTGCCATCTCTCTTCCATTATCTTCTTGTTTGCACATCCTTCCACATCCTTTTTAAATACAATAAGCAACCACATAATCTCTTCTATTTACTAATTTATTTAAATTTGTTTTGACAATACAGGGGATTGACCTAAGGACTTTTTTTTTCTTTCTTTTTTTTTTTTTTTTTTTTTTGAGAAAGGATCTAATGAAGTTGCACAGGATGACGGTGAACTCACTCCACACTTGTAAGCCCCTTGCCTGAGCTTCCTGAGTAGGTATAAAGTTACAAGCCTTGACTGCCTGGCTGGATGTCACCCCCTTTTAAAAACCACCAGGTCCCTCGTTCAGCTTTTACTTTGCTCTACTCCTTTGCCTTAACTACTAGCATCTCTCCCACTTATGCCTCCCTCCGTGGAGCTAATTGCTGTGAGAAATACCTGTGTTAGGAACACTAACCACGAGTGTGCTTTTACTATGGCCTGGTAATCAAACCATGTGTCCTGTGCCTATTTAGTCTCCAATCATGTGTTATGAATTGAATGCTCGAATTCCCAAAATTCACATGTTGGAGCTCTAAACCCCAACATGATATTTAGGAGCGATGCTTTTGGGAAGGGTTTAGGTTTATATCTGATCATAGGGTTAGGGTTAGATATATTAAGAGGAACAGGCATTAGAACTACTCTGGGTATAAACAGAACTATTTGAAAGTAGTTTAATACCTTGTCTGTTCAGCAAACCAGTGGTGGATTCCTTTACTCCCCAGGGCCTGCAACCTCCCCAGCAAGGGGCTTTTGAGCAGGTTTATTGTACCAGCCACGAATTCCTTCCTATGGAGTGGGTCTCAAATTCAATCACAAAGTGGTTGGTTATCTCTAAATCAGTAATACCACTAATGCATCAGTGGGCATACTCTAGAAGGTTGTTAATGTGGCTCACAGGGTTCACAAATGGTTAAGACCTCAGCCTCGTTTAGGGAAACCTCTGTTTGCAGTGGGTGATGGACTCAAATCTGGTCAAAGCGCTAAGAATAAGTGACTGTTGAGGGTTCAACCCTAAACAGATATCTCTATCAGTCCCTCCAAGGCTCATGAAACATTGTAAACGAGGGGCAAGGAGCAATGCAAAAGCCAAAGGATGAGGAGGACCTCTGCAAAGCAGTGTCTGCTGCTTTACATGACCTGGATGTAGTCACCTGCTTCAGCCTGCAAAAGATGGAGTCAAATTAAGGAGACCAGTTTGAACTTCTGTCAGGCTTGTTGCACTGTTTTAGCTGAGGAGGTATGGGGGGGGGGCGTCTAGCAAAGATAGTCAGCTGACTTATCCTGTCCCTCCTTTCCTCGTGCTTATGTGGATATCACAGCTGTAGTCTACACCCCTTTGTTTCTGAAAGATGCTAGAAGAGCCAGACATGGTGGTGCAAATTTTTAATACCAGCGCTTGGGAGATTGAGGCAGGTGGATCTCTATGAGACCAGTCTGGTCTGTATAGTGTGTTCCAGACTAGACAGGGCAACATAATGAGATCCTGTCTCTAAACAAACAAACAACCCCCCCCAAAAAAAGACAAAAACAAAAACCCCAAACCCTCCCAAAAGGTTAGAAGGAAACTTTATTTTCAAAATAGTCTTTGGGGAAGCTGCAGCGCTGTCTTCTGATTCCCTCAAGCTTAGTTCTACTAAGTAGCCAAACTTTCTATTGAGGCAATCCAAGGCCCCAAAGCTTAAAGTCTTTCCTTTTTCAGATCACACTGTAGACAAGGAATTGGCTTCCATCTTATCCCATGCAGTTCTAGAATCATCTGCTATTGGCTTCAAAAAAACCTTATCGAGTGCACAGAACCCAGTCTACCAATATAGAAACCCCATAAAGAAAATTTGATTCGACTGGAAATCCCTGTGTATGTAGCTTGCCAGCTTAGGAAGAGTTCTCTCTACCATCTGGGCTGTGCAGCTGAGCTCCTGGCTCAGCTCTGTACATAAAACATATTTTCCAGTCCACTTTTACTGTCAGGAGTATTATTATGACAATCTAAGCGGACTAATGGCATCATTTTGAAAATAATCCTTAAAGGTAACCAGTAAGACAGGTATGACTTGGGGAAGATCACTTTTTCTTTCCGTTTAGCCATCCAACCTTTTAGTCACAACTTGAAAGCAGTAGATATGTGTGTGTTAATAAGAACAGAAGCCTGGGAAACACACAGAGGCCATGACCAGGCGGGATTACAGGCAAAGGGGGAGCGCATCTTGATGAAAGCTGAGAGCTCACCTTAAGAGTGTGACATCACCCCTCTGGGGACCACACCCTCCTCCCCAACCCAGGCTGTGAGTGACACTTTGTATTTGGGGATTTGCTCCTTTGCAGTGGCTTTTCTGGCAGGACTTGGATATGGGGTGTGAGTTGGCCAACAACACAACTGAACTAATAGCCAGAGAAAAGATCATCCAGTATGGGTATGTGAAATTTTGCTTCCCAGAAACCCTTGAGATTGACTGCAATTTTCCATTTTTAACTGACTGAGGTAGCAGTGATTTTCCTGGGGGAGTATATTAACAGATTTCTGATAAGTAGATTTTTCTTCAATTAAATCCTATTAGAATCTATAGAAAAACTGTGATTCTTTCATGATAGGTTTTGTTTTATCTTATTGTATTCCATTTTGCTATATTTTAATATTATGTTTCAGAAGCCTGTTCTTTGCTAGTGAGAGGCAGGAAGGGAGTTTGCTAGTGAGAGGCAGGAAGGGAGTGGTTCTGGATGGGAGGGAAGGTGGGGAAGAGTTGGGAGAGTAGAGTCAGGAGAACATGTAATAAAGACATAATAGGTGAGAAATGAATCTATTTTTAATAAAAGAAGAAGAAGAAAAAAAAAGGAGAGAAAACTGTTTGAGATCTCCAACAACCCTTTTGCAACCTGTTACCAAATACAATCTCGAAGACACCTGAGAGTCACATGGTCTTCCAGCATATTCTAAGGATTGTATGCATGGATCTGATCTGAGGCTGTGGGAAGCAAGGATGTGTAACTCGAGCGAAGGGCATCAAATTGGAAGGTTCTGATTGCATAGTGTGCCAGAGCTGAGGACAGAGACCTGAGCTGTACAGAAACCAAAGGAACTACAGACAGACAAAATGGGGAGCAGAGACACCAACTAATCCCCCAGCCCATGCTCTGGAGGATGCTCAGGTCACCACACAAATAAATGGCCTCTCACCCTGTCTTTATTGTTTGGTCATCTTAAAAGTTTAAAGTACTAGGATTCTTGTTGTTAGACCCTAAATATATATGGTGTCTGGTAGGGAAAGACCGAATCTTTACTCCTCACTTAAAAAAAAAAAAAATGTAATTAACATCTATCAACTTGGATCTATTGATTTATTTATTTTGAAATAATTTCTTACTACATAGGCCAGGATTTTTGTTTTAAACTATTTGTTCCAGGCTGGTGTGAACTTGTGACCATCCAGTCTCCCCAGTGCTGGAACTAGGAAGCATCACCACCACTGGCTCCCTCAGAGTAAAGGACAGAAGTGTTTTGCTATCAACACTTTATCCATAAAGGACAGATGGATCCCTGGGAAAATCAGAGCAGTTAGGAACAGGAACACATGCTAGTCAAACAACACCATCTGCTGCAGCACACTGTGGGACCTCCGGGAGGGGGTTCATGTCATTTAAATTAGCAGCCCAGGGTGACAAGTTCTTGCTCATTAGCTTCTGAGTAATGGCCTACCAATAGCAAACATAGTTTAAATACTCACACTGGTCATCTGTGGCAGCATGACCAAAACAATCCCCAAACAGTGGCTGAAAGCTTTACTGTCTCATACTTCGCAAGGGTCAGGGGATCGCCTTCCATACATATCTTGCAGGGTGAAAATCCCTGACTATCTCTCACTCGAAGCCAGAATGAAGAGGGTGTTTCTACAATCACTCATAGATGATGGCGGGGATTTGGGTCCTTCCATTGGCCAGTAGCCTTCTTAGTTCTGTGCTGTGTGAGCCTTTCCAACAAGGTCACTTGCTTCTTGACAGCCAACAGGAGAGATACAACTGTAAAAAGGAACATGTTAGTCCTTTGTAATTTCATCATCAAACATGTGGTCTCTTGGTGTTGCTGAGCCCTATGGTTTAGAAGCAAGTGACTGGCTGAAGAGGAACCTGTGAAGGGTATACGCACATAGGGACTTCAGGAGACTGTCTCAGAGGCAGCATAATTCCACACAAACCAGAACCATCATGCTGTGTCCAACAGTGACAAGTGTATTGACTTTTAGCCACTCTCTTCACAGCCCCCAAGAAAAGCTGGCATCATTTAAATAAGTTCTCAGGCTAGGATGCAGCTTAGTGGGAGAGCATCTACCCAGCACATGTGAAACCCCAGGTTTGAGTCCCAGCTTCCCAGCACCAAGAAGACACACAGTCTCCCCTTTCCATTAGGTTTTCTCTTTTTCCCCACTCTGTCTCCCTCCATCTCCTTCCTTCCACTCCCTGACCCCATCCATCCCTCTTTCTCTCCCCCTCCAGAAGTACAGAGTAGTTGTATAGCCTATGGTCACAGCTGCTAAAGAGACTAAGGCAGAAGGGTCACTGGAACCCAGGAGTTAGAGACTAGCCTGAGCAACAGCAAGAACAATCAACAGGAAGGAGGAAGGGAAGAGGGAGGCCAGAACCTGGGGTCCAGTTGAGAAATTAAAAGTCATCATCGGAGCTTAGAAGATGGTCTAGTGGACACAACACTTGTCATGTAAGTGTAAGGACCTGAGTTAGAACCCTGAACCCACCAAAAGTAGACTCACAGCTCAGGTCTGTAATTCCAGTGTGCCTGCATGGAGATGGTAGCTAGGGACAGAATTCCCCAGCAGCCCCAGGGGCCAGCTAGTCTGGTGTACACAGCAGCAAACAAGGTGAGAACTAACAGCCAAGTTTGTCCTCTGACCTCTCCACAAGGGCTGTGCACATACACACACATACATGCACATGTGCGTGCGCGAACATACACACACACACACACACACACACACACACACACCTCATGCACACACACATGTGCTCTCGCACATGCATTTAAATACCCATTTTAGCCTTTCCACAGACCCGGTGTCAATTCATGAAAGACTAAGTGCAGTCCTTGCAAACCCATGTACCCCATGAAAGTGTGACAAGCAGGCTGAGCAAAGAGCCAATAAAGAAGCACCTTGCTCACACCTAGATTTCGCAATCCTTTCAAGTGTGGTGTCCTTTGCTGCCTTCTGGAGATCCTTCCAAACCTCAGGAGGCCCTGTCTAACTGTCTGCTCTCGGTACCAAATAAAGCTGGCCTAGCCTCCAGCTGCCTTATTACAATCCTACCTGGTGCCCTTGAAGTCTGCCCCAGACGCCCTGACCTGCACTTATCTCGCTCTTAAATCACAGTCAGTGGAAGGAGGCACAAGGTCAAGAGCTGACAGTAGTGTGCTGAGAGTTATTTTGTGCTCAGGTAGACAGTGGGCCCTTTCAGAAAATGATGGTGCTCTCTTAGCCTTCCATCCAAGCATCCTATACTGAGCATAGTAGGAATTTAATTAAGATATGTTGATAGATTAATTGAGTCTACTACCTGGTCCTGCTTTGAAAAAAAAAAGGCTTGTCTCTGAGCCCTTTGTCCTTGGCTAGAGCAGGGACAAAGGGAAGGGAGACGCTGGAGGAGTGGAAGCCAGCAGAGGTGTCCTCTGCTGAAACCCATGCAGAGTTCCACAAAGCCAATGTGAATTAGGCAGTCCACACCCTCTCCAGGCTCTGAGCTCACATGTGTGAAGGCCCACAGCACCCCACTTGGGTCTTGATCTTCTCATTGGGCTACTATGGCTTCCTCATTTGGTCTCCCTGCCCAGTCTCTGCAGGTGTCACCTGGCACACAGGAGAGGACCTTAATTAGCAATCAATTACTGGTTCTGTCTTCATATGAACCAGTGTTAGGTCTGCTTCGAACATCTTAGGCTAGATCCAGTAGAACCTAACCATCTTTACTGGCTGCAGGTCACACAAGATACTGCTACAGCATTTCAGGTCCTGAGCTCCTCCTGGGAATCGAAGTCAACCGAGGAGCTGCATTTGGTGCAGGGGATGCTAGGTGATGGGACAAAAATCTGCCCTAGCTCTTGACTGGATAATGGCTTAAGACTGGGCTTCTCAGCAGCCGCCATTATGCTCCCCTCACAATTCTCCATGTATAAAAGCCACATGCATCTATGGGCATGACTTGCCACCCTTTAATCATTGTAAACTTTGAAATACAACCCACTTCTTCATCTCATGACTTACGAAGACAAACAAACAAGCAAAACTGGGATGAGGTATATTTATCACTCAAATTTTAGTTATTAATCCTGACCCTGACAATCATCCTCTCAAATCCAACTGGATAGAGGCAGCTTCAGCTTTGGAGATGCGACTAAAGCAACACTACTGCCAAGGTTAAAGGACAGCCGCACCTGAGGATTGGCGGCTGTGAGGTAGGTGGGGAAGAGTATTCCTTGCCGTGGGTTGGTGTGGGGAGGCTGTGAGGTAGGTGAGGCAAGGTGCCCCATGGTAGGGGAGACGTGGAAGGTTAGTAGAGCAGAGTGTCCCCTGCAGCCTGAGCAGCAGAAACTGGTCACATTCTCTCACTTGACCTTAGGAGCATTTACATAAGAGCTACATACAGTATAATTATTTTTTAGATAAACACATTGTCTCATACACTTTTCTCCATTTAAATTCACAGAACAATTTAAAGAGTAAAAAGTGAATCCGCCAACAACAGTTAAGTTGGCTTCCCCACACCCTCCCCCCTGCACTGAACACCCTTCTCCCCTGTGATGGCTCAGCCCACTGCTCCTAGGGATGGGAATGGTGCATCCATGCCTGGACTGATCTCCAAAGTTCTGTGCTTTATGATTTTGACCTTTCTGTCTAGAGTGAAATTGCTGAATATCTTTATTCTTTCCTCTCTCCAGTCCCAGGGTCCATCTAAAAGCATAAGGGGAGGAAAAGAGGAGGAAAGGGTTATTTTATCTTATAGCTCTCAGGTCCACCGTCACTGAGGGAAGTGAAGCCTGCGGAGGAACTCAAGGCCAGAATCTGAAGGCAGGAACGGAAGTATTGTGGGGCACTGCTAACTGGCTTTCCCAGCCGGCTTTCTCATAGACTCCATGATCACCTGCCTGGGGATGGAACCGCCCTTGGTGAGATATGCCCTCCGCATCAATCACTAATTAAGAAAATTCCCTACAGGTCAATAATAAGGAGGCATTTTCTCGATTGTACCCCCCCACCCCCGAGATAACTCTGGCTTGTGTTTTGTCAAGAGAGGTGTGTGTGGTGTGAGGATGACACTGTTTCTGCCTCACAGCTGAAGCCAGCCTGGGAACTGTCTGATGACATTCTTCAACAAAGCCCGAGGGTATGGAGTGTGCCCAGCAGTCAGGGAGGCAAAATGCAGCAGGGACAGGGCCCAAACAACTATTGACTTCCACCTGATACCTCCACAGAGACTCCGCGCTGAGCACCTCCTTTCTTGAGGACACTGTGGTCATGAGTCTCCGAGTATGTCCTCCCACTGCCCTCTCTCTCTCTCTCTCTCTCTCTCTCTCTCTCTCTCTCTCTCTCTCTCTCTCTCTCTCTCTCTCTCACACACACACACACACACACACCTGTTCTCACCCTCCCTTCCTGGGTGTTCCATACAAAGCCTGTGCCCTCAGGAGTACTTACACACCAGTGAAGTACCTGGCAGGGTAAGCCAGGACCTGGCTGAGTTTCAGGCACTGAGGGAGTGGGTAACCTGGAGGGCAGGATTCCTCTCCAGAATTGGCCAAGGCTGCACTGAGGAGGAATGACAGTTACCTTGGCCCCTCCCAGACAGCTCCCTGGATGACCTGGGTTATTTGAGTATTGCATAGCAATGCTGCCCCAAGTGAACAGTTGAGGTGGGGATGGGCTGAGGGCTGGAGGAACAGGACTCTCCTGCTGGCCAACTCTGTACTTTCATTTTCAATGTGGAACAAATGTCAAGGGTTAGGACTGTGGTCTGAAATAATGAATCCTCTTTTCACACCACATCCTAAATGTGAATGCAGGCACTTTTGAAATCTCTCCAAAAAGCTCAGGCATTGAAAGGTTGGTCTTCAGCTGGTGGCACTAATGAGAGGTAATTGGCTCACGAGGGCACTGACTCCATCCATGGGTGTTTTCACTGACGAATTCATAGCTTAACGCATTATAGGAGGTGGGGCTTCATTAGAGGAAGTCACTGTGGCCACGCTCTTGAAGGCCAATGATAGTGGACAAGAACCTCCAAAGGGATCAGCCAAAACAAATGCTTCTCCTTTTAAGTTTAGACCAGATATTTTGCCACAGTGATGAGAAGCCAACTAACACACAGAAAGTGGGTGGAGTGTAAAGGTGGGGCCCTCTTGAACAGGAGGCTCTAGAGAGAAAGAATCCATCCTTTGGGCCATCTGGACCAGAAAGCTGCAGGCCATCACCAGATGTCTGTTCTGCAGGTCCTTTCATCTTGGATCCTTCAGAGCTGTGTGCAGTGAATTTCTGAGGTTTATAAGCTACCAAGCTTACAGTATTTTGTTCCAGCAGCCTGAACAGTGGTGACATTAATTTAGCTATTGTTGACAAGTAGAGTCTCAGTTTTGCAAGACTAATACATGGTGCTTTCTTTTCCTACAAAGTAACTTTCAACCCATGACAGATATGACAGCTAGACTCTTAGTTCATAGTGTTCACACTATAATGAAATACCTTAGACTAATAAGAAACATAAAAATTATTTCTCAGCATGTAGAGGTTTCAAACTCCAAATTAAAGTGTCTGCAAGGTGTCTGTCTTAGTTAGGGTTCCTATTTCTGTGAAGAGACACCATGACTACAGCAACTCTTACAAAGGAAAACATTTAATTGAGGTGGCTGTTTACTGTTCAGAGGTTTCTTGTGGTGACATATTGTTTATGATCTAATAAAGCTTGGCGAGAGGTCAGGATGCAATGCTAGCTACAGCCAGAGAAGCTGGGCAATGGTATCCCACACCTTTAATCCCAGGACTCAGGAGACAGAAGCAGATGGATCTCTGTGGGTTCAAGGTCACTCAGGGCTACATGAGTGTGAATCAGTCTAAAAGAGAAACAGAGCTCAAGCCTTTAATTCCAGCACTAGAGTGATGTACAAAAAAGAGCTCAGGATCTCAAGTGGCATTCAGTATTCAGTCTCAGGGCAATTAGTCTCCTGCCACATTGATGACAGGATCGCCTCAGCTTTGGTAGAACTAAGAGCTCTCTGGTGGCTTGGCTGCTTTTCTTCTCTGGTCTTCAGCTTTAACCCCAATGTCTATCTCTAAATTTTTATTATTCATGTTACAATTCAGTCCATTAGCATCATGGCTGGGAGCATGATAGGTGGTGGGGACCATGGTGGCATGCTGGCAGACATGGTGCTGGTTCCATCTGGAACAGAAGGCAGCAGGAAGTGACCTGTGACACTGAGCAAAGCTTAAGCAAAAGAGACCTCAAAGCCTGCCCCACAGTGGCATACTTCCTGCAACAAAGCCACACCTACCTACTCCAACAAGGCCACACAAAGTAGTTGCCACTCCTTATGAATTTATAGGAGTCAATTACCTTCAAGCTACCATATTCCCTCTCTGGTACTCATTAAACTTGTAACAAATAATGCAAAATGTGTTTAGTTCAACTTCAAAAGTCCCCATAGTCTATTACAGTCTCAATGTTTAAAATGTTTAAAAGTCCAAAGCTCAAAGTCTTTTCTGAAAGTCATGCAATCTCTTAACTGTAATTCTCTCTAAAACAAACAAACAAACAAACAAACAAAACGAGATCACATGCTTCTAACATATATTACTATTTTAAAACATAGGGTAGGGAGCATAGTGAGGAAATATTGCACCAAAGCAAGATGGGAGACCAGGTAGGCAAAATTCCATGTCTGGTGTCAAAATGCTTTTCAGATCTGCAACTCCATTCATCTCTGTTGGCTGCAACACACTTCTTACTCTTGGGCTGGTTCCACTCCCTGTTAGCATCTTTCCTCAGCAGGTATCCTGTGACTCTGGCATCTCTGGCATCTTGGGCCTTCAGGCAATCCAGGCTTCAACTTCACAGCTTCATGGAATGGCCTCTCTGGGCCTCAATTCAGGATCACCTCCAACACATGCCTGGCCTCAATGGCTTTCCTAGGTATAGAGGCAAATTCTATAACCCATTTCTGAAATGTTTATCTAAATTGCTTTATTATCAAAACAACTTGGCAGTCAGACATTGGGGTAAAAACCAGATAGACCTCTCTCCACACTCCCTACATAGAAAAGGCTCACAAATCTTTCTAAGTCCCTCCCTATTTCTCCTGTCCTCTCTACTGTATCCTGGGTCCTCCAAAATCTCTGAGGCTAATAATCCTGGCCAGCTAGTCATTGACTCTGTCCATTGATTCAAGGTTAACTTTACTAACAGTCTCCAAGTGTCACAGTTCAGCAAAATATCCCATATCATATTTCTTCTATCCTTAACGCTAAAGCCTTACCATGTGGCTGAATCTGCCAAGTTCCACTGCTTGCTGGGGCTGTAACATGGTCCCCTGGTTCAATCACATCTTCACCAGCCTTTTGTCTTTCACTGCCTAAGCTTGGCTGTCCTGAAACCTACTCTGTAGAACAGACTGACCTAAAACTCTTAGGTTCAAATAACTCTTAGCAACACTGCTTTCCATGTCTCCACTAGCATGACACATTAAGCACTGTTTAAAGCTTTCCACTGCTTTTCTAACACAAAGTACCAAAGTCCAAATTCCTGCAAACAAAAACATGTCCCGGCCTATTACAGCAATACTCCAGTCCCTGATACCAACTTCTGTTTCAGTCAGGGTTTCTATTGCTGTGAAGAGACACCACGACTAAAGCAACTTTTATAAAGGAAAACATTTAATTGAGGTGACAGCTAATAGTTCTGTCTATTATCATGGTGGGGGGGCATGGTGGGTGGCAGGGAGCATGGGAAGCATGAAGGCGGACAAGGTGCTGGCTACATCTTGATCAGAAGGCATCAGGAAGTGGACTGCGACACTGATCAAAGCTTAAGCAAAAGAGGCCTCAAAGTCTGCCCGCACAGGGTCACGTTTCCTTCAACAAGGCCACACATAATAGTTGCCGCTCCTTATGAGCTTATGGGAGTCGATTACATTCAAATTACCACAGTGCTTGATGAGGCTACAATCTCTTTTTCTAAATGGCACCTTGAATGCTGTAAATGTCTGAAGAGAATGCTTGGCTGTCTAAAGAGAAAGATAGTCATGATGTCTGCAATCAAGTAAGGTCAGAAGGGCCAAAAGGGTCCCAATGCTGACAAAAGTCTCTTTTTATAATGGCATACAGTCAAGAGGGGGCATAGAAGCTTGCTGAGCTTGCTTTGTGTCAAAACTAATGACAGATATCTTTATAGGGAAAGCTGGCTGAAGTCACTGTTCTCCAGATCATAGAAATACTGGTTTTCACCGCAATGAGGCATCCATCGGCATTTGCAGGAAAAACATAACACTATGTTTCAGTCAATGATATTACACGTCATCAGCAAGATTCTTCTTCAGACATCTGTGGATTCTGAAGTTGTGTGTATTTGCCCCCTGCTAGCACAGTGCCCACATCCGGGTACCATCACTCTATTGGCAAAGAAGTTGCCTCAAGACCCTGTTTCTGATCCTGGGGAACGCAGTTGCTCCACAGTCAGAGCAGAGCTTGCTCTCAAATGTGAGGTATGTACCTGTTGGGAAAGACAGCAGAGATCAAGCTGAAAGCCAACCTTCAGTATTCTCCTGGAGATATCTGTAAAAGGACAGGGAAAAGAGCAAAAATTTGGAGGTGGGTGGTCCCTTGCAGAGAAGATAAAAGACCAGGTTGTAGGGCATTTTGCACAGGGCCACACATTCAGTGTTATGACATAATACAAAAGGACAGATTCTGAGGAACTGGATTCATAGCCAGTACCACTAGACCTTACCATGGGATAGATGGTGGGTATGGTGGCCCCTCTAAATTTGAGCAGCCAGTGGTAAGTCTAGGCACCCAGGTAGAGCTGCAAGAATTTTCTAATGCTTTTTGGGGACCGTGAATAGACTCTGTTAGGTGCATTCATGGGTCTGGCATGACTGACTTCAGTGGTGAGTTGGAGGAGCTTTCGCCTGTTTTGAACTCAGAGTGACTTTGGGCCCAGTGCCCATTCATGCTGAGACACTGAATGGTCAATGGTGAAGGCAACACAACACAACTGCTTTCTCTGGGATCGTGTTCGCTGCACTGCTTCTCTGGGGGTGTGGGGTAGTGTGGGGTGGAGGACTTCCCTGAACTGTGGGAAGCTATCACTTCTGTCTCCTGTTGTGCCCACTCTTGGCTCTGCCTCAACACAATTCTTCATGATTTGGGGAATGTTCTATAATAGTATTCCTGGCTCGAAGCAGAAATTACACAGCACAGCAGAAATATGATGTATATTTAGCATGACATGTAAATCTTTTATGGCATTTAAAGTAAATAATGTATACATTTGAAAAAGTCAGTGTAAATATTTGATAGGCCTCAGGTCAACTGGCAAGCGTGGGACTGAGGGTGCTTAGATGTGTCAACAGAACCAACGGCAGGCAAGGGCATTGTCAGTGGTGGTCTAAGGATAACCTGTTTATGACAGACACCTCCAAAAACATCCCTTCTTCTCCCTCTGGCTGGCAACTGCTTTGAGCACCCAACCCTCAACATGAAATATTCTCACATGACGTATCAGCAACTCAGGAGCAACATGACTGGTACTGAGAGCTTGGCAAAGACAGCTGCATGTCAAATCCTAAGTGACTGCTAAATTCTCTTCATTTGTTTGTTTGTTGTCTTACTTTCAGAGCATAAACGAAGGGGCTCTGTCTTGCATACTCGCATCTCTAGTGCCCGAGACACTGCCTGGCACACACTAGGGAACACCATCAGTGTGAATCTGGATATGTGTGTAATGAGATTAGTGAGCCCAGCATGCCAGTTGTGACCATTTGCAGCCCTAATCCCTCCTGGAAAACGTAACATTTTTAATCTGTAAGTGGTACAATGCTGAGTGTGACTATTCAAGTTGGTCATAGTAAGTAGCAGAAGGTATGAGATGCTGTCTGATTGGATACGGTCTGTGTGTAAGTTTCAGATCCCAGGAACCAGGGCTCAGTTCACAATCACAGAGCTGAAGGACAGAAAGGCCAAATATCAGTTCAGCCTGCCACCTCCACCCGACAGGCATGAGGAAAGATAAATCCCAGGAATCTTCCTTACCGGCCGTGGCTATCCCTCCACTTAGAGTGTCTTGTGGAACCAGGGAAGACACTGTATCCATAATTCCTGTTAATTTTCAGACATGCTAGTGGGCTTTGCTCATCAGAGAGGTGTGGTGTGGAAGGAAATGGAGAGCATTGAGCCTGGTTTCTGATATTGTTGCAGTACCATCATCACACAACCCAAGTCACAAAGTACAACCGTGGTATAGTCCAGCTCAATTTACAGACAATGCTGACGTGCTCTGTAGAATGGTCCAAGCAGAGTCCTGGGCTGCCTTGTCATCGTGTGCAAGGGAAAAGACAGCTACCTTCCCTATTCTGCCCAGCAATGGTCTGAGGGGGCTTGAAATGCTGTATAAACCACATAGGCAATTATACCAATCAAGCTGCTACCAGGAATAGACCCAGAAGCTGAGACACTTTATGTAGCCTCCAGCCCCACTGGGTTGTAGAACTGAGGGGTTACAGTAGGGATGTCAGTACCACAGGATGGGGTTTGAAGAGATACCGAAGCCCGAGAAGGTCAGACAACTCAGGATGGGTCAGAGTTGCACGCGGGGTCCTTTTCTAAGGCCAGGTAGAGATAAGGACATGCTGTACCTTTTCATCTGTGAGTAGGTCCTCAAGTCCTTCCCCATTCCCCTCCCTTCTCTAGTCACAGTATAGACTGAGCAGCAGAGCCCTCTCAGTGTAGATTAAGATCTTTCTGGGTAAGTGTGAATTTAGGAGACCAGATGCTGTCCAGACTCCCACACATTCCTGTCACAGCCAGGGGGACCTCAGACCATAACAGGACTGAGTTGAGCTTGGGAACCTGAAGCCAAGCAACATACTGAGTTGTCAAAAAAAAAAAAAAAAAAAAAAAAAAAGCCTGTAAGCTCTGTTTCATGCAACTGCATTTTAGTGACATTGTGGAGACCATGGAAATGGATACAAAGTCTTTGCTTCCTTTTGGTCTTTTTTTATGTATTATCTCTGTTTTAGTCAGTTTTCTATTGCTTGTTTTGGTTCATGATTTTCTCAGTTCCCTCTGGTGGATCCTCAGTAGCAACAGCGAGGAGCACATGACTGAAACTAACAAGGTCACATTATGTGCCATGTTGGGGTGGGAGGAAGCCACAATTACAAACAAGAGAGCAGGGTCCTGCTAGGTTCCTACACCCCCCTCCCAAACTACATGCCAAAGATCTTTAGACCTCATACAAGAGTGTTATGCCCTAAAGGTTCCACACACCTATTACGGCAGGCTTTTCCCACCGGCGCCATCCCGCCGCCCGCCTGCCGCAGGTCTGGGCGCACCAGCCCCAAGTAACACTCAGAGACTCTGTATTTGATATAATCCTGTTGGCCAATTACCATTATTGTTTATGGGCTAGCTCTGTCTTAATTATTAACCCATTTCTACTTATCTAAGTATTTCCACGTGGTCGTCTTATCAGGGAGCCGAAGCCGGCGTCTTCCTTCCTCCATGTTCTACATCTTGACCCCTCCTACTTCCTCTTTCCTCCTCCTAGTCTCCTAGCCCCACCTATCTAGTTTTCTATTGGCCAACAGGGCTTTATTAATTAGTATGAGAAACATATATACAGAATAACATCTTCCATCACACACCTTCTGCTAGTCTTTAACATGAGCCTATGTAGCATGTTCAACATCCAAACTACAGTGGTCTACAGTGGGGGATGGGTCTTCCTTCCTTCCTTCCTTCCTTCCTTCCTTCCTTCCTTCCTTCCTTCCTTTGTTCCTTCCTTCCTTCCTTTGTTCCTTTCTTTCTTTCTTTCTTTCTTTCTTTCTTTCTTTCTTTCTTTCTTTCTTTCTTCTTTTCCTTTCTTTCTTTCTTTGTGTTAAGCAGTCAATTCAAACAACAAAAGGGATTTCTTTCAGTTTCATTTGGATAAGCAAACATTAAATGAACAACTATGGATTGCTCAACCTCCATGACTCAGAGATGAGAAACACCCATCTAACTCTTGTGTGTTGAGTGCTAGGCAGGTTCCCAACTTAAAACAAGCAAAGAAAAACAACAACACAGGTAGGGAAGCTACCTGGAGAATATGATACCCATTTGCTTTTGATCTACTTCAATCCCTAGAAAGTGATTACTTCTCATCTCATCTCATCTGCTTACTTTCTATCTGTAAGAACAAAGCAAGGGGCCTCGGAGAACCCTAAAGGTGCTAATAACTGTTAGCCATCTGCCATACCAGGAATGCCAGACCAGCTAGGTCACCAGACCTCCAACCACACCCGATTCTACTGGTGAAACAGGAACTTTTGTCTTGGGTTCCTGCACACTTACTGGTAGCCTGGGAACATTGCAGTCACAAGCTGTCATGGCCAAAATGGTTAACATCTAGCAAGGACACTGAGCTGTGGCCCACAGCGGCTACTCAGAAGAGAACATAGGTAGGGTATTGCTTACTGAAAATGTTTAGACCAGAAGTGTTTGATTTAGGGCTTTTTCCCCCCTTCAGATTTAGGACACTCACATATGAATTAGTCATTGAGAGGGCACACACCTAATCCCAGCCTCAGGAGGCAGAGGCAGGTGGATCTCTCTGAGTTTGAGGCCAGCCTGGTCTACTGAACAAGTTCCAGAACAGGCTCCAAAAGGTAAAGGGAAACCCAGTCTTGAAAAACAAAACAAAACAATCAAACAAATGAACAAAAAAGTTATCCCAGATATGGGACCCATTTTAAAACAAGAAATCAATTTATTTTCATATAGGCATTACAAACACAGACTGAAGGTAACTTCATATTTTGATAATTTTGTGTATGAAACAACTTCATGGTATGAGGTTTTCTTTTTAAATTTTACTTATTGTGTGTGTGTGTGTGTGTGTGTGTGTGTGTGTATGCGCACTCACACATGTAGAAGTTGGAAGACAACTTCAGGAGTTAGTTCAGAGTTGGTTCTCCCTTTCCATCATGTGGGTTCCAGGGATTAAACTCAGGTTGTCAGGCTTGATGACAAGCTCCTTTGCCTGCTGAGCTGTCTCACTGGCCATGGTGTGGGATTCTAGAGGCATCGTGTCTCTCCTCAAAAATGTTTTAGGTTTTAGTTTTCAAATTAGGGATATGCAAATTAGGCATAACGTATTGCAGAACTAGTCCTTTTTTCCTGATATCGAGGCTGTGAGGTCTGTGTGCAAGAGAAGGGGTGTACAGATTTGCACATACCAGCATTCTGTTACTACATACCTGTCCCCATAGCCACCTGAGGAATTTTCTAGTCTTTCTAACTGAGAAACCCTGTACATTCTATATACAGGAAAAAAAAAAACTGTAAAGTATTTACACACCTCTTTAAGCCGATGAAGCAATGGTTGCCTCTAACCAGTTGGGTTTCATGTATTTTCTTGGGAAAGTGACATGCCCCCCCCCCCAAATCTGGGGTTAACAAGAGACAGGCCATGAGGAATGACCCTGCCCTGCTATTTTGCTTCCAGAGAGTAAGGTGGTCCCATATAAAACACTCTGTTCCCTGGTACCACATGCCTTGGAAATGATATGCTTTCAACTCAAAGGTTGCTAGAAATGAATGCTCATGCTATTTTAGAACCTGTTTCTCAGAGCCTGGCCTTTTAGCCCTCTTCCCTGCTTTGAGTGCACAACCATTTTAGAAAAGAGGTTAAACCTCAAAAGAATCCAGGAGTAATCTCGGAGCATTTGGATTGGTCAGGGAAGCACCAGCTCCCATGCAGGCTGGATATTGTTACCCTGCACCACATTCGTCACTGAATCCAGAGAGTGGCAGTGTTTTTACAGACAGGATTTTTAAAAAAAGAAAGATACAATTTATGGGTGTCCCCATGGCCCTTATGGTACCCAGACAGCAGTCATCTCTGACATGCTAATCTTCAGTGTTAAGGCTATAGAAGTCCCAGCCTGGCCTTTTGGAAACCTAAAACGAAGCCATTTAAAAGAAATCAAAGGGCAGATATCAGACAAGCAATGCCTCTTCCACCGTCTATTCTGATGTCTATGTAATCCTTCATACTTTAGTCTGAGAGATCACTTGAAATTCTGGGAGGCCTCTCAGCAGATTAGCTATAGTTGTCGAGGCTTTGAAGTCGAGGCTGCTGGCATCTCATTACTGACAGAGATCAGACCCAAAGCTTCAGAGTGCCTCTGCCTGGAGGGCTTCCTTCACACAGCAGGAGCACTAGATTACCAAGGTCTGGGCCCAGTCTAGGTGCTGCCTGCTCAGCAACAAATTGCCCCTCCCACCTCCTGCCAATCACTGTCCTGCTTTTCCCTAAATAGAGGAAGTCAGAGTCAGCCATGCTAGTCTCACCCAAGAACATACATCGAATCACTATGAAGCTGATGCCTTAAGTGGAAAGTGTGTTTGGAAAGGAAAATGATTTAGCAGCAGGGTGCAACTAGTCCTTTCCTTGGTAGGAAAAGATACATTAGAAAGCTATTCTGATTGTTGCTTGTTTTTTGTTTTGTTTTGTTTTTTGTAGAAAGCTTCTTGTTCCTGCTGGGCAGCTCCTGTGAGAACAGGTTATCATGCTCTGCTCTGCCACAGGCTGTCAGAGGACACTTTTCTCTTGTACTGGCCATCCTTTTAGGAAATGCCATTGCTGCTGCTCCTGTATTAGGTCAGGGTCACTAATGGATCTGTTCTATGCATGCTCTCCCATCTCATTTCTGCACTATTGGGTGAGCCTGTCTCCTGCCTCATTAACGCTGCTGGGAAGGTTGGGTGAGGAGGACGTCTCTGTGGTCTCCAATGTCAGTTCGGGCTTGTAGTTTTCCCCATTTGTCCAGTTGGCACTCTGCCAGCCCTGCTCACTTCCCTCTCATCTTGCTATCTGCCATCTCACTAGTGAACTTGTTTCCTTAGCGTAGTGGACTTTTAAAAGCCAGTGGTTAGGGACTCCATCGAATCTGAATCACCCCTTCCCCTTGGCATTTCCCTGACTTGTCTCGCCCTCATCCCTTCTGTGGAGGGTGAATAGATTTGACCTCCTTCCTCTTGCTTGCAGCCAACTCTACCCTTCCTGCTCACTGGGAGCCCCAGCTCTGGTTTCAACCTTGCCCTTTAGGGTGTGTGTGTGTGTGTGTGTGTGTGTGTGTGTGTGTGTGTGGTCTGTCTGTCTGTCTGTCTGTCTGTCTGTGTGGGTATAGGTGTGTTAACATGAGCAGGCATGCACACATCAACAACGGTGCCAGACTAGTCTCTGAGCAGTTTATAGTCACCCTACCATAGTTTCTGCTTCTGATATGTTCAATTTATGATGAGTTTATCACAATGTGGCCCCATGGAAGCTCAGACCCATTTCTATGTTGTAGTCCTGGGAAGCCCTGCTGCCATAGGGGCTTATTCAGGCTCATCTCACTTAACTGGAGCAAGTTGGACTCTCTCTTCACTGTCTTGATATCTGGGTTGAAACATATTGGGCCCATCTTGCTCACTCATTCAGCTTCCTTCCCACCCACCACCCACAAAGTTCTTGGCCACTTACTATACTGAAAGCACACTAAAGACTTTTAGAGAGACTGAAAGGAGTGGAGAGCAGGGTGACTCCAGTCATGAGGGAAGATTCTGAAGCCATTGAAGACCATAGGAAGAGCTGAGGTCCTGCTAGAACCCAGCAGGGTCCAAACACCCTCTGCAGCACTAAAGGCATTTCAATTCAGCCAAGGCTTTGAGGGTATACTTCTGTATTCACAGATCACACACACACACACACACACACACACACACACTATATGCATGCATATCACCTGTAGTTCCACTGCCCTCCCAGATCCTACATCGAGGTTTGTGTTTGCTTTGTTAGCTGATGATGCCCAAAACATCTCTAATTCCATCCCAGAAACAATCCTCCGGGCAGTCAAACAAAACAGGCTTGTTCCAGTGACTAGGGGCGCTTTGGGGGGTTCATGATTCAGTAAGCAGAGGTGACACACTGACATAAGAAGTAGCACAAATCCAGTGGGGGACAACCAATCTGAATGTGTGGGACCCTTCTTTATGCTTGAGCAAACTCTCTGGATGCCTTGTCCCAGACAGTTCCTCCTTGTTCCCTGTCTGATGACTTCACCATAGAAATGGCGCATACTTCAGATCCAATCACAATTTAATAAGCCCGCCCACCCCTGTTGCCCCAAGAAAGTGTATACACCAGGACTTGTCTGTAACACTCATCTGCAGGTGAAGCAACTGGGTAAATGCAAGCCAACTTTCTCATCATCTCCTTTTGCTCCTCTTTCCCAGCATGCACAGGGCAACCTGGCTGCAGCGCCCCTTAGGGCAGGGTTCATTTCCTTCTGGTGAGGTGCTGCTGATAGTCCTGCCCTAGGAAGCAAATATAGAAATACTGTGGAGTCTAGGACACAGGAGTTTCTTGTCTTCTGTTGTCCTCCTCCTCCTCCTCCTCCTCCTCCTCCTCCTCCTCCTCCTCCTCCTCCTCCTCCTCTTCTTCTTTTCTTCTTCTTCTTCAAGACAAGGTTACTCAGAATAGCATTAGATGTCTAAGAACTTGTAGACCAGGCTGGCCTTAGAGTATGCACATTTAACTCTAGAAACAGGCTTTTATTCTTCAACCGTCTCTGAATTTTCTAGATTTTTTTTTCCTGGAACCTAAGTTCAAATTCTGGTAAGGAGTCACTGACAGACTAGGAATCCCCATAGAAGACAACTCAAGGCAGGGGCTGGATGTGCTACAATTTTCTTTCTCTTCCTATCCCTTTTCTTCTCCAAAGGCAGTGGAAATTATCACTGCAAATGCATTGAAGGATTTACCAAATGTGAAGAGTATTATTTTATAAGTCAGTTTTACACCACACATCCCCATTCATTCCTCTGTCTATTTTCTTTCTTCCTGCACATCTGTTTGAGATGATTTCCCTTCTCACACTCAGGTCTGCATTCTGCAGCCTTTTGACTCTATGTTCTTAAACTTCCACTTCACCAACACGCTCTTCCTGTGTCTATCCTATTCTGAGGAGGATACTCAGTCTTGGTTCTGTGCTTTTCAGTTCTAGAACTTTTGCTTGGGTCATTTCGCCTGTACCATTTCCTATATTTTTAAGTTCTTTTCTAAAATGTTGAAAATTATTTTTGTTTTACTCCAGTGATAGTAAGCACGGTCATTTTATCAATGTGTCTGGTAATTATAATATCTGGAGTCCCCGTATGGTGGTTTCTTCTTCTGTTTCCATTTGTTATCTGGTTTCTGTTTTTTTTACTAGAACATCTTCTAATTTTATCTTGGTCATTGTCCTGGAAAAATATAAGAATGGCATACTTTTCCTCCAGAGGTTGATTTTGCTTTTGCTATTTTCTTTTTCCAATAATCTGGAAACAATAATGATCTTGGACTACCTTAATCCCAATTCAGGGATTGGAATCCCACCCAGAGTGGCTACACACACAGGGTCTGGTGTGTTTTTGTACTGGTGTTCATCTTTTTGGAGCTTGGTTGAAGATAGAGGATTTGCCAGGATTCTCTCACACTTAGTGAGCTTTCCACACCTAAGGGAGTGCATTAGCCCTGACCTCAGGGCTAACCAGCAGGGTGAGTACAGGTTCTACTTAGCTTCCCAGGGTCCCATTTCTTTTCTGTTTCAGGTAACTTAATTATAACATACTCAGAGTTTCTTAAATCTTCAAAATTATGATTTCTTGATTCAGGTTTCTTCAATGAGAAAAGCGTAACACATTGAGAATAGAATTCCTTAAGGTTATAGAAATTTAAAAGGACTGAAATTGCCCAACAGTTTGTGTTAAGCCTTCTTCTAAATCCCATATATTTATTAGGGTATGATTTCACAAGATTCAAGTTAGTGGCTTATCTCCATGGTCATATGTAAGGAGAGAGAGACAGAGAGAGGGGGGAAGAAGAAGGAGGAAGAGGAGGCTAAAATCCACCTATGTCATCAAAATATACTCAGGAATGAAGAACTCTACTAGCTTTTTAGAAAAGCTAATTTAGTTTAAGGCTCGATTACTTATCTTAAATATGGACATTTTATATGCTGAAATTGTGATAGGGCTTAAAAATCCTTACTCTGTGTGTGTGTGTGTGTGTGTGTGTGTGTGTGTGTGTGTGTGTGTGTGTGTACATCAACAACAATAGTGAGCTAGTCCCTGAGTAGATTACATAAATGTCACTGAGTGTCTGCATTTTTGAAGAGTAAAATGTGATGCAAAGGTGTTGAGCACTTTGTGGCAGTTTTCAGCTCTAGAGCTGGAAGATGAGAGAAGAGGATAAAAAGCTCGGAGAAAGGACCATGTAGCTAAAGAGTGAATCTGTGAAGAAGAACCCACTGACATCATGTGGTCTTGGAAAAGAGTCCCAGACTACCATTCATCCTCTGAGGAGTCCTTGTCAGATGCACAGGCTAGTTCTGGAAGAACTGCCCTACAACCCAGGACTGCTATTGTCCTGGGAATGAAGATCAGACTGGTCCTCTGCCCTCCTCAAGTCTCTGCCTACTGTTATATACTGACAAAGCCTCACAATGAGCTATCTGGCAAAAGAGATGTCAGTATAGCCACTCAAGACTGTTCATGAAAGGGTGGATTTAAACCTGACATGCTATTTTTTTTATACCCAGACTATCATGTTTGCCACACCAAGTCTGCTTTATTTCAAGAAGAGGTCACTGTGGAGTTTTGGAGTTTCAGGTATGAGATGTGTTTCTACCCCAGGTATGTACACTGATTTTATTTAGATGCATTATGTCTAAGTAAGCAATGCAGGTAGGTACATTGATGCGCAATGAAGGAAAGTAAGCCTCTAGAATATTAACTGAATATGAAAGTTGCTTTAAGAAAGTAAAGCCTACTTTGTTCACTTTCCATTTTCAACCCATGTATATTTTCCCTATAGATGAACAAGCCTTCACTTAGCTTGTTCAACAATGCACATGCCAGAATCTTGTAATATACAATAAGACAACACTTCTTTCTCCTATGTCTCAACACCAGTAACAGTTGAACCATCAGTTCATTGTCTGTAGGCTGAGGTAGTCAGTGATTCATGTACTCTAAGCAAGCCTCTATCTAAACACAGACAGTGTGCAATGCCAAGACTAGGACACCACCCTCAATTAATCTAGACACTCATAACCAAACAAGGGTCCTTTAACTTTAGCTCACTGCTTTCTCTGTCATTTCCTTCCTTTATCATTATGTAAAGACAGGCTTGGATTTGATTAAAAACAATCAAATTTCATTACATTATGTGGTACAGTGGTATCTAAATTGTGTTTTATTATAATAGAGTCACTAATGCTGGGGAATGTTTGTTGTTAATCAAGCATTTAATTGGGTTTGGAAATTATGTCACATGGAATCACAAGGTAGAGGTGATGTTTATTTCACAATGGAATGAGTCATTCTTATGTGGTACAAGACCCAAGGCTATTGAAAGCCTACCGGAGAGATAAGAGCCCTACATTTCAGAAATTCACACCTAAGACCAGCAGCAAAGGGCATAACATCCCTGCAGCTAAACCCACTTTCACACTAATCATCATAGAACATTCCCAAATAAACATTTCAAAATAAATGAATCTGTTGAATATGAATTTTATTTCTTTCTGTTGTGCCAACACATGGTTAGTTACAAGACTGTTGGCATGTTAGCAGAAGCTCTAATGTTTATGGAAGACAAAATGTTCTTAGGCATCATGGAGAGAGGAGACAATGAGCAGGATGAGGGGACGAAGAAGTGGATCTTCTGAAGACCACACCCGTGTGCATCACTATCAGCCACTCTATGCTCTGGGACAGGGGTGAACAGATAGTGCACAGGTCCTCCCTATGGCCAAATTATCTCAGAGTAGTCAGCATCTTCTGCTACAGAAAATTTGTCCTGATACTTAGTAATTAATCACTTCTTACCCCACACATTCTATGAGTCTGGAATTAAGGACAGGCACAATACTCTTGGTGGTTTGCGTTCAAGGTCTTGTAAGAGGTTGCAGTTGAATAGAGTGGTGTACTGGAATTACAGTCTCATCTCAAGGACAGGCAGGGGAAATCTAATCCGCTAATATCACTCAGGTGACTGGATGCAGGCAGTCTGAGTTCCTCACTGGTTGTTAGACCAAAGCTTCAGTCCTACATGTCCCTTTAGAAGACTATTCACATCTTTGTGGCTTGTTTTCCAAGACAATCACACACACACACACTCACACACACACACACACACACACACACACACACACACACACACACAGAGAGATGGGGGGCAGAGAGATTGTGCTTGGAAGGATGACCCAACCTAATTCATTGTAGGGGTTCTAGTTGTCTCACCAAATAGTCCTGGGACCTTGTGGGATGGGACTACACAGGACTGTTGATACATCCACAGGGCCGTGTGTGCAAAGTCCTTTTCTCCATATTTCTTTCAGTTCTTCCTTTTACATCTATAACAAAGTACTGGAGGTAAAGCAGAGATGCTGAAAAATTGGGATTTTGTTAAACACAAAGTCATGGCAACAGTATCTGTCAAGCAACTGCCACATGTGCGGCCCTGAGCTGGTGCCAGGAGGACTATGGAGGTCATGGCTGAAAGGTTTAAACACAAGGAGCTGGCACTGTGTTGGGACAATGAGTCACAATCATGCAGAAGTACAAGAAGGCAAGATGCAACACACATAAAGGAGGATGTGTTTGCACTGGGCCAGGTATAATCCATGGAGGTCATTTAGTATATAAGCATTTTAATTTCTAATTGTTAAATTGAATGACGAGTTTAGGCTACATCAAAATCTAAGGATCCTATAAAGCCTTACATTTTTCTAAGAATTGTGTGTCTGCTATGGACCATAACACATAGCAAAGGTAACCAGTGGGACCTCATGATTGAGATGTTTCCTGAACTGATCAAGACAGCCTCATGGCTCTCTAGGAGCTATGAGCTATTTGTGCTAAGAGGAACAGGTAGAGAAGACATATAGCATAATTCATTTAAATCCTGGGGCCCGGACTGACAGTTTCACTGTGCTCCAGTAAGCAATGGCTGATGTGGCTTCTGAGCTTCAGCTGCCTTCCTCTGTATCCATGTCAAGATAAAGATGCGACTTTCTTGGTTGCTCTTCTTCTGAGATTATGTACAGCTACACACTGTTCTGGTCCACCTGGCCCTTGCTATTTCCCCCTGGGATGTGCGCTACCAATTACCCTGAAGATCCATACAATTTAAGATAGTCTACTGTGCTCCTGTCAATGGTATGTGTGTGTGTGTGTGTGACAACAGGCACTTGGACAATTGCCTCACAATTCACCACCAACTTCAACTTGCTTCACAGTTGAAGGGACCTAGCCTGAACACAGGGATGTTGGTTTAATGAAAACCATGATGAATTTGTTCAGGTTTTTGTAATTTCTAAGCTTCTTTTTGAAATGTCGAATTTTGAAAAGCTCTTCTTTCTCATTTTGTTATTTCCTGTGTGTAGTGCTATTTCTTCCTTCGCCTTCTATAGGAATAGCTTTGAAGCAGGTAGCCATATGCAAATTTAGATCTGCTGAGTTCATTCCCACTGCAGGGAGCGGTGCACTCTAGAACATTCCCGGAGGATAGGGGCATCAGTCACTCTTGCAATCTTGGCGTGAATGCAGAACTTCCATATTTTCCTCGGAGACACTGAATCAGCATTTATGTTTTGGGACAAGATTCCCAGGTATATTCTGTCGACCTCAGGATCAGTAAGGGTAGAACACCCATTGAGAGCTGAATATAGGTGTGCTTCTGAGCAGTGTGTGCATCTTCCTGCCAATCACCAGTCTCCTTCCCTCCTCTTTCCCCTTCCCCCTCCCTCCTTCCTTTCCCTTCCCCCTTCCCTCCTCTCTCCCCCATCCTCTTCTCTCTCTCTCTCTCTCCCTGTTCAGTCTGTCTTCTCTCCCCTATCCCCTTCCCTACTCTTCCCCTCATCCCCTTCCCTCCTCCCCATCTGCTTCCCTCCTCCCTCAGCTCCCTCCTCCCCATCTCCTTCCCTCCTTCCCCATCCCCTCCTTTCTCCCTCATCCCCTTCCCTCCTGACCCCCTTCTCCTTCTCTCCCCTCTCACTCCCTCTTCCTTTTATCCCTGTCTCCTTTTCTCATCTCTCTCCCCTCTCCTCCTTTGTTTCCCTCTCACCTACATTTTTTGATCATTTTTATTTTTCTATGGAAATACTGAAGCAATTGTGACTTGTTTTTGTTTTTCCCCATCACTTGGAGCTGAGTCCTTTCATCTTTGATTCAGCCAATTTCCTTCAAAGCTAAATATTAAACAGATCTGTCTTCTGACAGCTGACCCCAAATAGGGACAGGCAGTGGTCCTCACCCCGGGGGTGTAGAGCAAGCCGACAAAGGTAGAAGAGAGACAGAATGGAGCCAGTTCCTATCCCCTGGGGAAGCCCGGGAGTTCTGTCTAAGCCTTTGCACAGTCAAACAGCCAAGAGCCAAACAACCCATGGCTTCTGGAAGGCATTCTTGCAGAAATGCCTTTTTTTTGCCAGAGGGTGAAAGGGTTGCTAATTGATTTTGTCTGCCTTTCAGATGGACTTAGAAAGACACAAGAGTCTAAATTCTAACAGAGAGGTAACATTTCTGGATATGTGAGCAAATTTCTCTGGATTTCATGTGACCTAGTAGTCCCCTTCCCAGTGTGTGTGTGTGTGTGTGTGTGTGTGTGTGTGTGTGTGTGGTGCTTGTGGGCAGGGACACATCCTCATCATGGCATGACTGTGAGAGTTGGAGGATAATCTCCTGTATTCTCACTTTCTCCTTTGTCCAACGGGTCTGTTGTTCTCCACCATGGATGCCAGGCTAGCCGTCTACCAGCTTCCATGAATTCTCCTGTCTGCAGCTTTCCTCTTACTAGAGGAGCACTGAGACTACCAATACATTCTACCATACCTGGCTTCATATGGGTTCTACCTATCTTAACTTGGGTCCTTGTCCTTGGCAAGCACATTACCCACTGAGCCATCACCTGGGTCTGAACATTAGTGTTTCTTTAGTCATCCTGTTAATACTGTCATTAAATTTAATTAGACTGACCACCTCAGAAAATAGACATACCCGTGCATCCAAACTGTCATTTATTGACATCGGTGAGTAAAACAGGCTAGGAGGCTGGAGAGATGCTCAGTGGTTGAGAGCACACGTTGTTCTTGCTGAGGAGATAAGATTGGTTCCCAACGCCCACATTCTAAATCCAGCTCCAAGATCTCCAACGCCCTCTTCAGGTCTCCATGGGTGCTTGAACACAAGGACAAACCCACACACAGACATACATGCATACACATAGGGTTTTTAATCAAGGACAGGGTAGATCTTCTCAAATACTCTGAGATACTGATGACCTCAGCTGGAACTTGGAAAGGCGTTGCTGGAGGGCTCTGGTCAAAGAGAAGTAATTTCTGCCCTCTAGAATTTGAGCTGAAGCAACAGGTGCTATTAGTCTGAAATCTAGGTGCTGTTAAGTCAACATAGAACACCAGGGAAGTCAGGAGGAATGTAAAGAAAGAAGGGGCCCTTCAGCCCCAAAGTTTTAAGCCTGTCATTGGATGCCAACACAAGAGAGCTGTGTAGTGTACAAAAGAGCAAAAAATGCCCATTTCCGAAAAGATGACAATGGTTTTAACAGGCACAGGGAAGTAAACAAGCCTTGTAGTCATTGTGAATGATCAAAGTTTTTTAGAAAATAGGAGGAAAAAAAAAATCACAGGATTCGCAAGAACTGCCCATTACCGGAATAAAGAGCTGGGGTCAGACTCTAAGATGGGGGAGAAGTTTTTACTTGATTAAAAGAAAAACCAGGGAGAGTGTAGGCATCTGCATGGGCTAAGTCTCCCTAAGCCTCTCATCCTTTCTTTCTTGTTATCCTGGATTTGAGTGTTGTTCTTGTGATTTTTCAAAAAATGAGAACTATGGGCTTACATCCCCACCCAATCAATACATGACTGAAAATGAGAGGTAGAAGCCCAAGTTCATTTCCTTTTCAGCTTATCATCAACCAAAGGGGAGCTCGGGGGTTCTTACTGTTTTTGTCAAAAGACAAAATCTCAACAAATTTAGAGATGTAGTTGGATTTTAGTTGTGCTCCATGCAATGTGGGGCAGCCTCCATGCCTCCAAGTGGAACCAGTATCGGCTCCCTCTGGGTAGGAGCAGAGTCATGTGCTCTGTAGGACAGGAAGAAGCGAGTGAGGTAGGATGCAGGTGGGTGATGGCTAGATTTGCACTTCTTCAGGTCTCTTTTGTGTAAAGCAGAAGGGATGTTCTCATTATACTGACTATGGTTAGGGTCTCCTGTTCAGGAAATTCTCCTTTGGTGGGGATCTATTTGCTTCCCCAAGCAGATGATGGGATAGAACAGGATAGGATAATGGCTGAAGGTGTAGCATTTCATCAGAGCTATGTCATCTTAGTTTATCTAGCCTGTTGGTATCCAGGGTGGTAACTCAATATAAAATAATGAACTAGCACTATTTTGTTTGACATTTGAGACATGAAGTTTCTATTCTGTAGGATGTGTTCTAAATAGAGAGTAGAGAATAATTTATTTGTGGATGTCATTTTTTAGGGAAATCCACTGATTCTCAATAAACTCATGAAGTTGCTAGTGAAAGCACAACACCAGAAGAAAATGTCTAAACAGGAATCCATGCCTTACATTCATTTTACTTATATCTATTTATAAAGAGAAGATGAAGATAATGGGAACTCTCACTTACCTACTTCCTGTTTTCCCACTATGCCTGGACTAATAACCTACATATTATGATGACAGCCCTATAAAATCTGTCTAGAACAAAATACATTTATCATTTTGGTATTATCTATTCAAAATTAGTTCATACATATATAGATATAGATATATACACATACATATATACATGTGTATAATTAAACCTGAAGTTATTTTTTAGTTCAATCACTCTGGTTTTATATGTTGTTAAAAAGCAAGGGCTCCTTCTGGTGAACCAGCAAATCAACTTCGGGTGTGATTATTTCTTTTGCTGACCAGTAAGTTCACTATCCCTACGACATTATCCTAAGAATCTACTGACTGCAGGAGCAGAGGCAGCCAATTCTCTTTTAGGGAAACTGCAGTCATTCCTTCACAGCACTAGAGGCCATGTGACTAAACTCTAAACTCTTTCCCAGTCCAGGAGGGAGTTCCCTGGATGACTGCATAGAGCACAAAGCATCACTCTCAGCTGCAGATGGGGCAGCCTTAGGGTAGAGTCATTCTCCCAGGAGCCAGGATTTCACTACTTTAACTATTCAAAGCCTCTGTAAAGGGAAACCATAGTGTGCAGTCTTCCAGCACTGACATTGGAGTGACTGACTGTGCAGCAGCACTGTGTGCACCAAGAGCCTGCACTCATTCACTCACAGTTGTGAAAACTGTAAACCTGGCATCCTGTTTGCTATTACTTATCTTTACTAGATATTGTCAACTTTTGAGGTCAGTGAAATGGCCTAGAGTTAAAGGTACCTGTTGTTGTGCCTGATAACCTGAGTCCAGTGCCCATAACCCACATTGTCAAGGAGAAAACTGATTCCCATAAGTCATTCTCTGACTTCTACTCTTTCATGGCACACACACACACACACACAAACCCCTAAATCAAATGTAATAAAAAATGTAGCTAAAATTACTGGCTCACCTCCTTTCCATCAGAACCCTCCATCCAATATCCAATTTACCCTCTAGACAGCAGGTTTGAGGCTCAGCTGACCACAAGAAGGCTTTTCCTTTCTTTTGATGAGGTTACAAGATGGCTCATTTGCTATCTTGTGGAAATGGCTTTGAAGGAGATCTCTGGATAGTGGGTGATTGTAATTGGATTTAACTAATGCTGAATATTGTATAAGAGTGATGCATCTCCATAATAATTAAAGCTGTCATCTCTGGGTTTTATTCAACATTGTAATCATGCTCTGGCTTCCAGAATTGCCTCCAGTCTCGAAGCTTCATTCTCCAAAGGCTCAATGGCTGCAAGGGTGCACCAGGAATTCTACAGCAAGCTGGAGTTCTCTGTAGAAAGTGACAAGTTCTTGAAATGCCATCCCAACCATCTGGACAGCCAGCTCTGCCACCCAGGGTGATTGCTACAGAAATGATTCCTGGATCAGGAGCCATGGCTCCTCGTGTATACTGTGTCAGGGTGTTGGGGTGAGGCCGGAATTCTCTGCTGGAATCTTTCCAAGATAAACTTACTTATCTTTCCAAGGAGTCTTTCCGAGATAAGCCTGCTGATCCCAGTATGCGGAGCAGAGAGGAACCTAGTTGGAGTGTTAGGCTGTGGGCAGAGGCAGGGGTTTTACCTCTAAATCACAGCAGAGTCGAAGATCAAGAACCCACTAAGATGACAAAGTGTTTACCATGCACCTGGGCTCCAAGCCAGGGCTCTGACAGCGCCAGTGCCAAGCTGGAGCTTCTTCCCGGAGCCACGAAGCTCAAGCAGTGCATAGAGAGCAGGACGGGTTCTCTGCAGCCTCCCTTGAATTATGAAAGTGTACAGTCGGGCAGGGTGGAGGAAACACAGCTGAAGATGAGGGGTGCTTTTATGGGGGAGGAGAAAAAGAGGCCCAGTTTTTGTCTTGTCTGTTGCTCTGTCTTCTTCTTCAGGGTACAAGACTAGGATGTCAGACCTGCAGAGGAACTCTGGAGACAGAAATGAAGTGAGGATCTGAAGTCAGAGGAGCATCTCTGTGCACACACAGGGCTTGGAGTCTGAACCTGGCTGACGGATTGTTCATCCAATTAGGGGCTGTTTGTATTTTCTGTCCCCATGATATTCCTGGAGTTGCCAGAGTGAGAAAGCAATCCAAGTGTGACCAGGATTGCCCCTCCACCTCTTCCCCTCCCAACTCCCCCACCTCGATAGTTAGATTATTCAAGACCTCTTCTAGCTCACTGTAAGCTGCCCGTGGCATCAGCACATGGCACGAGTTCCTTTGTCTCTGTCGTCTGTTTCTGAAGTCAACACCAGAGACTCCAGTTTCAAAATCCATAGTAGGCTTAAAAATAGAAGGGAACTTGTTCCAAGATGATTTGGTGTTCAGCTGGTAAGATCAACCAAAGACTTACTTCCCTGAGTCTAAGTTTTGTCCTTGTTCCTTCATTCCCAACCAGAGGCATGACATAAATGACTTACTTCTTCAAGTAGAGGTAATAATGTCTAATTTGTATTTGCAGCTAACATTTATTGAGTACTTACTGTATGCTGTGTGTTAAGAACTTCACTTGTGTTTTTTCATTTTCTGCTTATGATTTCTTCATTTTACAGGTGAGAGAATGGAAACTCAGCATTTGCAAATCATGCAAGGTGGCAAATGTAAGTCACCAACATGACTCTTTGTGCCTCAGAAATTCTCTGCCTGTCACTGTGAATATTAAATGATATGAAAGACAGCAGGCTAGTTCTTATGGAAAGTGAGGAAGAGAGCCTGGATTGAATGAGAAACTCCCGCTGTGTTAGTATTCCTGGGGCTGCCCTTTGGCTCAGGCATTTGTGGATCTGAACACACTCACAGAGGACATTGGATGGCTGAAGAGAAATCCTTTATGTCCCTGGAGAATGTTGCTGTCTTCCACTATGTGTTAGTGTCTTAAGGATGCTTCTAGAAGAGCAAGTTAGAAAACAGGTCACCATGTAATCAGATAGTTTCCAACTCAAGTATTAGACTAGATGGGATAAAACATGTCCCACATTGACCCCAAACTCTTTCCTAAATGCAGGGATATGCACTAGGGCCCCATCACAAGCCTGGAGAGGGAAGAGCAGCTTTATCTGTGACAGCAACAAGCTTCCTTAAGCTTTCAGGAAGCAGCGGGTGGTTGTACTCCAAGGGCTGACTGGGGTCTCAGTCTGAAAGATTTCACAGTCTGCACTTGTCATTCTGAGCTGGCTCCCATTTTCCAGTGGAGAGGACATGGCACTCTGCTGTAGAGGCCAAGTTCTCATGATTTCTGAACTATGTTGGTTAAAAAAAGCAATGGGTTTTGCAGGTGTGTGCTGGGTGCTAAGGTAACTGTAGTCACCACAGATAACAACAGAAGGAAGAAAAAGAATAAGAAGATGGCTATCTGTCCTCTCAGAGTGGACTCCTGAGGGCTCAGCCCTGCCCGGGTTTGACCTCGTTGAGAAGTGGTGTTTCTACACGGTTGAGTCTACTGGCACCCATAGCAATCTTTTTGTATTTTAGGGCAAAAAGAAACACATCCTAGAAAGCACAGCATATAGCTTCTGTGTCTTTTTCTTCTCCCTCAAGGCATCATTAGACATATGTTTCACCTCACAGTATAAAATTATATTTGAACTTGACACGAATCATGATCATAATGAAGACAGTAACTTCTAAAGAACACTTACCGCTGTTGCAGGAATGGAGTCCCATACTTGATGTAAATCATTTCAATTAACCTTCTAGATTTTGTCGAGAAAACTGGCACTCACAAAGATTCTCTCTCTCTCTCTCTCTCTCTCTCTCTCTCTCTCTCTCTCTCTCTCTCTCTCTCTCTCTCTCTCTCTCTCTCTCTCTCTCTCTCTCTCTCTCTCTCTCTCTCTCTCTCTCTCTCTCTCTCTCTCACACACACACACACACACACCCTTTTGAAGTGGGGAGTGGGGTCTCATGAAGTTCAGGCTAGCGCCAGAACTACATGTAGCTGGAGTGGCCTTGAATTTCTGATTCACCTGTGGAGTACCAGGATTAAAGGCCTGTACCACCATGCATGTTTATGCCATGCTGGGGATGGAACCAGACTTCCTGTATCCTAGGCGAACACAGCCAATGAAGCCCTTATGAATTACTCTAAGATCACATACATAGCACACACACTTTAATTTTTGAACTTCCCACAGGTGATAGTACACACTCTAATTCTGAGACACACATCTGCTCTCTGCATGTCTCTTAGGCTGTAACATCCATGTGAGTCTGCACCCTGGCCTCTAAAATAGCAATGACATACAAAGAGAAGGGGATGAAGGATGGTGGGGTGGGGTGGAAGCTGGCCCCTGCTCAATACCTCTTCTATCTCAGATATTTTACACATGCTTTTTCATGCCTGCATTTGTAAACTTAACAATTGAGCGGGTGTTTGACACCAAATGCACCTTCTTTCACATCTCTCTTCTTTCCTCCCAAATGGATTTTTGTCCAATTACGTGAGTTTTAAAAATAAACTGATATTAAAGTTATATTCATACTACCTAGTCCCAAAACTACCAAGCAACAAACTTGAAAATTAAAGCTTTTAAACATGAACAATTTAGTTATATGTAGCTATATAGAAAATTACCTCCAAGTGTGGTGGCTTAAAATAGAAAATTATTATTATTATCATTATCATTATTGTCATGATTTTGTTGGTAGAAAATGCAGGTAGAATCATTTGCTCTCCAGAAAAGCCAAATTTCACAATGTATGCACTTGTGTCTGAGTGCATTTGCATGAACACACATGGGTGTATACAGCAGCATGCATGTAGGTGTCAGGGGAAAGCTTGTGGAAGTCAATTCTTTCCTTGCATCATATATGTTCCAAAGACTGAACTCAGGTGATAGGCAGTAAAGACCTTTATCCATTAAGCAGGCTCATCGGACATTGAATTTCTTTCTTTTCCTTTTTCTTCCTTCCTTTCTTTTTTTTTCTTTTTTTTTTTCTTTTTTCTTTTTTTATTAGTTTTTTGTTTTCATTTGTTTGTTTTGTTTTTCAAGACAGGGTTTCTCTGTGTAGCAGCACTGGCTGTCCTGGAACTCACTTTGTAGACCAGGCTTGTCTTGAACTCACAGAGATCTGCCTGTCTCTGCCTCCTGAGTGATAGGATTAAAGGTGTGCACCACCACCACCACCACACCAGCTTTACACTGAATTTTTTTTTTCAGATCAAGTGATAAGAAACTAGGAATGAAATCTTCCAGTATCTTAAGACCTAGCCTAAGACACTGATACTGATGTCTATCAAAGCAGCAAAAGGCCTAGGCCTACCTGCCTCTCAGTGAGCATATCAGAAAATTTGGGAGCATTATCAATTTGCAACCATTAAATCTCAAAGTTGCCTAATGGGGTTACTGCTAGCTGAATCAATGCATCAGTGTGAGAGGCTGTCCACTGATCTGAGGTGTTCTTCCAGCACTACCTAAAGCCACTGGCAGGTATTAACAGCTTACTTGTTTACCACAGGGACTGCACCTGCAGCCCATCGTTCACCTGTGATACCCTTCCCACTTTACAGGTAACAGCCAAGACCTGATGAGGCCCAGGCTGCTTTCTGAACAGCCGGATCCTCATGCTTTGAAACCCCTTTCGACTCTGGGTCAGTTTTGTTTCCAATTTTAAATACAAGTAAATAGCCCACCTCACACTATGTGTAAGAGGAGCCTGGCATCTTTGAACTCTTGAAGTCTTGGTTTTCCTAGTCGTCAGTTGTGACTTCCCATGTCTGATCAAGGCCTAATGCTCTCTCAGATTTTCTGCTTCTCTCCTCCCCACCCCTCCCACAGCCTTCTGTCTCCAATGCTGTAGGAGTCCATTTAATGCCAAGCACGTATTATGCCATACCCCGCAGTGTTTCTGTTGTCCTGGGGGCTGACAGATAATGAACATATCATATCTTACCCAGAAGAGAAATATTTGACCAGTTTGGATCTAAGACAATGACGTTTGGAAAAGAAATAGAGGGTCATTTCTGCCCCTTAATGATTCTCATCGGCCATATATTGTCCTCATGAACCCTGTGTTCCTGCAAATGTCCCCTAGCCTCTTGTCTTTGAAAACTCTATCTCTGTCATTTAAAAAATGTATTTGTGGTTTGTGTGTGTGTGTGTGTGTGTGTGTGTGCGAGAGTGAGAGAGACAGAGAGAGAGAGAGAGAGAGAGAGAGAGAGAGAGAGTGTGTGTGTATTAGGGTTGAGTTGCACCACAGTGTGAATGTGGAGGTCAGAAAACAATTTTAAAGGGCTTAGTTCTCTCCAACTATCTTTAAGTGGGTGCCCGGGATAGAACACAGGTCACCAAACTTATGTGGCAAGCCCTTTTCTCCAATGAATCATCTCACTAGACCTCCTGGAAGTCTGTGTAGGTTTTACTTTACTCCTTTCTGTCTGCTGCTAGAACCCAGTACTCCACAAAACAGCCCAGCAGTTAGCTTTCCTGTTGTCTTCAAGAGAACTTAGTTGCTCCTGTCTCTGTCAGCATCCAGACAGGTCACCAAAATATTTTTATCATACTCACAGTTGTTTTTTTTTTTCACAAAGAAAATTATTTTTCTCCCTTTCTATTGCACCAAAATGAAATTCAAGTCTCTCTCCTCTCCTTTCCTCTCCTCTCTCTCCTCTTCTCTCTCTCTTTCCCTCTCTCTCTCTCTCTCTCTCTCTGTCTCTCTCCCCTCCCCTCTCCTCTTCTCCCTCTCTCTCCCTCTCCCTCTCCCTATCTCTCTTTCTCTCTCTCTCCTCCCCTCCCCTTCTCTCTTTCTCCCTCTCTCTCTGCTTCTCTCTCTGTTACGGGAGGTTTTTCCCCCATTGACTGCCGCCGGTCCTGCCACCAAGGTCCCCCCGCCACGTGAACCCCAAATAACACTCAGAGACTCAGTATTTGATACAATCCTGTTGGCCAGTTACCATTATTGTTTATGGGCCAGCTCTGTCTTAATTATTAACCCAATTCTACTTATCTAAGTATTTCCACGTGGTTATCTTATCCGGGACCCGCAGCCGGCATCTTCTTTCTTTCAGGTCTACATCTCGACTCCTCCTTCCCACTTCCTCTTTCCTCCTTGTCTCCTAGCCCCGCCTATCTTGCTATCTCATTAGCCACAGAGCTTTATTAACCAGTATGAGAAACATGTATACAGAATAACATCTCCCATCATCTCCTCTTTTCTGTCTAAAGTAAAAGAAGGGGTTTAACCTTAACATAGCAAAATGTACCATACAACAGTTATCAAATAAGAATCACAGTAAACAATATTTAGTCCATTAACATTTTGTAAGAAAATATCATCTATCCTATCTTTGTGAGTCTAAAGTCCTATATGTAACTTACCTTTAATCCTTACTAAGGAAAACTATAACCATAACTATCTGTCTTCAACTCCTTCAAAGACCACAGAAGGATAATATATAAACTCTAGAAATGACAGAGACAACTCATTGCCTGGTCAGTCACCTGAAGTTCTTCTGTAATGTTCCATCTTCAGGCCATAGGCCATAGTGTGCGTCCAGACTCCTCAACAAGGCAGGAAACTTTAAACTGTCCACCTGTAATGGCAGTTTGTCAGTCATTTTTCTTTGTGTCCTGTAGACTGTCTGGCTGCCTTTTCCATGAAGCAGGAATCCTGTAGCAATGTCCATCTTGCATCAGCAGTCACCTTTTTGTGGGTCCTGCATGTCCAGTTTCTACAGCATAAAGTCAAAGAGTCCAGACAAGAACAGTATCTTGTCCATATGGCTAGTCTTGCCATGATGGAAGCAAACTCCATAATGTGTTTCTTCGATGTCCATCTTCCTTTCTTCTGTAGGTGGTGTTACCAGGAGCAGTTGTGCCTCACTGTCAAGAAAAACCCTAAACCATTTTAAATGCCTTATTCTGTAGGTCTTTGAAAGGTTTGAAGAATGCCTATTCATCTCAAATATATCTCTGCATATCTAGAAACCCTAACTAACTTAATTTCAAGTTTTGACTATCACAGGTAACTCTCTATAATCTGTATTAAATTATACATTACATTTTCCAATGAGCTATATAAACACAATACCTAAGCAAGAGGAGAAAAATACATATCACAAAATTGACCTTAAATTGTATCAATAAAAGAAAATCCATTTCAAAGCAAAGTACTCATATCTATACCATAATTCCCTTTTTACCTTTAAAATGATTGTTTGTGGTTATAGCCATTTATAACCAAGTCCCTTTAAATGAAAACAAACACTTATAAACAATATTTGGGAATTTGGACGTCGTTCTTTCCAAACTACTTCTTGCTGGTAGAGGGCGCTGTCATGGGGGTCCAAAGAAGATGCAGAAATCTTGGCAGTAGTTTGCAAGGCTTTGTCTCAACTGCTTTGAATGTTGGATCATCTGGGGCACTGTTTCAGGGGGTCTGGCTTGATCAAACCACATAAATCTGGAAGAAATCCACAGCTTTTCATTTTCTGTGGAAACAAAAATAGAAATCCTTTTCCCCAGTAACTTGTCCTTAGGCTTAAATTTTGGAGTTAAAGCATTTTTAAAATATGTAAATTGAATTAATCCAGCAGCATTTCTTTTATCAATAGTTGTTATTTTCTCAGCAATCAAATAATTTAAAGACAACAGAAGCGCGCATAATATCCAAAATCTCTCTGTGTTTTCCATGTTTATGTGGCTTTTTTATTACTCTATTTCTTCTACTTCTATTTTTACATATTTTGAGACAGGGTTTCTCTGTGTAACTTTTATCTGTCCTGGAATTCATTGCATACCAGGTTTGCTTTGAAATCACAGAGATCTGCTTGCCTCTGTCTGCCGAGTGCTGGGATTAATGGCGTGCACCACCATACCCATCCATTCTATTTCCTTTTTTCTTTTTTAAACCATTGTATCCCATTTCTTTTTCTCTCCCAAGCCAGCGTATTTTTTAAAACACAGTGTAAAACTTCATTGTAGCTCTCATACATACCAATGAATTGTTAGCAGAGTTCTTTAAAAGCAAGGCGGTTTTTTGCCACTTATGCTAATTTTGGAAACCTCCCTTAAAGGAGCCGCGCAAATCTCTGTCTACAGCAAAACAAATCCAACCTAGAAAATGCTGCTACCAAGAAGTCTTGCTAGTCTCTGTTCCCTTGTTTCTAAAAACTATTTTTTAAGCGTTTGTTAAATTTTAAGTGAAAGTTCTCAGTTCCACTTCTGACACCATTATGTTACGGCAGGTCCCCCCCCCCAGTCGGCTGCCTCCGGTCCTGCCGCCAAGGTCCCCCCCCCGCCACGTGAACCCCAAATAACCTCTCTCCTCCCCTCTCCTCCCCTCCCCCCTTCTCTGTGTCTCTGTCTCCCTCCCCTCTCCTCTTCTTCCTCTCTTTTTCCCTCCCCCCCTCCTCTCTCTGGGGAGGGGTTCGGCATATGATGCCAAAGGTTAAGATGGAGGTCCGAGGATGGTCCTGGGCATCAGTCCCTGCCTTCCACCTTGCTTGAGACAGGCTCTCTTCTTCATTGCTGCCTACACCAGGCTAGCAGCCTGTGATCTCCCAGGAATCCCCCAGTGTTTGTCTCCCATCTTTCTTTGGGATCACTGGGGTTATAGTGGCCTGTATGGGCACTGGGGGACTCAAGTTCTCACACTCACGCTGCAAGTACTTAGCCCTCTAAGCCATCTCCTCAGTCCTAAGGAAATATTGGAATAAGATGCCTCTGAACAAAGACAGAGAAGCTCTATATGAGAAATTAGGGGATCATTTAAAGGCGCTGAAATAAGAGCAGTACAGCCCACTTTCATGGTTTATTGTTTTCTCTATCATTCAGTCTTGGTACAATCTGCCATGGTACCTTTTGTTGAATGACTTTTTGATGCAGACTGTGGACTTGGAAACCATAGTCCAAATCCATGTCTGTCTTCGGCTCTCTCAGCTGTAGTCCTTGCTTTACACAGGGCACACATTTGTAGCAAAGTTTTCCCACACTGCAGATAAGTTAAATTTGGGGGGAATCTAGTCACTGTTTTTCCAAGAGCTCAGCTTGAGTCTCTGGGAACTGGGTTAGTCCCTGAACATCATGCATTCCTGCCACACAGAAATCCCAATCCGTTCTCCTGGAGATGCCATAGTTCAGAGAGTATTGACCTGCTATAGGCTCTGTCGGCATCCAGGCAGGTCCCCAAATGTTTCCCTGCATCACAATTCTCTTCTGACCACTGTAAACTTAGCACTGCCCTTTTCTGATTCAGTGAATCCTGGACAATGGTGCTCTTTATTTTATTACATTTCAAAAGCAAAGACCAGACAAGACTTGGTTCCAGCCATGGATAACAATAATACAAAAAAAGAATTATTTCCACATTAAATCAAGCATCCAGGGACTCATGATTTATAAAAACCCTATGAATGAATGTTTGTGTGTATGTGTGAGTGTGTGTGAGAGAGAGAGAGAATGTATATATGAGAGTCTGCATATGTGAGAGCGTGTGTATGTGTGCATATGTTTGAGAGTATGTTGAGTGTGAAAGTGTATATGTGTGTGAGACAGTGTGTGAGAGGCAGTGTGTGTGTCTGTGTGTGTGTGTGTTTGTGTGTATGTGAATGTGTGAGTGTGTGTGTCTAACCTCATGTATCAGTCATCATTGTCCTTTTTATTTGAAACAGTCCCTTTGTTGTTTTGTCTGCTGTATTCACCAAACTGGTTGGCCATGGGAATTCTGGGAATTCTCTTGTTTCTGCCTCCCATCTTTGCATGAGAGAGCTGGAGTTACAGATCTCATGTGACACATCTAACTTTTACTTGGTGTTTGAGTACTCAAAAACTCAGGTCCTCAAACTTGCAAGGCAAGTACTTTATCCACTGAGACATCTCTCTGGTCCTATATGGCTTACACATACTTTCATTTTATAATTTTTCAGTCTTCTCAGAAATTCTAAAATACACCATTCAGAAAGTGAAATCCCTTATTGTTTGCCATTATTTTTCTTTTAATTCAAAGTAAATGAAAGCCTGCATTTGCATGCATTTAAGAAGTGACATTAATGATTTTTTTATCTGGTAGGAAATCCACATCATACGCTTCCTGGCACCTGGAGATCTTCTTTGCAGAATACACTTTACTCGTTTTCCACACCCCTGTGGTTTTCCTGCCTTTGGGCAATGGATTTGTTTGCTTGTTTGTTGTTTCCTTTTCTTGGGTTACTTTCACTGTTGGGCATCTAGATTTTGTTTCCTCATGGAAGAGGTCCAACAAAGCCCCTCTCTACTTTCTCTACGAAGTACATACAGGCTCTCAGTACATGACACATTAAACATAGAAAGAAGGAGAAAATGGGCTTCTTCTAAAGCAGCAGTGTGTTCCTTTCCTTCTGCACTGAAAACAATATAACCCATTGTTTTTCCTCTTTCCCCACACAGCCAGGAAGCTCAGAATTACAGTTAATGTGCAGTTACAGTAGCTATTTAAAAACTCCCCTGTTATATGCTTTTTGATTTTCTATTTTAACAGCCTTATTGTGTATGAATGCTTTATTGAAAATCACCTAAAATATTTTCTGGAAGAAACAACAGCATAGGTTGTTCTGTGAAGGAGGGGGCTGAGGGTATCACCTCTAATTACATTGGAATGTGTAAGTAATTTTCAGATGAAAACTTTTGAGACGATCACGTCCTTACGTTATTTGGAAGGATTATCGCCACGAATTCACTTGTGCCTAGAAACGGCTGAGCAAGTGGGAAGTCATTTGGAAGTTGTCTGCTGGATGAAGATTTAAATTCTTTCTTTGACTCTGCCCCGAACTCTGGGTGCAGATACCAGAGCAGGAAAGCTACACCCAATCCCTGCCCTTTCCTGAATCTTAAGAGTTTTGTAAATGATGGCCCGAGTCTGAGAGCATTCCTTGGCTCTGGGTAATAGCTAGTATGGGTCCTGGTCTTGACCTGAGTACTTCTAGGAATGAGACTGAGCGAAGAGGTGATTTAAGTGCTCTTATCGAGAGATGCAAGCTCTCGCCCGCCTCTAGCTAAGTTTATAAAACCATTGAGTTGGACTTTCTAATATTCTTGCTAGTATTCTCCTATCTGATGCTGCAAGTTCAAAAGTAGGGAGAAAGTACTGTTAAAGAAAGCCAACTAAATCATTCCAAAGCTTTAAAAATAAACATTTATATTTTCACCATTGTTAGAGGCCTGGGAACCAGGAGGGACAAGTTGAAGACTAATTCAAATTTGTCTAATTTGCCCAAGTCAATCGTATTCTTGGGTTAGTGGCATATACTGGTGGGCTTCTTAAACCCTCAAAATCGCACAATAATTTGTGTTAAAATAGGTAAAAGTTTTATAAGAGATCTTAAGAATGATGACTTGGAGCTAATGCTGAACCCCAAAACTTGCTGTAAAAATATAGGCAGTAAAACCTTTTTTTTCTTCCTTTCTTTTCTTTCTTTCTTTTTTTTTTTTTTTCTATAAAAAAAAACTGAGCCTGGGAAACAATTAAGAAAGGTCGCAGGGGAATTTGTGGAATGGGTAACAATCAGAAAGCTTCAAGGGAAAAAGAAATAGCTCACATTTAATATGACTGAGAGAACATTCTGGAAATTTAATAAACTGAAACCCAGTAATAAATACAATGGCTGGATTCCACTCATTCCTGCTCCATGGCAGAGTGTCCCTTATCTCTGAACATACACCAAAATACACAGAGTCCCCGATGCCTATCTGCCAGCCCTGCGGCAGCCAGGGAGTGGGGGAAGGAAGCTGGCTCTCAAGAGGCTTATCTCTTCCTTTGTGCTTTCTACCAAAAATCTGTCTTCTTTTACTTCTGTCTGAACAGGACACTAGAGAGCCAGGCTTGTCAGATGGCAGAAGCTGCTGATGCTGGCCATGAGCATGTAAGTGAAACAGAGTGAAGCAAGCCATTTGAAGATGAGCCCCCAAATGTACCCCTCTGCTCAGCCCCCCTAAAGTAACAGAGTCAGTGATCCAAAGTAAATCACTAGAAGCTGAAGGGTTGCTCTTGAGAAGTTAATTATGTACTATCACTTATACATGTGCATGCATGTGTGGTATATATGAACATGTCTGTGTATATGTAGTATATGCATAAACATATGTATATATGCATGCACATATGTGTATTGTGTATGCATGTGATACATATGTATATATGTGTTGTGCATAATATATAGAGAGTGACATGTACCCATGTTTATATGTATATGGACATATGTGTGTGATATACACATGTGTATTGTATGTGTTATGGTATATATTCACATGTGGCACATGTGTGTAATATTGTCTATATGTGTATATACCTTTATGTGAATGTGTATATGTGTATTTGTATATGGTACATACACATGTGTATAGTGTATGTGTGCACTCTGTATGCATGTGTGTACATGTGTGCATGCTTGGCCATGAGAGAAAGACATAAGGTACCCTACTCCATCACTATCTTATCCCCTTGAGAGAGGCTCTATCACTGAGCCTGGTGCTAAGTTGGCAGTCAACAAATGCCAACTTCCAGCACTGGAGTTACAAGGGTGTGCAGCATCATACCCAACTTTTTAAATGGATTTTGGTCATTTGAATCCAGGACCGCATGATGTGTAACAAACACTCTTTTCCACTAAGCTATCTTTTTTGACCCTGTATATTTTATATGTATATATATATATATATATATAATATATAAAAAATATACAAAAGCAAGATCATTTGGTTCATTGTAAGATATTATTTAAATATGTAAGCAAAGGAACTTCCAACCATGGCTATATATTCTCAGTAGAAGAATAGTTGTGGGACAATAAGAAACCTACTTGAAAGTTGGACGTGGTGGCACACATTGGTAACACCAGCACTATGGAGGCTGAGGTAGGAAGGTCAGGTATTCAAGATCATTCTCAGCTACTTTGTGAGTCCAAATCTGCCTGAAATACTTGAGACCATACCTGGACACAACTCCACAAGCAACAACAAAAGAACAGTTGGGTGTTCCTTTCTTCTCCAGAAATCACAGGATGACACTCCTACAAAGGATTCCTCTGAAACTGCCTGTGGGAGATTATAGAGCTCCATTCTGTGCCACACTCACTCGGAAGAAGATGGAGTCCAGTGCATGAAGCACCAATCACACAATTTTAAACAATTCTCATTTTCTAACGACAATGATCTTAATTTGTGGTTAATGTCTAAGATCCTGGTTATGGACTCTATTTCTTGGAGTAGATGAAGAGATGGGGGCAGGAGGAGCCAGAGGTGGGTAACAGCTTGATTCACTGAGCTCTAGACTACTGGGAAAACTCTGTGCAGGCACAGAAACTTATACAGAGACCAGGGCTGTCTAGAAAGTTATGAAATGCAAAGAAGTGTTACAGAAAGCTGTCAATCTTGTCCTGAGAGAAGAATTCATCAGCAAAACCTCCTCACTATAAACTGTGGGTTTTTTTTTTTTTCTGCAGAAAGTATTTTCCTATTTTTGTTTTCCTTCTAGGGAATTCTCTTTTTGTTTTCTCTTCCTTAGATACCAGTACAGTGATGTAAGACCCTGGCCAGGGGGAAACAGAGAGAACCACACTGAGGCATGCACTGCGCTAGGGTTTCACTTAAATTAATTTAACTTGGTCAATTAGATTGTAAAGTCTCCTGAGGGTAGAGATAATTTCTTAAATTATACTTTTTGCATAAATATGTTCTATGCCTAAAATATAGTACAGACTGTATAAAAACTCATCTACTTAAAAAAAATACATCTGAATATAGTGTGTCATTGGAGTGCAGATTCTTTCTAGCTCACAAGTTTCCCTACTGGCTTCTTTTGAACGTTAGCTATCTGAGTTACAATGCAGGTTTTGAAATTTGAAAACAACAAACATATAGGAAAATATGCTAAGTTTGGTAAAATATTTATTTTCTTATATTTAGCATTTAAAACTCTGGATATGTGTGTGATTAGATTGACTATTTATTAGGACATGTGACATGTAATTATCCAAACGTTAGAAGGCTCAAGTGTTACAGGTGTGGTCCCCAGGTTCTCCATCTCATCACTGAATAATGGTTGAATCATGAGGATTCTAAATGCTAGGTTTAGGATGGGGCTGGTGGTTCAAAGAGACACTGAGCCAGACTACTGGGAAATAGGGAATCTATTAGAAAGTTTACTGATGCTATGGTCACACAGACAGGGGATCATTAGTATGGTAAGGATTCCCAGGAAGGTTTAAGTCTCAGAACCAGTGCCAGACATCAGACAGACAGAGTGAGGAACAGTGTGGTGGGGTCTGTCTCTGAAGAGAATCAGAGTCCACATGCTGGAGGAGGGAGCCTCTTGTGTTTTTTTGAGGATGGATGAGGTCCACAGCCAGAGCCCACAGCCAGGTTCCCTGATTCCCAGGCAGGAAGCAGGGAAGGGGTGGAAAACAGGATGTGCCATAGGCCCTTTGATGTTAACTCAGTTCCCAGGTAAGACTGGTGTGTGTGTGTGCATCTGTGCGTGAGTGTGTGTGTGTGTGTGAGCATGAGTGTGTGTGTGTGTGAGAGAGAGAGAGTGTGTGTGTGTGTGCGTGAGTGTGTGTGTGTGTGTGTGTGTGTGTTTGTGTGTGTGTCTCAGTAGGGTGCCTTCTGTATCTGTGAAAGGGGGAGATTGCTTCAGATGTTGTGGCTTGAGCAGAGGCCAGATTCTAGCATTACGTTCTTACATGAACTTCATGAATGGGTCAGTTCATTCAAGCAATCATTGCTTAGTGATCAGGGATCTAACTGAAGGAAATAGTTCACTGGGGACATGTTTTTGAAGGTCACAGCTGTCCTAGGCTCTCCCTCTAACTCAGATCTATTCCCTGGCTGCCATGCCCTCCCAAGAAGTGGCTGCCACTATGAGATGAACAGCTTTGCTCTAATCACCCACTCTCTGCTATGATGTTCTACCTTGTCTCACTCAGATCAAAGCAATAGTGCTAGATGCCACATTTCCTTCCCTGAAGTTCTACATATTATAGTCAGTGATGCAAAGCTGAATGTGTCCAGGCTCACACACACATTACTTTTCTGGTAAAATTGTCTTAGAGACATCATGCTATATCCTAGGTACCAGGAAAATAAGCACAAGGCAAAGGCATTCCTTCAACAAGCTCATAAGTTAGTAGCTGTAAGAGTTCTCACTGACAACTGGAGGCCTTAGGTAAGTGTGTACTAGTGCCAAGACATGAGCTTGTTTTTGTGTAACAGCTCAACTCAGATCGTGACTCGATGGCAGAAGTTTTCAGTGGTCCATCCTGAATTCCAGACTCAGATGTGTAACGAGTATGTTTTCCTGACAGCCGCCTGGTCCCACCGCCATGCCAGCCCCCAAGTAACATGCAGAGACTCTGTATTTGATATAATGCTATTGGCCAGTTACTTGTTTCTTATTGGCTAGCTCTTTCTTAATGATTAACCCATTTCTATTACTCTAAGTATTTCCATGTAGTCTCATCTTACAGGGGAGCGACAGGCCAGTGTGCTGTTCTCTTTAGGCTCTCCATGTTGATGCCTCCCAACTACTTCCTCTTTCCTCCTAGTCTCCTAGCCCCACCTATCTTGCTTTCCTATTGGCCAGCAGTGCTTTATTCATTAACCAGTATGAGAAACATATTTATAGAATAACATCTTCCATCACAGATGTCCAGATAGCTTCTTTACTTTTTCTCCTGGTTTCAGTGCCTGGGACTCAACTCCCTAGTATATCCTTCTTCCCAAAATTCCACTTCCCATTTATCTTAAGTATCAACTAATTTTCTAACAGTCCAGGCCTTTAACACATGTACTCTCCATTGTCTCCTTCACAACCTTCCCCAAATGTGACAGCTTAGGTTTCCCCTGCAGCCAAACACGCTTCGTCCTGGACTCCCACAATAGACCCCATGTCCCTGTGTCACTCTCACCATCCCCCACCCCCAATCTTCACATCTTCAGATACAACTGGAGTGATGTTGTGAAACCCAGGTCTTTCCAGCTATGTCATTGCAAATGACAGATCATTCTTGTTTGTGTCTGGAGAACATTCCAATGTGTATATATGGATACTATATTTTCTTATTCATTTCTCTAGTGACAGGTGCCCTCCCTCAGGCACAGGGAGAAAAAGAAAGCTGATCTCATAGAAGAAAAAAATAGCTTCATATTTACTGGAGACTGGGAAAGACAGAGATGGGGGAGTGGAGAATAACATGGCTAGATGGAGGCAGTAGATCTGGTTACCCCTAACACCCTAGTTGTAACAATTTATGTTATAGTTCAGGATCAGTAGACAGGATGGGAGTTCCCAATACAGAAATGATCAACAAAGAGAGATGGCAATCCTTATTGCTCTCATGTGATGTTTAACGCATTGCACATATGTACTGACTACGCTGTACATATCACTGTGCCATAGTAAAAAAAAAAATAGTGAATGAATTAATCATGTCAGATTGTGACCCATCCATTCCCACATTTCGGATTTAAAACAAGAACTAGCATCCTTTCAATAACTTCAAAGTGCCTGTGCTTCTTGTCACCTCCTTCCTCTGGGTGCATATCACATCCCTATTTTTTTTTCACTTGTTTTTCTTGGTCCTCAGAAACAGGAAGCCCAAATAAACCTTAGAGGTCGTTATTTTGGCTGTTCCCTTTGTCTAGAATGTTCACTCCCAGAATTTACACAAGGCTTGCTCCTTCTCTTCCCTCCAATTCTGTTTAAATGCCACCCCACCAGTCCCAACCTAGCCTGACCAACTTGGGGAAACAATATCCACTACCCCTCGCCAGCTATGCCCAATCACTCCATCCTAGTTATCCTCTGCCCTTGAACATATAGACTAGCATACAGTGTGTTTACTTATTTGCTTACATGTTGCCTGACTTCCCCATTCCCTTCCATCCCCAACAACTGAGGGAGGCAGGGTCCCTGTTTGTACAGTGCTGCTTCCTCCTCTAAGCAGTAACTAAAATATTCTTCACCCAAGAACTGTGTCCAGTATGAAGTCTAAACAAATGTCTCATTTGAGCTGATCAGAAGTTTTTGGTTTTGCTTTGCGTTGTCTCAAGACACAGTCTCACTACACAGTTCAGGCTGGCCTCAAATCCTTGTTCATCTTTCCTCTATCTCTGCCATGCTGGGACTACAGGTGTGCACCCACTACAACATGGTGCAGATGTTCTTCTTCTTCTTGTTCTTGTTCTTGTTCTTGTTCTTGTTCTTGTTCTTGTTCTTGTTCTTGTTCTTCTTGTTCTTCTTCTTCTTCTTCTTCTTCTTCTATTATTATTATTATTATTATTATTATTATTATTATTATTATTATTATTTTCATGATGTGAGTTTGTTTTCTTTATGATCATTTGAGGGAGTCAATTTCCAAGACTTTATTGAGATAAGATCTCAATACAGAAGCATGAGGACCTGGGTTCCCATCCCTAGAACTCATGTAAAGCCAAGTTTGGTTGTCTAAGTTTGTAATCCCAGCGCACTTACAGAAAGATGGGAAATGGAGACAGTGCTGTTTCTGATTGGGATTCTATAGACTAATGACTAGGCTCTGACGCAAAAGACTGAAGGAGAGCAGGCAATATTGGCTTTACTAGGAATTTATATAATATTAGAGAATGCGGTTTTCACCTGCACATGAGTTAGCATCCAAGTACTGAACCCAGGCCCTGAGAATGTAAGCTATCCCATCACAGGCAATGCTAACCATGGTGGATCTCCACATTTGGTACCTGCCCTTTAGAGGGAAGTGTGTAATGCCTACTTCTTCAGACAGCTCCACTTCCAGGGAAATCCCTGTGCAATGTGTTATATCCACTTATTACCCCCCCCCAATAAAGCCTGGTGCAGCTCCATCCATACAGAGATGGAACTGTCAGAGTAGGGTAGTAGGATGCATCTGCCCAGGACTTCCTATGCTAACTCCAAAGGAGCAAGAACAGTAGACTGCAGAGCAGTCTCAGGGCAGTTTGACTTGATCCAGGCAGAACTTTGACATCCGAGAACAGGCAACTAAGCAATCTTCCTTTCCCATCCACTCACTGAGTCTGTTTTCTAGAATAGGCATATAAATGCAAGGAGTACAACAACCCCACCTTGTGTGCACAAGCATATAATTACAAAAATCAGTAAATGCCACCCGGAAAGATACAGGGGACACCAGCAACGTTCAGCAGGAAATTTGCTCCAGGCAAAAATTCTAGGAATTCTTTCCTGAGAACTTTCTCCACAAGCTTAACTATAAAGGCTCCTTAAGAAACAGAATAACAACAGAGCAGAAGGAATGGCACTCACAGAGGACTAGAGAACAGTGCAGTGCTGTGGGGGATGTTACAAAAGGAAAAGGCAGGGGAAAGAGGTAGACAGAGGGAGCTTCGTGCAAGGCTTTGCAGGGAGAGTGGACGGCTTTGATCTTCACCCTCAGAGTGGAGAAATGTTAAACAAGAATGGCATGTGAAGAGTTTCATTCTCAGTGACCGTGGTGGGGTCCAACTTATACCCTCAAGAGGTTTGTCAACGAGCAGTTGCAGTTTAAGCTCCTACTCCACAAAGGAAGGGTGGCAGACAAAAATACTTCTGCATCTATTCAGCTACCATCCGCTTTTTATAAACTATTTTTAAGATTCTATATTGGCATTGGATGATTTTTAAAAAGCCTCGCTTGGGTGCCAACTCAACTAGGGGAATTATCCCTGAAATACGTCACAGGAGACAACTTTGCATAACTCTCAGAACTTAAAAAAAAAAATGTTCCCTCAGATTTGATGCATGTTTTAGGTTTTGAAAGACTAAGTTTAGATGTGTATCTTTAAAAAGATATTATCCTTAGAAAATATAGTGTGATGGTTGATTCTAATTGTAAAGATGATACAGTTTTAGAACCACCTGGAAAGAGGGTCTCAATGAGGGGTTGTCTCCATAGGGTTGGCCTGTAGGCATGTCTGCAGGTGATTGTCTTAATTAATTGAAGACTCATTCATTGTGGGCAGCACCATCCCCTAGGGTTGAGTCCTGGACTGTATAAGAGCATTTAAAGAGGGCTGATCACCAATAAACACACATGCGTTCATTCATTTTTCTCTGCTCTTGACTATGGGTGTGATGTGCTACTTAGGGTTTCTATCTTGACTTTCCCATTATGATGGACTTGTAACCTGGAACAGTAAGCCTCACTTTTCTGGATTGATTTTTGGAAGAATACTTTATCACAGTAACAGAAATGAAAGTCAGATGGATGACTTACACAAATTGTAGAACTGAAGCGTCAGACACACGCATGTTCCAAGAGAAAACAAAGGAGCAGATTAAGTCCTGCTTGTGGATTCAAGACCCAGCCAGTAGCCAGTGCCAGCCCTGGTGTTACAAGGGTGGGGCATAGGAGCTCTGTGCCAAGGTCTGATTCTGAGCCATGACCTTCTACGGGGATCCCTGGAGCCTTTGACTACAAAATTTGACTGCTGGTGCTGAAGAGATGACATTTGAAAAAACACATGGAAAGAATACTGGTTTCAACAGGTCAAAATTAACAGTGGGCCTTATTTCAGGCAATAATTGAGTTAAAGACCACTCTAGGCTCAATATCGTAAATGTATTACTAGCACATGGAGAGACATTCTTGTTTCTTTGCTAGGCAGCCATGCATGCAGATAAGCATTTCAAATGATGGAGGTGAGGAAAAAAGGAGTCAGAATGTAAGTCTCTTACACTCATTGGCACAGTGTCTCTTCTGTCTGTAGAGTTACTGAAAACCCTGAGGAGTCTCATTTGTGGTACCACATGTTACAGGGGAAGCTGGGGACCTCTTTCGGGGTCTCTAATCTTATTAATAGAATAATTTAAGAAAAGACTTAGGAGGAAGCTTGAGGAAATTTTGTTAGAGATTAAGGGAAACTCCAAACAGGAAAGCTGTAAATTATTTAATTAAAGAGATAATTATTCATCTTATTTCTTTAGTATAGCCTGAGGAGAATCAGCCTTCCTTACTGGTGGTCCTTTGCTAGATGATTGACAGGCCCAACTGAATTAACTCTTGTAAGAGGAGACAATGACATCCCTTCACACAGAGGTAGATTCCATTCTTTTGATAGACCATAAGGAAATAGCTTTCCTTTAATGGGACGTCCATGCTACTGTCACAGTCACATAACATAATGCATTGGACTTAGAACTTGGTTAGAATCACAAAGCCAGGCAACAAAAGAGTGGAGAAAGACCAGGGCTTGCAATAGGCAAGGATGGCACTAAGGTAACTGAATAAGAATTTTAGAGCAGTTTTCTCCATAAGGTAAGCATGGTGATTTTATTTGGGGAGTCTGTCTGCATTCCCACAAGGAAACATTTCTGACCTGTGTGCATTCCCAAGCATGCTCAAGTCAAGATACAACTTATTAAGTATGCCAAGTTTGAAGTCATAATTCAAGAAGATGGCAGGTAGGACACTTGGAACAAATTTAGCTTACATTATAAACATGGTGGGCAGAATCCTGCAATCTTAGGGTTTGGGAGGCTAAAGCAGGAAATGGCGAGTTTGAGGCTAGCCTGATAATCACAACAAGTTCCTGTCTGAAGAAACTAAGGGCTAGGGTATAGAACGCTTGTAGCACTCTTGTTTCTAGCACACACAGACCCTGGCACTTGATCACAAAAAAGGGTTTAGGTACAATCAGAGCAGCAGTTGGATTGAAGATGTGTTAATGAGTTTATCCTTAAGGGTACCTACTTCACTTAGCTACTAACAGTTTAATCCAACAATCTTGATCTTTGAAGTAGAACAAAAACATAGGTCTACCAAGAGCTTTCACATTAACCTTGTATTCGGAGAACTACACATTAACTAATAGAATCTCCAAGAATAAAAGGCTAGTTAATGTTTACGGCAGGTTCCTCCCCACCGGCCTCCCGGTCCTGCCGCCAGTCCCGCAGCTACGTGTGCCCCAAATAACATTCAGAGACTCTGTATTTGATACAATCCTGTTGGCCAGTTACCATTATTGTTTATGGGCTAGCTCTGCCTTAATTATTAACCCATTTCTACTTATCTAAGTATTTCCACGTGGCCGTCTTATCGGGGAGCCGCAGCAGGCGTCCTGCTTTTTCCCTGAGCTACATCTCGACTCCTCCTTCCCACTTCCTCTTTCCTCCTTGTCTCCTAGCCCCGCCTATCTTGCTATCTCATTGGCCACAGAGCTTTATTAACCAGTATGAGAAACATATATACAGAATAGCATCTCCCATCAAGTTAATGGTGAAGGGGAAGCACAAATGATTCTGATTTGAGGACAGATTTATTCATGTAAACATGATTCAATGATAGCTTCTCATGAATTTTTAATTTTCCCTGAGTAAGGACTTCACTCAGCTTTGTAGTAATAGCAAAGAAACAATGTAACTGTAAAGCGGGACAAATAGTCAACAATCTATACTCATGTTAATCATTCACCATCCTTCCCATCCTTCCACCTGTAATGGTGTGAGAATGCCTGTACATATTCCCCCAAATAACTGGTTGTATGGACAGATAGGCTCAGACCTAGAGCTAAGAACATGTCAGAAGACAATATCCTAAAAGGAGACATCTGTCAGCATATTTTGTGTCTTCTGTTCTCCACAAGCTACTGAATTTACATATGGAAGATGAGTCACAGTCATCTGTAGATTTTTATGTTTTTCTCGCCTGTATTATGACAAAGGTATGAATACACACAGACTCTTGGGTGAGTACACAAAGCTCAACCCTGTGTCTGAGAGAGCTTTTTATTTTGTCTTCCCTATTTTGTCTTGGATCTTTGGGCTACCCAAATTTCACTGAACCATCTTAATGCCCCAAGTAAGGAATTTTTCTATTCAAATGTCATTGCTCAGCAGGCTGCCTATCAAAAATTATCTGCTTTTTTTTTTTAAGGACCAAATCTTTTTTAATACTTTCCCCACTAAGAATTAAAAAGTGTTTTCTTAGTTGGGGATTCTATTGCTGTGATAAAACGCATGACCAAAAGCAACTTGGGGAAGAAATGGTTTGTTTCAGCCTATGCGTCCTAATCTCAGTCCATCATGAAGAGAAGTCAGGGCATAAACTCAAGGCAGGAACCTGAGGCAGTAACTGAAGCAGAGGCCGTGAGGGATGCAGATCACTGGCTTGCTCCCTGGTTCTTGCTCACCTTGCTTTCTTATAGCATCCCAGGGGGATCTGGAGTCAGAGATTGTCCTCGTCATCCTGGTCCTCTTCCTAACCCTCCTCCTAGCCCTCCTCTTCCTGGCCCTAATCATTCTCCTGGCCCTCCTCCTCATCTTCCACAGGGAACCAAGCCCTCCTGCCTCAATCAAGAAAATATCCCACTGGTTTGCCCACAGGAGGAGGCATTTTCTCAACTGAGGTTCCTTCTCTGAAAATGACTCCAGCTAATGTCAAGTTGACGTAAAACTAGCCAGCATAAATACTATCATCTTGTTTGTTTGCTTTCATTATAAAAGACTTTGGTTGTTTTCTGTTTTGTTTTGTTTTGTTCAAAATCATTTCTGAAAATAGATGTGGGTTTTTGGTCAAGCCTGAGTTCTTGAGTGGTTCACTGTTAGTGGTTCACTTAGTCCAATGGACTAAGGTGTTCAATTGCAGGTTTCTGAACTTTTTTTTCACTGTCTCTGTTAATCACTACAATAACCAATACCTAAACGTTAATGTGATGTTGACTCCTGACACTGAATAATAAACAAGCTCTGGAGAAAGACACAGATAACCACAGAGGTACCTCTGTGCAGATGTGAACAGAGATGAGTTCAAGGACCTGACCCCTTACCGCTGAGCCAGTCCATCCTGTAGTGAAGGCAGCTCTCTCTTCACCTAGTACTCATTTGTTTTGCTTTGTGGTTCTAGTGTTGAGTCAACTTCTGGGGGCACGATGCCAACGTTGGAGAACAGGATAGTAGTGAGTTCCAAGGAAACACTGGGGTTATCACAAGCTACAGCAGCCAACATCACATTGCCAACTTCAATAGAATTTGACCCCAGGCTGAACTTACTATTGCCAGGCTGCTGAGAAATGAGCCAGCAGCTGTTATGAGCACAGGCATTCATAGCCCAGATCCAGTGCTCCGCAAAAAGCCCTTCTCCTTTCTTGTTTGTGTGTGGACAGACTGGTCCAGTCCCTTGAGTTCACCAGAGAGGCCAGCTTGTGTTATTATACATCAGGGAACCCCCAGGGCCCCCTGAACTCTAGATCTATACTTAACAAAAATTGAACACTTTTCTTTGTAGGTGGGGTTCCAAGACCATAAAACTTAGGGCAGAGAGGGGGATAGATCCTATTTTTTAGTGATTAGTGGGAATCTAATGCTTCCTTTTTCCTTATGTGGAAAAAAGTGCACACATTTAAGTTTGAAATCTGATACTGTAGAAATGATTCTACCCTAATTAACTGTGTGCCAGGTACTGCCCTAAGCACATTACACATAATAACACATGCAACATCATTAACTCATTGCTGTGGCTTGAATCTAAAATGCTCCCCATGGGCTCGTGTTTTAAATGTTTGGTCCTCAGCTAGTGGTACTGTTTTTAGAGATCATGAAACCTTTAGGAGGGGGCCTGGTTGATGGAAGCCAATCAAGATTACCTTGTCCCCTGATTCCAATCGCTCTTCCCCTACTGATCTGATACCACATGAAGAAATATCAGTCACACACTCAAGCCACCATGACTGTCACCATGTCTTGTCCACTGTATTGGGCCACAATCCTATGAAACCATGAACTACAATTCTTTCTTCCCCTAAGTTGGTTCTCTTAGGCAAAAAGAATATGCTCCCACACGCACAGTTAATTTAAAATAATCCAGGAGGACCACTCCACAAGGGTACTCTGGGAAGCTTCTTTCACAGGTGAGAAAATTCAGTCACAGCTAAGGTGAACTATGTTCGTGGCTTCCAAGCAGTAGGAGCAGGAAGTGATTCCAGGAGGGTTGAACATACATGCATAGCTTTGCTCTCGTCCTTTACACCAGGGGTTCTCAACCTTCCTAATTCTGTGACCCTTTAATACAGTCTCTCATGTTGTGGTGACCCCCAACCATATAGTTATTTTCATTGTTCTTTCATAACTGTAATTTTGCTACTGTTAAGAATTGTAATGTAAATATTTTTGAGAGATGCAGTTTGCCAAAGGGGTTGCGACCCACAGGTTGAGAACTGATGACTCATACACATGGTGCACAGAACAGGGGAAACGAAAGCCAAAGTACTGGAGAGAACTGGAGTGAGTGTGCTACAGGGACCTGGGTCCTGGAGGGAACTGGGGCTGGAGCACTGAGTTAAGCATGGAGTCCACAGAGATGTGCAGAAAATGTCAGAAGGTATCACAAGATGAGGGGTTCTTCTAGAACTCAGAGGAGAGAGTTTGGAAATTGGGATCCTTTCTATAACTCCATCCAATTTTCATCCCCAACCTAAGGATGGAATCAGATTGTCTTGAATTATGTTCAGTCTTGAATATAATTGTGTTGATCTCTTCCTGGTTGCTGCTCCCAATTACCTAGCCAGAGAAGACAGCCTTTTCAGTGAGATGAGCGCTTCACTGTTTCTTGTAGTCTCTTAGCCAGGCAAGGGCCTCCCTCTTTCCCATGGTCACCTAGCTTCCTGGCCACAATGCTGCTCTCCTGGGATGTCCAGAAGCTGGGGCGTTCAGCTGGTTGGCACCTCTCACACTTGCACAGAAAAAGCTAATCCGATGACTTTGATCCACTTGAGGGTTCAGTTAGCTCCCAGCATCCATCATGAATTCCATTATCTCTGAAGTTTTTGTTGGAAGAACATACATTATATTCTAGGTCTTTGAAAGTTGCAATCATGCATGATAGGCACAAATACAATAGCCACATTTTAAGAAACCAACCCCTCACTAAATAGCTTACCTGAGTGTAAGTAGTAGAGCATGCTGGTACAAAGAGGCTAGGAAAATGAGCCCACGCATCATTGGGCCACAAAGCTTTAGGTACCCCTACTTGACATGGCCTTAAAACATAACTCTCCACCCCAAAGATGTATGCAAGAAACCTTGTGGAGATGTCAATGCAGTGTCCGAGGGTTTGAGGTGCAGCCTGAAGACCTGACTCCCTAACATGCAGTGTGATGCTACAGGTCAGGGAAGACAGTGGTTTTAAGTTTCTTCCCTGAGAGCTTTTTCAGTACTTAGAAAAATGTTTCTTATTGTGTTGTTTTTCTGTCTAAATATAGGTACCTCTACTTCAAAAAAATCTCCTGCCTTTGAACATAAGCTCAATAAAACTTTCTGTAGGGGCCCGTGGTGTGGTTACCTCTTGTGTGTGCTTGTGAACTACAGAACCATCCCAAAGGAGGGGCAAACAGTCATCCATTCTTTTAAAATAGGGACAATAGTTAGAACAAAGATCTCAAGCTTTCTAAGGAGCATCACCTCCCTTGGTCCCAGATGGGCAGAAAATGAGAGAGCAGCTCAGCAGGGAGGCTGGGCTCAGGCTTTGTCTAACTCGACCTCTATGGCATCTTTTCTAGGGCTGGAGGGGTTGCCATTGTGGTGAGTTACCTTAGTTTCTCTAACCATGAATGGAATAGAAACATCATGAGTGAAAGAACATGGGTGGGAGACATGGTGGGACACAGAGATGAGACAGTCACACGGGCAGTGTTCCCTGTCACAAGCCCTGGAGAGACACAAATATTAGGTCCTCACAAGTCCTGCTAAGATGTACATTCTAAGTCAATAGTGCTAAAGCGGACCCTGAGCGTCTAAGTTCTCCCCAACTCCTTGGAGACATTGTGGCTGCTGCCCTACATGCCGTCATACTTTAAGAGGAATTAGTAATGGTTCCCTATAGGAACAGAGCTACTACTGTGGTCACTGTAGCAAGAAGAAACAGAAATGTCTGCCTTTAGTATGGCCCCTGGGACTGTGTTGTTTGAGGAAGATTCCTGCATGTATTATTCCTGCCTAAGGACTGTGGAATTTTAAAAAAGGGAAGACACTTGGCAATTACATTCTCAGAGATAAAACCCTCATACAAATCCATCATTATATAGCTGAATACTAAGAATAAAGAAGTCTTGGTGCACATTTACCAAGGGCTCTTCAATCTCTACAATAGTCCCATCCAGTAGGGAGAACAAAGGGTCCATTTTACAGATGATAAAACTGAGACTTGGAGGGGTTAAGTACTTGCCCAGGATACCATAGTTAACAAGAAATGCGGATCCACGTTTGTTTCATTTCACAGTGTGTTCTTACAGGCAGACAAGGATTTTCACCATCCATAGCTGAGCCAGGCCTTGGGCATCTAGTCTAGAATCCTGTCCTGTGAGTCTGAATCTTCCCTTTGGTGATAGAAAGGGTCCATTTCAGAGTCCTGTGGTTCTGGCCTTGAGTCTTGAATTTGAACAACATTACAATAGTAAAAGGCTGTATGAGCTCACAGAGCATTCATGACTGAATACACTTATCATCCCAAATCACTGTTCTGTCTGCTCCTTTTGGAAGGTCAACCAAAGCTAGCCAACTAAATCCTTTCACAGCTGAGATTTTTGTATGTATAGCCCAGGAATGGTCATACAATGTCTCAATGACACAGCAATTTTGACAGCACTTCCCACAAGTGGAGTGTGTCTTCAAAAGGGTGGATTAAAATTCTTTAAGCCAATGAATCAGTTGTTTGATGTTTTATATGACAAAGGGCTTTCTGAATCTAATCTTTTCATAAAATGGCTTTATGAATCACAAATACCATTGCACTGTTATCTTGGTCCCTGGGAGGTAAAGTTGTGATATTTGAGGTATTGAGTGAACTGTTGATTTTTTTTTTCAAGTTACTGAGGAGATAAGTTAGTGGACTGGGCTGCAGGAGGTAAGGGAGTAATTTTAGAGACTTTCTCAGTTCACCACACAATCCAGAGCAAAACTCTCTGGACTAACAACCCATGGCTGCATTTCTCTTACTGGAAATCTCAAACCAACCAGGATATCCTAAACTGCTTCTTTAGTAGACTTAGGGAGCTGTAGAAGTGGGGTGTGAAGACCCCAAAAGGCCTTCATGTCTTCCATTCTTGGACCTGGATAAGGTGATGGATGGTGTCTAATCAAATCTCTCTCTTTCTGAACAATCCTTTTAGCCCTTTTCTCTCTGCCTCCAACTCTACAGCAGCATCTTGTTCTGCCAATAGACTTGAGGTAATGGCTTTAGGGTGTGGTTTTGGTGTGTGGACATGATCCCTTATAAGGAAGATGAGGGGCTAACTCGGGCTTTCTTGGGCTGTGGTTGGAGCATTCTGCGTGGTAGACACTGTGCCGCCAGCGGCAGAAGACTTCAGGGGTTATTTACCATCATTGTATGAGTGTTTCCCAAATAAATATCTGTTATTCTTTATTTGGGCTTTCATGGACTTCCTTTAACCCACCTTCACGTGCTATTACATAACTCTGTCTGACCTGAGGTTTTCACAAGATATTAGATTCTGCCACACCTAGCCACAGACATGAGATGTGTCAGAGTCCAAGCTACAGGGTTCATTTTGTAAGTTGAGTGCCTGGGCGTTAGACTATTAGAGCAGGCATTCTTTGGGGCTGCCCTATTGTTAGTTTTAAAAGACTGATCAAATTCTATTCCACCATGAGGGAGGTCAGAGAGGAAACATTGCAATAGCAATAGTAGGTAGTTTCCCAGCTGTCCATCCTGATCATCACACCTCCAGGTTTCTTATGGGGGGCATTTCATATATGAACACTGTGTTTGCATCATTTCTACCTCTAGTTTTCCCTCTTCCAATTCATCCTGTGCCTCTCACTCCCTCTCAAAATCATGGCATGTTCTTTTTTAACTGCTATTTTACACACACACACACACACACACACACACACACACACACACACACACCTCTGTTGGTACGTGTATGTCTTTAGGGCTGACCACTTGGAATTAAATAGCCTCTCAGGAGCTAGTCTCTAGAGAAGGCAGATTCCTTCTCTCTCAGCAACCATTACTTGCCTTAGCACTTCATCTTGGGGAACTTTGTGAGACTTCTATCAATGTTGGCATGTCAACTGATGTCGTCATTCTGTAGATGTCATTTAGGCAACCATATTTCGGAGATTTCATGGGTGCAGCTTCTCTATCATTCTACCCTGAAGCAGATGTCCTAGTCCTCTGGCTCTTAAGATTCTTCTGTCCCTCTTTTCCAATGGCCCATGAGCTTTAGGTATAAGGATTGTGTAGTAGATCTATCAAATGAGTTGGATGCCCTATGTTCAGTTGTTATCTTCATTTTAACCAGTTGTGGATTTCTGAAGTGGTCTCCACCTGCAACAAAAAGAACCTTCTCTGAAAAAGGATGAGAACTACATGCATCTGTAGAGATAAAGGTAAGTATTTAGAATACAGTTAGAAGTATACTGGTTTACAAAAGTAGCAGTAGTGGGTCATCGATAGGGCCCATGACCTCATTGGCCACAGGTAGATTGCTAGGTTTACAGTACAGGGTTAAATTCCCTCCGATTGAGCAAGCCTTAAGTCCAACTAGACAGTTATTACCTCCAAGACATAAGTGACATTATTACACCTTGGGAATATCTTGCCATGCCCATCATTGTAACAGTTTGTAGACTTTACAGCTAGGTTAGACTGTGGATTGTTTTTCTCCATGGCAATTTCCATAGCACCTTCAGATACTATGAGAGCTAATCCTCAGGGAGGCAGCTTCCGGGTCAGTCAGTTCCAGATCAATTCCTGTAAGTCCTATGTTCAAAGTGTATGGTAACTTTGGCAATAGGATCTTAACCTTCAAGTTCTAGGAGGCAACCAGGACCAGTCATCTTTATTATCTTGGAGGGGAGTCTCTTCAATATCCCTGATCACCAACTCAAGGGGGAGTTTTTTCATGCTTGGCTTTGAAATATTGCAGGACAGTCTATAGCTCTTTAGGGGAATATTGTCATCCTAAGTGGTATAATTTCATTTAAATTATCTATATATGTATATACATGTGCTTAAAAAATTACTTGTGCACTTGAAAATAAACATAAAACATTTCTCTATAGCCTTTTCAAATATCCTTAGTGTGATTTGTCCATCCCCCTTTCTCTCCCTCTATTTTGTCTTCCCTTCCCATTTCCCAGTTAAATGCCCCCTCCCCCATTTTCCCATCTCCCTTCTTCGTAGTATCTGGGATCTTAAAGACAAAGAACTCTACATCTCATTGTATCATTTCTAATAACTCCAACTTTTAACTCAGAGAATTGCTTACTAAACCGCAAGATTGTGTTAAGGTTAGAAGCTGGACAAGACATCCCTTTCCTTTCCTTCAGTAATACATAACTGTTTAGTTTCCAGTTGGTCTAAAGAAGCTCCCAGCTTCTGGCCTCCCCAGAGCTTCCTGCTGTAGCTACCCAGAAACTCTTCCTCAGGGCAGGCTTACAGAGCTTTACTGAGGTACACCGATGCCTGGAGGACTGGGAGGCCACTTACCCTAGTTTTGTCTAGAGTCTACATTGATCCCTGATGTCCAGTTGTGTTATATGCCAGCACCCAAAATGGCATTGCATCACCCATGTGGCTGGTGAATAAAGAATAAAACCAGCTGTCTTCAGGGTTTGTGATGTGACTGATGCATTGAAATATTTGGAAATGTCTGGGGATTCTGGATCCCTCCTGTCTGTTCAAAGCCCCTCTCTTTGGCTACAGTGGTCAACTACAGTTTGAAGTGTCATTAGCAGTCAACGGTGTAAAGCAGATGGCAAACACTGTCAGTGTACACAGCTTGACCTTTGTTATGCTGTAAGCAGAGGCCCAAGGTGCCATTGGCAAATGTCTAAGCCATTAGAACAGCTGACTCCCTGAACCCCAGCAGGGACTGGCTGACTCAATGATGAAGACACAAGACACAGCAGGATCTCAGGACACAGGAAGTCATTTTACTTATGCTCCAGAGCCCTCCTTTCCAAAGGACTCATAGAAAGCTTTATTTCAACACCCCGGACACAGTCACAGACTCTTCAACTCATGACAGAAGAACAATTAAAACCATGCTGCTGACACAAATGGTCCACAGTCCCTATGGCTTAATAAAAGCTGCTGCTGCAAAACCTTGTTTTTAATTGATTCTTGGGCTACTCAAAGCTAGCCCAGTTCACTGGGTGGACTCTAGCTGTAAAGCTCTAGATTCATGCTCAGGACATCTAAGAGAGCCAATGCCCTCTATCAGTGTGGTTTCTGAGTTTAGAGCCCAGAGAGCTGGTTGAAGCAGGTCTTGGGCCATGCAGATGCCATCACAGAATGCTAAAAAGACGTTGAGGTGTGGGCTCAGCAGGACACATAAGAGTTTGTGTGAGAGTCTCAGGAAGGAGGCCAAGGCAGAAGCCCAATAGACATTGGCTTATAGAGCTTTAAAGTCTGTAATAAATAATGATGGCTCCATCTACATGGCCAGCCTTCCAAAAGGTCCGAGTCTCCCCAGAGCCTCCTCTTCCAAACTTCAGGAAGTGTCCATACCAAAAAGACTACATTCTTCCTCTCTGAAAGCCTCATAAGCTCAGTTCCGTCTCAGGAAGAGGCAGGAGACTGGGCGATCTCTAAGGACACTTTTGGAAAATTGCACACAGAACCTTTTATCAGGAAAGGCTGGGATGGTTTTAGCCCACAGCCCTCACATTCATCAGAGGCACTTCAGGGGGAGAAAATTAATGAGGATGCTAAGTGCATAATGACTTCTGGAGACCAGCAGGCTCCACTGGGTGGGTGTGGCTGGAGGCTTGCCCCGAAGCAATGAAGTTGTTGCCTGTGCTCTTGACCTCTCCGTTCAGGATTCCAGGCAAAGAACTAAGGAGTTAGTGGGAACTTTCTCTTTCTTAGCAACTGGAAAAAACTAGTAGCAGGAGAACCGTGGAAAGGAGACACTTGGGCTATTCTGAAAAAGAAAGAGACTTCTTGATTTCAATACTTCTTTAAAGTTTAAATGTAAACTTCATACCGGCAGGAAGACAGGTCCAAGTCACAAAACAGTTATTTCACAGAGGGCTCAAGTACATTAGTTCATCCACATGCCTGGAGACGGACACTGACAACCAACTCCTGTCTGAGGAGCTAGTTCTCCATGTTCTAGAACATGAATTTTGTGGCTATCACCCAGTCATACAGTTGGAAGTGTTTTGCTAGGTGTCATCTCCCTCCCACCCACTCCAGTGCTGATATAGGGGTCATTGTTTGATTGACAGCTGTATTCCTGGAGCCTGTTTGTCTGACGTTAGTGCTGGGGTAAGGTTGTGCCTTGCCCTGAGAGACTCCATTCTGCAAGCAGCATCTGACTCCATTGCAAACACAAAGCCTGTTATGGTTGTGCTCCTTTGTGGGCATGTAAACACCATGTCACTACTCAGGAGGCATGGGCTGAGAAACAACTCATTCCTAAGTTTGTAAAGGATGCTTTGATGGCACTGACCTTTTGGGGTCATTCTGTAACTTATGTATACCCACAAATATAGGTAGATGGAACAATGATAGCGTTAGTGAGAGTTGTGTAGTAAATGATCTAAGAGTTGCTATTATTAACTAATTGGAATGAAAAAAATCTGTGTGCTTTAGCTAATGATGATCAAGAGAACTTGGGACTACTTGGCAAACTACAGCCAATGGAATCGACACGGCTTTTGGATTTCCTGTTCCTCAGTTACTTCTAACACTGAGAAAAGACACACATGTCCATTCATGTTTGTAACATTGTACACTCACAACAATTAAAGTCTAAGGAATTTTTAGAGGGAAATTCTCACTAAAGTGGAAAGGGGTTATTTTGGGGTATAATTCCAAAGTCAAAGACAGGGACAAAAGAAGTCTAGAACTCACAGGGCATCTGAAATGAGAGGAAGTGCTCTGTGGAATCCTTAAGAGGGGAGTCTGGAAATGAATGAAGTGCCTCTCAGTTCTGGGGAAGTGGCCTCCACTGAGGTATTGTATTCCAAATAAAGGACCTTGACTCTAACAAATTGGCATCTTAGGTGCCTGAAGCCAACTCCTGTTTCTGGAGCTGGCTGACTCACCCTGACCCTTTTTGGGTTTTGCTGGGGAGCTGGGCAGAACCATTTGATGTTCATCTCTAATTACTTTTGTCTGCATTCGTGTTATTAGAGGATAAACGGGTTTATAATGGGCCTGAGTTCTTTGTGCTGAGATCAAAGGCAAGCCCCTTGGGAGATGGCAGGAGAAGGCAGGGGACAGGGTGTTCCTGGGACTTCCTCTGCCCTGTGGCTGGGCTGGGCCTCTATGGCACAGTGATGTTCTCAGCCTGTATTCAGTAGCTGGGACACCAGCGTAGCCAGGGCCACTCTTGCCAGAGCTCAGGGAGGTGGCTTTGTCTACAGCCTGGGGATGCTGTTCACTTATTCCTTCTGAAGGCAGGGGCTTCACAATGTGGGAGGAGGACAGGATCTGTGGTGTTTCCCCAGTAATAGACTCCGGTGGGCATTGTCTGGAGAGCCAGCTGGTCCTTGCTTTTGTCTTTGGCGCTTGCCGTATCCAGAGGAGCAAAAGCAGGGCTGGTGTGTTCTTCCATCCTAACAATGACCACTCTGATCACAAAGTGTCATATGTTTTGTGCTCGACAGGCAGGCTCCCCCTCCTCCTCACTGAGGTGCCATTAGCATACACCAGCCCTTCTTGGCCTAGTGTCCTGAAGCCATAGCTCCCAGAGCTTGTCAAGGCCCCCTCCCACAGTGAGAATGAGGGGTCAGAGAGCTAGCCCATGAGCACAGGCGGAGTTGGTGGCTTGTAGGAAACTGCAGAAGAGTCTGTGCTACTGAAAGGAGGATGCCTTTCATGAGTTAAACAGTTAAAACAGTCATGGTAGTCACCTGGATACTATTGATGATTTAAACAGTTAAAACAATCATGGTAGTCACCTGGATACTATTGATGATTTAAACAGTTAAAACAGTCATGGTAGTCACCTGGACACTATTGATGAGTTAAACAGTTAAAACAGTCATGGTAGTCACCTGGACACTATTGATGAGTTAAACAGTTAAAACAGTCATGGTAGTCACCTGGACACTATTGATGAGTTAAACAGTTAAAACAGTCATGGTAGTCACCTGGATACTATTGATGATTTAACCAGTTAAAACAGTCATGGTAGTCACCTGGATACTATTGATGATTTAAACAGTTAAAACAGTCATGGTAGTCACCTGGATACTATTGGTGATTTAAACAGTTAAAACAGTCATGGTAGTCACCTGGATACTATTGATGATTTAAACAGTTAAAACAGTCATGGTAGTCACCTGGATACTATTGATGAGTTAAACAGTTAAAACAGTCATGGTAATCACCTGGATACTATTGATGAGTTAAACAGTTAAAATAGTCATGGTAGTCACCTGGATACTATTGATGAGTTAAACAGTTAAAACAGTCATGGCACATGTCTCTAATCCCAATGCTGGGGAGGCACAGACATGTAGATCTCTGTGAGTTCCAGGCCAGCCTGGCCACACAGGAGCAGCAAGAAACCTGGCCTCAGAGAAAGTAGAGGCTCTGGGGTTAGGAGTTAGGATTCATGAATCTCTGAATCTTGCAGCTTTCTTTTGGGTGAAATGAATCTGCTAACCAGAGAGGTGTGATGAAGTTGAAAGAGTGACTTAGCTTCACCTTTGTTGCTCTAAAAAAAATCCCATACTAACAGAAAGCATCATAGAAGAGAAAGTGGCTTATTTGGCTTAAAATTTCAGGTCACAGTCTATGGCTAGAAGTCAAGGCAAAAAAAAAAAAAAAAAAAAAAACCAAAACAAAAAAACAAAAAAAAAAAAACAAAAAAAAAAAAAACACACACACACAAGCAAAAGTCACGTTTCCACAGTCCAGAGCAGAGAGGAACAACAAACACTGGTTGCCAGCTTGCTACTTGTTCAGCAAGACCTCAGTTTAGGGCCCTCCTAGGGAACAGTGCTGCCCTGGTGGACTGGAACTTCCTACATCAATTAATACCATCATTACGGGGGCACCCTCTAACAAGTCAGTAAAGTCTGTAAAGGGTGCAGAGCTAAATCACTCCAGAGATAGTTCCAAGGTTGCAAGTGAGCAGCCACTTATACAGTGATATCCTGTGGGCTGTGGTTTATGGGCTAACCTGAGATAGATATTCCTCATTAAAACTCTGTTTCCGGGTGATTCAAGATTGTACCAAGTTGACCATTGAAACTAAGCAGTGCAATGAGCTACCAAAATGAGTGACTTAGCCCAGAGCCTGATATAGAATGGGTTTAGTAAATGAGATGAGCTTTGTCAATATTGCCAGGCAGCTGCAATTCTTAGTGACTTGTTTTCTTTCAAACTGTTTTGAAGAAGAACAAAACGGTCAGCAGTACACAGACCAAATAAAATCCCAGAAAAGGCTCTCACTCTACAGTGATGTACAGTCAGTGGCAGTCACAGATGTGCCAACATTTGCCTTTTAAGAAGACAAAACTATATTTCTTATTTGCTTGTCACCTCTGTGAGGACACAGTGAGGGGATGTCTGCAGTAACCACAACACATTCTCCTTTGACCCACAGAATTATAAATTATGCAGGAACAAACTTGTAGGTCCCGCTTTTAGGAATATAAAAAGTCATTATTAAAGAGTGTTTTTCTGCTACAAGCTTGACTTTCTATAAATGCTTATTGCCACAGTACGCTAACAAATAAAAAAACAGAAACTGGTAGATAAGTTTTAAAAGACACAGCAAACAAGCAGAAAGAAAGAGAGAAAGAAGGAAAGAAAGAGAAAGAGAGAAAGAAGTCATAGAAGGAAAGAAAGAATGAAAGAAACAAAAAGAAAGAAAAAGCCAGCTGGGTGTGGTGGTACATCCCTTTAATCTAACCACTTGGGAGGCAGAGGAAGGGAGATAGATCTCTGCGTCAACCAAAATGGCCTTGAGTCGCACCATGCACCCACAGATTAAAGTCACAGCTCTGTCCAAACAGAGTGGAACATGATGCTTTCCCCGCTACCTAGAGAAAGTAAATAGCACGAGTAACAATGAGAACAATGTCCCATGACAGAATTGCTGGGACATATATAATAGATGGAACAAACAACTCACAGTTATGTATGATAGCTTCTGATGGGGGAGGGGGTGTCCCTTGCTGGTTCAGTCACCTTGACGTAGCACACAGACATCTTGGCATCTCTTCCTCTTTTATAAGAGTACCAATCCTACTGCTGACTCATGACCCCCCACTGAATCTTAATTACTCCTTTAAAAATGCCTTCCCTGCAAATTGGCCTCAGTCAGAACCCCCTTCCCCTTGTGCTTTCACTTCTCCTTAGTCCCCTTTACCACAGCATCCTAGCCCATCCTAGCATGGCCCTCCCTTCCCCTCTTAAACATCACACCTGCAAGGTCATTTGCTACTGTTGTCTGCCTGAGTCAGAAAGCATCCACTTCAACTTTTCTTCCCCCGCTTAATAAAGGATCTCTCTATGAAAACAAAACCAACCAACCAAACAAACAAACAAACAAAAAAAAAAAAAAAAAAAGAATGAAAGAAAGAAAAAAAAGAAAGAAAGAAGAGGGTTTGAATCAGCTCTTAGCAACTTGCAAGAATCAGAATTATATCTCAGTGGTGGGAAATAATTAGTGTGGTCAGACACAAATAATGAAATGAAGAAACTCAGAAAGTTCAAAGATCACCCCAAGAGTACTTAGTACGAAGAGTTAAGGTTAAAAGTCATAGAAGAGTATAGAAATATAGAGGAGCCCAGGAGATAACAGTTGCAATTCATGAGGCTGGAGAAATGGCTCTTGCGGAAGATCAGGGTTTGATTCCCAGCGCCCACCTGGAGCAGATCACAAAGGCTGAATTCTATGGCAGGGGATCCTATGCCCTCTTCTGGCCTCCATAAGCAATGCATTTGCATGTATACCTGACCCCTCAACACATATGCATACAAATAACTAAAAATAAAATCTTTAAAAATGTTTTAATTACCCAGGATACACAACAGTATAAAAATATAGCATATAGCATAGAGATAATTCTTTTTATCAAAAGTAACAGAAACAAATATTCTTAATTAATTAGCAGTACAACCTATTAACTCCATTCTATAGCTTTAAAAATGGCATAGAGGAAGATATAGTTTTAAGAAAAACCTGAATTATACTTCTAGATATAAAAACTGCAATATGTAGGAAAGGACATGGAGTAGTACCTATGTCAGATTAGACACAGGCAAAGGAAGGACTGGTAGACCTGAGAGCTCTAGTGTAGCTAATACCCATGAGTTGAAACATTACTGTCTGGAATGGAAGGATAAGGTGTGCTTATAAGACTCCAGAACTAAATGAAATATGCAAGGCCCAAGAAGTAAATGAAACTTAGGAGTCTTCAAAAATTCTTGACAGTTACGGTATCCACAAAGCCCCTGGTTCAGGTTATATATGCAATAATAATTTATGAGGAAAGGATATTAGGTCCAACCAACTAGCAGAGTTAACTGCAAACTGTACAGGGACCCCAGGGGTGGTCATGCCTTATGGTGATGGAGCTGTCATTGAATTGTATATGCTCCTGTAAAGACCCTCAACCATGGGCCTATAAATAACTCCAGTTAAATCACTGGTTCCCTAAGCTATGCTTGGGTGAAACTGCCTTTGGTCTGTCATCAGTGTCAGGTGAATAGACCTTTCTTCAAGCATCCCTGGTAAACGTCACACAGGTGCATGCAATACAATTATCCCAAGTGAAAACCAAAGAGATAGAATCATTTCAAAAATGAAGAGGGTATCAGGAAGTTAGGGAGAAGCTGAAATGACACAGCAGAAGACCTTGTGACTGAGGCTGATGAGAGCAGGAATAGAAGAAACATTCAAAAAATGATAATGAAGAATTTTTGAAATTGGATGGAAATACAAATTCACAGATGCAAGACAGTCAACAATCTCAAATTATTGAAAGAAGAAAAAAAGGAGGAAAAAGGAGGAAGGAAAGAAAGAAAAAAACACACCATAAATTGTGTAAAATCAATGAGAATCAAAAAGTTTGAAAAGCCATAAAAAAATGAAAAACAAAACGAAACAAAAATAACAAAAATAAAAAAGGAATCATCCCCAAAAAGCATCAGTACAACAATACAACAGTACAATACAAGTGGTGAGGAGGTTCATGCCTGTAACCCCAGTACTCTGTGTGTTGGGAAAGGAGATCAGAACTTCAGAAGTTCAAGATCATCTTCTTCTTCTTAGCAAATGCAAGGCCAGTCTGGTCCACATGAAACCCTCTCTCAAACCCTCCTTTTCTCCAAAAAAGCCACAGTAGGTAGGGTGGAAGTAGAATTCATACAAAACAAAACTCATTTTTGTTAATGGAATTCCTCTTAATTGGTTAGTCTATAAATGTGACACACTATGTTCCTCAGACTTACAATCATGGACCAAGAATTAAGAAAGCAGATACAAACACTTTTGTTTCACAATGATGGCATGAACATAAAGGGGGCCATTGGTCCCCAACAGCCATTGTGGAGGACCATAGTGCTTGGTCCATAGTGATGAAATTTAGCTGGGAAAGCTTTGTGAGCTCCTTGATTAGGTTTAAACACTGGAAATAATTCTGTGGCTCTGGGATCTGCCTTCTAGAGTCTTCTTCCAACCATCTGAAACACTCTTTGTTTTTTAAAATGAGAATTAGCAAATGTTTGGAGCTGAGTGATTTTTACCAACTGGGATGACTTTTCTCATTTCGGTTTTCTCTCTGTCCCTTTTCATGTAAGCTGGCATTATTTCTTTTGAAAATCTTTCCCAAGAAATATGTAGGCCTTGAAGTAAATTTCTGGGGCTGGGGGTGTCTCTTCATTAGACAAATCTTTTTATTTCGGCACAAAGAAGCCCTTCCACGCTTTGGGCTTCTGTTCACACAACTGGGAGCGGCCTATTTAACTTTCCCCAGTCCTGTGGTTTGGTGGAGAGGGCCCGTGTACACACCCTGCATTACCTGAAGTGGCCCTTTGTGTGGCTGCATATGTCTGGTCTTTCTGAGATTTTGGTAAAAGATTCATAATCACACTCCTGGCTTTCTCCTTTGCGCACTCTCCCAAGAGTTTAGAGTCCATCTCTCAATTTCAGCAAACATTGCCATTTGGTGGAGGGAGTTTTCTAAGATCATCGAGGCTTGGCTCTGTTTAGCTTAACAGGTTTGGAAAGAAAGAAAGAGAGAGAGAGAGAGAGAGAGAGAGAGAGAGAGAGAGAGAGAGAGAGAAGGAAGGGGAGGGAAGGAGAGAGAGAGGGACAGAGGGAGGGAGGAGGGACAGAGGGAAGGAGGGAGGAAGGGAGGGAGGGAAGGAGGGAGGGAGGGAGGGAGGGAGGGAGGGAGGGAGGGAGGGAGGGAGGGAGGGAGGGAGGGAGGGAGAAGATGGGGAGGAAAGGAAAGGGTTTTTTTTTTGGTGGGGTTTGGGGTTTTTTTGTTTTTGTTTGTTGTTGTTGTTGTTGTTAATTCTGCTCATCAGAAAATGTATCAGCAGTAAGAAAACGCTGGGAATGTCATTGGGTGCTGGAGTTGTCACCAGTTTTGAGAAATAGTTGCTCTTAGCTTCTTCTGCTGTTGTCACTGTTGTTACCAGCGAGGACTCCAGTTTCTTGGGATTTTAACTTCAGCAGCAGCTTGATTCTGTCCTGAAGAATTCTCATGGGACACAGTAACAGTGGAAGCAGCTGAGAGTTTAATTAGAGCAAAGAAGGAAGTGAGGGAAAGAGCAGGCCAAAGGCACAACAGCCCTGCCTGAGCAGACATGGGGCAGATGTCTCCCCTTCTGGTTACCCCCCCCCTCTTGTGCCTCCTGCACTGGGAACACCCCCAAGAAGGGGATGTGCTTTTATTAAAATCCCATTTTGTCCAGAATTTAGATTGCTCAGTAGATGCATAAGATGCAAGAATAATAGGGGTTTAGTAGATGCATTTACAAGATGCATAATTTAGTAGATGCATAAGATGAAGAATAATAGGGGTTAAGTGCACCTAAAGTTGGACAATATTCAAAAAAAACAGGCAACAACCCTCTGCAACACTCTCCTTCATTCATTGTTGTTGTTATTGTTGTATGTGTGCTACACACACACACACACACACACACACACACACACACACACACACACACACACCGCACACAACATGTATGGAAGACAAAAGACAATTTTCAGAGTCAATTCCAATGTCATCATAGAATTCTCTAATTGAACTCAGATGGCAGGTTTATGTGGCAAATGCTTTTACCTGTGGATCCATTTGCAAATGAATAAAAGAGATAAAGACCCTGAAGGCATCTTAAACATCTGTGTGCTTCAGCAATCACGTAGGGTTTGGCCTCAGAATTCAAGGTTAGTTCAATATCACCTACTCAAACAATGTGAGCTGCCATATTAATATTTTATTTAAAAAACATTAAGGTCATCTCTATAAGTTCAGCTGATGACTTCTAGGAAAATTAGAAACAATGAAGAAATGAAATCTTTGATGTGTCAAAAGTAAGACATGAATGAGAAGATGCAATTTGTAGAGAGGAAGGGAGACAGACAGGGATGGGAGGGATGAGAGAGAATGGGGTGAGAATAATTAGAATGTATTAGAATATAAATATACATGTATGAAATTGTCAAAAACAAATTTAGAAAGATAAAAAATATATAGACTGGTGTATACTAAAATAATATTTTTCATTTAAAGTAAACAATGTCAAATAAAGACATCCATCTAATGTTAAAAACCAGACCAGACTCCTGATCAGGCCATAGTATATTCTGCAGCCCACCTCTCTCACTGACAGGCACCCTCCTGAGAACCTTGTCTGAGACTCTCTAGGTGACAGATGCCCTGCTGCCTTGATTTCTCACCTGAGCATGAAGACCCTTTTGTTAGACTTGAACCATGAAAAATGTTAGAGATTTTTCAGCCCGAAATGAAATATACCAAATGAAGCCCTGGAGCTCCTGGAAAGAATACAGGCCAACAGAAAGGATAAAGGTAAAAGAGATACCAAAAGCCATTGCATATGTGGGTATACAACTCTATTTACATTTACAACACATGAGAAAGTAAAAACAGGCAGTGAGCATGGTAAATTAATCATGGTCAGTTTGAATGACTTGTCTACCTCAGGAAGAAGGGCTCTGGCATTGTTCGTAAGGAATTAAATACTATGTGAAAGTAGAGGGAATGTAAATATGCTTATTATGATTTTCAGATCAACCACAGAGATACAGTTCAAAAGTCAACAGAAGGGCCCAAACAGAATACTAAAAAACATCCAGTTTATCCAAGAAAAACAGCAAAGTAGGACTAAGAGGAACAAAAAACTTATGGCATAAATAGAAAACAAATGCCAAGATGGTGGGACTCATGCCAAGGGAGCAGTAATCACATTAACTGTGAGTGGGTTCTTCCTCCTCCCCCTTCTCTCCCTCCTCCCCTCTTCTTCTTTCCACTGCCTCCCCTCCCCTTCCTTTCCATTTCTGTCATAACCTCCTTAAATACAAGTCCCTTACAGAAAGCAGAACCAGGCGATCTGTGTGCCAGGATCTTAACACTGAATCAGTTTGAAATGAAATGATCCACCAGCGGCAACCTTCATCCACTCACCGTGTTTCTTCTTCATTTGCAACAATTGGTTTGGTGTGTAATACGCAATCATCAAAGTTAAACTGAATGTGCTCAAAGAAAGGCATAAGTGTAAATGTGACGTTGGTCATTTTAGGGACACTGTGAGCACTTCTATTGCTCTGAAAATAGAAATCCCCCCTATTAAATATTCATGTGATATTTACAAAAGAATGACCACTTTACAAGAAAATTTTAGAATATAAGATGAACATGTGTAGAGCTGCCTTCTTAGCTCCCTCTCTCTGGCCCAAGCCCTAGATTACCTCACCTATCTCTCATCTCAGTGGTAATATTATTTTAACACCCTTGTCTCCACAGCAAAATCTCCTGCAGACATTTTTTCAGGTCTTGTATTAAACCAATGTGTTGGTGTTTGTTCTAATATCAGCCAGCAATTCAAAGTTAGAAGACACAACCTAAGGGTGGAGTTTTCCTGTTTTAGAATGATGGCTTCAGTTCCAGCAGGTAACATTTGTTGTCCTTTTTAGGACAGAAAAACCAACAGACCAACAGACAGTAAGACATCTGGCTCCTTGGAAGAACAGGTGATAGAGTCATATGGCATCTTAGTTTCCTATCATAGGGCTGTGATAAAAATGCCCCCACCAAAGGCAATTTAGGGGAGAGAGGGTTTAATCTGTGTCACAGTTCCAGGTTCCAGTCACAGCAGCAAGACTCTGGGGAAACTGATCACCACACCGAAATAGAGAGCAACAATGCATGTTGCTACTGAGTTCCCCTTCTCCCTTTACACACTTCAAAACCCACAGAGGGTGGGGCTTCTCACCTCAGTTAACATAATCAAGATACTCCCCGCCCCTCCCCCACCTCCCACCACCACAGCCATGCTCAGAGGCCTACATTCCAGGCAATTCTAGATTTTATCACATTGACAGTGAACGCTAACCATTTCACGCACCCTGCAATTTCCCTGATATGAGAATGAATGCACATACAAACTTCTGTTAAAAAAACAAAAAGAACTAAAGATTAATCTTCTGTGATTCTATTTTAAGTTTATAAAGTGCATGTTTTGCAAGTTCTTTCCTAGGTATATTTTTATTGCCTGTTTGAATTCCAGTTTAATTAAGTCAGTAAAACATGATTTTTAAAAACTCATTGTGGGCCTGCTTTGATTTTGAGAGCTTTTCCTGGAGGGTTATTTACTATGTGTGACTATATACAACAGAGAAATTATTTGGGTAGGAGACCTCTTCTTTCTCATATGATCCCACTCAAAGAGCTTTCCATGAGCAATGGGCTAAAGCAGAGAGAGCATCAGGAGTCTGAACCAAGGATGTGGAGTGGGGTCCAATCCCATAACAACTGCTTTATTACCCTGGACAAGCATCTAAACTGCTGTGCTCCTCAGTTTCCTTTCACATAACATCTGCCCCTATGAATTCCTATAAATGGAGTGTTGTAAACAAGCATTGCCTTGATCATGTTACACACTACCCTAATTTGAGATACTAGGATGCATTCTAACACTAGTTCCCACTCTTTCAAGGAAGAGGAACTCCATTGGGAAGTGCAATTAGATTACTACAAGTCTCTGTGGTCTTTGCTTTCTGGGAAGATGAAATAGCATAGTTTTAAGTATGAGACATTTGGGGAAAGCACATATACAGCTGAGCTCTTCTTGAGAGAGAGCATCTGCTCCTTCAGTCCTCGCTCTCACAGAAGGCAGTGCAGTATTGCCTTATCAGCTCTGCTAATTTTGAGGAGCCTGCAACAGATTAGTATTGCCTTGCTGGAGGGGGTACTATGTTAATTTTGGAGTTCAGTGAGCCAACCCTCCTCCCCCTTCCAGGATTAAACTACATCCTACAAATCAGACTTCAGGGATGATGGCAACATTGTATTTATTGCATAATTCATCATCTTGTACCAACCTTGGTGGAGCAGAGAAACAGGTGACTAGAGGCCATCTCTGAAACCCCCAAAGCTCTTATTGAAGTTTTGCAAAGATTCCACAGATTTGAAAGACAACAGGACATCATGGCTAAAATTGGAGGTCCTGCTTCCAGTTTCAGCTTAATTTCAACCTTTGTGCTTCCTACTGTGTCTTCAGCTAAGTCATCTCAGTGCCTTTGTGTGCTCATCTGTAGAATCATAAAACAGAGACAAGTGACCTTCTAAAGTCATTAATGGATTGCATGAGTTAACACTTTCTGCAAGCAAAGTGGTGTCTGGCACATCACAGGCATCCCACTCTTGGCTGGTACCCACAATACCGTAGATCAGTCGATGAAGTTCCCTGGTTCTCATGCCTTTTCTTTTGTTTTCTCTTCTTTTCTTTTCTTTTCTTTTCTTTTCTTTTCTTTTCTTTTCTCTCCTCTTCTCTTCTTTTCTTTTTTTTTTTTTTTTAACAATGAATTATACAAAGACACTTGGCTAGTTACAGGGTGCAGATAGTTTCCTAAAGGAGAAATATAGAGAGACCTGGATCTGTGCTGTGCCTTCCCTGTGGCTGGGCTCCAAGAGGGTGCAAAAGTAGAGAAAGCTGAGGTGTGGTCTGCAATGGTCTTCTATAAGTCATTAACACAGTATGTGCCTCTTTCAAGTTGCATAATGCAGGCTTTCTTCTGAGCATGCTCTCACTGTTGAATGAAGCCCAGCTAGACCAAACGATGCCAGTTTTTCATATACCAACCTCTGGAATTTCTCTTCTTTTCTATTTTCCTGCCTTACAAGCATCTAAAACGCATTAAGGAATTTGTAACTCCTGGGTCTAGGGAGATGGCTCGGTTCCTTTGACCCCTACATGTGATGTACACATCCATACCATAACTATTGTTATTGTAGCATGTAACACAGACAAGGTTGGTGCTACATATGCTACATAGGATAACTAGGTGGGGGGGGCACACAGATGTGCTGTTAAGCAACGGACCAAAATATTCAATGACTTAAGTTTATTTTTCATCCTTGCAAAGTCTAAAGAAATGGAGACGATTAGTTGCTGACTAACTACAGCAACTTTCTTAATGATGGCAGCTTAACTGCAAAACATACAGACATCTTTCCATGGAAAAATGGCTGGACAAACTACATTTTATCAATTGCCTATAGTATTATATTCAGTAATACATAGAAATGAACAATTGATGTACCCAACAACCGGCATGGATCCCTAGAGAGTTATAAGGAACCAAAATATGACAACTTAAATGAGCACGTTATATCGGCTCAGCTGAGGTTTTTGAAATGGCAGTCTAGAAAAGGAGATGGTTGAACAGTCCCAGGGACTTTAGGCAGGGTGGGGTGAAAGGGGTGAGGTGTGGCTATAAAATGGCTGCAGGTGGGCTCTGTCTGGTGGTGGGAGTGATTCCAGTGTTAACCATGTCGTGTTCTGGTTGTGATGATAAACTATAGCTTTGTAGGATGTTATCATTCAAATACCTTAAAAACTGAGAAAATAAACTCCTGTGGATCTCTATGTATTTGTTCATTTGTTTGTTTTACAATTGCATATGAATCTACAGATATCTATAAATAAAACTTCCGTGAAAAAAAAATCCCTAGATGTATTTTCTAAAACATAAGATGCATGGAAAACCTAACTTATATTTTTAAACTCCCATTTTATTTTAAATATTTATTTTATTTTTATTTCTGTATATGTGTGTATCTACATGCTGCCTGTGTCCAGGTGCCCAAGGAATCTAGATAAGGAAGGAAAATCCCTTGGAGCTGGGGTTATAGGTGGCTGTGAGTCTGTAGTTGGACTCAAGTCCTCTGCAGGAACATCAATTGACCTTAGCCCCTGAGCCATCTCTGGAGCTCCACCCCACCCTACCCACAACTAGATTTTAAAAGACAATTTCCTAAAGAAACATCTCTCAATGGAAAATTTATCTTCCATGGGAACTACATGTGTTTGCACGTGGCCTCCCTAACATTGTTCATCAGCCCCCATCACCTAAGGTCCTAGTTGACTTCTGGAAAGCCAGCAAGGGTCTACTGCCAGCCTCTATGGAAAGGAAGTTTGGGTATCTATTGCTCCCAGCACTAACGGACAGCCTCTTTCTTTTGTAGCTCAGACACAGGAATTACTGAACCCACTGGAGAGTTCTGCTATTTTCTAGAAGGCCATGTGTCATGGTGTATGTGTCAGGAGAATTGGGACTGAAGTATCTAGATTAACGTAAGAAAGAAGCAGTTTGCAGAGGAAGCCTGGAAGCTTAAGGACTAGAGTATGTGTATATTGGGGCATGTGTTAGGGGAGACCTTTGAAATACAGACAAGACAGGCAGAGACTGGACTATAAGTTTCTATAAAGAGCTCTATGCTACATGGCTGGATACTTTGGGACTCTTTTCTCAGCTCACTCACTAGCTTTTGTCCACTCTTGAGAGTCCTTTTCCTTTGTTAACAAGCTGCTTCACTTATTTTTCTAACCATGAGTCACTGGTGTAATCCTTTGCTCTGGGACACAAGAGCTGTACCTGGGTATCCTCTCAAGTCAGACAGGGCATCTCTCAGCATGTTTCCCCCGACACTCTGGCCTTCCTCATTATTTCTCTGACCTCTGACTCACTTAGAAAGTATGACTTTTTTTCTATCCATCCCCACTCCTGGCCACCATTGAACTTTTTCTTGCCTCTACTGTACTCTTCTCTCAAAATCTAATAAAAGTGTCCCTCCAACTTCCTCTCTGAATCTGTTTTTAAATTTTTTTCCTCTTATTGAAAATAGATTTTTTTCTCATACACTGTATCCTGATTATAGGCCTGCTTTAAATTCTTTTATTAATGAGACAAGGAATCCAAACAAAGGAGCTTAGTTCTGCCAGGAACTGGATGTAGAGATGAACCAGGGAAAGCTCTGTTGGTCCCTGTGGCCAGCTGTTGTCTCTGTGGCCAGCTGTTGGTCTTTGTACCCAGCTGTTGGTCTCTGTGGCCAGGTATTGGTTCACTTCTCTTCTGCAGGCATCCTCTCAGGTTGCTGAAGTCCCTCTAGAGAATTCCTTCTCTGTTATGACCATCCTTAATGTCTTTTAAACCACATTCTTTTACTTACTTCATCTTAGTATTATTATTGAGACAGGGTCTTGCTACACAGCTCAGGCTGGCCTTGAACACATGATCCTCTTATTTCTGTCTCTCAAGGAACTGGAATTACAGTTACATGCCACAATGCCTGATTACTTCCTTGGAGAATAATTATCTGTTCAAAAAAATACCGTGTAACGACTTTATGCCCAGAAAAAGAGTACAGTAGGGAGCAGTACAGGCTCCTATGTTGCCACCACCATCATGTCATCTTCCTCATCCTCACTGTGCACTTCATATTTTTAAGGTCTTCTGTGCACTTCATATTTTTAAGGTCTTCTGTGCACCGAGCATATGTGTGGTGCCCTTTGAACTTTCACAGCCAGCACTGTCTGTGTAGATGAAAGCACATTTTCCTGGGAAGACTAAGGGAGTCCAGCTTCCTGTGGGCACTGCGAGCCTATACTGTTCTCTGTTGCCTCCAGTTCTATTAGTGGCTGCAATGTCGCTGAACACCAACCAGCAGGAAGTGTGAGATCACGATCCTGGTAGGTACTTGTTTGGTAAGGTACAGATCCTAATTCATGTTCTTGACCTCTTGTCTCTTGACCACATTTGCTTCTGTAGGAAGCTGAACCTGCCCTGATGATTCCATCTTGCCTGCCTACCTTCAACTTCAGATTCATGCTTTCCTGTGGATAGTTAGTGAATTCAATTCACTCAACAGCAAACAGGGGAACATGCCCAAGGTGGACAATTTTCTTCCTGCTGTTTGCAAATCATCATGTAGAGAAACCTGTGACAGTCACTGACCCTCTCCACCAGCTACACATTCATTAGAATAAATGCATATCCATGACTACTATCTCCATGGTCCAGTCCACATCATTATCCTTCCTCACCCTTCTCTCTGAGACAGCAACCCAAATAGCTCCTATTGTGTGTGTGGGGGGGAGTCACCCTGTATCCAGCCTTCCACCAAGCCCTCTGATATATCTCCTCTTACAATTTTTTATTTAACACAAGGAAATACCAAGGTTTAGAGAGATCAGCTTTAGGAGACCAAGAGGAAGAATCAAAACCCAGAGCCTTCGTTATCTATTGGGGTGATAAAACACTGACCAAAAACAGCTAGTGGAGGAAAGGCAGGAATTGAAGCAGAAGCCAGAGCTGCTGACAGCGCCCCCCACCCCCACCCCCAACCTCTGGTTAGGGTGGTGCAGGTTTGAGGGCTACCCTTCATCTCAGTATTCTTCCTTGCAGAACAGTATTAACAATAGTGCCCACCTCTGAAGTCCATGAAAGGCCCTCACAGCTCAGGTTCAACTCTTTTTCTTTCTTCAGTTTATGGAGTGTTTCCTCCTTGGGTTTCTGGAAAGGTTAAAACTGGATCATTTCTGTTTCCCAAGTGTGCTCCTGACTGTAAGTGCCTTTCAATCACATCCCCTTTAACTAGCCTCCTTTCCAGACTAAACTGTCCTAATCTTGGAGATCTAGCTTCCTTTGGAGCTGGGATCACACGGACCAAAGTAGAAACAAGAACACTGTCTTCGGCATTTACAAGGAAAGGCACTGCAAAGTGCCCGTTCGCAGCAGAGTCTTTCCTGTGGAAAGACTGAAGAATTAAGGCAGAGAAGTTCAAAGGCTCCGAGCCGCTGAATCAAAACAAAATCCCTTAAAATTACATTGATGGGACTTCCAGATAAGCAGGTAATTCTTCGAAGTAATTTGGGGAGAATTCAGCAGTGTTTATTACAGGTTCACTTAGGCAAGCCAAACACCCAGTCCTAAAAGCAATTTCAAAGCAAAACTCTAAACAGTATTTTAGAATAAAGAGGAAATTGTATGCCCACTCTTACCTCCCAGGGTTTAGGAGGATTAATGAGGGAAAGTAGAAGCTATGAGGAGAAATCAACAGAAGAATGATGGGAAATATAAGATAGTCACCAGAAACACAACAGGCTGACAGGCTAAAATGTCTACAATGTGGTTTTTAGTAGACAGTAAATAAATACCCGTAGGTAGATAGACCTTCTGTGTGATGACAATGAAAATGTGGCTGGGTCTGTAGTTGTGTGCACCAGTTGTGTGCATCATTGTAGGAAATAAGAACTGAGTCAAGCACACACTCGTCCTCCTCTTCTTCCTCCTGCTCCTCCTTCTCCTCCTCCTCCTTCGATCCTAAAAGTTCAAGGAACATTAGTGTTTTCCAAAAAAAAGAAGATTTAAACAAAGCCTGGACTTTCCTCTCAGAAACACCCCAAAGGGGAAGTTCTTTTGACCTTCTTCAAATTCTGTATTGTAGGGGGGCCTTCATGTCCATCAGAATTTGCACCCATTTTCTCTTCTACACTTGCAGCATGATGATTGAGTGCACTGCCTTGGACCATGAGTAGCTGTGTATCACCATCAGAGGTGAAAGCTATGCACCTAAGGTTTGAATTTGCACTGTATCTGAAGTCAAGAATATAGCCAAAAGTTCCCACACTTTTTTTTTTTTTTTTTTTTTTTTTATCAAAACAACCCACATTTGAATCTCATGCTAACTCTTTACTAGTTTGGATGACTTCAGCCATGTTAATCTGTCTCTCTAATCTCCAGTTCCCTATATACAACAAGAAAGGCAATGTTTTCATAGCAGATGTATCATGGCGAACAAACACATCTACACAGCTCAGAAATTGTCATGTGTTAGCACAGACCATGGAGCTCACATGAAGTTACATTTGCCGTAGACAATAGCTGTACTAGTTGATCTTTTCTCTTTCCCCCAATGCCAGACTTAACTTTTTCCTTCTTACGAACCACTCAGGATGTGAAGTTTCCCCACCATGGACTTCCCCACAGAGCCTCTTTGTGTGGGAGCTTCACAAAGGCTACTTGTTGACAGTGGTCACCAAAGATGAGAGTTCCATCATTTGCTATAGTCTGTTCTTTAGAACAATCCATGAATACAGTCACACTCCAGGACAAGGACCATTCAGGAATGTGAATGCTGAAACCTGACATCGCTGAGGATCATCATCGCCTCCCACAGCCAGCCAGCAATCAGATGAGCCATGGAGAACCATGTAACTAGGGTGTATTCAAAAAAGATGAACAAGATAGCATTAATGTGTTTAGGGTTTTTTTTTTTCTTTCTCTCTATTTAAAATACTTACTGCATATTTGTCATTTACAGATTACTCTATGATAAATGCTTTGGAAAGCATTAAGATAAATGAGAAGTCATTTAGCAAATGGACAAATGACTCTGCAGAAGGACAGAGCAGGGGAAGGGCATTCAGCTGCTTCTGGAAGCTTGGTCATGATAAACATGTGGTCTTCCTACTGTTTGCCACTTTGGAGAAACTTGACTGATCCTCCATGCTTCTCTGTTTACACATACCAGCTCTGTTTTTGGATTATCTTTCCCCTGAGCAACAACAAATGTTATATGGCTCCCCGGCACTTGAAAGCAAAGACCTTTACCTCTTGGGACAGCCCACTATGGCTTGGCATCATCTGAGTTTCGTTTGTTTGTTCTCAAGTCTAGATTTGTTACTTGATTTTTCTGTCTGATCTTTTTCATCTCTAAGAGCAGATTGAACTTTCTTCTTTGCATAGTTATGCATTTTGTAACTGAGCATGCCAGCACACACCTGCAGTCCTACCATACATGAAGCTGAGGCAGTAAGGTCAGGAGTTCTAGCCCAGCCTGAGATACACACAGTCATAAATAAATGTCATTAATAAAGAATGTCTGTTGTGATTTAGAACTGGATGCACTTTTCCCAGGGAATTCATTTTTATATACAGAGCTTTTGAGCAAGATGCATCTTAGTTGAAGGGTGGCTTTTACAGTTATATCTCAATGACTCTTTTCCTTATTTTGTTTTGTGTTCATTCCTCTTTGAGTCTCTAAATTCTACATTAATTAATTCTCTTGTCCCCCATGAATTTTTCCCCCATGAAAACACACATCCCTCTGCTTCTTGCCTTGTATCAACCCAGACTCCACTCCTGCAATGGCCCTTTCTGTGGGTGTAAGGAGCATCCAGACTCCCAGAGAGAAAACTACTGCCAGTCTCAGAATTCACTCTGACTGGAGCACAGGATTTTGTGGGCTCATTCATTCCTCTTCTCCTGTACTACTCTTCATATTTAAACTTAGTGACACATGTCTACCATGATGGCAGAGGTATTTTAGCACATAAATACCTTCATCCACTTTGGGAATGCGCTTCCTGTTTTGACTTGTTCTCTAAATATATATAATTTTTAAATTATAGGTTTAAGTCAAGAGGACAATTTACTCAAGTATTACTTTCTTCAGAAACATTCCCTGGTGGGAACACATAAACGGTGGAATGTGAGCAGCCTCAGAAAATGCCCAACTTAGCCATCATCTCCTGCACACTCATTCCTTGACACTTAGAAACATCTCTTTGGATGAACTTGTTCTCTGCACACGCCGTGTAGTAAGAACAAAACCTTAGCAGAAGATGGCTCACTAGAAGGCAAACCAGAAGTCTCAGCATGGAGATAGAAAGTTCTTTCATATCAGGTCCAGAGTGGCCAGGTGTCCAGAGCCTGCCCAGGGAAGGTGATACCAATACTGACTTCAAGGAACAGTAAATATGAAATAACAACTAAAGGTTCAGGGCTGGGGTGAGGGCCTGGAAAGATGGCTTAATGGCAAAGAGTGTATGTTGTTTTTGCAAGGGCCTGAATACAGTTTTAGCACCCACGCTGGGTGGCTCAAATGGTCTGTAATCACAGCTCCAGGAAATCCAGCACCCTTACCTGGGTACCATACTCATGTGTACAAATCCAAACATAGACACACATACATGAACATAATTTTAAAAATATCTTTAAATGAAAGTGTGAACATAGCTTTAGGTTTGTTTTTTTTTTTTTTAATTTGTGTGTGTGTGTGTGTGTGTGTGTGTGAGTGTGTAGTTTACTGGGGAGGCCAGAGGGACTGTCAGATGTCCTGGAGCTAGAGTTACAAGCTGTGGTGAGCTGCAAAATGTAGATGCTGAAAATCAAATTTGGAACCTCTGGAAGAGCAGCAAGTGCTCTTAACCCCAGAGACATCTTTCCCTCCTAACCCCTCTCCCCATTACACAGAGCTATGTAAATTACAGAGCTCAGTTCAAAACAGCACAATAGCAATACAAATCAGGGTTCTGAAACTTTCTGGCAGCAGAAGCCTCAGATAGATCTGCCTCTGAGGAGTGTCTCCTGCAGTGTCTCCTGGTCCCAGAGACCTGCCGCCAGGACAGTCCTAGTGCACTTGGTCATGGGCTGCCTGGAAAAGCAGGAATTCTGGCGGAACAGAGAGGGCCTAGGGCTAAATGTTAGTTTTAGTTTTAATTTGTAAATGGCATACATTTATTTATTGTATGATAGGGGTGGTCTGCATGAAGGGGTGAGAAGACAGTTTAGGGAAGGTAGTTTTCTTCTTCCTCCATGTAGCCTCTAAGCACTGGACTCAGGTCATCTGGCTTGGCAGGAAGCACCTTGACCCTCAGAGCCATCTTTTACTTCCTTTTCAAACCCATCCGCACTAGGAATCACTGGATCTCTTCCTGCCTTGGTTTTTACTCATATGTTCAAGGAACTATGCTATCTGCCCTAGGAAGGGAAACTACTAATGTAAGATTGCTTTTAGGATGAAAGATATAGTGATTGCATAGAACTTTTTCTGGCATATATATGATAATATAATTATCATTAAAACATAGGTGTCTGGACCACACAACTATAGGTTCACTGCCATACCTTCTACTCTCACACACAACGAGGGGAGTATTTCTCATACCCAGTATTTTTAAATGCCATCAGGACCACAGCAGCATGGTGTCAATTTGTTTGCTTAACTTGTTCTGAGGGCCTGTGTTGACCAAGAGTTCTTGGAGCCTGGAGGAGCCTGGAGTGAAGGGAGAGGGCACAATGTCCTTCTGTTTGGCATATGACTCAGCATCTGGCCTCAGGAGGGACAAGTGGAGAGTTCACGAAGCCACCACACATCAGTCCCCATCCTTGGTATGGAGAGGCTAGAGCTGGAACCAGATGTCTGAGAAACGATCTCCAGCTTTGTAGTAACTGCTTGATTGGCCACAGACAGGCAGAAATTCATTGGTGAATGCCAAGTAGCTCAAGGCAAGCAGAAGTACCAATAGTGCTAAGCATAAGTATCCCAGGAAGAGCCATTTTCCCAGCATCCCAGGATGCAGAGGCCATTGGAGTTCTCAGTGCTGATTCATTGGCTAGTGCCCTCACACTGTCCTGGAAGCTAAAACATCCTAGATCAAAGGACCAGAGTCAGTGTTGGTCAAGGACCACTTTCTAGGTTATAGATGGTGTCTTTTGTTGCCATCCAGTTGAAAGGATGGAAGGAACATATTGCCCTACCTCCAAAATTATTACCTTGGGGTTCTAACATGTGAATTGGGTGAGCCCCAAATACTTTAGCCTCAGAGGTGAGGCAGTTCCATCAGAGGAGAAAGGAATGCATGCAGGCTAAGAGAAGTTCCACGTTTTACTACACCAGGAGGACAGCACAGGATTGTACCACCATCTACCCTGGGCAGAAGTTGATCTTCATAGAAGTTTGGGAACTATTCCTGCCCACTCCTGTCCCCATTCTACCCAGACTCTATGTCCTCTGGCTTCTGAGAAGCACAAGAGAGGTATAAGGCAGAAGCTTTCCCATGGGCAATAGGATTAGGCCCAGAGAGATTAAGAAAGGACATTCAATACCAAGCAAGATCATCTCTTCAACTAAACAATATCTGGACAACAAAGCCTCTCACCTGCAGCTGTGATGTGGGTACACACAGTGACTCTGGGGGTCCTAAAAATACCTATGGGACAGTGCTTTGGGAAGGAGGGGGGAAAATGAAGAGAAAACCTATATCCACTTACATAGAACACAATGACTATGTGCCTCTCTCCTCTCTCTCTCTCTCTCTCTCTCTCTCTCTCTCTCTCTCTCTCTCTCTCTGTCTCTGAGAAGCTGACTACAAAGCTACTTTGGGATGTTTTGATATCTATATGAGAAACATACTATTTGGCTATGGGTTTTCTGGGAGCTCCCTCTGCAGAAAGTCCCCTACCCTTGAGAAATCACAGAAACCACTATTGGGTACAAAAAAAGTTGTCCAAGGGAGAGATACTAGCTCTGGGACCTGAATGGGTTGTCCCTGGTGGCTGTGTGTCTGTCACAATCACAGAACAAGAAAAAGGCAAGTGACAACTTCCATCCCCGGCTACCCAAGGGCTTCATGGAACCGACACACATCCACTTTCACAACCCTCAGTGGCATAGTTTCCTCTTGTCCTACTGGAAAGCAATTAACTTGGAACCATTCATATGCAACAGCTGAGCAATGTGGCTTTCTCTTCAAATTTCTTCACCATTCCTCAGCTGTGGTTCAGGCTGCTTTGCAACTACTGTTTTCAGCTCAAACAAAGGAATATATACAACAGAATGTATATTTTTAAATATTTGCTTTGTTGAAAATAAAGATAGGTATCTTGTGGTTTCTTCTCATAAACTAAATGATCTATCAACAAGTTGGAGCATCTCTTATTGTCTTTATAGATCTGAAAGATGGATTCTTTTTTACCACTAATTCTGTTTTGTATTTTGTTTGTTTTTACAGAAGCTTTCATGTTCTGCACAAAGATGCTTTCCAACACACTTCCCAACACACTTCCCAACACACTTCATAGAGGGAAGATACAAGAGGGAGATGGATAAAATCTTTGGAAGGTGGCTCTGGGGTTCCTTATCCTAATTCCTGAAGTCCAGATGAGACACTTGTTAGAGGAGACCAAGAAGAACCCTCTTTTAGACTTGAGAACTTACGAGCTTTCTGTTTCCCTGCCTGTGGCACCCCAATCCCCCAAGTCTGTTTTTCAGGCCTCAGCAGCCTTTCCTCACTAGGATGTTCTTTACAAACCCAAGGAAAAGACAAGCAGGTCTCTCCCAGCAGCACCACCAAGGAAGCTGCAGTCTAAGATGCCATGCACAGCCCAGTTCCCCATGCTCCGTAAAAAACACTGTGGCACTTTCTGCACCTGTAAGGGGCTAAGTGGTAGCCAAGAGCATCGGTTTGTTTAAGAGGGAAATTGCTGCAAAGATTCACGAGGAATATTGGAACACTGTTGAATATATGGAGGGAACGAAGGGGCAGATGCAGAACACTGGGATCACAAAGAGACAGGCACTGAAACAAAGGCGCCTTCCCCGGGGCAGAGAGCACAAATGATTGAAATGATCGAGACTTACGGCTGGGCACAACTTCTTGCACCGAAATTCTGACTCTGAGATTGAAATTCTGACTCTGAGACGGGGCTACCAGCCAGCTGATGAAGCAATCCCTGGAAATGCAAACAGGCCATTTACATGGGTACTGGGAACAGTAAAAAAAAAAAAAAGACTAGCATGGACCCCTGCCATTGGAACAGACTGCCGCAGTCAGGCAAAGCTTTGAGAGATTTAGCAGGGACAGGACTGGGAGAAGATGCACCTCTTTCTCTTCAATTGTCTCTCCACTGTCTCTTATTGACAGGTGGTAAGACAGAAATGCAATAACCACTTGAGAGCACTGGCACTTTGTGCCTTCAGTCCTTGGTGTGTGTGTGGGGGGGGGTATCTTCCTTTCCAGTTTCTGTCTCTTTGAGACCCCAGTGTTCTGTGTCTGCCCCTCTCTCCTTCAATATGCTCAGTGGCTTTTCACTATACTTGGTATGTCTTAGAGCAATTTCTCTCTTAAACAAGCTGGTATTCTTGGCTCCTAGGGACCATTGCTGATGCTGAGCTGAGCTGAAGTCGAAAGACAGGAGCTTAATAACTACCATGTTTGTGTAACTTCTCCATGGCTTCATGCCACTGTCTTTCCTTCTCCTTTTCCTTCCTTGCTTATCATTACAAGCTTCCTCTACTTGTTTCTCCCAGAATGGCTAAGGATGGCTAAAAGGTGAATTCAGGGAAGCTTCATCTGTAGGAGACCAGCATGCATGCAACCTAGTATTCCCCAGACTCCACGTAGGGTCCTGCATGGTTCCCACAGGTGGCATCTCTATGGAACTGTAGAAGGAAGAAGTATCTCTGACTTCTGCCTCACTATTGCTCTCCAGGGAATTTGGCAATCACTGCTTTAGCCTTAGAGTTAGAAGAGCAAAAAAGCCCCTATGTTCACCAGTCCAGAGTACTGGCTCTGCTTTATTTAAGCAACTCCAAGAAGGGACAAGGGGACAGGTATTATTGTCTCCACTTTCCAGCTCAGCAAGCCAGTATTCAGAAAGGCTAGCATTCTTCCCTAAAACCTTTTCAAGGCAGAAGCAGCCCCTACCACCATCCCTAGCCTCACAGAAAGGAGAGTATCTAGACACCTGAGTGGCAGAGAAGGCAACTACCTAAGCTACCAATAATGTTTCTTTTATTTTTCTTTTTAAGTGTCCAGCTGTTGCCAGGAATACCATATAAAACATCTTTATGAAGTGAACACAGGCCTCAACAGCTTATACAAGCTGGCTCTGTCAAGGGTACCAGTGTTTCTAATTAATGCTGGGTCCAGTATACTGCACAGGCCTTACCTGCACCAGCTCCCTCAGGTTTCGACTTCTGGCTGACCCACCCAGAGCCCTTGTGCCTATGACTAATAAATGCTCCCTACATTTCTCACAGGGGCCAAGAGGGCAAAAATAAAAGTTGGTTCCAACTAACCAGTCTGAACATAGAGCATTCATTAAAGGCACTGAAGCGAGAGCTCTGGGCCCCCATGCTGTCCAGGGGAGCAGCCCTGTGGACAAGCGCCTCTCTGTGGCTGAGTCTGTCTCTTTGACTGTGTTTAGCATCCAGCAAAATGGCCTATGGCCTTTGGATAACAGAAAAAAAATTCTCATTCCTCATTCTCAAAGCATGAGCAGTCACCTCGCCCAATGTGTGCCAGAACCAAGGTCTGGGCAAACCCTGAGTGGTGGTCCTATCCCTGGACCCAAGGAAATAGGAACAGGCCTGAAAATCAGTTCTGTGGACCTGCACATGCATTTGTGCCTGTAGAATACTTAACTCAGGGAGTTGAGGAAACCAAGGTCATGCAAAGGCAGACCCAGGGTGCTCCAGTGCCCTGACTGGTGAACTGCTTGCCTTGCTGATTACTTAGAATAACAAGAAATTAAAGCTGAGAGGAAACTCAGAGATTGTTTTGCTCAACCTCGTTTCACTAGTCAAGAAATCGCAATCTTGAAAGGTTAGGTGGTAAATCAACAAAATTTAAGAGCAGTCATTGGAAAAGCAGAGACCTCAAAAACCTTGACCCTCACTGACCCCAGCAAAGGGGCCTCTTGCATATCCCACATGGCTGCACCTGAAGGCTAGGGCCTTCTCAGGCATTCTACGAGAGCCGTGGATGTGGAATTATGGTGTCTTGAATATGTGGCATACCTACCCACTTCCGGGAGGGAGGGCCTACTTGATGAGAACTGGTGTGTTTATTACTCTCCCTCCTTGCCTCACTCTTCTGGCAAAAGATGCTGACCTTGATTGGCCCCCAACTCAGAAGGCCATCCCTGCTTGGTGGGCTTGACACAGATCACAGCCAGGCCACTGGCTCCTGGAGCACTGGAAGTCATACAAACACCTGGTTGTGTTGCTCGGATTCTTGTACAGACCCAGATGGATCTACCGTACTCTCTCCACTTCAACTGATAAAGAACATTTACAGATTAAAATCGAAACCTAGATCTTTATGGCTTACGAGTGAAACAGGAAGCTGTGTTTTGGTCAGGACCTTGTTGTGTCATGGTTTCCTAAAATTTCTCGTGTCCCTTAGCAAAATGAGGGGATGACAAATGAGCCATCATCCTATTGGCACCTGACAGTGGATATGCTGTCAAGCAGGATAGCTCTTCCCCAGTCTCTCTGTTGGTCAGCTCAGCACACAGGACGTTGTCTGCTACTCTGCTGTGGGTGCAGTCTAAGCGGAGGAAGGGCAGGTGTTCTCAGGATTTCACACTTTTAAGGGTGGAAGAGAATGTGGAGTTCTGCAACACTCCTGAGGGTCAGGATGTTCCTAGAGAAGCCTTAGAGGTCATGTCCTTACTGTACAACCTGAGGACAGCAGGTGGTCAGAAAAAGGGATGATAAGCAAATGCGTTGGCTTTCTGTTGTTATGACGAACACCTGAGATAATCAACTGAAGAGTGAGGGTTTGCTTTGGCTTGTGGCTTTAGTGCATGTCTACGTGGCCTCAGTCTTGTTGCTTTGGGCCTGGGTACATCTTGGTGGGAGCATCTGGCAGGGAAGACTGATCAATCCATGGAACTGAGACACAGACAGAGAAGGAAGAAAGGGCAAAGGGTCTAACACCCACCTGGAGAATGATCGATTCCCCTCCTCCAGTGACTAAACTTCCAATCTGGAGGCCCATCCTCCTGAAAGTGCCACCCAACAGAGCCACTGGCTAGGGACCAAGCCATGGATATATGAGCCTTTGGGGACACTTAATTTCCAAATATAACATCCAGTCATCATTGACAGCCCAAGGTTGTTGTTGGAAGGAGACAAAGCAAGACTGTGAGGACCACCATACAGAATACAGAGTGGGGAGGAGTGACCCAGCCAAATTAAGGGAAGCAAATGGCCTGCATCCTTGAGGGGCTTCCCAACTGCCCCTCCCCCACCGCATCCCTGCTGGGGAAGTCCACTGGGGCAGCCTCACAGTGACAGCCCTGAGTGCTTGGCTTTAGGAGGTGGGGGTGCTCGGTGAAACATAATCCCCCTGACTCAAGTATAAATTTTAGTTAATTAGGTCATAAAGAGCAAGGGCTCTCTGGCATCTGCTGGGTCCAGACCCTTAAAATAAATATTTTTTAAAGTTTACTTATGAAGAAACTAATTTATTTTTAAAAAAAAAAACACATTTTCTACTTATTTATTTATTTATTTATTTATTTATTTATTTATTTTTGTCTGTGTGTGTGTGTGTGTGTGTGTGTGTGTGTGCGCGTGTTGGGGGTGAATATGACGTAGTGAATGAGTGGAGATCAGAGGACAACTTACAGGCTTCGGCTCTCTCTGTCACGTGGGTTTACAGACTCAAACTCAAGCTTGACAGCAACTGCCCTTACCAGCTAAACCTCTTGATGACCCCAATTTATTCTTAGAGGCAATTAGTTTATAGAAAGAAACATAATTATGAAAAGTAGAAAAAATATTTACCACAAGTATTTCCTTTTTAACACTTTTTAATTAAAACATCACTTCCCCACTTTCCTTTACCTCCTCTAGCCTCTTCCAAATTCTATTCCTTCAACTCCTTCCATGTTCCATGTTCCATGTTCCACCTCATTCTTAAATCAATAGCCTCTTATTCTTTAATAATTATATATATACATATACATATGTATTATGTATATATAATAATCAAATATTATACATATATGTACATACAGGTACATTGCATAAAATCAATTATATAAATATATGTACATGTATATGTATATATGCCTACATATGTGTGTGTATTAATAAATCAAAGAGAAAAATATATATACATGTACACACTTATAAATGCATATATATACTGTCCTCCAAGTCTTTTAGTTTTTGTGTGAATATAGTTTCAGGGCTGACCACTTCGTATTAGATAACCAGCTAAGGGGCTCATCCCAGGAAAAGGCTAATTCTCTCTCTCTTAGTAGTCATTAGTTGCCTATAGTTCTTTCTCTGGGGGTGGGATCCTATGGGACTTCCCCTCTTCCTCATTAGCATGTCTATATTGTCATGCAACAATATTGCCACCATTGTTCAGATGACCTTTATGCAGCCTTTTTTTTTTTTTTTTTTTTTTTGTCTCCTTTGAGACTGTCTCACAGCAGACTTCCTGGCATTCTGGCTCTTCCAATTTTCCCATCCCCTCTTCTGAGATGTTCCCTGAGCCATGGATGCAGGAGCTGTAATGTGGGTATTCACTGAGGCTTGGCCTTGGCTCCACGGGATCTGATTCATTGATGACTTCCTTGTGTCCAGTCGTGGCTTGCTATTCTCCAGAATTAACAACACTCACTTTGACATGCTTATTTCTATCCTATGCTCATAGTTTTATCATAGCACTAACTAGAAATGATGTAGAAGATAATTAGACAAAGTAAGTCAGCATCACCTATGGGGTGACTCAGGGGTAATTGAAGGGGAAGAAAGGCTGAATATCACACCTGGTTATGTGGATGAGGAGTAACGTATTGCTTATTTCAAGGTCTAGCTACAGAAGGTACAGAACTCCTGGGCTAGCCTACAACTCCCAGCACCTCTGGGGGCTTAGCCCCTCCTGGTTACCTGCACATGTACACCCTGCACAGGTGAAGTCCTGGTCTTTGTTTCCTTGGGGACTGGAGGAGTTTAGCTGACAGACTGTGGTACGGCCATGGTACTGCTGTGAGATGAAGGCCCTGAAACTGAGGCATTGCTTCGGACTGCCACAGTCTCTGACAATGAGAGATCTGGGAAGTAATAAAGGTTAGGTTTTGTCAGAAGGACAGAGAACTCATATTTAAGATTCATTTTCTTATTTTAAAAAGGAGAGACATGTCCCATCATTTTCTCTGCTCCTGCTTCATGACCCCCTTATTACCAAGACTCTGAAGAATCTGATCTCTGATTTCCAGCTTGGAGAACTTTCTGTTGTTTAATCAGTCTATGGTATTTGCTGCAGCAGCCCAAGGTGACATCCACCCACTGCTTCTGCTGCACCGAATCCCAGCTGTCGCCAGCAGCATTCTCTCTTTTTGCTCCTCACCACTGAGAAGGCTCTTTGAGATCAGGTCCTTGACCACAGGATGGTCTTAGGCAACAGTACAAATGAGTTCCATAGTGGGCAGGGCAACACTTCACTGCCCTGGGCCCAGCAGAAAGGGAACGGGCAGAGGGGAGACAAGGTCCCAAAGAAGAGGTCACTTCCAGCTTTGGGACTGGCCTTGGTGGTTTAACCGGAAAGACATCCTGGAAGCAGGAGTACACTTGGCAACCTCATGCCTCGGCCTGCCTTCCCCTGGAAGCCTCAGTAGCTCTGCTTTGGTCTCATTAGCAGCCAACTTGTGTGCCAGACTGTGACTTTCACAGTGCACCAGCTGTGAGATTCTGTCTTGCTCGTTTAGAAAGAAAGCAGAATAAATAAACCCCAGAAAGTACCCCAGGTTTTACATTATGATTAAAACTACGAGAGGGCATTAAGTGAGATGTAGTCCCTACCACTTTGAAGTCTAAAAATACAATTTTGGAAGAGAAAAATGCAGAACAAAGTGTACACACACACACACACACACACACTCGTATGGATACTTGTAACACACGATAACCCATCTGCACCAGTGCAGTTCAGGAAAAGAACAGCAAACGGAAACTTCTCCCCAAATCTGGCAACAAGCCACCACACAGCTCTGCTTTGGGAGAGACTGTAAACAACGTGGTTGTGTCTGGTTTTACATTACAGGTTATTTGCAAATATCTAACTTTGATTATAGTGTGGCTTTTTAGATTTTTATCACAGAAACTATTTCAAAGAGACTCAGTATACAAATGATGGTGGAGAAGCTTGTAAAAACAAACTCTCAAGCTTCTTGAAGTCTGAAAAAAAAATCAAAATAAAAACATTGGATAAGCTGAGAACCCTCCAGACCCATTTCCCTGGGGTTTGTCCTTTCCTGTAGGGACCTTCCTGCCCTGCAAGTAGAATGTGTGCTTGTGGCTGTTCATTTTTGTCTTACTAGCTTAGTTTAGTTTTTGAGACAGGGCCTCTCTGTGCTGCTTAGACTGGTCCTTCTGCCTCAGCCTCCCAAGTCCTAGGATAATAGATGAGCGCTGCCACACTCAGCTAAGATGAGTTTTGATTATGAAACTACAAGAACAGGGGAGAAGTCAACTTCCCCCCCAATCTCTGGGTAGGGTGATAGGTGAAACAGATAATAGTGAAACGATGTGTGGACCTTTCCCCTAAAATGCAAACAGCTATAAGCTGGGGTTGGAGAGACAGCTCAACAGATAAGAATGCTTCCTGCTCTTAGGACCCAAGTTCTATTCCCAGCACCAATGTCAGGAAACTCAGAACCACCTGTAACTCTCACTCCAAGATATCTAACACCCTCTTCTGGCCTCCTTGGGTGCTGGCATATATGCACACACACACACACACACATACACACAAAGAAAAGTAAATCTTTAAAACAGAAAGGAAATACAACTTGTTCACAGCTGGACAGAGGCCCCAGCCCACCATGGCAGCGTACTGTATGCACACTGTGAGCAGCTACGACATCAAAAGCTGCCATGGGGAAGAAGCATGGTCACAGGAGCACCATGCCTCATTTTAGGCCCACTCAGAAGCCACCATAGTCAGGCAGTGTGCGCCCTGTGGTATCCATGCAGTGAGATCTCTGGTGCTGGCTTTTAAGATCAGTAGGTTCAGCCAACCATTCGTGAGTGGTCTCTGACCTCCCTAGAATGCACTGAGGGTATACCATCGTGCAGAGCACCATGAAAGGAAGAAAATGAAAGAATTAATTGGGAAATGCATGATGAGAACAGCACTTGCTGTCATTGGGGGCAGTGTGGGAACATCCAGACACCTTATCTCTGAGCTTCTCTCGTGGCTCCCTGACCATCACGTGGCGTTCCTTCTTCCTAGCTAACGACATCACTGTTTCATCCTTCCCTGGATCACCACCAGAATATGAGACCAACATATGTGCCATTCTGGCTCTAAGGAGAAGGCCCTTTGCTGTGGTGTTTGTGAGGTGCCATGAACAACAGCAGGGGAAGCTGTGTGGTGGGAAGCAAGGAGAACCTACAGGTAAGATGGCTCAGAACTAGACAGAACCCCCAAGGTCTGCAGTGTGAGCCTCTACCCAGCTACTCTTGTTCCTTCTGGCTGTGTGAGCCTATCAGTCACTTTTTCAGCTGAGCCTGAGCTTTCTTGACTGTCAGATGGACCTTCCAGTCCCTGTCCTGTAGAGGACTCACGGATGTGGAAGCAAGAATTTACAAGCTGTTCTGGAAACTTGAGACGCTATTAATCACTGATGCTAAAAGGCTAACTATGCCCCAGGGTCCCTGAGGCTGCCCTATGCTATTAGCAAACCTGGTGGGTTGTACTCAGTGGTCCCCGAGAGAGCCTGTTGTAACGCGGGGTACACCCCAGAGGGGCAGGGTACAGCTTGTCTTTTGTGGCACATGGTGTGGGCATACTCGCTCACCTACTTCCTGTTAGAATGGTGAGGCAAAGGCTTCATCTTCTTTACGGTGGGCCTGAGCTGAATCTCTTCTCTCTGCCAAGCTCTGGGGCCTTGAGTGTCCCTCTGTGAGGGACCACTCCCATGTGTCAGTGGGAACCGGATCGGCAGGAGCTTAGTGGTATTCCTTCAGGGGAACCTACAGGAAATAATTTAAGAAGATAATGAGGGGGGTTTTTCCTGTCTAGAAATGAGGCCTGTGGGTCTTTGCGGATGATATTATCCTCTCAGACTTAGAAGTAAGTGCAGAAAAAGGAGCCTCTGCCATTAGCTAAGTCAAAGTAATTGGCCACAGAAATGCCTGCAGGGCATTTGCCCAAGACCCCCAGCCCTGAAGACCACCCTGACATCTAGGATCCACACTCCAGCCTCCAGCCGTTGCCCACAAGTCTGCCTGGACCTGAACTTTCCCATCTCAGCTAAATGTGCCCACTAGTTCAGAAACTGATTAAAACTAAACTTTAAGTTCATTCCCACCTAAGTAAGGGCAGAGACTGGGTGTGGTCCACTCTTCCCCACAATCTTTCCTTTATTCATTCATTTTGAGAGTGTTCTGCTCTGTAGACCAGTCTGGCCTGCAACTCATGACGAGCCCCAGGAAGGCTTTGAACTTGTCATCTTTCTGCCTTAGTTTCCACAGAGTTGGGATTATAGATAGATAACAACACCATGCTCAGCTGAGTAATTGTTCTTTCAACAAATACCTTGAACCTCCAAGGAGACTAATGTTCAAATTCAACCCTCACAGCTGTGAGCACAGAAAGTCATGTGAAAGGAAGGGGTGGGGTGGGGAATCATTTGATATCTGAGAAATCAAAAGGCAAAGGAAACTGATGCAACAGAGAGTAAAGGCGAAGCCCCCCGTGAAAAAGGAGTGAATTCACCAGGTCATGGATGGATGGGTGGGTGGGTGGGTGGATGGATGGATATATCGGAAAAAAAAAATGGGAGGAAGAGGGAACTGGGATCGATATGTAAAATAAGAAAAAATAAAGTAAAAAAATATTAACCCCCCTCAAGAGATGGCTTAGGGTACTTGACCAAAACACTTTCTAGAAGGAAGAGCTAAAGGTTGGGCTGCCACCTACCCAAGTAGAATCTGGTTAAACAACTAAGAAAATTTATAGATCCTGGTTTACAGGATTCTGGGGCCCAAACTTGAGTCCAGCTTATGAGGGTTCTGATGGGTCAAAACAAGGTTATTCATGTCTCCCTGCTTTTCTGTCTTCTGTGAGACACTGCCAGGGCCAGCTTCAAAGCCCAAGGGCAGCTTTCATCACTCCCACGATGAGTCTGAGGGAGAGGGAGGCATCATCATCACAAGGGCCTGGACAAGAAGCCCCCCCTCCCGGGTTCTCACGATTCCCACTTCCTATTCCCTGGCCAACATCCTATCTCTGATCAGAATCCAGTAAACATGAAAGAGTCTGCTTCAAGCCATCACAGATTAAGTGACACCCGTTATGAGCTCCATCTTTCACTTTGAAATGAATCCTCCCTCCCATCCCTGCTCTGTGTCCCATGAGAAGAATGTGAATGCAGCCACTGAGATTTCTTTTTCCACATCCCAACAGTGGGCACAGCATATCTTTTAGCTATTGGGCGTGGGGTGGGGTGGGGGAGTGTTGAGCTGTCCAGAAAGATTAAAGCAACACTTAATTTTGTAGAGTTTTCATCTTTATGGCTATGGTTTCTTAGCTGGGGGAATGGTCATCCCTCAGAGAAAGCAAGGACGAGGGAAGCTGAATTGCAAGAAGTGGACAGAACTCTCCTAGGCCAAGGGGGGTGGGGAGCTGCCACTTTACAGCTGAGTCCATTTCCCCACACCATAATCACCATTGCAAGCCCTGATCTTAGAAAAACTGACCCAACCTGGGTGGTACCTGAGACTCAACACTCATCCCCCGCCAAGCATGGGAACAGTGGAGGAAAAGCTCACTGAACATTGTTTCAATGCCAACAGAAAGGCAATGTACAGGTAGCTGAGCAGCCAAGCCCCAGGGAAAGCCTTTCTCCTTGAGACTGCAGTTGGAGAGTCCCTGCACTTCACCTGGCAAATCCACGGAGAGCTTCAATTACGTGGGAATAACTTTCAGCATTTGCGTCACTTGACAGCACATGTTTCTGTTGCTTGGAGGCTTACAAGGGTGCTGATGCGTCATCAAAGCTGGAAGAGACATGCTTTAAGGTGGTGTGTGGGTGAAGGTCACCCAGGAACACCACAGCCTCAGAGTTAGAGGTGTATCTTCAAGCAGACGCCTACACAGTGACATGGTTTCTGCAGGAGCCTGGTATAGGATGGGGGACATGACAGAGTCTGTGTTTATGTTCAAATCGCAGGTGGAGACTGACATAACCCCACACCCATCACATGAACTGAATAAAGGAAATAAGGTCTTACCAAGATCTTTTTCTCCGTGTGACTCATCAGCTAATTGTGTGGTCAGGTCTAGGAAGAGGCTCTCTGGGTAACCGACAGCCAAAGACCACAGGCACACTGGTCAGGAGCCACCACTGGCCTTTGATTTCTGTGATGCTGTTGACTTTTCTGACTGTGAGACTTGTTGATTTTTGTCGATTTCCCAAGATCTGCTCACTGTTTTCCCCCACCTCACCCCCGGTTTGATAAAAATCGTGTGCATTATTTTTAGGTTGCTAAATAAGCTTACAAAGACCCATTTGTTGCTAAAGTTGCTGCCAAAAGCAAATAGCTTTGTAGCTGAGATCCTGAAATTCTACTCTGAGCCCCTACCTCCACCTCCCATCTTCACTGACATTTTCTCATGTAGACAAACCATACAGAATGTGATTTTAAAATAATCGCATGAACTGTCTTAGGGACACTGTTTTCCCCACTACCAGTAGTGAGCTTGGGGAGCTACTGTTTGGGGAGATTTTTAGACAAGCTAAAGTGAGTTCTAAAAAATTGGAAATCCAGTTAGAAGAGCAGAAAAGAACAAGGCTGTCAGATCCATAGCAGTCAAGATCTGCCAGGCAGATGCCCCTGTTAGCTCTGACCTGTTTCCTTGGGACCAGACATTAGGCCGCATGGTCAGAGTTGTAGATGATTTAGACCTCTCTTCCACATAAGCAAGTTTTCCAGTACTGGGATTTTCTTGTTCTGAAAAGGGATGTGTTGCTTTGGAAGGAAGTGAGCAACGTGTCCCTGGGAAAACTCAAGCAGAAGCCAGATGACTTCCTGGAGGGAAATTAGGAAGTGGGTTTGTCTTGCAGTGTTTGATGCCAGAGAACACAGGCTAGAGGGGATGAGGCGGGATCAACTGGAGGAAACAATGTCACCAGAATGTGTCAGGTCAAGAGAGCTAGAACCGCCTCCCTGCAGTATCAGCTTCTGGGCACTGGGTGCTTCATGCTACAGTCTGGAAGAAATAGATGCCACCAGGGCCCCTGCAGAAGTGTTCAAGAACCCCCCTGGGAAGTTGTGTCCCTAACACCTCAGCTGGGTGCCGACACTGGAGTGTGTGGGATAGGTATTGGGTGCTCCAAAGACATCATTAATCTGTCAGTGGTGTCAGGAGCAGCCCTGGCAAGCTGAGAGGTGTACCTTCTGTGTCCCATTTCACTTCAGGAACTCCAACCCTTTGTGCTCTGGGAACTCCCAACCCATGTCCCCTGCTAGTTAATCCTTCTCTTGTCAAATGTTATTTTCTAGGTGTTTCTGATACCTGGAAAGCCAGCTGAGTTTGTTTAGACTTTTCTCCATGTACCATGAATCTGTGATACCAAAAACCAGGTGGCATTTAAGTGCTTTCAGCCAAGTGCTCTAAGAACAGTCTGTGGATAGTTTCCTACATGATACTAGTTAGTAGGTCAACTGGGACTGAGGCAGGAAGCAAAATACCAAGCCCTTGTGTCTCCACACTGCCCTTTGGGTCTTGCCTCTGGGGACGTGGGGATGGCTCAAGTCCATCAGAAAAGGCAGTAAGCATATTCCACTTCCTCATTCAGAAACTGTTAAAGGAGCGTGCACTAAATGTTAAACATTGTCCTGAGGCTAAGCATCCATTATGGACATTGCTTGCCATTACACCTAGATCCTAGAACAGGAGATGCTGAGTGAGGTAATAGTCAGGGTTCTGCAGATGATAGAATGATGGAATGAACATACATTACAAAGGAGATTTATTAGATTGTCTAACAATCTAATAAGACTTGGGTTGTCTTCTTGATGGAGAAACTGAGATCTAATAACTGCTCTATCCATGCCTCACTAGTCCTAATCTGGTGCTGGAGGACTAGAGGATTCCTGGAGACGCACAGGTTTTCAATCTGTGCTGCAATTTGGAAGGAGCAGGTTGCTACAGTATAACAGAGTAGATGCACTTACCAGCAGGAAGCAAGGGTGAACAAACACAGTGGTTTTCCCTCAGAATTCTCAGACTTTGTGTCTGAGCTGCTGCTGGGAAGTGGCTCTCAGCTGGAGAAGAGTTCTTCCCCTCAGTTAAGACTTCCAGAAAACACCCACATGGACCTGCCCTGAGTTATGTCTCTTAGTGGATCCCACATCAAAGATGACACACAGGATTAACAACTGCACACCATTTAGACCATTGTCAAAAGTAGTGTACTGTGGAGAGAAGGAATAGCCTCTATCTGGGTGGGAGTGGAAAAGAGAACTCAGGGAAGACTCGAACCACATGGGCACCTTGTGACATGGGGATAAATTCTTAAATTGAGTTTGAATGCCTTTCCCACCCCCTGGCCATAATACCATCCAGGATGAGAAGTGGGACAAACAGAAAAACAAGGACATGAAGACATTCCCCTGCTAAGGCCTGGTTATCGGGGATTTTGACACAGGATATTTTCATGGCTGAATTCCATCCATGAGACAGCTGTGTTTTCTCAGCATCAGGCTCCAACCCTGCTACAGAGGAGTCACCACACTGGTCTCAGAGGCTGCATTGCTGCTATGGTTCATGGGAAACTAGGATGATTCCATGTTCACCTACCTGGCTTAGAGATGGTGCTGTTTCTCAAAGTTTCAAATCTACCTTCCTCTGTCTGCCTCCACTGATAACTGATTCTCTTTTTGCTGTGTTTAATGTCTACATAACTATATTTTAATTTATGTTTTTATTTTAACTATTAGCATGTGTTAATTGCACAGATGATCAGGCTTTGCTATGACGCTTCCATGCATAACTGTATTCCTGTTTGTCATGTGGGTTCTCTCACACCCTCTTCTCCTCCATTTCCTCATGCCCTGTTTTGCCTTCACTCCCAGCCCCTCTTAACACCTTCAACTCATCTTGTGCTTCTCTGCCTCTGCGTCCCCCCTCTGAGAGGACATATGTAACACTCCTCTCTGAGTCTGGCTTATTGTGACTAATGTGATCTCCAGTTCCATCAACTTTTTTGAAAACAACAGAATTCACTCTTGCCTACTGAAGTCCTCCGTTGTATAGAACACACCTTCCTACCCGCTCAGCTTTAATGAGCCTGGGACGATTAGGCTGATTCTGTTACTGAGCGCTTGTGATTAAGACTGGCATGTGGGCATTTCTACCAAATAGACCACTCTACCTGCATACCCATGAAGGCACAGGGGCATGCAGAAGTTCTTTTTTTTACATTAACATCATTTTAATAGTAGAAAATTTTAGCTCAGTAAGTAAGATTATAAACAAGAAAATAAAACTCACCTATAAAATTTCTCAAAAGAACAAAATTCAGCCATTTGGGGTGTTTGTCTCTCTGGTTGTATGTGGGTAAACCATGTGCTGTGCCAAAGTTTAGCGATGTGTGTAAGTGTGTGGTTAATAACCTACAGAGATTTCTGGAGACTTAATGTTACTCTATACTGTCAGGACTCACGGTCAAAAGTTGTTGCGCAATAACTAGAAGTTCCATCATCCAAGTCATCCGGCTGGTTGGTCAGATGTGACCTCGGGAGGCAAAGGATGCATAGGAAGTTGCAGTTTACTGATACCAATCCCCAGAGGGTCACAGCATCTAACTCCACTTTAAAGACTCAGTGTCACCAAAGCCCTTGATGACTGAGAGATAGATGGCTGGGTTTTATCCCAGAGAATGCAGGCCTATAGCTGTGATACAGGAAAGGAGGGGGCAGACCTTCCTTCATTTTTCCAAAGCCTGAAAAGAAAACCAAGTTTCTGTTCTCCCTTCAAAGAGTGCTAATTTACTGTGTTAACGCTCGTCTCCAAAGGGAAGGACATTTTTTCCCATTCACTAGTATACTGCTGTATTCTTTGTGGCTCATACCAAAATGTTTAAACTTTAAAAACTCACTTTGAACTTTCATTGCAGTCTTGCTGGGGCCCTTTCCATCAGGTTTACCACAGTCTATGACCTCTTCTACAGAAACATGGAACAGCTGTGACTAAAGTCAGAAATAAAAATGGGGTGCTCAGTGACTTCCCGTGCTTTATGACCTCTCTGAGCCTTGAATTCCTATGAATGTTAAGCTATTATTTCATCCTAGACAAGTCCTTGAAGCCTCTTCTGTTAAGAAACTAAGTCTGGGGGCTAGAGAGATGGCTCAGCAGTTAAGAACACTGGCTGATCTTCCAGAGGACCCAGGTTCAATTCCCAGAGCCCACAGGTAGCTCATAGATGTCTGTAGTTCCAGGATCCATCCATCACTCTCACACAGGCATACATGCAGGCAAAAAAATGCACCAAAAAAAAAAAAAATGAAAGAAAGAAAGAGAGAAAGAAAAGAAAAGAAATAAGTTGCTGTCCATGCTTTAATCTGCCCAGTGACTTGCTTGCTTTAGGAAAAGTTTTGAGTATGGGGTTCAAGGGCAACACTGACAGAGATTTTCCTTTTAAGTAAGAGATTTATTAGGAAAGTTACTAAGGCCATGGACAAATAGACTGCAGCCTGGTGGGGGCTCTGGTGAGAGAGTCCAGGCCCACTAGGCAGAATATGAATCCTTTGCATAGGTCCTAGAGGAAGGAGGTTCCATGTCACATAGTGGATGAGCATTCACAGAAGAGACTTGCATTTGGGGAGAGGAAGGCAGAATTGTGAGGATGTGGGGGAAGTGAGAGGACAGCCACATACTCTTGAGATGCATCTAGTACCTGAGTAGCCCTCTGAGTCTACCATGTCCCAGAGTCAGGCAACCTGAGGGCCTTAAACTTCCTTGGGGACACAAGAATGCCACATGCTGTTCTCCTGGAGCCTAGGCACCTGGAGAGTCTGTTAGAAAGTTAGAGATTCACAGATTGGCTCTTGACAGTGGGGCTTGCCATTTCTTCCAGAGTAGTTATATGAAAGAAGTTACTGTAGGTAGGCATGCATGGTTTGAATAGGCCCTCATGACAAACCTAACACCATAACCAATGACACGAGTCAGAAGTGAAAGTATATTTGTTCTGAGGCCAGATGAAGAGGAGCCCAGGCTAGCTGGCTCAGGAATGGAAGATACAAGGACCAAGCCACCCCAATGAATCTGTCATACACCAGTCACTCAGCAGATGCCAAACTATATCTGATCCCACAGAGTGACTGAGTCCTGGTGAGAACCAGGAGCCACTCAGAACCAGTCTAGCCTCACTACTGAACAACTGAATTGAGGGCTAAAAGTAACAACAGCTGTAATTTAATTGGGTCATATTTCCAGGGAGTTTGTTACACAGCAAGTCCTACCAGATACACTGTCTCCATGTTGGTTTATATTGAAATGTTTAAAAGAAGTGTTAATTTGTTTTTAAAAAAAGTCACAACTGTTTCTATCTTATACTCATACACACACACACACACACACACACACACACACACACACACCTGTACACACACATTTATCTACCATCATTATTAAAGTTTTGAGAAAGGCTCACCCAGTTTCATGGAAGATGTTTTGACTGGTCCTTCAGCTCAGATTCAGCAATGAGGAACAAAGAAGATTCACCTGCATTAGTGATATTTCACTGTGGTTCTGAGGGCAGCAGCCTGCCTGGGTTCTTTTGGAATATGAGCAAGAATTTCTGCTGGCTGATGAGGCTTTAGCTTTACAAGGATGTATTATTCTTTGACTGGGGAACTTAAGATGGTTCAAACTCATTTAAAACAAACATATTTTGAATCTGTTAAACCCTCCATCTCTGGGTTTATATGATGCAGAGGTCAGACATGGCATAAGTGAATGAATGCACTGGCTTCCCTATAGATGCTGGAGGCCAGCTGAGTCACCTAGAGAGAGGTTGAATATGACTTCAGAACTGGAAAATAGCTCTTGCTCTTTCTTGTAGGAACAAGTATGTAATGCATATTTATATTTTAGGATAATTATGCATAACATTAGATTATAACAATTACTGTTTTTATGGACATAACTTTCTTGCAACTTGTTAGAAGTGATTTTATATTGTTACCTGTGAAGCAGCTCAAAAGTCCCTAGAGAATAGGACAGTGCTTCATATGTAACACACAGAAGTTCTGGGAGCTGGAGGCAGCTTTTGTGTGGTCTTTAGGATGTTCACGGATTGCTGGGCACTGCCAGCTCACAGGTCAACATGCCAGCTCCTTTACTGCTGTCCTCTGTGATGAACTCTGAGCACACTCACACTTGATAAATGAAATTCTCAGCTCTGGGCTTTGGATTATGGAACACTGGTGCACACCAAGGAAGTCATTGTCCTCTGGGGTGGTGGGTGAGATAGGAATGATGGTTTCTATTCTATGGGGCATCTAAGCTCTTGGTGAGAGACACTAGAAGTCTTATATCCAGATGTTTTGATTTTAAGTCTTGGATGTTCTCACAGTGAACATCAAGCCAGCTCCAACCTCAGGACCCAGCTTTGCCATGAATTTGAACCAATTTTTGTTTGTTTTTTTGTTTAGTTTTTTGAAACTTCTGTAAAGTTCATCTTTCATGTGTATAAAGAAATATTGACACTTGTACATATCTCAAAGAATATCTGCATTCTACGCAGGCCAGGAGAAAGCCTCATTTGTGCACATGATTGCCCTCCTGCCTGCTGCTCCAGCCTCCACACTCTGCTTGTCCCCATCTTTAAAATCTCTCAGATGCATGGGGAATTTCCTACTAGAACTGTTCAAAAGACCCCAAGTCTGGGTCACCTGTGTGTGCTGTTGTATTTCTGCCTCCACCACACAGCTGGGGTAACCTCACTCTAAAGCAAGGCTCATCCTAAGTAGCTTGTGATGATTGGTAATACATGCTGACTTCCCTGGCATGGGAGGTGCCCAAGCAAGAGTCCTGTGAGCTTTGACTGGGGCATATCTGTGATGTGTTTCTGGATGGGACAAACACTGGAGTCACACGCTGAGTAAGAAAGCAGGTCCCTGCCTGGCGCTGGTGGCCTTGTCAAATCACGAAAGCCTGGACACAGCAGAAGACTGACTTTCCCTCACCTCATGTGAGAACCTGGATGCCTTGATCTGGGATGTTGACTTTTTTCTGCTTTTGGTCTTGAACTGAAGCAATTGCTTCCTGGGTTTCAACCGCACTGGGACTGAAGCTACACCATCACCTCTCCTTGTAGTTGGGTCTCTGACTTGGGCTGGAACTGCACCACTGGCTTTGTTGGGTCATGAGTCTGCCAATTGTACATCTTAGAACTTGGTGTTTAGCATCACATAATCAAATTGTCCTTTAAAATGTTAAATGATATCTATCTATCTATCTATCTATCTATCTATCTATCTATCTATCTATCTATTTATTTATTTATTTTGTGAGTGTGTATGCATGTGTGCCTTGCTATGGGTGTGGAGTTCAGGGGACAACTTTCTGGAAATCAGTTCTCTCCTTCTACCATTTGGTTCCTGGAGATTGAAGTTTGTCAGACTTGGCAGCAAGAGCCTTTACCCACTGAGCCATTTTTCCAGCCCTCAAATTCTCTATAATAAATCTATTTGTGGACTGAATGGATGGATTGCTCAATAGGTAAAGAGCTTGCTGTGCAAGCATGAGAACCCAAGCTCAAACTCTATGAAACCTTCACGTAACTGGGTACAAACGCTCATGTCTGGATTGCCAATGCTCCTACAGAAAAGCAGGACATGGAGACAGGAAAATCCCTAGATGCTTGTGGACCAGCTAGCCTGTCATCCAAAGCCAGGAACAACAAAACAGACCGTGTCTCAAACAAGATGAAAACAAGCACTGACACCTGAAGTTGACTTCTGACATCCACCTGTGTGTTGTAGCACGCATGAACACACACACACACACACACACACACACACACACACACACACACAGAGAGAGAGAGAGAGAGAGAGAGAGAGAGAGAGAGAGAGAGAGAGAGAGACTTAAAGAGAATAAAGCTATTTGTGTCTAATTTTACATACATGGGTATTTACCTGTATTGCTCTATCTATACATCTTTCTATCAATTTGTCTAAAGTCTGTGACTTTCATTATATCTGCATAACCATGTGAATGTTTGTGTATTTATATATTTATCAATTTCTTCCTGATTTTGGAAGCCAATGGCTCCAGTTCTGGTGATTGAAAAAGTCCCCAAATGAATCCAATCTCTAGTTTTGCTGTGACTTCCCATGCCAATTGCTATGGCAAAGCTATTCCAAGTAACAACTGTTTTGTGGCACTTGCCTCCTCTTCACTGCCCATCATTAAGTCAGCTAGTGCTCCTGAACGCCAAGCAAGAGGCCTGCCAGGATGTTGTGATCTTCCCTTCTAAGAATACAGAAAACACAGTCTGCTTCCATCTGATTTTAAGTGTTCACAGGCAAGGCAAGAGAGTGGGTTCCTGTGAGCAGTGGGAACTTCCTGATTTGGGAGACTGAGAAGTCAGCTGTACCCCATGTTGTTCTTCCCTCAAAGACGTAAGCTAAATGCATTCCATAGGAAAAGTCAGATGGGTCTAAGCACCCTGTCCTTTCACATGCCAAGTTATGTGACACTCACAAGCCACTGAGCTGGATGCTTCAAGATGGCCCATGTCATGAAAGAAAAAGAAACTCAAGACAATTTAGTAAGTTAATGAAAAGTGTGTGTGTGTGTGTGTGTGTGTGTGTGTGTGTGTGTGTGTGTGTGTGTGTGTGTGTGTGCGTTTTAAAAGCAAATCTTATAGTTTGAAACTGAAATGTCCTTTCAAAAGTTCAAATTTCAAAAAAATTGTGTTTTATTATTTTTAGCTTTTTCCCTTCTTTCTTTCTTTCCTTCTTTCTTTTTCTTCCTTCTTTCCCTCCCTCCCTCTCTCCCTGCTTCCCTGCCTCCATCCCTTTCTTCCTGCCTTCCTTCCTTCCTTATTCTGTAGCTTGTAGCTCAGGCTGGCCAGGAACTCATGGTAATCCTCCTGCTTTAATCTTTCAAGAGCTTAGGTTACAGGTGCAATCCACAACACTTAGGCTCATATTTTGCATTATCCCCCTCCAACAGCTGATGGCAATATTTGTGGAACCATCAAGAATTGGGACCCAGCTAGTAAAAATAGGTTGCCAGGGGACATGCCTTGGGAGGCTACACCAACCTTTGCTTCCTGTTGTACTCTGTGGCCTGATACATTGTAACTTGCGCAGACTCTGGCACATAACTCCCACTGCCATGAATGGAACTGTTCTGGCATGTCTGTCTCCCACAATGGACTACAACCCTCTGAAAATAGGAGCCAAAATACCTTTTCTCCTGTTAGTTGAGACTCTGGCACATAACTCCCATTGCCATGAATGGAACTGTTCTGGCATGTCTGTCTCCCACAATGGACTACAACCCTCTGAAAATAGGAGCCAAAATACCTTTTCTCCTGTTAGTTGAGACTCTGGCACATAACTCCCACTGCCATGAATGGAACTGTTCTGGCATGTCTGTCTCCCACAATGGACTACAACCCTCTGAAAATAGGAGCCAAAATACCTTTTCTCCTGTTAGTTGTTTCTGTGAAATACTATAATCAATTGGAGATTGGAAAGTGGCTAAGGCAGCAAATAAAGGGAATTTGCTTAGTGCCTTAAAGCACTAAGTTATAGATCAGATAATATTACAGTTGATGCTTAGCTTCTTGAGGTAGTAATAGTGTGATCATTATGTGTCCTTATTCTTAGAAAATACATGCTGATGTGTCCGAAACGCTCTACTGTAATAGCTATAGTTTATTTTTAAATGATTAAGCATATATGTGTATAAGTAAGTGCATGTACATATGCATTCATGGTGTTGTATGCCTACGTGAATATGGACTTATAACTCATACACAAATGTGTGTGGGAAGATAGAGACAGAAAGATAGAAAGAGCAAACATGACAAAAGGTTTACTTTTTAAATGCAGGTTGCGGGAGTTTAGCTCAATTGACAGGGTGCCTATGAGAATGCATGATGTTTAATACCGTCCTCGCCCCTAGAAGAGGGTAAGAAGACAATGCCACCCTGTCACTTTGAGAGAGACAGCCAGTATCTTCCTAAACCAGTGCTGTTTCACAAGATCCTTTCTACCATGGAGCTGCTGGAGCATCTTAATTTTTCACATGCTGTTTTGACTCAGAAAATGGTATTGCCCTGCTTCACAATGTGGTGCTGGGCCACACTGCCCAAGTTTTAATGCAGTACATTAACTCCATAGTTGTGTGCATTTGAACAAGTTAATTGCTTAATCTTTTCATATCAGCAGTTACTTTCAGAGCAGAAGCAAAAAAGTAATAAGGATGGTGTTTGCTTTGAGGAATAAAGAAGATAAGAAACAGAAAGTCCTTGGCATGGGGCCTTGAACAGAGTAATCACTCAATAAATATCTCATAGGCTAATACTGTTCTTATCATGCATACATTTGATATCAGGAAGAACAAAACAGAAACAAATTCACCAACATAAAATTTGTAATCTATGGATAATGTTTCCCTGAGTATTTATGGTCTTTTGGTTGTTAACCTCCCTCTTCCCTTCTAAGAACTTGTCCTAGGGTCCTTTATTTCTACTCTTAATTATTAGTATTAACTCTCAGATTATAGGCTTCAGGCCACGCAGAGGTACATAGGTCACAGAACAGCTAAGGAAGGCTTTAAAAGCTATAGGCTTCAAAGGGGCCTCCCTGAAGGCAAAAGCAGAGCTGATACCTACCCAAAGAGTCACTGAGGTAGTTAGATATGCTATTAAAAGCCAGAAGATACGTGGTGCTTTACAAGATACAGATCATGTCCAAGGTGCAGGGTGGGGTCCAGACAGGCAATTGCAGTGGGTCCTTCTGAGAGGAGACAACGCCGAGCAGAAGTTCCAGGAGGCAGAATTGAAAGTTTGCCCCAGGTACATGGATGGTCTACTATGGGTCAGAGAAGGCCACTGTCCTAAGGTGTTCCCTCCATCATGTGACCTAAGTGAGGGCATTGTTTAGCCTTTGGGTTGGCGTGTGTACAAGTTCATGGCTTTTTCTGATACTCCAATGTGCCACACGTTCCTAACTCAATTTGATAAGTTCATGTTTATTTGCATGAGGTTAGCTTTCAGTCTGTGCCATGATCTGTGCCCAACATTTGCTTGGACCAATGAGTAGAGACAATGCATTTCAGCAGTTCACTCAAAATGGCACAATTTTATAAAATGGGATCACCCATGGCAAGGCTCAGCTCGAAAGCTACTGTTTTAGACAATAGGAAGTAACCCAGAGGCATGTCCCAAGTGCAAAGACTATGTAGTTATGAATAGATGGTAAGAAGTTAGCACCATGAGAAACATTCATAAAAAAGTGAACAATATGTGGGTAATTTACAAAGTTAGCTGTAAACATGGGCATGGTTTAAAATAAAGTGGATCAAGTACTTATTCTGGCCAAAATATAGATGGCTGGACAAAGTGAGACACAAAGAAAGCATAACTAGAGACACGGTGGCAGGTGTGGGAGCATGGCCGTGGGGGACAGAGGAACATGCTGTTGCCCAGTAGAGCAGGTTCACGGGGAGGTTGGGTGCACCACTGGGCCTACCTCAACACGAGACCGGCTAGGATGATGTGGGTGGGTTGGGCCATAGGCCTCACCGGGGTAGCATGGAGCCTCCTGCAGTGTGCCCAGCTTGTGGGAAGAGGAGAGGGTGCTGCCCATGGATTGCAAACGTGATGGTCCATGCTCTGGGTACTGATAGGGCAGCCAGCACTGAGGTCAAGGTGAGGTACAGCATCATGGAGCTCATGCAGGTCTGAGGAGATGAAGGATGGTGCATCATCTGGGTTATATCTCCTTGAAAGACTTTCATGCTGTGTTGCCACTGGAAATGTTGTTGATGGCCACCGTCCGTGCTGCTCCCATAAACCTTGCTAATGTCCAGTTCCATGCTGCTGCAGACTGCTATGAGCAGGGAAGCATCTTTTATAGTGGCATCAGTGACTGCTGATGCATAACTGAGAATACAAGATATGGAAGGCCTCTGTGCCAAACTCCCTACCCCCACTCCCAAAAGAGACAGTCCAGACATGAAACTACTAAAGAGAGTCTGTCTAAAATGTGATAAAGGTGCTCAAGTGTAGCTTTTCACAATTGATGGCTTCTGGCAGGGGTAGAGGGTTGAGGGTGGGGTTGGCAGGAGTGAAGGACTCAAGTTTCTGTCAAAGAGCTGGTCACTGAGAGTTGGATTATGCTCAAATAAGTATATGGCAACACAGACTGGATGTGGTATTTGTTTTTTGCTTGTTTTGTTTTGTTCTTGTTTTCTTATTTATTTTTTGGGGAAGGTACAAGAGTGGGAGGTGGATCTGGGAGGAATGGGAAGCAAGTGTGAGCAGGGTACATGTTACAAGTAGGTTTTTCTGCCGGTCTGGTCCCACCACCTTGCCAGCCCCCAATAATACACAGAGACTTTGTATTTGATATAAAGCTGTTGGCCAGTTTCTAGTTTCTTATTGGGTAGCTCTGTCTTAAATATTAACCCATTTCTATCAATTTAAGTATTTCCACGTGGTCTCATCTTACCGGAGAGAGGACCCGGACCTCTGTTCTCTCCAGTCTCTACATCTTGACTCCTCCCTACTACTTCCTCTCTCCTCCTAGTCTCCTAGTCCTGCCTGTCTTGCTTTCCTATTGGCCAACAGTGCTTCATTCATTAACCAATACGAGAAACATATTTACAGAATGACATCTCCTATCAGAGTGCACTGTATGAAATTCACAAATAATTAATAAAAACATTGTGTTGTGAAAAACAAAAGTATTTATAGTGCTGGCATGATGTGACATCTTTACTAAAGGTGAAAGAGACTATCTTTCCATGTCTTGAGAAAGCTGGCAGAGCTTTGGTTGGATAGGGCTGGGGGTTGCTGTGTACAGAGGTCAGTTAAGGAGACTGTTTTCAAAAGCCAACATCCTTTGAAAGAAACAGAACAGAGGCCACAGACTACGAAGAGGAAAATAAGTTGACCTTTGATGAGCCTGTGATCCCTGGGACTGGGGAGGGACAGGCTAAATGTTTGGAAGTGGATCTGAAGCACCCGAGAGAAGAAGCATGTGGCAAGGTGACATACTGTGGCTTTGGCATTAACATAAAGTGTGTGTCTTGTCAGATCTCTGTCCCTCTTCTGGGTTTTTCCCTTGAATTGACAAGCTTGCTTTGGTGTCCTCCACCTTGAAACAACCAGCTACTTTGACCCGATATTTCTCCTTCTGCCTTGCTGGTGCCTGACTTGTTAGGATCAGAACCTGGACATTAGAAGCTAATAAGCTAGGCTCAGCCTGCCATGCACGTGTGCTTGATGGGCCAATTAAAAAGGCAAATAACAACGAAGAATAGAAAAAGGAGATTTGTTCAATATGGCCACATTGGGAAAATGGACAAATAAAGAGAAACCAGTGACTAAAATCTGGCAATTAATAAATATAATATAAAACTGCCTTCATCAACATTTATGGCATTTTGATAGGCTGTGATTCTATGCACTTGGGCTTTAAGTTCTTTGAGATCATTATTATTATTATAGACTCATTCAAAGCTGAGGAGTCATAGAAAGCCCCTGTGTATTCTGCCTCCATCGTTACCTGAGGCTAAGTTATAAACCCACAGTTCAGAGGCTTATTTGGATTTCACCAGTATTTGCATGTTCTGTATGTGTGCATGCATGTGTGCATGTGTGTGCGTGAGTATGTGTGCCCATGCCTGTGTGTGTATAATTTTGTCACATGGACATTAGAGGCTTACATAACCATTTCCATAACAAGGCAACAAGAACCCTTCCATACTGGCAGGGAGGTTTTCCTGGTGTGTTCTCATGGCCCAGACTCCTGCCTGGCTCCCACAGACCAGTCCCCTCTCTGATTCTGTCACTTTGGGCCTGCTATATGTACAGAGTCAACCTTTTGGCATGTCTTTGTTCTTTCAGAGACCACCTTTTCTCCATCCTTCCAGAATGTTCTGGGAAGATGCTACCCCTTAAGATTGACAATTGGAAGGGCAGGAGAGATGGCTCTGCACTTAAGAGCGCTGGCCTAGCAATCATGGAGACTGGAAGTCGGATCCCTCTTGAGCGCCCAACTCTACCCTGCCCCATTCTGAAGTGTGGTCTCTTCTAAGATGCAGTTTGGCTCATAGGAGCTCTCCAGGGGGCAGCCATTTTCTTCTCACTGGAAGTAGTGACTTCCAGTGTTCCTTTGACATTTTTTTTTTTTTTAAACTTTATGGCTTTCGCACAAAATTAAAAGTTCCCGGGACTCATTGGCCTGTAGCTTCTCTGATTAGTCAAGTCCCCTGATTAGTCAAGTCGACAGAGGTAGCTCACAGACTTCACAGGAAATGAACTTGCTGCTTTCCCATGCCTCCCACACCTAGACTGCCGACTGACCACGCTATTCTATTTCATAGAATGTTAACACCTTCATTAACACAAGAAGTTAAGCAGCTTCACACAAGATACTTTAGAACCTGTAAAAGTCGCACTCTACACTCTTTAGAGTTCCCTTTCTCAAGCTAAGAATGGGCTAAGCATCCTTTATCCAGGAAGGCCCATGCCAGATGGAGACATAGAACTTTGTTTAAATAGCAGTGATCTTATTACTTACAACCCTCACCTCCTGGCCCAACTTAATACCATAATTACTTTCTTAAGTTTCCCTTTATTTAACATAATCTATTCTGTCTTCTTTTGTTACCATTATTTAACTAACCAAATAGGCCAAATGTAATACCAAAGGCTCAAGGGGCATGAGTCCAACGTGTGGAAACCTGCTTTTAATTTAAGATTATGGGGCCAGTTTCTTAGAAATTGCCACATTTTTTTAAAAAAAAAAATAGATTTTCCTTCTTTATGTCAAGAGATGGCTGATCGAATTAGAATCAACTTAATCTAATAATGAGTCATTTTAGGGCTGTCTTCAAAATGAGCATTTTGGTTCCAAATTCTCACTTGGTCATGAGATTCAGACATGTATTCTGGTGAGTCCAGATCAAAAGTGAAGTGACTTCCTCAAGGACTTCCTCCACTCTCATAGAGATGTGCTGGAAGGTATGAAGGTTTCGAAAGAGACAACAAGATTGCAATGGTGGCCAAAGAGACAACAAGGAAGAGGGGAGTGAGAAACTGGGGAGACTCAGGGTCGCTTCTCAAGTGTGAGCTCCTGGGAGGTCGAGGGCACGCCCAGCTTGTCCATATGTGCTCCTCACATAGTCGGTGAAGAGCACTGGATGCATGTAAACTTCTTAGGGATGTAGAGGTGGGAGGTGAGGCTGAGGCACTTTGGGAAACTCTCCTCTCTTGCCTCCATCCCACAAAGCAGCTGCTCAAAATGCATCTGTTAGCTGAATGGAAGGTGGTGCTGAAGCTGACCTGGTACCCTGACTGGCTTGTTGGAGCTACTTCTTTTAGAATCTTCAGGTCACATGAAGAATACACTCCCTGCTTCCTGAATGCCAGGAAATTGACTGAGTAGGAACTGGACCTGCTGGCTCCAAGTGGACCACAGACAACCAAGTAAACAGCAATTTCATGTTACATAATTTTGCCCATTGCAGAGCTCAAGAAGCTGGGTGAGGCAAAACCTGTGATCCCAGTTCTCTGGAGGCTCGGGTAGGAGCATCATGTGCCCTAAGCCAACCAGGGCTATGGAATAAGACCTAAACACATACCCAAAATAAAAGAGGTTCAGGAATTCATTCATGTTTGATTGTTATAAACACAATTAGGAGGCTAAATTCTTACTCCATCCTTTTAGTAATAGGGAACAGAAGTAGCATATAGAGGATGAAAGAATTCACAGTGAGCTGCAGGCTTTAGAACTGTGTAATAATTGGTTTATGCTCTGACCTTGGGCTGAATGCTAGGGATGTGGCTTCTGAGGAGTTCTTGCAGCCCCACTGTAGACAGACAACTGTCCTCTTGTTCTGTGTTTATCCAGAAGAAAGCATATTCTTCATAGTTTTAATATAACGAGGGGAGGTGGGGGGAGAAGGTCAAAGTCCAACTCCAAGCACTAATAACACACTTCTCAGAGGATAGGAACTTTCCCCTCTGTGATCAGAACAATGAGACGCAGTGCACGGTTCTCAGAGGAGTTGTAAAATGGCCATCTCTGTCTCCAGGCTGCATTTCCCCTGGCTCTGAGACACAACACCTTGGTGTGCATTGAATGACATTGCTGTGAGGGGGGCTGGGAGCACCGTGATAGTGAATGCATGTTCAAACCTAGATGTATAGAGAGCATAACCACACAAATCATAAAACAAAACAAGAATCATGGCAGAAATGTGGTCCCTCGAATTTGCTCATCTTTCTCCCTCCCTCATCACCAGCATGGATTTTCATGGAAACGAGACTTGAAGGATAGCCATCTTTTTGGAGCTCTCAAATGATTTTAGAGAGATGAAAGTCAACTCCATGTGGAATGGATAGAGGCCTACCACATATTTACATGGATTTGTGTACACAGGCATGTATACCAGGAAAAAGAGATGAGCTATGCCAGCCTCAGAGGAGACTGAGCTGGATCTGGCCGAAACACAATCAGCCCTAAACCCAGGACATCAAAACACTTAATGGTTTTCTGAAGTGCCTTGGGGTGCTGCAGAGTGGCATGTCCAATTGGCAGTGCAGGGAGAAATTTGAAGCAGTGAAAAAAAAGAAAGAAAGAAAGAAAGAAATGAATCCTTCTCTTTCTCCTTTTCTTTTTGAACTCCTTAATATAATTTCTCCACATTGTCCTTTTGAAGTCTGCCATTAGGGTGGAGATTCCTCGAGGACTGTGAGACACTGCAGCGTCACAAAGGAGACAAGGAATGTCCTCTAGTGTCACTCTTTAGGAGGGCAGACAACAGAAGTTTTAGGCTTCCTCTTACCCTTTAACTCCAGCATCCTACAAGAGTGAGTTTTAACTCTGTCTGACTAGCATGAAGAAAACTGAACAGGAGACAATATGATTCACTGGCCCACTATGATAAGCAAGCTCTGTAGATAGATTTTTCCTTTCCATCACCAGCTGCAAATAATGACACAGAGACTTACTATTAATTATAAAAGCTCAGCCTATAGCTTAGGCTTATCCCACTAACTCTTATAACTTAAATCAACCCGTTTCTATTCATCTATGTGAATGTGACCCCTGGTTTTTACCTCTCCTCCTGCACGTCTTGCTCCCTCTGCATCAAGCTGGGGACTCTGCCTTTCTTTATTTCTCAATCCTTTCTGTCCCCAGAAGTCCCACCTAACCTCTTCCTGTCTAGCTAATGGCTATCTGGCTCTTCATTAAACCAATCACAGTGACATATCTTCACACAGTGTAAAGAAATATTCTGCAATATAGCTATTTAGGGGAAGGGACTCTGCACTTCCTCCTTCCCCTCTTTTTATGACACACAGACATCCACTGGGATTCTGAACGTATTTGTTCTTCTGTGTCCTAGGTGCCTTGGCATCAGCAGGAAGCAGTCACCCTCTACTGTGACACTTGGACGATTGGAAAGGTCACAGTTGCCAGGCCTATGTTGTAGAGCACAGAGTACAGTGCATCTCTGCTGTGGTCTCAGGTGCCTAAATCTTCTCATTCTCTTGAGCTGCTATTCTCTCCCATGTGCCTGGGAAGACCAAGCTGTGATCCAAGGCTCTGTCACATCTGCGGTCATCCTCCCTCTGCTCTTGACTCTTCCAGATGTTCCTATCTGTCCTTCCTCTCTCTCTCTCTCTCTCTCTCTCTCTCTCTCTCTCTCTCTCTCTCTCTCTCTCTCTCTCATATCTATAATAAAACCTTCCCATAGCATGGGACAATCATGTCTTCAGTTTATACATGGGCTCAACCCTTTCCTTTTTGGGTTCTCCCTCTTTCTCCCAAGGTTCTCCATGGCCCTACACATTTGTTCACATAGTTCTCACCTGATTTCTCTAAAGAACACCTAGTTCTTTAGTCTTCCCTGCATTCCTGGTGGCAATCCTTTGTCATCCCCAGTCACGGTGTGTGTGTGGGGGGGTAGGTAGGGGGATAGGAGTGCTCACATCCTGCCTCTCTCTCAACCTTACTTACCCTTCAAGCTGCTGTCCACTTGCCAACTCCTGCCCTCACACAGGGGCCATCCCTTTCCTTAGAGACACAAGTGACATTTGGGATGTTAAAACAAGGATTGAGTGTCATAGATCACTGACTTTCTGCCTTATTGAATGCTGTAGACCATAGTTTCCTTTGGATGTGATTTCTTATTCTTTTCTCTCTCTCTCTCTCTCTCTCTCTCTCTCTCTCTCTCTCTCTCTCTCTCTCTCTCTCTCTCTCTCTCTCTCTCTCTCTCTCTCTCTCTCTCTGTGTGTTTTTCTGATAATTGCTTTTATTTAAATTTGAAACAAGCTTGTTTTACATGTCAATCCCATACTCCCCTGCCCCACCCCAACCCCCCTCACCCCCACCACTAACCCCCCATCCCATCTCCTTTCTGCTCCCCAGGGAGTTTTCAAAGCCTGTCATATCTTTTGGTGCAGAGCCTAGACCCTCCCCATGCGTCTATCCTCAAGTTCCTGCATAGATACTGAATTTGGTCTTCTCTTCTCTTGGAGTTCACTTTTCTCTCCATCTCTTTGATTGAAATAGCTGGGGTCCAGTCTTTGCTTCTGTTATTTCTGCTTAGCAAGCCTCCTCAGCCTAGCTCCCTGAACTTCAGGCTCATATACACAACTTCTCTGTGATATCTTTCTTTCATTATTGATAAGAAGGCTAGATGTGAATGCTTGATCTCTATCAGTAGTTCTCAACCTGTGGGTGGTGACCCTTTCACAGGGTCAAATATCAGATATTTACATTATGATTCTTAACAGTAGCAAAATTATAGTCATAATGTAGAAACAAAATAACTTTATAGTTGGGGGGTCACCACAACATAAAGAACTGTATTAAAGGTTGCTGCATTAGGAAGGTTGGGATCCACTGCTCTATATGGTCTGTCTCCATGCTGATACCGGCATTTCTGGCTGTATTACCCTGTTGCAGGGAAACTTTTTCTCCATTTCACCTAGTTGGTGCAACTACAATGCCATCCAGTCACCAAGCAGCTCACTTGTGGACCAATTGCCTAGCTTATGTGCTTCTACCTTCCCAGAAGCATTTATACAAAGCCCTTCAAGAGCATCTTTCTGCCTCTAGATTATCGACTCATATAATCTAGCTAACCGGATAGCTAAGACTGAGCTCGCCATTCATTGTCTGTCCCTTCGGGATGAAGTTCAGGCTTGGTCTACATGTGCTATAAAAAGATTCAGCCTGGACGCTGAATGAAAGGTGACTAAGAATGTTAACATCTGCATGGCAGACACCTGGCTTGTGAGCTCAAGTCTGCTTGTAGTTTTAACACAATTATTTGTATATGTGTCTCTCTCAAAAACTAGAGCGATAGGGTTCCTCAAGCCCTTCACAGTGCCTAGAGCACAGTAAGAATTTAAGAACATCTGTTAAGGTGAGTATGAAGACCCTTCACTGAACTTATTGCTGACCTCAAGGATTTGCTCCTAGAAAGCTGAAGAAGGAGCGATGGTGAGGAGAAGGGATTGGGAAGATCACCAAGGGCAGGGGAGTCTGGCGCCAAGTGGACTGATTGTAAAAATGGAGGTTCCGCCAAGTTCCTCCTGTGTCAAGCAAGTGTGAAGGACAGGGGCTTTGGAAACACTGATGTGGCCTCCGGCTGCACTTACCCTCTCCTGATAAAGGCAGAATCGACAGAGGATCCTCACTTTGTGCTTCTGTCTCAAGAGGACAGGCTGTCATCCTATTATCATGAATCAGGTGGGTAGCAGGGAGGCGCTAGTATGTGAGGAATGTGATATGCTCAGGAACTGTCTGCACTGAAGGCCACTGCTGCCACATCTTCCCAGCAAGCTGAAGAACCTTTCATCAGTGGGGACATGCCCCCCCAGCCTCTTCATGCCACTCAGAGGACACAAACTGTCCTCTATTTCTGAATATTCACAGGCTCTAAAAGAGCCACTCAGTCTGGCTGCTTTGACCTTAAAAGGAGGTTCCAAAGGGCATTGTTATTCATATCTAAACGCCAAAGGCTGCAGTGGGCACTGCCCTTTCATATCTTTCTGGAACCCATGGGTTGAGAAGTTAAAACTCAAACCCCAAGGGTCCTGTTGACTACCATCATCAAATATTCTCTGTTCTAGGGGCCACAGAGATAACTCAGCAGGTGTAAGCCTTTGCTGTGCTAGCCTGACTATCCTGGGTCAACCCCTATAGCCTATGTAAAGAGCCAGACTCCATGGTAAACATCTGTAATCCTGCTTTCCGGAAGTGAGATGAGAAGCCAAGACAGAAGAATTACCCCGAAGCTGGCAGGGCAGCTTGCCAGGTGCACTCTGTGTGGCAGAGACCCTGCCTCCAAAACGAGACAGAAGAGAACCAACTTCTGAATAGTTGTCTGCTCTCTACACATGTATCATTGCATACACACACATACACATACATGTATACCAACACACACATATACACAACACTTACATTTGAAAATCCCTGTGTTCGTAGGAAAGACTAAACAGGTATATTTGAGCCCAGCTAATTTAAAACATCTACCTTTTGTCATTATACTCCTCCCTTTTTCACTAAATTCCCTTATTTCTAGAATATGACCTTTTACTATTATTAAGCCTCTTAAAGGAATTTCCCAGTATTATCCTACAGGTCAACTGTTTGTGGCATGCTGGAAAGCACTTTATGAAAAACTAACTGGGTTGTTAGAAATCATTCTGGAAGTGTCTGGAAGTGACACATGCAGGTGTGTCAGTGGCTGCTGATGAGGCTTTGACCTTCAGAGAACCTAATTTCAAAGTAACTCAAGGCACAGCACCCAAAGCTCACAGCAAAGCACTTTCTCGCCCTTTGCTTCCTTCCCTGTCTCAGTGCTTAGAACTGCGTTGTCTTCTTCAGTTTCTTACCACCTAGGCTGAAGACCCATGTATCCTCAGCCACATCATAATTCCTTTTATCCTGAGTCCAGGAATTCATGCCAGGCTTCTGAATTCGATATGAGAAGGAAGATCCAGAGGAGGAACTAGGAGGCTGGGGAAAAGACTTTGTCTCTTTGTTGTTGGGTATCACCGGCTCCTTAGACCCCCAGACTAGTGAGAGTAGAGATTTCTAGAATCTTTCTAGGGCTATTTGACAATGAGTGTCAGCATTTTCCACCTAAGGATGGAAAATATCAGAGGAATGTATCAACTGCTTCAATCATAGCAATATTTAAACAGAAGTCTGAAAACAGTCTAGAGAAGGTATCAGAGAAGGACAAAGGAATGCTGGGCATTCACAAAAAGTGATGATACCTTCAAACAAGTGTTCCCATAGCAACAAAAGAAAAAATGTGCATAATTTCTCAAATTGTTAATTGTACAGGTACATTTTAAAGAATTAATTTTTCATTTTCAATTATGCATATGTGTCTGTGTGGGGAGGTATGTGCATATGAGAGCAGGTGCCAGCAGAGGCCAGGAGTATCAGACCCTCTGGAGATGGAGTTAAAGACAGTTGTGAGCTGCCCACATAGGTGCTGGGAGACCAGCGCAGGGTACTCCCTCTTAAGTGCTAAGCCATCTCTCCAGTCTCATGTGTGTACATTTTAAAAGTGTGCAACCTATTGGCTCTGGTTATTACCAGGATACCAGGAGAAAGCTAGGCACTTAGAAACACATCTTACCACTCTGTCTGTGTACTTCCATGAGTTCGTGTGTTTCCTGATTTGATCACTGAAGCACTGAACTTTGAAGACAGAACTTTCTCTTGTCTTTATTTTTAAAGATTTATTTACTTACTTATTTATTTATTTTATGTATATGAGTGTTTCATTTGCATGCACTCCTGTATACCAGAAGAGGGAATTGTATCCCATTATAAATGGTTGTGAATCACCATGTGGTTGCTGGGAATTGAACTCAGGACCTCTGGAAAAACAGTTCTCCTAACTGCTGAGCCATCTCTCTAGACCATATGGTAGAGCTTTCAAGGCCCCGGCTGGACACCCATCTTTGGAATCCCTCAGGGAAATGAGATAGGCTCTCTGTGCCTGGAAACTGACAGTTAGGAATTCTATTAAATTATCTTGGCTCTGCCAAGCAGCTGAGATGCACATTCCAGCAGCATGTGGATCAATAACACCTACCAGTTTTGAGAGAGACTCATGGATATCTTTGGCTTCAGAGAAGATATGAAGGGACTAGGTTCTAGGAATGACAGTGCTCACTGTGGAGGTTGTAGGGCACCCCATGCAAGAATCACCTGGAAAACGGAGTTCAAACTTTGAGAACCCCTTAAAATTCACCAGTGAGAGAGGTAAACAGCTCCCCAGTCACTTTGGTCTCATCTGTCACTGAGGGCTCTGGCTTTCAAAGTACCCAACACAAGTTGCTCCCTCTCTGGGTTTCCTGGTGTAGCTTTCCATGCATGCTGGGTAGTACTTTCAAAGCATTGCAACACTTGATGTCAATAATAAAAAAAGTGTATTACAAAGTCTTGCCTAGTTGGGGATCTTCAAAGTAATTCTTAGCACATCGGGTCAGTTGTTATAGAATAAACAAATAAATGTTTCCAGCTATTTCCTTTCAACTCCATATCAAGCCTTTCTTTCTTCCTTTCATTCTTTCTTTCCTCCTTTTTTTAAGGGGGGTGGTAGGGTTTGTTTCAACACCAGTAGCATGACACAATTCTTTCAGGTTCCCCAACCATCAGGAAGAAATCACTGGCTAAACCTGGACACAGCCCACAACATAGAAAAGAAAGAAGAGGCCTTTGGACTCACCACAGTACAAGTGATAGAGTCAGGACACGACATAAATCTAGTCCCAGTCCCTGATTTCTTGACTAACATCTGTGGCAAGCACCTCCTGCTCACTCTGCTGAGAGGCAGCCGTGTCTGGGTGGCATAAACAATTTGCTGGATTGCATCGCTAATCTACAGTGGAGTGTGGGTTGCAGGGTAGCCTTTGCTCCAGCTGCCCTGGGTGTGCCCTGCAGTCTGGCAGTGAAGGCTATGCTCAACTGGCTCAACAATGCTGCCAGTTTATCTCCAATTTGGAGTCCTCATTACTGGGTCTAGCCTTAAGCCCAAAATATGGTCAAGAAAATAAAATGCTAAAAAAGTTCCATGTGGCCAATAAGCCACAGTAACCACGTCAATTTTGGGACCTGCTTTGGCCATCTTAGGCTGCATGTTGTCACTTCTGTGGCATTTCCTTAATTTTGTTTTGCTTTTTTTTAAATGCACCTTTATGCTGCTGACTTCACCAGCATCCATGCCAACAGCAAGGGGAACAAATTAGCAGGCCAGGAGTCAGTGTAAGGTCCAGTACTACAAATAACCTGAAGTAGAGGCTTTTTTTTCCTTTGGCTTGTCTGCTTTTGCTGAATGAACTATCCTTGTTTCGCCTATGTTCCACAGAAGCAAACTCTGGGATATCAATTCCACTCTGAGAGTATCACCCACACCACCACAAGATATGAGTATCCTGTCAATACTCATCAGCAAAGACTTCCCAGTTTTCACTGGCAAATGTCTCTTGTGTGTTTATATGTCAATATATTACTCTGTGCGTGTGTGTGTGTGTGTGTGTGTGTGTGTGTGTGTGTGTGTGTGTGTGTCATTCTCATGATAAAATACAAGACTGAAGCACCTTGGTTTGTGGTTTAAGGGGAAGTGGCCCACTAAGGCAGATGGGTGCTCAGTAGTGTTGGGGGGAGCTTGGACATCTTTCTTATATTCAGGGGATAGGGATGCAAAGAACTCAGGTTCAAAGTGGGTCTGGATCCTAAGCCCTTGAGGCCTTCCATTGGTGGCCTACTTCAGTCAGCTAAACCTCTGTTCCTAAGGCTCCACACTTCCCCAAAGAGATGGCTCAGAGGTTGAGAGCACAGGCTGCTCTTCCAAAGGACAAGGGTTCAATTCCCAGCACCCACATGGCAGCTCACAACTGTCTGTGACTCCAGCTCCAAGGGATCTGGCACCCTCATACAGAAATACATACAGGCAAAACACCAATGCACATAAAAAATAAATAAAAATGTTTGAGGGAGAGAGAGAGGGACCAGAGGAGGTGGAGTGCTCACACCTAATGTGCTCACACCTGAAGGGCTGTGTGGACCCTTTTCACCTTCACAGCACAGCAGTCTGATGCTCCTCTTGGTTCCCCCCTCTCATCCCACTCATGATATTCAACGGTCACAGCTCCTTGAGTTCCCCCAGGAAGCCTCACCATCAGTTCTTCAAAGAGGCCTCCAGTAGAGCAGTGCTGAGTCTGGGATGTTGCTTCTCGCTGAGAGACTTGGAGAAGTCTAGATGGTTGCTTTCTCAAGTCATGCTACATTTTGCTGCCAGGCTCCCCCAGCGCTGTGCTCACTTATCTACAAAGGCCCTCAAGGACAGTGGCTCATCCATCTCTGCTTGAAAAGCCCCAGCTTTGTTCTGTTGCTGGCAGGAGAGAGTCAGTGAGTTAACCTGCTTAGAGAGAGCTCTAAGACATGGACTTGCAGCTTATAATCTGGGGTGGAGGTATCAAATGAGGAGCCAAAGGGGGTCTGCTGGCTCTTCCAGAGTCTGCCATGAGCCTGTCTTTGACTCATCCACACATTTACCTTCCAGGAAAGTGCTTGGCAGGGATCTGATTTAGATCCACAGAGAAGCTTAAAACTAGAGTTGGAGATAGAGCTCTTGACCCTCATAGCTTAACATGCCAAGTTTTAGCTCAGCCATGCTGAAAAGATGCATTGAGAGAACACATTACATGCCAGGACTGTCTGCAGTATCTGGTCCAGAGCAGGCACACAGTGCTATCTGCTCACTGATGAAACAGGCATACTATGGATAGCAATGAAAACAACTGGCATTGACTTCCAGTCTGCTGCCTGCCAGGGACAATGCCAAGAAGTTAGATTGTGTTTCTGACTTATCCTCAAAGGGGCCCTAAGACACAGATCCCAGAACCTCCATCTTGGAAGTGGAAAAAAATACTGTAGTCCCAAATTCTCGATTCACATTCTCAAAGTCACCCCATTCCAAGAGTTGAGTGTGATGCCAGCCTCTGGTTGCTGCTATCTACATATGAGTCACATTTTGACTGAAGTTGTCCCATAAAGGAGGCACTATTCTGGTGACTGTCCTGGTATCTCCCACTTGTCTTTATGGCAGAAAAAAAGCTAACCCTCTGAAGGTTTGGCAGTCTAACCCACGTAGCCTGGCTGTGAGGTTTTGCAAAGCGTTCAGGGAATCTCTGTCCTTGTCTAACCACCCTCAGCAACAAGGAGTTGAGTTTCTACAGCTCTGGAGCCTTTCCAACAGATCCCATCTGCTGGGCCTCCAAAGAGAAGAACTAAGACTTCTCTCGGTCCCTGGGGCATCTGGCTCTGGAGATAAGAAACCCTGGACATAGCAGCAGCCAGCATCCGAGGTACAGAGTGGGAAATCTTTACCTTCTGGTGCTATCTATATCACTCTGCCATGTCCAAAATATCAAGAGACACATTTAGGAAACTTATAAACAAAAACACCTTCTTGAGATAAGGAACACTGCAGAAGGAAGCTAAAAATAAAATGCACTTATAACCTATGTCTGCTAGGTGGCAGAGTGACATACTGCAGTCTTTTCTAAAGAGTCAGTAGTGTGGTCTTAGGCAAGAGGAGGTCTCAGCCTGTCTTCCTTTATTCCTTGGCAGCTGCTGGTCAGTGCAGTAGATAACAGCTACTGGAAGGAGCTGCAGGTGTAATGCACACAGCAAACTGTGATGATATATTATTTATGATTTATTAAAGCTCACCCGAGGGCACAGAAAGCAAAGCTAGCCAAAAGACACAGAGCCAAACAATGGTGATACACATCTTTAATCCCAGAATGCAAGAGAAAAGCAGATGGATCTCTGTTAGTTCAAGGCCACACTGAGCTACAAGAAATTGATCTAGTCCTAAATAGAAACAGCTCACACAAAGGTGATCTCAGCACTTGGGATCACATGGCTTTAATCCCAGGACTTGAGAGGTATAAAAGAAAGAGGCAGCCGTATGAGATTGCAATCTGAGGCTTAGTGGAGACAGGTTTGCCATCTGAGGTTTAATGGAGAGATTCACTCTCCAGCCACACTGAGATGACAGCCCTTTCAGCCTGGGGTAGAGGTAAGAGCTAGTGGCTTGGCTGCTTTGCTTTTCTGATCTTCAGCTTGAAGATTGAACCCCAATATCAGTCTCTAGGTTTTTATTATTCATGCTACTGCAAACTTCAAAGTTTCACTGCCAAAAAGAATGTAAATGTAGTGCTAGTATAGTGCCATGATTCAAAATTATTCTTGGGCTGGAGAGATGGCTCAGCCATTAAAGGCTAGTCTCACAACCAAAATTAAAGTATTCTCACAAATCGTTATAAAACAAGAGTGTGCGGTGGCTCAATGTCAAGCTTGATGACTTGAGTTCAATTCCAGGAACCTGTATGGTGGAGGATAAGAGTTGATTCTTGCAGGTTGTCTTCTGACCTCTACAAATGTTTTCTGGCATATTCAAACCACACACACACACACACACACACACACACACACAAAACCCCCATGTTTTAAAAAGGAATTTAACTCTTTTTATTTTATGTGTATAGGTGTTTTCCCTGCATGTATGTCTGTGTACCACATGTATGCCTGGTGACTACAGAAGTCAGAAGATGACATCAGATCCCCTGGAACTGGAGTTACAGACCACTGTGAGCTGGCATGTGCATTCTGGGAATCAACCCAGGTCCTCTGGAAGAGAAGTCAGTGCTCTTAACTGCTGAGCCATCTCTCCAGCCTCATATATGCAGTTTTAAAATGCTTAGGATCAGAAGTTTTGGATTCTGGATTTCTTTGGATATGTGAATATTTGCACTTACATGATGAAATACTAAAGGACAGAACCAAGTCTAAACATGAAATTTATTTATGTTTTATATGCACATAATCTTCATGGCTAGAAGGCAATTTTATAGCAAATTTTAAGCTTTGTGCATAAAAACAGAGTTTTGTGGTATGGTGTTTTCCACTGGTTGCATAACATCTGTACCTCAACAGTATCAGATTTCTGGTTTTCACATTAAGGATACTTAACCTCTATCAATTGTGTGGTGAGAGTGAAATATTTTGGTTGCACTAAGATAAAATGCATTAAGAACTTCAAAATACACTCATGGGCTATGTTTGGGCAGGCTGCTTCCATGTAAAATGCAAAATCCTAGGCTAAATGAGAAGTGAACCCAGAGAGGGCATATGGGATGGAGATGGAGTGACTCAGGGTCCTGGCAGTGTATCCAATCTCGATTCTTTTCCAATTCACGGAGCACATTGCTTGTTATAATTAGACTTAACAGAAATTAAGAAGAAATGAAAACTTCAAAGGAAGGAAGGGAAAGAAAGAAGGAAAGGGGTGGGTGAGTGCAAATTTAGCAGTGGAGAAACAGGTCAAAGGCAAATGGCCTTGGTCAGTGGTGAGCTGGATACATTCTATTTCAGCAGACATGCGGGGAAGCAGACAGCTCTCCTCTGAGTGGCGTGGAAAGCCTTCCATCCCCTGCAGAGCTGAGTGGCTGCCCCTATGTATCTTGCTGACCATCATAGGACTCCTTAAGAAATTTTGGATCTGAGAACATTGAGTTACATGTGATTCTACCCCAATGCTTCCACAGAGATGGTCTTAGTTAACGTGATTTTGTAAGAACCCAGTGAAGGCTAGAACTTCTGGAAGGCCAGGTCTCCAGACCATAGACTCAGGAAGCAGGCTTTGTAAGATAAGGAAGGGGAGAAGGAGGCTGCTCCTGACATGGGTGCTGTACTAGGGTCACCATCCAGCACTTTGCCGACATTGGATCCCCACAGAAGCCCCATGAAACCTTCCCTAAAACCAGTTTTCACCAGTTTTCACGTGTGTGGTTCACTGAGATCACAGGCATACCGAGTGGCAGACCTCATTACAAACTGATTCTAGGATCTGGAAGCAGAGGCCCATGGTCACCAGGCTGGGGTGTCTCACAGCCCTTGTGCTGAGTAGCTGTAGAGTGAGTTGACAAAGGAAGGCTGCCACCCAGTCCTTGTTACTTTTTGTCCTCTCACATCGATACCACATTAGCTCATATCTGTAGGTGACTGAATTGTTACCTTAGTCGCTGTACTGGAAGCCTCTTCACAGTCAAGGGCATCTGCCTCGCCGTTCTTTAATTTACTGTCTCACTGGCTTGCTTTTCCAGTCCTTGATGCAAAGGGTCCGAAACAGAAACTCATCACAACAGACTCACTCTGGCCCTGTGAGCGTAAGGTAGTCTGGGAAGTTTATAACACTACCCTCTCGTAGTGTCCTGGGAGCACACACATGGAATGTTATCTTTGAGTAATATTTTCAAATCCTCTTCTGAAAGAAACCCCTTTTATTTTTGATAGTGTATTTGTGGGAAACATAGTCAATGGAGATTTGTGGGTTTTATCAGCTAGAAACAGCAAAGGCAATGAAATGTCTTCACTTTTCCCAGTATTCACTTCTGAACAAGCAGGGAGACGTCTCAAGAAATGATTTAAACATGTTTTGAGGGATGGACACATTTTGAAACAAAACTATTGTAAAGCAAAGGAGGTGCTGCCTCCGTGGAAATCTTAAAAGATGTCACTCTTTACACTCAAACATCTGTCACCATAGAAAACCCCCAGTTCTTGGTGCTGTGATCCTGATTGCAAGGCAAAGAAGACATGGTAAAAATAAATTAAAATAGCTACCCCAAAATGCTAAACTGAACTCTGCGGCTTGGCACAAAATGTAGGGCTTAAGCTTAAAACTTTATTTTTAAAAGAAAAGTAACTCAGGGGAGGGAGAAACCACTGAAAACAGTAGTTTTTCTGCCAACTTTAGCTCCTGACCATCTAGAAGACTGGCAAACGAATGTTCCACAAAGTGCAGGCGCCAAGTAGCAGCCCTGGGAGGCCTGAGAACCAGCGCTTGCGCAAATACGCTGGCTGGAGTAGTTCTCACTGGGGTTGGTCTAAAGTGGGTTTCTGAATCCCATATACAGGCAGAAAGGCCCCGAAGTCTTGCTGCCCTGAAAGCAGAAGATGTGGTCCCGAGCTGGCAAAACCTTTAGAGAAGCCAAGGCCCACAAGTCCTTGTTTTCTCGAACATTCTAAGTCCATTGATTCCCCAGCATTGGTTAGGAAGGCAGGAGGCCTGGCTGAATATCCAGCAGTAGTATCCTTCTATCTGGGTATAAATAACCGGGCAGTTACATTGACACCTATGAAAAGATACAGGCTGGTGGGCCCTACTCGCCTAACTTAGACACCCCAGTACGCCTAGGCATGGTGTGGGTCTGGTCAAGTGTTAGGACCATGCCATCTTGATGGCTTGCTTTCTTGATTGCTTGCAGGTAAGCTTCCTAGACATATATAGCTTTGGAATTTGAAAACATTGCTGGAAAAAGACTTGCTCATACAACTCATTGTCTGACTACATTGATCTTGCCTTCTTTGAATTAGTTAGCTCTTGTGAAAACAACCTGGCAATTCACAATTACAGAAAAGAAGGGCCTGGGACCCAGAGAAAAGAATTTCCATGTCTTTTGAGATGAAAGATGTACCCATGGGTGTTGGGGTTGGCTTATTTGGCAAACCATCTCAATGTAGGTAGAAATGGACTTATTGTTCAGAGAGAAGTAGAAAGAAAAACAAAGAATACAGGAGGAAAGAAGAGAAAAGAAAGGAAGGGGGGAAGGGAAAGTACAATAGGAAACTAAATAATCCAACAGGAGAAAGGACAGCCCAACAGACCAGAACCATTAACTGAATATGCCAGCAAGGTCCTCTTGCTTGGGTCAGGCCCTGTCACACTCACCACTTGTCTGGTGTCCTTGTTATCTTGACAGCCAGAATCTTACAAATGACCTTGAAGTGCTGGAAGCAGAGGCAAGTGACCTCACCCCACTAGCTAAAAACAGAAAATGATCTATCTTCTTGCTGTAGAAACTCACCTAGATGGTGTTTGCAACTAGGGTCTGGCAGGGGCAGTATGAGGTGGCATCTGGAACATTTTGGGGGTATCACAACTGAGGAGAGGAAGCCACTGGCTTCTAGACATCATGGTGGGTAGAAGTCAGGGATTCCACTCAAGTCAAGGTATTCAGATAGGCAATATCGCCAACAGACTCATTTGTACCCAAATGTCAATTAGCACTGAAGTTGAGACATCTTGGTTTAGACCACGGCAGAAGAAAGGAAAGACGGTTCTATATTCCTGATGGATTTTGTTTTCCTTCACTGACCCTCGAAGCAACATTTAATGCTTTCAGAACAGTTAAATCTGATGGCTTCCCAATAAATCTGTTTATGAGTCTAAGTCTTGTGTGCTCATTCAGCCTTCCAACAGTTCTTAACTCTCTAAAACAGGGCAGTGAAGTATCTGTCATATAAACCTTCCCCAAGGGATTTACAAGCACAAGGTACAATCTGGAGGATACACAGACAGGACATGGTTCTTTTGAGGCATTATCCTGAAGAAGGCGGTGGAAATAAAGAGATGTTCACCAAGGCAGACCACTGGAGCCTGGAAAGAATTGTGTTAAAGATAGTATGCCTGGTGGGAGTGTTGGAGAAAGCCAGGATCAAGTAAGCCCCTCATAGAGGAGCTGGGTGAACTGGTGGCCCGGGAAGGGCCAGCTTAGATAAGAAAGAACCTCAGGAGAGAAACTTGTAGGTCTAAAAATACTGCCTCTGTGCAAGCTTGCTGCATGGTCAGACCTTGGTCAGCAGAGCCCACCTTCACAGCGAGTCTTCACCATCAACACTGCTTTCTCAGTATGAACGGTGTCACCTGCCATGCCTGTTGCCTTCTGTCTTCATACCTTTACGTATCTAAAATGGCGGGTGCACACCATGGCCCCTACCATGCATCCTAGCTCTCTCAATGGTTATCGACCCTGTTTCCCCTACTCCTGTACCTTAGCTAGTCCCTCACTCATGAGTGCCACCTACTGGCTGAAGAGGAAAGAACAGACAATGGCCAAAGAAAAATTCATTTGTCCCTTATTCCAAATTCTGACCAGTGTTCTAAGATGATGCAGCAAAGCCTCAATTTTTGGTTTTGTTTGTTTTTTCAAGTTTTCTAACTCAGATGTAAAATCGTGTTGGTACAAGACTGAGTGATCTGGAACAGGGTGGAAATTAGTGTTTGTACCGAGACGGGTGGAATGGTAAAGCTTCAAGGTTGCTAGAGAGAGGGCCTAAGATTTCCCAGTAGCTAATAAGGCTGCTGGTGGCCATAGCTGCCTCCTAGGCTGGGAAGATGGTAGGAGTCCCACTGCCTGCCCTCCATGTTTATGTCAGCCCTGAGAGATACAAGCCTTGCCAGGATTTCCCACGTGTGTAAAGACTCTTTGTTTCAAATTAGGACTCCAATTTAAGAATCCTACATTACCAGATTTTGAAACACAACAGAGCTTAAAGCTCAGCATGTTCCAGATGCAATTTATACCCAGTCAGGAAAGTAAAGTCATTAAGAAGTTGGCCCTGAATCCTAAGTTCATATTTTGTTTTCTGGGGAGAAGAGAAGCGTTCAGTTCATTTATTCCTAGTAAATTAGCCACTGTTATCATTATTCAGCTGTGTGCTAGGTGTGAGGTCCCCCCTGAACAAATCGGTTCTCTAGTACCATCTTACTAGTGTTCCCTGGAGCTGATGCTGTGTGTAGTTTTGAACCAGAAGCACCTAAGCCAGTGGTCCTCAGCTTCCCTAATGTTGCAGACCTTTCTATTCTTCACATTGTGGTGACTCCCAACCATAAAATTATTTTTGTTGCTACTTCATAACTGCAATCTTGCTACTGTTATGAATCATAATGTAAACATTTTTGGAGATAGAGATTTGCCAAAAGGGTTGCAAGCCACGGGTTGAGGATTGCTGGCTCCTTCAGTGCCTCCTAAACAAGAGTGGCATGGTAGAGAACCCACACAGAGCAAAGTGGATCTGACAGCAAGGAGGACAGCATGGGAGGGGACCAGAAGGGGAAGTGGAGGTAAGGAGCTCGCAGTCAGCTGTAGACTCTCTTTCCTTTCTCCTTATGGGATTATCTAATAATGGGGTTTGTGTATCTGACCCCTCGTTTGATAAATACTGAGACAGTAAATGCCCATTTGGTCTCTGTTACCAATGGCTTTATTAATCAAGCCTCTCACCTTTAACAAGTTTAACTAACATAATTATATTAGGGCTGGGAAGTTTAGTAGGTAGAAGAGCTGTGTGTATTCTGAAACTGTGTGACTGGCTTTCCTTCCCTCAAAAGAGCATCCAGTCAGAATGAGAAGGAATCCCATAAATAATGTGTTTTCTGTTCCTACCTCCATGCCTTATTGAAAACACCATTCACTGTTCCTCCAGCGAGTTCCTTCCTTCAACAATCAGACCACTGTCCCTAAGACTTGGCAAAGGCCTCTGACATAACCAACAGCAAGGGAAATGTTTTAACAGCTCCGTTAATACAGCAACAGAGGTATATTGTTATCAAACAGACATTTCAAGAGAAGCCGCTGCTGCATCCCCAGCCCACCTGCTCAGCTCTGAGGCCAGGCTGGCTGGCTGGGCCCAGTCCAACAAGGCTAAGGATTAGCTGTCAGGCTGCAGAGCAAGCAAGGACTACAGAGTAGAGACTTGGAGCCTGGGATTTAGAGTCTGAGTGAGCTGAATTGGCTCCCAGAGTCTGGAAGCTGTGGTAAATTGCTTAATATTTTAAAGCCTCATGTGATTAGCACTTTGCCTGGCACATAGTAAGCACTCAATAAATAGCAGTGATTTCTTTCTTTTTAATTTCTTTTTTCTAATTCGAGTTACATATGTGCATGACATGAATCATAAATGCACAAGGAAGATGAATTTCTAAACACGTAAACACACCAAGATCAAAACGCAGAACTTCTCTAAGATCCTGGCTCTAAGAACTGCTCTAAAATGCTATATCATTTTCCACCTTTTTCCTGAGAGTCAGTACCACACTAGATAAAACAGCTCTCTGATGTCTGTCACCGTATGTGCATCTCTGTTCGTGTGGAAATTCCTTTGCACAGTACATACTCTTGTGAGACTATTGTCCCTCTCTTGGCTTTGCTACTCCACTCATGTTGATTTGGGGGGGGCATCAGACTGCCATTTCATTGAGTGGTATTCGACTGTGTGGATCAGCCAGCATGTATTGATTCATTCTACTGCACATAGGCTTGGGTTCCTTCTGGTTTGGGACTACTGGGAACAAAGTTGTTAGGGATCTTCTTATGTTTCTTTTATTTATTTATTTATTTATTTTATAGACAGAGTGTGAGTCTGTTTCTGTAATTACTGGGAGATGGACTGCTCCTAACCCTTTTAATTTGTTCCATTGCGGTGATTGTCTCTCTTCAGATTCTGGCATGTCTAAAAAAAAAAAAAAAAAAAAAAGTGTGTCATGGGTAGGTGGGAAACTCTGTCATGATGTTTGTGATGTTTGTGAATCACTCTTTTGAATAGAGATATAAAACAACTAAAACAACTTACTAATTTAGAAAATCAACAATTTTAGCAAAGTATCTTTCAAAAGTTATTTCTTTAGAGTAAACTATAAGGCAAAACTTGTGTTCTAGGATGCAAGGTTAATGTGACGTCTGGCTCTAAATGCTTATAATCTGCGTGGAGGAAGATGCTTGATTTAACAGTGGTACCACAGCTTGGGATGTGTTCCCTGTGGTACAAGTAGTCCAGAGTAAGTCTCCAAGAGTTCACCACACAGGTCCCAAGACTTCTTCAGCATCCTCTTGAGGCACAAAGCCCCACCCCACCCCCCCCAAAGACATCCCAACACTAACAAATATAGGGATGTGGGCCCCAAGTCCATGCTGCACATTTAGACAAAGTGAGCATGGATGAATGCTCCCAGTCCAGAGCTACTAGATGGAGTGTTTCTTCCAATGGTAGAGGAAGCACCATTTTCTACTCCCATCCCCTTAACATAAAGTCACACTCTTACTTATATGGGCTTCTCCTTGAAACTTCAGTGGAAGAACATTTAGCTTTTCCTAAGCCACAGGAAACAGTTAGGCATAAAGTACTTCAATGTGTTTCATCCAAAAGCTTTAAGTCAAGGATTCTCAGTTAAAAATGAATAAGGAGGTGCTTGTGCAAGCCTGGTCAGGTAGAACTGGAGCTTGGTCTTCTCACCTTAGACCTGAAGGCAACTTTGAAGGCCAGCAAAGACACCCAGCCCAGGGCAGAAGCTCTCCAGTATGAAAGGTGTGAACCAAATGACACCCATGGTTGCTCCTTGAAAGGAATACTCCCCTCATTGTTTTGGTCCTGAATGTCTGAGACCTTCTATTGCAAATCTAGGTGACTCTTATCCTGTCCTCTGTACAGTTCATGTTCCTCTCCCTTCTGCACACATCTTAAATATCATTACTTCAGGCCCACACAATAGTCCAGGCTGGGAAGTCAGTCTTTGCTGCTTATCTGTTTGGTATGCCTGAGGTCTAGAAATTGTGCAATAAAATGTTTTCTTCAATATGAAATTTTATGTTCACTTTTGATATTTTAAAACAAATCCACTATAACAATGAAAAGGATCACTCCAATTGATCACTAACCAGCCTCACTATTTAAAGTGAAGGCTGTAATTACAAAAATGCAGACAATCAAACCCTCTTGCCTGGCGCAGCTCACACTCGACCCTGTTTTGAATCGATGGCGTGGGAGTATGCAGAGCGCCAGCCCTCCTTCTACCCACAGGGTTTCCACTGACGTAGGTGGGAACCCGGGCTGCCAAATGCATGACCCCAAGGAGGCCTGCACAGAAGCCCAGGCACAAAGGCAATCTGTCTAAAGCGTCCAGGGTGCTGCAGTTCTCCCGAGGTACTCACAGGAACTCGAACTTAATCCTCTGTGCTAATTAGTGTAATGGGTAGGCCTTAATTGGAAAAGGCGTAGTGTCATCTATGAATTTCCATCTGGAGCCACAGGGATATTCCAGCAGAAATCTGCACTTTTAAAAGTAGAGGAGGCTAAACAGGTTGAGGAGATAGCTCAGTGGAGAAAGCACTTGCAGTGCAGGCATGAGGACCTGAGTTTAGACTCCAGAGCCCATGCCAATCTCAACAAGTCTGGGATCCCACACTCCTACAGAGGTTGGGAGGCAGAGTCAGGGGAATTCCATTAATCTCACATGTCAGTGTCAGATAGCCTGGCACATTCGAGAACTAACACCTAACATGAGCTCCCATCTCAAGCAAGGTGGAAGGCAAGGACCAGTATACCACGATGTCTTCTGATTTCCACATACATGTCATGACATGTGTATGCCTGTACACACACACACACATCACCTCACATCACACATATACTAAATAAAATAATACCAGATTTCAGGAGGAGTGGGGATGGGGGATACTGAGCATCATATCAGAATTGTCTGTGCAAGGACCCAGAGCAAATGTCAGCTGCACATGGGTAGTCCTACTGATGCTCAGGCCTGTGCATGGTGACACGTATGCTCAGCCATTGTGCTCTTCCCACTGATGTGCCTTTCACTGTCACTCCAATTTAGGAGATTAAGTTGTGGTCCTGACAAAACAAAGGAGTCTGGAAAAAAAAATGGGAAGATGAAGCTGGGAGCCTGTTCCAATAGCACAGCAAGCTGAAGTAGGAGGGAGTATGGAGTGGAAGTGGCTGGGCTAGCCTGAGAAGGGGACATGGAACTAAAGGCCCTGTGCATTTGAACTTAAGCCCATGTGGTCCCTGAGGTGAGTAGGCAGGGTTAGTCTGTCCGCTTCACATCCAGGCTGAGCATGAAGCCTACAAGTGGTTTCCAGAACGGCACTGATGAAACCGAGTCTTTTCAAGGGACTGGGGTATGTGGCTGTGATCTCATGCAGCTCCCCCAGTCATCTTAGACTGGGACTCGGGGGACTATTTCCTGGACTGTGACTATGGGGGTCAGGAGTCCTGTCTAAGGACTTCCCCAGAACAGACACAGAGTACACCTGGAAGCCAGGATGATGGCAGAAAGAGGTGCCACGTGGCACCCGCAGAATTGGCTCCGCCATCCTGAGAGAGTATGCACCCTTCAACTCTCAGCAAGCTTTTGTAGTCCATGCCAAAAATAAAAGAGCAGGTTGCAAGCTTCAAATGCCCTGAAATCAACAGTAACATGAGAATCCCTTTGCCAGACTGCCAACCAACTTCCAAACAGCCAAGCTTCCCCTAGCCCTTCCTTCCACGCTGGCTATACTACTGAATGGAATCCAAGCATAAACTCTGTACCCACATCCTCGAGAAGAAAAAAAAGTCTAAGCCTGCTGTGGAGATGGAAGCTCTCGCCAAGCCCCGCCCCAGACGAATCTCATTGGAGGAAACATACAGGCCCCCTTATAGACGCTAATCAGAGCTGTAACCTGGCATTTTGTCAACACATCCCCACTTCAATCAGCAAGCAATTCACATTCTGGCTGTACTTTGGACTTTGTGAAGGATATTTTAAAATATTTTTTAAAAGTGTGTGTGTATACGTGTGTATGCCAGCGCTCATGTGCACGTGTGCTCCCATGCACATGTGAATACCCATATAGGATATCCTGGAGCTGAGATACAGACAGTTGTGAGCCATGCATCATGAAATCTGGGAACCCGGGCTCAGAAGCCCCTACAAGTGACTTTGTTCCCTCCCTCCCTTCCTCCCTCCCTCCCTCCCTTCCTTCCTTTCTCTTTCCTCCTTTCTTCCTTCCTTTTTAGAATTACATCCTTAAAATAGATATGAGAATTAGTATTATGATTTTATGAGTATCCAAGAGACAGAATGATCTATCCAATGAACACTAAGGCCAAATGGGACTCCAATGATTCTGTAATTTTAAAAATCACTATTACTAGAATATACTGTATTTTTTTCTTTCATGCCTGCCACTAATTATTGCTCATCTCTTCTCAGATTTTGGGTTTTTTGTTTTTTTGGTTTTTTGTTGGTTTTTTTTTTTTGTTTTTTTTTTTTTTTTTCAAGACAGGGTTTCTCTGTGTAGCTTTTTGGAGCCTGTCCTGGAACTAGCTGTTGTAGACCAGGCGGCTATCAAACTCACAGAGATCTGCCTGTCTCTGCCTCCCGAGTGCTGGGATTAAAGGCGTGTGTACCACCACCCTCTTCTTCGATTTGTCACATCCATTTTGTTTTGATGAGATGACTTCACAGACATGCTATCCTTCTGCCCCATGCTGGGTGTTCCTCTCTACTGGATAAGAACACTCACATCATCTGACTCTGCTCTCTACAGGCCTCAAGTCCATGTGACCCACTTTTGCCATTTGCATCTGCTGGGCAGGGAAGAAGTCCTGGATCAGATAAATATGGAGCCCTTCACATTCTGAAATTTCTAAACTAATTCTGTACTCAAAGCAACCTCTTTGCTACCAGGGCTTTTGGGGAACTGTGGGCTGCAGATACTCACAGCTGTCCTTTCGTGCTCTTGATCCTAAGTCCTACAGCACAGTGGGTGAACCAGAAAGCAAAGCTAGGATGATTGGCAGGATCAGAGCTAGATTATCTGGTACACATAGACTGAACACATCCTTCATCTATCAGCAAAGCAGGAACGCTGGAACTGTTTCAAAGATAATCAACATGGAAAATCACAAACCCACCAAGCAAGGCAGTATCTCGAGCAAATAAGAGCTTAATTGCTTTTTACTGCATCTATTCTATGGCTTAACCACACTTGTATCTTGAATTTGGGGGTTGCTACAACTTACACAGGATTTAGAGATCTTGAGGGACTGTCTCAACTCCCTTTGGAGAGAACTTTGAGTTAAGTTGCAGACTAGGTAGATATCTCTCTGCACCCATGTGCCGGAGGAATGAAGGCCCCTTGGAATTCAGGAACTGGGAGAATAGTTGTCTAGAGTGATCAGATTGGTTGAGACAGACTGTCCTCTGCACTGCTGGGCTGAGCTACTTTTCTGAGAAGAGAAACTTGAAATTGCCTGCAACAGATTCCCTGTAGGCAAGTTTGTAGGGCATCGTCTTGATTAACAATTGATGCAGAAGGGCTCAGCTCATTGGAGGCAGTGCCACACCTGGGCATGGGGTCCTGCTTGGTATAAGAAAGCAAAGGAACAAGCCAATGAGAAGTGTCCCCCATGGTTCCTGCTTTAGTTCCTGCCTTAGGATTCCTGCCTTGAATTCCTACCTTGGCTTCCCTTGATAATAGTCTGTTATTGAACATGTAAGCAAAATAAAACCTTTCTTCCCCCCAAAATTGCTAAGTCATGGTGTCTTTATCATAATGACAGAAAGCAAACTAAGTCAGACCCTCTGTCTGGAGGGCCCTAGGTGTCTCTAGTTGTCCCTTTTCCCTGGGAATTAATATCTGAGTTACCTTCATTTTCCAAAGGGTGTGAGCCCCTGCCCCTTAGGCCCTTTGAACTTCCAAGGCAAGCTAGCCCACAGTTCTGCCCGTGGAGCTGGATGGCCTGCTGCAAGCCTGGGCCTGCCTCAGCCCATCTTCCTACTACACAGAGGCTCTCTCACAGACACCAGCCTTGAAGAATCCAGGCCCAAGGGGCAGTTCATTGATCTGGCAGGTGATTAAAAGACAGCAGAGATGAGCTTGAGCTCTGTTTTGCTTTTTCTATCCTAAGAGTGAATCTGTGTCCTTGGATCATTATCCCGTCTACCACTGCAGAAGAAGCATCAGGCTCCTTGGTGAGTGCAAAGGCCACCACAATGTCCCAGCAGTGTCTCCTGGCTCTCGCCTGCTTCTGTTGGCTCTGGGGTATTCCAAAAGGACACTGCACGCAGTCTATCACTTCATCATACAGTCTCTGCAAGCTTTCTCTGCGTATGATGAAGTCCCCATTAGAACTGCTGTGATAGAAAGGGGGAATCATGGGCCAGAACACAGTGCCAGGAGCGCTGACCAGTTCAGCAATGCAGGGAAGGGATGGAATTTGGGCTGGTGCTTCAGAAGTCACCTGGAATTGTCATTGGAAATAGACAGCCCTATGGCCAAACCTTAGATTGACCTGAATATGCAGCCAGCACATTTCTTGGACTTGTCACTACGTGGCTTTGTGATGGCTGGGGGAGAAATTACAGCAGGTTAAATACTCAGGCAGCCGATTATTTACAACCTAGTCCTAACACAAGAGCTTTTACGGCAGCCGTTGACTGGACAAAAGCACATATTAAAAGACTAATGTAATTGCTCACGTTGGCAGTGAAATACGGCCAGCTTGGATTTCAGCATGACACCTATAGCCATGAAGCAGGCTGCAATTTGATTAGAGGGGATGGCTGCCCACTGGAACAAATTAGGAACTGCCCAGGCCAGCAATAGGAGAGCCTGAATAGCAAATAAATCCTGACAATTAACGTCTTCAAAGCAAACTCCTTATTTCTCCTCTTTCGCAGTTGCCGACACCATTGCTGGAAACTGTGCGTGTAACTGTTCCACTGCGGAACACTAGCCCAGGATCACCAAAGGCAGATGGTAGGGCTTTGGGAATCCTGGACAGAAGATGGGGTGAAAGAAGAAAAGGGAAGAAATAAAAAAAGAGGAGGAAAAAGAGGAAGAAGAGGAAAAGGAAGAAGGGGAAGAGGAGGAGGAAAATATTCCTCTATTAAAATGTGCAAACTGGCCCATGATAAAACATTCTTTCTTGTAGTTAGGAAAGCTCTGGTACATATGGTTAAGTTGGCTGCATGGAAGAAGGCTTCCTGGGTACTTTTTATGAGGACTAGAGTCTAGATAATGAACTCTCTTTAGCCTCCCTTACCCCTAGCCTGTCCAACCCTCTGAGCCACTGCTGTTTTTTGTCAAAGATAGCTGTAGTTACAGCTCATTAATCACCCATCACCCAGACAGACTCTGACAAGAATGCCGATAGCATCAGGCTGCCCTGAGCAGACCACAGCAGCAGGGTGGGGGTGGGGACACATTCTCTCCAGCCTGGCCTCCAAGGCAAGCAGTCCAAGAGCCTGCATTTTCTCAGCTCCCCTTCACAGCCTGGGGGGCTCAGATCTGCTGGCCCAGCACATAGACAAAGCAATCTTTAATACCTAAAGATGCTATCTAAAACACCATCATGACTAAAAGTGCCCCAAAGCACCGAAGGTCCTTAATTACAGGCCCTCACTGTCCTGGCTTACACTGGGTGTGTGCAGATAACCCTGTCAGTCGCCTCTTCTGAGAACAGTGACTCCATTCTGTTGCTAGATGCCAGGCAGAGGTATTTGTGATGTAAATGATGTTTGCACTCACACTCTCAAACTCAAAGAGGACACATAGAGTTTAGGCATTGTCTATAATATTTTAACCCAATACTCAAAAGGTTAGAGGGCGAGAAAAATATTGTCTAATCTTGAAAGTGTATGTGTTCACATATACTTCTAAGACAGTAGACAAGGGGACTCTGAAAAGCTCCAGATCAGAAATTTTAGTAAACAAACATGAGCTCCTTTCCTGGAGACTAGGATTAAAATCATCTTCTAGGACTCGCGACATCAGTGCTAAAGAAAATAGCCCTCACTCACCCTTTAATCTGTAGTGAGTCAAAATTTACTGCATTCTAGAGTTGGAAATTTGGAGGTCATAAAGACGAAATGGCACCCCATGTCACTTGGGGAAGTCTCATTCTGTGACACTCCATTTAGTCCAGGTTCCATTACCCTTCTATCAAAGACCTTCACTTCCTTCCTCTCACTCTGACTGGAATGGGCATAAAGTCACGCTGGCCCAAGGAGAAAAAGGCCAGAGAAGGGGCAAGCTCAGGAGTTCAGATGATAAAGTTGAGGGTTGGAAGAAGTTCCCTTTTCATGATGTGGGGGTAAGGGCTGTAGCTGCAGTAAGCTGGGACCTTGTAGATGTTCTCGATTATACTAAAAGAGATGCATGAGATTTTAGGTTTTCAATAGAGAAAGGAAATACTTTTTCTTGGCCCATCTATCTTTATTAGCCAATAAAGATAGATGACCCGTTCAGAGACCATATAGGACCAGAGAGATAGCTCAGCAAGTAAAGGTACTTGCCACCAAGGCAGACTACCAAAGTTCAATCCCCAAAATCTACAGAATGGAATTGGCTTACACACACACACACACACACACACACACACACACACACACACATTTTAAAAGTAAAAAGAGACCATATGCCCATGGATGGACATCAATGTTTTATTCTCCCTGTCATTTATTTATGCAGTCTTAGGAGAAGCCATTAAGTTTGTCCTGGTCAATTGTGTAGTTTAAGCAAAATAAAGCTTGTCTGGGGGTTGGATATTTAAAGAAGACTGAAGGCAAAATATGGAAATAACCAAATCCACCTTCTGAGATGAGTGTGAGACTCACTAATGGATAGATACTCACATGAGATAGGAGAAGCAGCAATTTAAACCTCCCTAACCAGGAGCAACACCTGCCCCACCCCAACACACCTATACCTGGATTCCAGAGAGGTTCAAACAGGGAAGGGATATACCTAAAAGTTTGAGTTTTGAGATAGAGCCTCAAGTAGCTTAGGCTAGCCTCAGACTCAAGGTAACATGTAGGCAATGATGACACTGACCTTCTGGTCCTCCTGCCTCCACTTCTTGAGAGCAAGTTACAAGCACATTCCAACACCCTTGGTTCCTGTTGTGGCTGGAACCCAGATCCTACTGCCACTCAGATTTTAAACAAAGGGCACACAGATAGGCTGGTGCCTTCTGAGAGGTGTTCTTAGCTGAGGATTTTAGACACATTATTTTCATGACTGTTCGTGTGAGCTGTTCTGCCTAAAGCCAGCTATTGGGGGGGGGGTGGCAAACACCTTTACAGTTCTGCAAGAAGGTCCTTTTCCTTGACATTTTAAATTGAAGAAAAGGGCTGGGTAGGTGGATCCATGCTTAAGAGCATAGGTTGCTCCTCCAAAGGATCTTAATTCACTTTCCAGCACCCACATGACAACTCAGCAACCTTCTGTAACTCTAGTTCCTGGTTAGCCAAGGTCCTCTTCTGTCTACAGGTACTACAGACACTTGTTAGGGAAAACGCTAATACACATATGATAATATTTAGGGCAAACACTAATACACATACAACAATAATAAGTAAAATCTCTAAAAAATGTTAATGAAGGCAACACTCATCAGAAGGGTTCACATATGCCACAGGGCTCTCCCATAAATAAAAGATTTTATGAAAGAGATCAGATGAGCTCCAGGATCTAACTCTATCATTCTCTCTCTCTCTCTCTCTCTCTCTCTCTCTCTCTCTCTCTCTCTCTCTCTCTCTCTCTCTCTGAGATAAACATTGTGAACACTTGTGGAAAATAAAACTTACAGAGAAGCAAGACTTATCTTGTCAAAACAAGGAGATTATTTTCTAGTAATTACATTCAGTCTCTTTAACCCTGACGGCCATAAGGGTAAGCGAGATAATAAAAGAAGGAGGAGAAGGCAATCGGATGACAGCTGACATGTAAAGAAAAGGAGAAAGATGTTTACATATTCCTGGGAAACTCTAACCCAATCAGATGTGTCTAGAAAAAGCAATGCTTCCTCCATTGCTTCCAACTGTATCACAGCAGAGTACGGAGTCTTTGAAATGGGAGTCTTATTTGGATTGAGCCTCACAGGGATTATTAAACCCATTTTTTTGTACCTTCTGGGTGCTAGACCTGGGGACCAGGAGCGAGAGAGTGTCCCTGGGAAAGCATAGCCATCCGTGCTCAGAGATGCTGGTGAGAGAGACCCTGGCTAGGCTTGTAAAATAGCTCCAAAGACAATCATTAGCACAGCTAGCCTCAGTAGTTTGAAGTCCAAAAACAACACTCAAGTCATGCTGGTCATACTGTAAAGTTTTACTGCATATTTTTAAACAGAGTCAAAAACAAGCTGGCGATCATGTGAATTATCTCTTGACATGTGTCAAGCCCAGGAATTTGGCACATGGATCAAAATGATGGAATGGAGCAGGCAGGCTTCTAGGAGTGTGTCCTTAGAGGGAGGTCACTCCAGCCCCCAGGAATGCAAGGCACTCCATCAGGTAGGCCCCCATTGTCTAAACCACATACCTGGCACAGAGTCTGAGCTTTGAAAAGTAAAGGCTAGACATACCGTATGTCTGGCTAAAAATAGATACTCACTTAAAGCCAAAGAAGGCAGAGGACACGTGTCCCAGTCACCACTGATCTAAGTGTGGCTTCCATTCCCTGATTGCTTCTAGATATGTGTCTAGGATTCTCTGAAGTCAGAATCCTTCATGGAGTTTGCCAGAGGAATATGAAGGAATCGGAGAATCGTCTGGATACAAGGGAAAATCAGTATTCATCAATGGCGAAAACTACCTGTCAGTTTCTCCAGAGACCTTCAGGAGTTTCCAGGTCAGCCTTTCCTGGAAAGGGGCCACAATTCACCTCAGATGCTAGCTCTGTAAAGATGCTCAGAGGCCAAGCATCTAAGCTGGGCTCCCTGACCCATGGCACTTGAGGCCATAGGAACCCACTGGCCTCTCGTGGCTCTCACACTGCTCAACTCATCATTTTTCCAACCATCATGTTAGAGAATAAAGAACATTATGCAAATGAGAAAAACCTAGCAAAATCATTTGAACAATAAGCCAGCAGACTCACAGGATAAAGCACTAAATATGTAATGAAACTACAGTAATAAAATGAATACAGTCTTTGTGCCAGAATGAACAAGTAGTCAAGGGGTCAAGGCAAATACTTCAAAATGATGGATCTCAACTTGTAGGTCACACCCCCTTTAGGGATCAATTAGCAGATATGAAATGGCAATGAAAATAATTTTATGGTTGTGAGTCACCACAACATGAGGAACTGCGTTAAAGGGTTGCAGCTTTGGGAAGGTTGAGAACCACTGGTTTAAAGAATAATCTAAGAATGATGAATGATGCTTTTATCATAGCACCCATGAAGATATACACAGGCTATTACTAACTTGTACAGGTGTACTAAGCATGTATTGCACATCTTTTACTAAACTGTACAAGTATTACTAACCTTCAGTGGGTGCTGGGGATTTTGTTCTGCGACAGGACCTTTGTCTTCCATAAACTTGACTCTGGGTTCCATCCCTAGCAATGCAAACAAAAGAAGGCCTTCCTAAACATGACACAAGTTGCAGAAAATGATCAATTGTTGCAACATGACACATCAGAAGGTGGTACACAGAACAAGGGGTAAGAGAGATGGGTGAGTGGATCATAAACCAAGAAACACGCAGCCAGTGGATCTGTGGAAACCCTCAGCAACCATCAGAGAAACTAACAGGCGAGCCATGAGGTGTTGTTTGATTCTTACCAAATCTACAAATACTTTATAGTTAATGATAAGACTGGAACAATGTAGGGAAGAGGTCCTCCCCACACTGCTGTTGAGACTCTAATCTTTGTACAAGATTTGACATGTCTATCTTCTGGTCTATCCTGGAATGTATTCGTTTTCAGGGTATTTTCTGACGATCCTCTGGATTTTACCAGAATATGTTGCATCACTCTCTTGTCCATGTCTAATTTTATTCACATTGGCTTAGTTTGGTTTGTCAATCTCTCTCTCTCTCTCTCTCTCTCTCTCTCTCTCTCTCTCTCTCTCTCTCTCTCTCTCTCTCTCTCTCTCTCCGTTTTGTGTACACCAGGCTGGCTTTGAACTCAGAGATCTGCCTGCCTCTGCCTCCCAAGTGCTGGGATTAAAGGCATGCACCACAAAAACCACTGCCTGGCTTGTTATCACTTAAAAGAAACAACTCTGTTTGATTGATTCTGTGCATGATTCTTTTAGTCTGAATGTCATTCATCTCTCCTTTTATCTTTAACATTTCTTGTCATCTATTTGTTTAGATACTTTGCCTACTTTCTTAAGGCCTTGAGGTGCCTATTTTTTGGAGACCACTCTTTTTTTTTTTTTTTAATTTATGCACTCATGGCTATACACTTTCCTCTTAGAACTTCCTTGGCCGTGTCATTTGCTGGAAAATAGATGGAACTGGAAATTATGTTAAAGAAAAAAGTCTAGATTCAGAAAGACAAACATTGCCTGTTTCTCACCTATGCAAACCCCAGATGTAAATGTGTAGATATGTGTGCATGACTGTGTATATGTATGTCATGAAGCTAGACAGGGGAATAATAAACAGGGGTGGAAGGACCAATGCACATACAAAATGTCATCCATAACAATTCCCATTACTTTTATGTTTTCTTAAAATATTAATAGGTAAAAGAAAATATAAAGCACACAAAATTAGAAAATAATTACAAAGACAATACACCAAAAATTGTTATGTCTTACTATTTTCATTTCTAAGATATTTTTTCACAAGAATCCTTCTGCACAAATCTTATGGGTCTGGCATTAATGATCAGGAAGTCTGGAAAGAATGCAGTTTGGTGACATCAAAGCCACATCTCTGCAACCCAGAATGTTGACCAGTTACATGCAGTGCTGTGCTGGACATGGCAGACAATGTTGGCTGGCCATCCCAACCACTATTTATGAACCAATTCCCTCTAGTTCATTTTGACCATAAAAGCTAAAGACACTCCATATGAAGTTTTGCTCATATGGTTACAGATGTGATATGAAGAGCTGTGAAGTTAAACACTAGATTTCTAGGACAGTCTATGTCCACATTGCTTGAGGAGTGAGGGGTCTTATTTTGCTTCATACTGTGTTGAATAAGATGTGAAACCTAGAGCAAAGGTAGCTATACCATGATTATCAGACAAAATCTAGAACAGTGCTTCTCAGCCTTCCTAATGCTGTGGCCCTTTAATACAATTCCTCATGTTGTGGTGACCTCCAACCATAAAATTATTGTGTTGCTTTTTTGTAACTGTGATTTTTTTGACTGTTATTAATCTTAATGTAAATATCTGATATGCAGGATGTCTAATAAGCAAATTTAGGGGTTCTAGACTCACACGTTGAGAATCCCTGGTCTAGAAGCTCTAGAGTCTTTAGCCCCAAATGGGAAAACACTCAGTAGTCTCCTGTGTTCATGCTGTGTAAGAGAAAGTACCTCTTTTGTCTAAAACAGCTTAAGTTGGTTTCTGTATTATTGATTGCAAATGCATTTGCATGAGATTTACCAGCTAATAATTTTTAGTAAATATTGCATCATTGACTCATATGTCAAGTCCCTTGTTATACAAGGTAAGATAGAACAGACAGACTATGCAAATGTGGGCAGAATAACATTTTAATTTTTATAAAACTCTATCTGGAATAAGCTGCTTGGATTCTCACTGTGCCAGTAATTTCTGAGCAGCTATGAGGGAAGGTTCTGAATAAAAAATTGTTTACTAAGCTCTCTAAAACGATCAATCCTGGTATTAAACTAGCAAAAATAATAGAAACATATGATCGTGACATTTTACTGTCAAAATAGCAAGGGAAGATTTAAAAATGGACTGTTTAATGACAAGGCATTGGTTAAGTAATGGTACGTGAGCAATAAATAAGTCTTAAGTAATGATGAAATGAGGTGACCCGTAGCCCTGTGAGGCCGGAGTGTTGCTCAGTGGTAGGACACAGACTAGTAAAGCACCAAGTTCTGTCCCCAGCAAAGGAGAGTATCCACTGAACCATCCACCTCCTCATGTGCTGGGACCTTGTAATGCTGCTCTGGAGGGGCAGGAAGGGGAAGCCTGATCCCTGCTTAAAGACAGAAAGAATGAGGGGCAGGCAGAATACGAGGGGCAGGAATCATTTGTAAGAAAATAATTATTGGTAAAAGTGCGGCAAATAAAGTGCAGGGCTGGGGGGAAGATGCACAGTTTGTTATTGTTCCTGAAGACTGAAGCACATTTGTCTTCTAAGATGCTGGGCCTGCCTCCCTCACGCCAGAACTTTTTAAAAGTCATGCTAAATGAACTAATACATAAAAGAAGTCTACTCTACTAGTTCAAGTGAGATTGTTTTTCTTTCTCGGTTTTTGCTTTGAACATTTATATATCCATTTAAAAATATGTCCCAGTGGTTTTGTACTAAACGTGCCCATAAAGTAGGAAAACCTTGTCAGCTAAGGAAAAATAAACCCTTTCTTTGGTGTCCTTCCTCGCCATCATGTGGAAGGGCATGGTGGGACTTTGGGAAGAGCACTGACCTGGCATGTATTAGCTCTGGGTCCCATACCCAAAGTAATTTTTAAATATCAAAGTAGGAGCAGCATGCTTACCTCCCTGCCTCCTCCCACTTGAGGTAAAGATGTGCCAGGTTGAGCCAAACCTCAGAGCATAAGCAAGTTTTCTGCTGTTTGATTTGGGCACCCATCCTCCCCTCCCCCAGTTCCTGTGTTGGTCATACTCTGCTGCTTGTTCCCAACGAGGCCCTGATCCCAGCCTCCACCCCTCTATTTGTAATCCAAATGAATTTATGTTACAGCAGAAGTCCCTGTTCTCTCTGAACCTTCTTTGTGAAGGCACACTGGCCCACTAGTGCATATGGTTCTAGCAGGCAGTGCCCTTCTCTCTCATTGCCCCTGTCTTGCTAAAACTGTTAGATTATACCCCTAAAGGTAGCCATCAAAGTCTATCCCCTCATTTGTCCACTTCTCCCCCCTGAGGCGACCAAGATCCAGCTATCAAAGTATTGAAGTCCAGCAATCAATAGCCCCCTTTTACCCACCTGATTAACATGCTCAATCAAAATTAAACACCTCGTTATAATATGGGGTTTCCCTTTGTGCCTTTATAAACTATCATTTTCCCATGTGCCACCTGCCTCCCTTCTAACCAGAGGCAGTCCTTTGTCATCCAGGACAAATACTCCTTCCTCCTCTCCCTTTTTCCCTTCCCCTACTCCCTCGTCCTCTATCATCTTTGCTTCTTGTCCCCTGCCCTCTGTCCCTCTGGGGCAAATAAATCTCCATTATAATGAGAACTTGGTCTTGCATTTCTGTGTAGATAGGATGCTTTTCCTTTCAGTTGTCTCCCCGCTCCCCAGAACATGACAATGAGTCATCATGCATGAGAAGATTGAATGTGATGTTGTGTGACTTTTCCTGTGGAGAAGTTAAAAACATCTGTTTACCCCCAGATAGAGAGCCAAAGACAGACTGAATTAATGATAGCACCAAGTACAAATTGGTGAACCAATGAACTTATTGGGGTAACTACAGGAGTGTGAATTAGGGTTACTTAGAATAGCATGTATGACTCAAAGGCAGCTGTGTCATTGGAAACCCACCCCAGCCTGGATGATGATTCATGAATCTTAGGGATACACCAGCACATTATCTGGCTTCAGGGACTTCCTGAGACTTCTGAGTGTATACTTCCTAAGTATCAAAGACTCTGTGATGGAATGTTTCAATTCAGAAGAAGTTACTACACAGTATAAGTAATGGGCTCCTGAACTGAGTACCATCCTCCCTTGCAGGTTGTAATTGTGGTAGAAAATATAGCACAAGGCCCCACATCTTGGAAACTGGTGGAACTCAGAGGGGCATTCAGGAGGCTCTGGCTGGCTCAAGTTCTGAGGCTGGTTGATCTCAAGGATGAAGGGCACCAGAGCAAGGTGGCTGCAGCAGAACTGGACACCAGCAACCCCTGCTCTCTGCCTTTCACCCCAGCCCATTTTCAGGAAGTCCTTCTGGATCTGAAAGCAGTACATCTTTGTCCCTGAGGGAGTCCCAAGACCACATGATAATAATGACTTGTCGCCTCTTTGACTGTTGCTAGGAAAACCTGCCTGACTTCTCCTACTTGCCACTTCTGGGTCATCAAGGGGGTTAAGTCTTGAGGGTGGCTGCCTCATGGAAACTCTACTGATGGGAGATGCCATTCTGTAAATATGTTTTTCTTATTGGTTATTGAATAAAGCACAGTTGGCAACTAGGAAGGCAAGATAGGTGGGACTAGGAGACAAGGAGGATTCTGGGAGATGCAGTAGAAGGAGTCAAGATGTAGGACTTGAGAGAAGAGGTCCGGACTCTCTCTCTGGTAAGATAAGACCACGTGGAAACACTTAGATTGATAGAAATGGGTTAATATTTAAGACAGAGTGGCCAACAGTTTCATAACTATTACAGTGTCTCTGTGTGTTATTTGGGACTGACCCAGCTGTAGGACCAGGCTGGTGGGAAAGTGCTTGTAACAAAATGGCGCCTGCAATGTGGGTACTAACAACTTCCACTTAAAACTTAACAAAAGCTTAAAAAGGGATTTTAGAAACAAAATAACAGAGACAAGCAAGTCTTCTTGGTAGCAGCATTTTTCTCAGGCAGGCTGTTTTCCTAGAGACAGAGACTTGCATAGCTCCTTTAAGGGAGGTTTCCTGACTCGGCATAAGCAGAAAAAAACACAGGGCTCTATTAAGAGGCCCTGCTAACAATTAAATGGTCTGTATGAGCAGCTGGCAGTGGCAGTGACAACATCTCCAAGCTGGCAGCATGCTTCTTCATGACGGCATAGACCAAGGTGGTGAGCACAGCTCTCACTGCTGGTGGTAAACTTACCCCTGCCATATTGGAAAGCAATGTTGTTGTTTAGCAGATAAAAGACTGTCTGTGGCTAAAAAAAAAGGTAGAGATATATACAGTAAAGACAGATTCAGATAAGGTAAAACCTAAAAGGTTTTTACAGTGTGTTTAAAAATATACATAGGCTTGGGAGATAAAATAAAAAAAGATATTTGGTTAAAAAAGAAAAAAAAAATAAAAAGTGGTAGGGCAGTGGTGGTGCATGCCTTTAATCCCAGCACTCAGGAGGCAGAGGCAAGCAGATCTCTGTGATTTCAAAGTGAACCTGGTATACAGAGTGAATTCCAGGACAGGCAAAAGTTAAACAGAGAAACCCTGTCTCAAAAAATGAAAAATTAGAAGTAGAAGAAATAGAGTAATAAAAAAGCTACATGAAGATGCAAAGCACACAGAGAGTCTGGATACTGTACTCTGTTGTGTTGTCTGAATTGCTCAGTTGCTAAGGAAGGAACAACAATTGTTAAAACATACTTGATTATCAATGCTGCTAAATTAATCCAATTTATATATTTTAAAAATGCTTTGACTTCAACATTTAAGTCTAAGGATGGTAACTGAAGAAAAGAATTTCTATTTTTGTTTCCACAAAAAATAAAAAGCTGTGGATTCCTTCCAGACTAACATGGTTTGATCAAGCAAAACCCCCTGAAACACTAGTGCCAGGTGATCCAACATTCAAAACAGCTGGGACAAGGCAGCCTTGCAAACTACAGCCAAGATTTCTGTGTCTTCTTTGGATTCCTATGGTATTACAGCGTCCCCCACAAGCAGGAAGCAGTTTGGAAAGAACTACACTCAAATTCTCAAATATTGTCTATAAATCTTTGTTTTTATCTAATTGAGGTTGGTTATAAATGGTTAATGTTCACAACCAATCTCCTTTTAAAGATAAAATGAGGATAATGGTATAGAAATGAATACTTTGTTTTGGAATTGATTTTCATTTATTGATACAAATTTAAGGTCAATTTTGTTATATGTATATTTCTCCTATTGTTTAAGTATTGTGTTTAAATAGTTCATTTAAAAATGTAAGGTATAATTAAGTACAAATTATAGATAGGTACCTATATTGATCAAAACTTATAGTTACGGTTGTTAGGTTTTATAGATATACAGAGATATATTTCAAATGGATAGGCATTCTTCAAACCTTTCAAAGACCTACAGAATATGGCATTTAAAATGGTTTAGGGTTTTTCTTGACAGTGAGACATAACTGCTCCTGGCAATACCCCTGTGGCACAAAGGAAGATGGACATTGAAGAAACTCATTGAAGAGTTTACTTCCAATATGGCAAGACTAGCCATTTGGGCGAGACACTGCTCTTGTCTGGACTGTTTGACTTTATTCTGTATAAACTGGACATGCAGGACCCACAGAAAAGTGACTGCTGAAACAAGATGAACAGTGCTATTGGGTTCCTGCTTCATGGAAGAGTCTGCCAGACATTCTACAGTACACAAAGAAAAGTGACTGACAAACTGCCAATACAGGTGGACAGTTTAAAGTTTCCTGTTTTGCTGAGGAGTCTTCCAGACACAATATGGCCTATAGGCTGAAGATGGAAATTACAGAAGAATTTTGGGTGACTGACCAGGCATTGAGTTGTCTATGTCATTTCTAGAGTTTATACATTATCCTTCTTTGGTCTTTGAGGGAATTGAAGACAGATAGTTATGATTATAGTTTTCCTTAGTTAGGATTAAAGATAAGTTACATATGGCTTTAGACTCACAAAGATAGGATAGATGATAGACTATTTTCTTTAATTCCTGATACTGTTAATGGACTAAATATTTTTATGTTTTTGGTTGTGAGCCTAGCCTTTAATGCCTGAGCCATGTCTCCAGCCCAACTTTAGTTCTTATTTGATAACTGTTTTGTTATATATTTTACTATGTTAAAGTTAAAGCTCTTCTTTTTATTTAGACAGAAAAGAGGAGAGGATGGAGATGTCATTCTGTAAATATGTTTCTCTTATTGGTTAATGAATAAAGCACTGTTGGTAAATAGGAAGGCAAAGATAGGTGGGATTGGGAGACAAGAAGGATTCTGGGAGATGTAGTAGAAGGAGTCAAGATGTAGGACTTGAGAGAAGAGGTCCGGACCGTCTCTCCAGTAAGATAAGACCACGTGGAAACACTTAGATTGATAGAAATAGGTTAATATTTAAGACAAAGCTAGCCAATAAGAAATATTAATCACTGACCAACAGTTTCATAATGAATACATTATCTCTGTGTATTATTTTGGGACTGATGCAACTCTGATCAGGCTGGCGGGAAAGTGCTCATAACACACTACTTTCACCATCAGCATATTTCAAACCCCACTCTCCATGTTCTCCATGTGTCCCCTATTTCATTTTAAGAAAGAGTTCATAACCTTGTGACACCATCGTGGACATTTTGCAAGATGGAAATGAGGGGAACTTTTGGAAATGAAGGCAAAAATCACGACAGAAAGGAGAATATCACAAGCAACAGTATGGACTAGATACTCTTCCTGGTGGTGTCCGGAGCCTCTGGGACTTCATAGAAGTAGCCCCAAGAAACTCACCCTTTATAAGTCCCTCAGCCTTATAAGATCCAGAGTCACTTCAGCAATCATTCATCACCTAGAAAAGACCAAGGTTTGAAAATGGTGGCAGCTGATGGGCACAGCCTGTGCTAAAACACACTGATGTGCAGGTATGAGCCAAAGGACATCAACTGGACAACTGTTTACTCAGCTTGCTCAAACATGTAGTCAAATCCTTACACCAACATTAAAATACAGGCAAATGAGTTACCATGTCTGAGTTCCTGTATCTATTACACAGACTGAAAACAGAAACAAAAGCTTGGCAGTCTACACTGAGTGACTCTGGGTTGTGTGGGGCTCTGCTGTAGCCAAAGAAAGCTGACTTGGGTCTGAGTCATTTCTTTGATGGCCTCAGAGAGAGAAAGAAGCTTCTGTGCTCAACCACAGGCTGAGCTAGAAGAAAATGGGCTCTGTTTTCACCCCATTGCAGAAAGGACCCACTGCTCTGTTTCCCCAAGACAGGGAAGGTTAGGTTGTTGAATTTCTTTCCATATCTTTGAATCTATACACGTGGCATTTGTATTCATTTGAAAAGTTGTGAGAGAGAAAGCACAGACCATCACTGAAGAACAACGACTTGAACAAAAGAAGGGGAGGGTCAACCCACAGGCAGCCTGCACCCCCAAACACTTGGACATGTGGCTACCCACTTCTCCAACTGAACTGTTCTGCACACTACAGCTTTGTTGAACAAAACCACATGCAAATATCTCCAGAGCAGCAAGGAGAAAGCTGCTGCCCACTCTGTTTAAAGCAGCCAACAGTAAAGCACATGCCCTAGGTGAGTGGTAAAAGAAGATGGCCAGGGAGTGACCATTTTCACCTCAGCACATGGCAGCCAATGAGCAGTCACAGTTGCTGCAGTCAGTCAAGTACACTGTTTATCCTAACTTTCTCATCAGTATAGGCAAGTGTGCGTGCGTGTGTGTGTGTGTGTGTGTGTGTGTGTGTGTGTGTGTGTGTGTGTATGAGCAAGCCTTGTTTTGGTCCTTAGTCCTGGGACTCATTATGGTTTTGTTTATATTTCCAAAATGCAAATTGTGATTTTCTGCCTGAGAACACTCCCAAGTCCTTCCTCATAAACACTGAGAATCTAGAAGCTCACAGACTTCCCATAGAAACAGTTCTCAATTCTTACTATATACAGTGATGTTCACAGTAGGTTCCAGAAAAGAAAAGGCTCCTTTTCAGATGAAGGAGGAGGCTCAGACGCCCCTAAGAATGGGAAGAAGAACTGAATAAGTTCTTTGCCGAGTTTCAAGGCCTTACAAAATGTCTTGAAATTTAATGTTAAATTTCCAAATATGTTTAGAACTTTCTTGGTGGCCAACACTCTCATGATATCTTTGATTACACTAAAACTGATGGTTCCATGTCCTCAAGGTGGTTAAAGATAAATTCTTTTTTCTTTCTTTTTGTTTTTGTTTGTTTGTTTGCTAATTAGTCTTCATAAAGATCTGGTATAAAAAAATTGTATCAGGAGAGAATATGAATTAAGACTATATTGGTGTTCTTCCTTTCTCTAAATTCTTGGTAAATCTTCATAAATCTCTTATATATCCATCTGGACATAGGCAAACATGAGTCTACTTTTATTCTCTATAGACAGATCTTACACAGTGGCACTGAGGGTTGGCACAGTTCATCAGCCTAAGACAAATCCTCTGTGTCTAAGAGGATCTTCACCCACACATACCAGACTCACCACATCTTTTGTAACCACTGCTACCAAATGCTACCCTACTCATCTGGATCCTTGGAGGATCTGGAAAGAATGGTGTATTAGTAGGAACAGAACTGGTAGGATGAATATATGTATGTATGTATGTATGTATACATATATATGTGTGTATTGCGTGTGTGTGTGTACGTGTGTGTGTGTGTGTGTGTGTGTGTGTGTGTGTATATATATATATATATATATATATATATATATATACTTGGTTTAAAAGTTGTGGTCCAGGAAATCTAACAAAGGCTATCTGTCAATGGAAAGTCCTAGATAGTAGTAGTTGTTCAGTTCAAGAGTTTGAGTGTCTCAGCTGGTCTTCAGTATACACCAGAATCATGAAGAAATAGGCTCTAATGCCAGTGAAGAAATGAGCTTGCCAGGGAGAGCAAGAACAAGCAGACAAAGAGCAAAAGCTTCTTCCATGTCCTTTATATAGGCTGCCATCAGAAGGTGTGGCCTAAATTAAAGATGTATCTTCCCATCTCAAAAGATAGGGATTGGTTGTGTCTTCTCACTTCAAATGATTTGAGAAAAAAAATCTCTCACAGGTGTGTCCTGCCACTTGGTTTTTTAGCTAATTCCAGATGTAGTCAAGCAGACAACCAAGAATAGTTGTCAGAAATTGTTTAATTTTAACCAAGATTGAAGAATGGAATTGATTTGGAAGTCAGCTCCTTGATAAGTGTGCAGGCTGGATATATTCTTTAGTAGAGCTATTGCCTAGTATGTGTGAGGCCCTAAATTCAATACTGGGCACTGAAAAATAAATGTCACCAACAGAACCAGAAATAGCATTCTTTCCTTTCAATATGTGAAGCAATTTGAGTGCTTTCGTATCAGATTCGATCCTATGGTGCTCCCTTATCAGAACAATAATTTACTGTGCATTTTTCTCATAAGCCTAAGCACAGACAGTTCATTCCAATGCAATACTTTAATTGGAAGGAACTAAGTCTGTAAACTGTTACTAAACTTGATCATGCAAAACAGAGAGCACCCCTGGAGGACAGTACTAAGGTGAGTACTGAGAGATAAAGATACAAGAGGAAGCTGATGAGACAATCAGAAATCTACCCACCAGAAAATTTGACCTGGGTACAGGCCTCTGTTGTCTAGAAAATAATATCACCTTTGAGATTATTATAAATCATTTCCAGGCTCAGGGATATTTGGTCTTGGAGAATGAATGCCACCCCCGCCCCACACCCTTTCTATTCCAGCATGAATCATAAACATGGTGGGAAGATTGTGAGGATTCCTCTCTGGACTGCATGAAAGAGCAATGTACCCTCTATCCACTTCTTGTTCAAATTATGTTTCAAAAAAGTGATTTACTCCAGAAATGTTTATTGCTATAAAACATTTGAAAGAAAACATCTGAGATTTAAAAAATGACATTATTCTTCTCACAAAACAATATTCCTGGCATTGGGTCAAAATGTACCCATTTCAAAGAAAATATTGATATAAGAACATCAAATATTTACCAAAAAGAAAAACAAATTGTGCCTGCTGGAGGGAAACAAGGAAGTAAGCCTTTTGCATGTCTGTGGTAAGATGGACTATGGTCTGGAACGGTCTGGATTTCTCTTTAAAAGCATAAACTGGTGATGGAGATGGGTGGAGGCCAGCATATTTGCCTCTCAGGTGGTGAACAGTCCTGCGAGAAATGAGATAGAACACAGTGTTGGTTTCAGAGAATCTGCTTCTGGCTTTCTTACTGGTATGTGATTGGCAGTGAAATCACTGTCCTCACATTAGGATGAACACTTCAGGACCTGCTGTAACCCTCAGGACTTCTGGATATGGATCCACGGGAGCATTGGGGTGAAAGTCTATAGGACTGGGGAGTTTGTGTGTGTCAGCTGCAGTTTCCATCAGATGCTGAGATGACAAATCCTCACAGTTGAAGAGCCAACCAGGTAAAATCAAACTGCATCCTGCTCACTCATACAGCACCAGAGATGCCAAGGAAAGTTCTCAGGATCAGAATGGAACAGCATGTGTCAGACCTGGAAAAACAGAGCCCAGGAGGCCAAAGACAGATGGCTCTCTGGTGAGGTTTACCTGAAAACAGAAGTTCACCTGAAGACTGGTAAACCTACAGCCACAAGGAAGTACAGTCTCCCCACGGAGGTCATCTCTGTTAAGACACCTACTCCACAGCCTCCCATCCAATCTTGGTCTGATGCCACCCTCACTATGAATTCTTGGAGCCAAGGATAACTGTTTGAAAACAACTTATTTAGCCTTCCTCATTTTTTCTGTACACATCCCAATCTCCTTTGTCTCCTTGGTGATGCTGATGACTGCCTTATCACTTTGGTATCCCAGATTGTACGCTCATCAAATCATGTTATTTTAGTTGACATCTATGAGTCAGAGAATGTATAGGAAGGGTGACAGGAGAGGTCAGGGGAAAGAGTATTGAGAAAGGAAGCTATCCATGTTGGAGCTGAGAAGGCAGGGGAAAACAGAGGAGGGAGAGGCAGAGACAGGGGACTGGCCAGTCTGCCTGCTGCCTCCCAAGTTTCCAAGTGGCAAGGAGAGGTCCAGCCTATTTTTCAGCCATTGTTTCTGAAGAAAACATGATGGAAGTCAGACAAAATAATCCCCCAAAGTGCTTGCCTATAACAGCTTGGTCTTTGGGCTTTACTAGACTTGACTTTCCTGAGACCTTGAGGGAAATCTTCAGCCGAAATCCATTAAGCAAATTAAAACACAAGAGAAAAATAAACACAGATTGATGGAGATAGCAGTTTTATGAGGGAAAGGAGGCAGCAAGCTCCTGGCTGGTATTTAAAATCTCCAGCCCCCAGTCCTAAGAAATGCTTTCTCTAAGGCACACTGTCAGGCATAAAAGAAAGTTACTAGAACTTTGTACTCCACAAATGCAAGAGTTGGCACAAGCTGAAATAAAAACATGCTTTATAAGATAGGGAATCTTATAAAGTTCCTAACACAAGGCAGGGAACTAAGTGACAAATGTAGTAGCATCATCTATACCATCCATGCCACAACAGAAAACAAATAACATTAATATACATGTTTCCCCAAACTAGAAACCTGAATGTTGCAGAATCGCTTTGAACCCATGCCTTTTGGGTGTGAATGAACTATATCTATAGGACAAAGTGTTCTATAATAACATAAACACTTAATAAGGGACGAGAAAATATTCACTTTAAACATGTATGAGAATGTCCTAGCCGTGCAAAAGGGGAGGGGGCAAAGGATTCCTACTGGGATTGATTTTTCTCATGTAGGAACTTAAAATTTTATTTCAGACATTTAAAAATAAAGTTATCACTTGTTCTTTGTCTCCAAAGTTAGGAATATTCCCTGGGGCCAATGACTGAGCACCATGGGTATTTTCCTAAGGGGTAAAGTGGCATTCGATTTTCCATTTAGATCTCTGGGGCAGATTCTGAGGCCCTGTGCTACTCCTTACCTTGCCCTGAGGTTATGGAAAGCAAGCTGGTGCCGGCCTGGCTCTGCAACTGATTCTCAGGCACAAGCAGGGTCCCCTCTGGGCAGAGCTGTGGTGAATGGGATGCGGATGCCTACACTCAAGTTCAGTTCTTGGATTTTCTAAACCAAATAAATTCAGCATTTCAAAATGTCCTTGAGTTCCTAAGGGCTAGAGCTTTCTAAATAGAGTGAAGCTCTTGACTTCAGCTATCTCTACCTTTCTCTTCATTTGCATATCTACTTTCTGCTTTCAGGGTCACTGGCTGGGTGGTGTGTTCCCAAACACAGAGGAAAAGATAAAGCAGAGGCATCTAAACCCATAACAATGGGGGTCTACTGCTTTCTAGAAACAGCATGGGGTTATCTTTCAGAAAGAAATCAAATGATAAGTACTGTTTTTAATAGATAAAGGCACATTTTCCCATTATGAAAGACCTTACTTTTAAAATGAAAGGACAAGTCAGGCCTGGCAGAGTAGGCCTGATGATCAGTTCAAGGCCTGACATGACTACAGGCTGAGCTCAAGGGCAGCTGTGTAACTTAGAAAGATTATCTCAAAATAAAAAGTTAAGAGGTTGAGGCCAAGTCTGGCTGGGTGGACCTATGACCCCCTAGGACTGAGGAGTAGAAAGAGGTGTGTCTTAGGAGCTTGCTGGCCAGCCGGTGTAGCATCTGGTTCAGAAAGAGGGAAGAGAGAAGGAAGACAGAAAGACAGGCAGGCAGACAGGCAGACAGGCAGACAGGCAGGCAGGCAGGCAGGCAGGCAGGCAGGCAGACAGACAGACAGACAGACTGACAGAGGCAGAGAGAGACCTCTTCTCAAGACAATAAAGTAGAGAGTGATGGAAAAAGACACCCACCATCTTCTTCTGGCTCCCCTACATGTGCACAAAGCTCCAAAAACCCATACACTTGAATTTGTGCACCACCCACACATACAACACACAACATGCCTGTCCACACACATGTACACATGTATATACACACACATAAACATGTGTACAAACACACATATATACACATACATAACCACAAAGAAACATTTTAAAAGACAGGAATGCAACATTTGTCTAACATGCATGGGATTTTGCATGCACTCCCTGGTACCCAAGAACAAACAGTACCACAAAAGATGCCTTCCATCCAAGGCATCCAAATGACCCTGTAAGAATCCTAAAGCCAGTTAGCTGCTGGTCTCTTAAATAAATCAAGTCCAACCTCTGTGTTTTCTCACAGGGCTCTGGGAAGGCTAACCAGTTCAAACCCATTTTGCAAATCATTTAACAACTCCCTGGAATTATTCCACAGCAGCAGCCTTAAGAAATAAGAAGATGCCATTCTAGGCTCCTGCTTTGCTTGTCTTTTCCCTCTTGTTAGTATAGTTGGGAATGGCCAGGAAAACGAACGGATCTTGCAAAAATCGGAGACAGGAGTTTCAAATACTCCCCAAACCTTGTTGCCAGCCAAAGGAAAAACTTAGAGACAAGAGTTTTCCCAGCCCCCACATGAAATTAGAAATAATCACCCCCTGGAAGTGCCCATGACTTTTAACATCCGTGGAATGCTTGCTTGAGTTAATATCAAATATTATTACCACATCTGGGTTGGCGAGTGAAATTTCTGTGCAGTCTTGGAACCTGGATTTTTCCCCCATGCAGCCTTGTTAGTGGCATGAACTCTGCCTTGAAAACTCAGATTTTCAGCCAGTATTTTTATTTGTCAAAATGTTAGAAATGTAAAATCTCACACCATGCATAGTAGAGTCAGAGCTATAGGGTGAGGGGCTGGTGAGGTGGGTACCTTAGGAAATCAGGTCAATAACAATAAACCTCATTGTTGAACAGAGCAACAATGAGGACCAGGTCCTCGAGCACAAGGTTTTGCAAAAAGCAAGGGGGCTTTGACTGAAGTCCTGGAGAAACTTTACCCCCCTAGAGACTGCGAAAGAAATAGCAATTTCTAAGAGAGACAGAAGGCCCTTCATCAAGGTGGCCAACAAGAAGTACACATCCTAATTAATTTGTTAGAAGGGTGTTGAGCAAGAGCAGAACTTTACTGTTCCTGTGGACTGTACTAGATGACTGCTATATCTAGGAAGAGTGATGATAGGGCTTGTCACTGTACTTCTACCGGGGCTGGTCTGTGGAGGGCTGCATCTCCATGTTAATTGGGAGCTTATTGTTCATTTGCTAACTCAACTTTCATAGATGTGTCCTATTAACTCAATATAATGCTGACATGTCCAATCATCAGGAGGTGCCAGCTACTGGGAATCCTTTCTTTCCCTCCCCCATCCCTCCTCCCCACCCTTCCTCCCTCTCTACTTCCTTTCTGATGCACTCCCTTATAGTCCACATGGACCACAAACTTGCTCTGTAGCTGATAATGACCTTGGGCTCTTTAGCCCCCCTACCCCCACCTTTACCCTGCACACTAGGTGTATAGGCATGTACCACCATGCCTAGTTTTCTGCAGTGCTAAAGATCAAACCTAGAGCTTCAATCTTGCTAGACAAGCTACCCCCTGACACACACATACCACTATCAACTCATTTTTTAGACAGAATTTAAGCATGTAACCCAGTCTAACTCTAATTTTTCTGTATAGTTTGGGTTGGCCTGAAACTTATCCTCTAGCATCAGCTTCCAAAGTGCTAAAATGAGAAAAGGGTGCTACCAAGCTCAGGTAGGGGCCTCCTTCTTAGAACAGGCTCCTTGAACACAAGCGTTCATTCAAAAACACTGCTGAGTGTCTTTTAGAGCCAAGCTTGAGCTACATCTTAAAAGGCAGCTCGGTAACTCTGGGATCCAGACTTATAATCTGATCACCAAAGCAAGCACTGAGCAACAGCATTTTGGGGATTTCTTCCTGCTTGAAAACCAGTAAAATAAAATCTCATTTTCATGGCCTTATTATTTGTTTATAACTAGTTTTCTTTAATTTATAAACTTCACAAATCCAGGTTCATTATTGTGATTTTTTTTTTACTCCCCCCTAATCTAAACTGTACATTCAAAAGGTCACCAGACAGTCTCACCCACTGGTTCTCACCCTTGGAGACTACCGACATGGAGGCTAGAGATAAATGCTAGCTGGAATTTTAAATACATGCTTACAAATTATTGCAAACCTCAGACATAATAAATAAATGACAGGAAGCTCCCTCAGCCTATTCCCACAGAACTTCAGTCCCCTCCCTAAGGGAAGCCTTATCAGGGATTCCCCCCCAGAGATGCCACCCTTCTTTCCAAGCACAAGCCCAGGACTAGAAGTGGTTGCTGAGCAGCTTCTATTGTCTGGCTCAAAGAAACGAGCTTTCCAGCACTCTTAGGAGCCAGCCCTTCTGTGCCTGCTAAGTTTCTGACTTTTCCCATTTCTGGGAGTGCACAGTTGGATTGAATGATGGAAAAAGTCATGCCACACCAACATTTTCCTTTCGAGAAGCCGTACAGAGTTCAGCCACAGGGCAAGCTCTTTTTGCATTTATCTTGGAGTGAGAAAAAAAATGGAAATGGCTGTAATGTGACATGCTGACATAGGAGAATAAAAATGGGGAAGGATTACAAAGACATTGGCAAAGAAAAGAGGCTTACCAATGGCCAGGCATTTGGGGACAGGGAGGAGCATAGTGCAATGGGACTGAACACACGCACATGCATGATCATGCGTGTGTGTGCACCCACACACAGAGAGAAAGAGACAGAGAGGCTCCATGAATAGGGCATGCACAACTGAAGAAGTCTGTGATACAGCATAAATGTTAGCAAACCAGTATTTCTTTCATGGAGTAGCGGGGTGTTATCCCACTGTCCTAAGCACTGCACACAGTGTTCTGAAGTGCTTGGGACCCATAAGAAGACTCATTTTGCATGTGTCAAATGCCACAAGTATCGATCATCCAAAAGACCCAGAGCCAGATGAATGTGGCATGATGGACACATGAAGGATTTGAGTCATATGCAATCATCCACTTACAGGCAGAGTAGGACTCCTCTGCCTGGAGATTTGATTTAGCTCAGCAGGCTTTGATGTAGGAGTCCTTCACATTTGAGAATCCCACTTCATTCAAGAGTTAGGTGGGAGTTAGTCTGTCTCTGGTCAAATGCATACAGATAGTCTTGGTTCACTTTGTCAACCTAAGAAGCTCTTACGGAGGAGTGAGTCTCCATCTTGAATGGCTTAACTGTAACTGCCAGGCCTGCATGTTGCTTTCCCCTAAGACTTGGTTTCACCTTGGTAATAGTGACAGTCAGAGAACTGATCTCTACTAACGATGATGATCAACATGTGTCGCATGAAGGCATTTTCCCATTAAACAAGGTTCTGCCATTGTTACATTTTCCAGATCAAACAAAAGAAATGCAGGGAAATGTCTGCAGTCTGGACTTTGAATGTCAGCTAACCATATACTGCAGACTTCAACACCAGCTTGTGGTACCACTGGGAGGTGGCAGCAAATTCAAAGGCGTGCCGTGGACGAAGAAGTTAAGTAATTGCCTACTCTCTTCAGAGGGCATCAGGACCCTTCCTGACTTCGCTTCCTGGCCACCATGGGTGTGAACAGGCCTCTGTCATGTTGCTTCTACTACAATGTCCTGTGACTGCAGTAACAGAACCGAGCAACCATATTTTGCAATCTGATTCTAGAGCTTAAATTATTTTTTTACACTGGTTTTATGTATTTTGCCTGTGTGTGTGTGTGTGTGTGTGTGTGTGTGTGTGTGTGTGTGCGTGTGCGTGTGTGTGTGCATGTGCACGTGCATCACATGTATGTCTATGCCCATGGGGGTCATAATAAAGTATTGGATCCCCTTCTGGAAGCAGAATTATAGGTGGTTATAAGATCCCATGTGGGTATTGGGAACTGAACCCCACTACTCTAAGAGTACAAGTGCTCTTAACCACTGAGCCATCTCTCCAGCCCCCAGAACTTGCTTGCATTCCTAACATTCTAATTTCTTTTATACATGAAAACATGTGCAATGTATAAATGTATGCAATAAATATGTATGAACCAAAGTATATTTAAGCTTTTTTCCAGCTTCACTATTTCAGAGGCAGTACTACAGGTGGTAGCCTAGTGTTTTGATTATGGCGCCTATCTTTCTATGCAGATGTGTTGCTCTGCAGTCCCAGTGTCCAGCCACAACCCCAGGAAATTCACAGACCAGAACCTACACAGATTTGAGCTACAATGCTAAGATATATAGGGCTAACTGACCAGTAGTGAAACCTGACCCAGGTGGCCACTTTTAGAATCATCTAGAAGACAAAGAATGATTCTTTGCGCTAGTGTAATTAGTCTCTCTTCTGCATTTGGAGTTTTTGCAATGAGTTTACATGGCAATTGTAGCCTGCTCTGTCCAAATAACAGAGGCAGAGCAGGTAGCTGTAGGAGAGTGGGACAAGGCCTGTGACCTAGAAATGAGCTGTGCTTTATTACTATTCCATCTCTGTGTATTTAATGAGGCTTCCATATGCACTATTCATCTGTCCAGAACTGGGTAAGTCATCCAGGGCCTTTGGCCAACCTGCTTGACTTAGAGCTTCACCACCAGTGAGCCTCCCTGACCCTGAGCTCCTGTGTCAAGATCCCTACATTTCCATTTACTTCTCTCAGACTTAGCCATTTCAGTCATCCAAGTGGCACGAGGTCCCCACAGGGCTCTAGTAACACCAGAAACCTTACTACCAGCCTATAATTCTAGTGCTTAAGGGAGGGCATGGATTAGAGGATCCTTAGTTCAAGGCAGCCTGAGAAGCAAAAATATTCTAAGCCAACCTGGGCTACATGCTGTTTCAAAAATAACAGTAAACAAATCTTACCGCCAGAAGCTCATCCATTTGGGGTAAGACATCATCTTTTTAAGCATATTTGAGAAACAAGCCCTATTCAGAACCCCAAACTTTCAAGCTTCTACCATCTCTCATATTGTCCTGGGGATAGGAGCATGTTTGCTCTCCCTCCTAAGTGGCTCAGGTCTCTGTGATAGAGGAGGGTGTGCAGTCATGAGGCACCTCCCTGCGGCCCTTAGGCTGTGAAGAGACACCATGACCACAACATTTATAGAGAAAACATTAATTGGGGTGACTTGTTTACAGTTTCAGAAGTTCACTCAATTATTATCATGGTGAGGAGCACAGTAATGTGTAGGCAGACATGGTGCCAGAGCTGAGAGTCCTACATCTTACAGGCAATGGGAAGTCAACTGATTGTCACACTGAGGAAAGCTTGAGAAAAAAAGATCTCATAGCCTGTCCCACAGTGACACACTTCCAACAGAAACTGTGGCCCAGATATAAGGTGTGCCCTCCAGCCACAGGGTCTGGATTAAAGGCATGAGTCATCCAGCTTCCTCCAACAAGACTACACTTCCTCCAACCAAGCACACCTCCTAATAGTGCAACTCCCTATGAACTTATGGAGGCCAGATCCATTTAAACTACCACTCTCTAAAGAAGTTACCTAACTTGAAAACTGAATGTGTCTTGGGCACAACAATTTGTCTCCAGTTAGTAGCTCTACATCTCTGCAGATTTCACACCCATGAATTCGGCCTCGGAACGAAAATGTTAAAATATGAAAGACTCATATTTAATATAGACTCCTTTCACATCATCATCATGTCAATGATGTGAGGTAACTATTTCCATAATATTTATCCCACCAGTCACCGCAGGTAACCCAGGGACAATCTATAGCATTTAGAAGCATGCACACAGGTTATATGCAATTATGATACTATTTTATACAAAAGATATGAGTGCCCAGATATGACTGAGTCTGTGGATCTGTGGGACAAAGGTTCTGCAAGTCTCTGAAGAGGTCACTTACCGAGACAGCCTCAAGGATTAGCACTCTGCTGTGAATTCACTTGTCACATTGCCTAACTGAGCCCAAGGGGGGGTGTTGGCGGTGGTATGGCCAGACACACCAGCCATGTTTCTAAAGACAGAAATCTTAAGGATGCTTTTTTATTCCCTGGTGGCACTATGGTCACACAGGTAGCATGCCAAAGCCCAGATTCTTCCATAGACTCTATTAAGTAGACCAACACCAATAAAACTTCATGTAAACACATTTTGTAGATGTTTCCTGGACCATACTTAGAGAAAACACCACTAACACAGCCCATTTAAGAAAGAGTCTAGAATGGGCAAATCTAAGGAGCCAAAGAAAGCGTAGATGGTTAGCAGAGCTAGGGAGGGGTCGGAAGTGCTGGCTTCATAGGAGTAGGGCCTTCTTTGGGGGAGGCGATGGAGATCTGGAATTAGGTAGTAGTGGGGTATACATGGCACTGAGTGTACAAAACAGCTCAAGATTGAACACTAGAAAATGGTGAAAGGAATACATATTATGTTACACAGATTTTACACAATGGATGCACACCACACATACTGTACATCATGAAGCCACTGCTGCCATTGAGCCATTATGATGGCTAAGTCTGTGTTGGGTTGGATTAGTGTTTCTGACTTGGTTGTCCTCTGTGGATCAAAGCATAAGTCATGTGTCCTTATCTTACTTTTTCTATGGCTCCCAGATAAATGGATTAAGAATAGTGTGTCTATTCCTTTCTTTTAGTGTGTGGCAATATATGGAAATCTATCTCAGTGTAGAAGGAATAGGCTATCACCACTGTGATGTAAAAATTATGAGGCTCAGACTACACAACCAAGATTAACTGCAAGAGTAGTAGTGTCAGCATGCTTTCTGTCACCATAACAAAATCCCTGAGTCACTCAGCTTATGGAGAGAAAAGGTTGGCTTCAGCTCACAGTTTTAGAGGTGTCCATTCATGACCAGTTGCCCTTGTAAAGCTTTGGGCCTGTGTTGAAGCAGGGCAGCATTCTGGGAACACATGGCATAATGAAGCTCCTCATCTCAGCCAAGAAGCCGCAGGGAGTCTGGGGTCAGAGGCCCACAGTCCTCAAGGCACATCCCCAGTTATCCTAAACATCCTAGTATATCCCACCTCTGGCTCTCAATTTTATAAAAAACAAAGCCTTTAAATAATCAGAATCTTTACAATGACTTGCCGGGAGCTTTAAAAAACCCGTTTGCTGGATTTCTCATTGGCAAATAACTAAAAAGACTGTCACATATGGGGGTTACTCATTTTTGTAATAGTCAAACATTTCACGTTCGCTGAGCTTTTCTATGATTGGTGGATCGTGGCAGCACACTAATCCTAAGACTTTAACTTGTTTTCAATTCACTTTCAACCTACAGAAAACATGCCCAGGGACAGACACATAGACCCCCTGTGGCTTCCCCAGGCTTCACTCCTATAGTATCTCACATTACCACAGAATGTCAGAACTGAGAAACTAGTATTGGTGCAGAGGGCTAACCACAGCCCTCAACCTCACCACACCAGTTCTAAGATCCTGGCTTTCCGAGATCGTGTTAACTGCATTTAGTCATCACAGTTCTGCCTCTCCCTGTCTGTGAGCGTTTCCCTGGGTTACTTGTCACGACTTGACAAGTTCAAGGAGTTCTGGTCAGGTGTGTCATGGGTTGTTCTCGGATCTGGTATTCTGGCCAATGTTTTTGGATCATGTTGGGGCTATAGATTTGGGGGAATAAAACCACGATGACCCATTCCTGGCGAGGTCCCATGGTTGAAGCAGTCTGCTGGCCTTCTTACATAACGTTAGCATTGTTGCTTTGCCTTGTCTGTTGGAAACAGGGATTAAGCCAAGCTCCTACCAGAAGGGAGGGGAATTAAATTGCATTTCCTGGAGTTTAACAATAATCCGTGTAGATCATTTGGAATTTTCCATAAAGTAACATGTATTCCTTCTCCCTACAACATTTACTGTGTCCTTCAATCATAGGGACTTAGCAGTATTGATTTCTTTCTTGGTTATTATAATATCATAGCATTGCTGTTTATTTTGTTGCTCAAATTGTGTCAGCCATGGCCATAAGGAATTCATTTAGCTTGGCTTTACTGTCCCTTTGATATGTTCAACCACTCCACACCCTCTGTTTTTCTCTTTTTTAAGTATTTCCTTATTTTCTTACACTAACAAGATGATCCAGGCTCATCTTGCTTATTTTTCCTGCCCTTGGTCTAAAACCAGCCAATTTTCCATGGAGTTGTGGTTCCTTTGGTTGGAGAATAAGACTATATGCAGGTTCTAGGCAATGAGTGCATGCATTGCCACTGGAGTGTCACCGTCTAGGTTGTCTGAGAAGAGATAGTTAATAAGTAAGTATATATGGACTGATATTTACACACATACCTACTTTTCCTCCTGAGAAGATATGATAGGTGATAATAAAGGAAAGATGGTACACAGGTAGGTGATAGGTGATGGATAGAGGACAGATGGTACACAGGGCATCCTCATCCACCATCACAGGATTTATTCTTTTGTTTCTTAGTAGTTCCCTTGACAGTGTGAAACCTGACGACCCCCTCCATTAGCCACTATCTATTAATACATTTGTTCACCTTGGAGTATACACATAGTTTTGCATGTGCGTGTATGCATGTGTGTGTCATTGAATTGTGTATTTGTAAGCATGTGTGAGGAGGCCAGAGGTCAGGATCAGGCTTCTTTCCAGTTGATATCTAATTTTTGAGACTTTCACTGAATCTAGAGCCCACTGAGCTGTCTAGTGAGCTTCAGAGCATCCTGAAATCATCTCCCGAGTGCTAGGGTACAGGCACATGCTACAGTGCCCAGCTTTTACGTGGGTCTGGGGTATCCAAACTCAGGTCCTCATACTTTGCTGGAATCACCTTCCTAACTGAGCCCTCCATGGTCCTTGGAGCAGTTTTATAGGCTTATTAACCCTTGATAGACTTTTATAGACCTGCTAACCCTTCTATCCAAGAAACAAAAGTAACCAACCAAAGTGTAGAATTTCTATACCTTTTGTATAGACTTTCTGACCTTTTGTCTTTAGGCTTAAATAGCCAGTAAAAAAATACCTTTTTTCAGTTTTATTAGTAGTTTTCCCTCCATCTCCCCTGAGGAGGTCCATCACACATTTATGACAGGCAAGTCTTCTTGTTGCTCTTGAAACCCATTTCAGGAAGCCACACATTCTGGTTGTGTTTTCTTCACTCACGCACAGAAGTTCACTGTTAGTGCTGTGTGGTTCTATGAGCTTTGATTCATTCATGAAGTCAGGTGTCCCCCCACCCTACCACTACAGAGAGTATTGCTAATGACTTGATACTTCTCTAAGAGACCCTCTGTCATCAAACCCTCTCCTGATCACTCACCACAACTACCCACTTTCTATACGCATGGTTTTGCGTTTTCATAGCATCATGTAATTGGCATCATTTAATATGTGTCCTTTGGATTGGGCTGCTTTCCCTTAGCAACATGCATCTGAACCATCCTTATAGTTGTGAAGATCAGCCTACTGAGCAGTACTACTGCCCACAGTAAGATGTACAAAACTTCATGTCTGCATTTCCTTGTTGAAGGACATCTGTGCTGTCCCTGGTTCCTAGTGGCTCCATAAAGCTATGATATAGACATTGTCTAATTTGTTTTTGTGTGAACACAAGATTTTGATTCACTTGAATAAGTGCCTTAGAGTTGTTTGGTTCCACTGTAAGCCTGTGTCTAACTATGCAAGAAACTTTACCTAGCCACTTTCCAAATGTGGGAACCACACTGCACTTTGCAAGCAAGGTATAAACGTCCCTTCTCCTCCTTGGCTTCATCAAATACAAGCTTATTGTCTGTCAATTTCAGTTTTCATTGAAGCCATAAGTAATTGTAGTTTTAGAAATCATTTAGCAACAAATGATGGGAGATGTCCACTCAACAGCTTTGCTACTTACAAATCTTCTTTGATGCCCCATTTCAGATGGTTTTTGCTCATTTCTTCCAAAGAAAAACATAAATATATTTTATTTATTCTTTGGGAATTTTGCTTGCATGCATACATATAGTTTGATCATATTCACCCCCAACATTCTCCCTAACTCCTCCTAGATCCATCCACACTTTGCCATCCCTCCCAACTTTGTGTCCTCCTGTTTAAAAAGAGTAATAACAATCCACCAAGTCTAATTTGTGTTGCCTGTGTACTCAGGGTGGGGAGTCATTTGCTGTCAACCTACCAGGGACCATACCCTTAAAACAAACTGACTTTCCCCCAGAAGCTGTCAATGGCTCCTCAGCTAGGGGAGGAGTCTTAAGAGCCCTCCCCACTCCATGATGAGATGTTGATGCCTTGGTTTTATGCAGGTCCTGGGCAGACAGCCATGGCTGCTGTGAGTTCATGAGGGCAGATGAACCCTCATGTCCAGAAGCCAGTTTTACTCCCATCCCCTCTTATAATTCCTCTGCCTCCTCTCTCACACTGGTCTCTGAGCCTTACTGGGAGGGGTGTGATAGAGATGCCCTATTGGTCACTGTTGCTCATTTTTTAATTAGGTCGTTTGCTCATTGTCAAATTTTAAGATATACAACATGTGTATCAGACATACAACATGTAAATATTTTCAAAACTGTGGCTAGCCTTTTCATTTTCTTAACAGCATTTTTTTCAAAAAGCAAAAGTTTTGATTTGGTCAAGTCCAGTTTATAACTATTTTTAATTATTTCATAAATTGAGTCTGGCAGTGAAATTTTAGCACAAAATTCAAAATGAAAGTTTAGCACGAAATTCAGAAGATTCTCGATGTTAACTTACAGAAGCTTTACAACTTGACCAGTTACTAGTTATGACTTATGGAGAGTGTTGTTTGTCATTGTTCCAGCCATTTGTCAAAAAGGACATCAACTCATCTAATGACATCTGTATCCCCAACAACCCTGAGCTGCCTGGCTTTTGATGGGCTCTGTGTCCTGTTCTGTGGACCCATATGCTGATCTTCTCATCAGTTGCCCCTCCTCGATTGAAGCAGCATTGTGTTAGGTTAAAGTTGGTCACTGTGGGCCCTCCCACTTCATCATCTTTTCAGGGTTCCTTTAACGGTCCCACTCAGCTTTGCTTTCAAATATGCTTTAGAATAACCTGACTGGTATTTCCAAAGCAAATGTCTGGAATTTTGACCAGGACTCTACTAAACATGGAAGCAAGCCAAATCTTAATGTAAGTGCATGAGTCTGGTGTATCGTTTCTATCCTTTCAGAGTTTCTCTGATTCATCGTCAACACATAACCCTCCCACCTATAACAGCAACAGGAAAGTGACTGATACAAAGTATAAAAATATGAATGGCTTTTGTGTATCTTTCCTATGGCCTGCAAAGATGTTAAGCAGGTATTTTAGAAAGAAAATGAAAGAGAATCTTCGGCTGATCCTGTGGACTTGCTGAATAGTAAAATCTGATTTGAAGCATGCTGAAGGGAATTTAAAAAATGAGCCTACACTTTTTCACTCATCACACACTTTTCACAGCATCCATGAACAGAGTCCACATAAGAAAAGATGCTCAAACACCTTGAAACTAGGAAGGCAGATGCTCCACTGAGAACTGTAGTTTATCTCATACAGGCAACACTACCGTGTTTGACAACACCTTTTGCAAGACAGGCAGTGGAGAAGGAGCCCTCTCTCCTAACATGACTCAATATGAAATGCAATCTGACAATAATACAAAATCATAAGAGCCCAGAAACCCCCTTCCCAGGAATTGGTCCTACAGACATTCTTAGAAAAGTAAAAAAGTGTGAGATTATTAATTAATATCTTTATATTAGAAGAAAGAAACAGACTCATATATGCACAGCAATGAACTACGTATGTTACTCTAGCTCTGAACATTATTGTACCATGCAGACTTAAAAAGTAAATTTGGGCAAAGCATCTGCTTTATTGGCATAAGAAATTTAAGAAAATGCAGTAAGTAGTTAAGCACCACTGGTAATATCCTTCTAGCTAGACCTGCATATCTCAATTAAAAATTTGATGTATTTTCCCATTGAAGCCTGGAGATAAATGGGCTTGAAACCAGGTCTTTTGTGACACATCAAAATTTTCAATAATAATGAAAGAGTGCTCATCATGTACAAATATTTTTTATCAGGGGTTGGGAGTTCTTGCACCTTAATATTGTATTCCTGCCCTCTGGGTACTGTTAAGTTCCACTTGAATTCTCCTGTTTCTCTAAAGGTATTTTACTAATAGCCATTTGCTTAAAGCAAATAAATGTATGCTGTTAAATTCTTACATGTTAATTTCACCTCTATCTTTTAAATTTTAACTTACATAGTATTGATGGTCCATAAAGCATGGAAGTACAGGAACCTGTAATTGGAATTCTGGGTTCATGCCCACTTAGTGATAGGGGCTGAGATGTAGTCTGGAGACTGTCGTTTTAGAAAAGTGATCTCTCTTGCAAAGAAGGCCCTGGCTATGTTGTCTAATGGATCAGGTTGTTGACTTGAAAGAATAAAAAGAGAGGCAGGTAGACACTGAATAAGACTATTAAGAACTTTGGGGTTCTAGAACCTCTAGGCATCTGGAAACAAAGGCGATAAGAACCCTTCCTGTGCCAAGGCTCTAGGGAAAGGCCTTTGAGTTAGTGAAGGATTACTTGTACCTTGTGAGAATCAGAAATGGCTTCAAGGGATTCAGGAAGGTCCTGGGAACTACCACTCACTGACTGAGTAAGTAGAACCAGGTTCCTCCCACCCATCACCCGGGAAACCAGTCTACAGATGGCACTGGGAATCTGCCTTCTCAGTAACAGAGAAACCCCAGTTGTCTGATAAGCCCAGAGAGGGCAAGCCTTGGCTTCAGAGAGGTTAAACAGTATGCTTGGGGCTTCCACTGCTGTGGCTACTGTGTTGATCTGCTTCAGAGCAGATTCTGATGCAATGGATGGAAACTGACTAGATATGTAGTCTCTTACACATCATCTGTCTGCCTCTCTGTATCTAGTGTAAAGCCACGGGGCAACACATTTTCCTAAAGAAATAGATGGTATTATAGGTTTGGTGGCCTCTACAGTTAGACATGGTTCCTAGGGCCTGACACTGCACTGTGAAAGCAGCCAAGCATAGTATACCACCATATAGGCCACCACATACCACCAAAATATCACCATATATACCATCATATAGGCAAACCCAGTTCCAATAAAACTTTACTTAGAAAATTAGATCTGATTTTCTGAGCCTTGTCCTTCACCAGCGTCCAGGTACCCCATTGCTTAGAAACTGGAAACTCCACTGTGGTCCTCTGTTAGGCCATGCATGCTTGAACACTGTTTTCAAATTTCTCAGTTGGGGAATCTACCTCCATGGGAATGACTAGCACCTTGGGAAGATTCTAGGCAGTTGCAGAAAATAATAATAGAAAAATCAAAACAAAACAAAAAACCCAAAACTGTACCAATCTTGAGGAATCATCAGAAATATCACAGCAGCCTCACTCCAGCAAAGTCGTGTTGCTTGAAGACAGCATTGTTTGGGTGGAGAAAGATCTTGTTGTAAGTCAGTCTCCAACAAAAAAGCCAACCCTCACTTTTGCACCTCTTTTAAATAAGCCATCACCAGGTTCCTTTGTTGCCCCTGTTCCTCACTTCAACATTTCCCACCCACTGTCCTCTCCCTACTCAAATTCACCAGAAACCAAACATGTAGCCACCTCCACTAGAGTAGCAATGAGGGAGACCCCTCAAAAAGAAACATCCCATCTTTTTGCAACGTCAGATGGTATGTCTCTCACTACCTCCCCATCTGGAAAAGCATCAAATAGGAGAACAGCAGAGTCATAGAGCCCTCAGCAGACCAGAAGTCCAGTGTGCCCACAGGCACTAATTTGTCCCATCTCTTGCCACCAAAATTGAGTGCATATGTAGGGATATTTCTCTCCTTTCTTTCCTCATCTATATGGAGTGAAGGTGAACATCTGGAAAGGCCATGGTGTCCACCTGGATAATAGTGACGAAAGGTACATTTCTCTTTGTCTGATTCTAAGGACACAGCAAGAGCCCCCAGTCTTATTCCTGCCCTGTGTATTGTGTCTGAGTTAACACCACCATCACCACCACAACCACCACCTCCCCGCACCCCGTGCCAACATAGAGGTTCAGAATGGCTGAAAACAGTCAGGAAGTAATCAGGTGGGTGTAGCATGAATTCTAATTGTTCTTAATAATAAAAACTTGGAGTCAGCTATCAGGGGTGAAAGCTGGAGGATCAGAGACGCAGAGCCAGACTCTGGAGATTTCTTACTTCTACCAATGCTCAGACCAAAGTGGCTATCCTGTTCTCAGACTGTACTGCTCCTCAGTCTGCACTGAGCTCCCGTCTCCTCCTGTTTTATTTTCCTCTCTCTGCCAAGCTGTATCACTCCTGTCTCCACTTCCCCTAGTGCTGGGATTAAGGGCATGTGATCCCAAGTGCCAGAATCACCTTTGTGTGAGCTCTGTTTTTCTTTTAGACAGTCAATCTCTTGTAGCCCAGGGTGGCCTTGAACTCACAGAGATCTGTCTGCCTCTGTCTCCCAGGTGCTGGGATTAAAGGTGTGTGCCACTACTGCCCGGCTTCTATGGCTAACTAAGTGGCTTATCTCTACACTCTGATCTTCAGGCAAGCTTTATTTGTTATAGCATAAACAAAATATCACCACAGGTAGGGTTGCTCACAACCAAGAACTACTAACATTGGGTTGCCCTCAACCAGGATAACTATATTCTGAAATTCTAGTGACTGGTGCTCTGAGGATGAACCAAGGTTGTCTGATCTCTCTGGATCTTTTGGCAGGCTCTGCTTCCAACGGACCTTAGGGATGAAGGCTGCTGTCGTCTTGGCCCTGATTATTAGCCTCAGCATAGTTGCAGAATCCAAAGTCTACACTAGATGTAAACTGGCAAAAATATTTGTGAAGGCTAACCTGGACAATTACGAGGGATTTAGCCTTGGAAACTGTGAGATTCCTCCCCTGCCTCCTGTCTTATTCTAGTTTTGAGTGTGGGCATCTGCTAGGAGATGTTGCAGAACCACTCCATGTTTCCACCTGGTGATCTCCGGCCGGGCAAGCTCTATTCCCACCAGAGATGGCTGCCAGCTCTTCACATATTCTCCTCTGCTGCCTATGCTAACCCTTTTCTCCTTTTCCCCATGGTCCTTGGTTGCTCATTGCTGGAGTCCTGTGCTCATGGCCCCAGGGTGGGAAAAGAACAATGATGATACCCATCCCAGTGTGTGGAGGAGACTGGGATTCCCCAGATAAGGCTCAGTAGGCTGATGCAGTGGTTCTGGTGGGCACCCTGCTCCTGTACACACTCCCATGCCCTGCTGATAGCTCGTTCTCACCTGTGCATCCCGCCCAAAGTTCTTCTGGGAGGAGGCTAGTGGGTATAAAGAAACTGTATAGAGAAAGTCACTTCAGAGGGCAGGCTGAGCTAAAGGACTGTGGTCCCCTTAGGTCTTTCTCTCCCCATATAGGGATCTGCATGGCATACTATGAGAGCCACTACAACACCACAGTCCTGACTGTCCTGAAGGACGGGAGCATTGATTACGGCATATTCCAGATAAACAGCTTCACTTGGTGCAGAAATAAAAGAAGACAGCAGAAGAATCACTGTCACGTTGCCTGCTCAGGTACTGTCCCTGATTACCCAAATTCTCCATCTTCCGGAGGCCAAGATAAGACCGTAGGTTGCAGAAGGCACACCTGCATCTGCTTTAAAACTCAAGGTTCATATTCACAACTACGTCATTCCTGGGTGGGCATATGGCTCAGGAGCTTCTCCTGCAGCATAGGTGAACAAATGTCTCATCCTATGGTGGTTTTTAGTGAGCCCCCTGTGGAAACAGGGTTGAACAGATTATCTAGGTCTTTTCCTGAACTGCAACATTTCCATTTTCAACAGGAATGGAAAGTGTTCCCTGCCAAGTGCATACCAGAACTGCCTCTTTGTGCACTGAACTCTGTGTCTCTTTGTGTGGATTAAGACAAATGGGCTCCACTTCCATTTCTTAAAGAGTAGAAATTAAACTAGGATTCACTTCCTGCTGATCGAGGTCAGAAAACAATGAAATGCAGCATGCATGAGCTCTGCTTTACCAAGCCTTACCCAGTGAACAAGAGAGCGTGTGCTGATACAAAAGCTAACTCGATGGCTGGCAAGGCAGGGAGTGATTAATGTGTGCTCCAAGGGAAAATGATATTTTAAGAAATTCCAGGGCTGGGGATCTATCTCAGTGGTGTATAGTGCCTGTCTGGCATCTTGGAGACCCTAAGATCAATGCCTAGCACCACCAAAAATAGAAAAAAAAAGTTTCATGGAAAACTCTGATTGGGGGACATGGAAGACATACAGGATTTGAGAATCTAGAGACAAAAAAGAGTCATTCTAGGCAAAGCAAATAGCAAAAACAAAGATCTGCACATGGGAAGGGTTAAGGTTGGGGAGGTCTGAGACATTCTTCCTACAGGGAAGGAAGGAATACCTAACTATCCCAGCAAACGTGGTGGGAAAGGCAGGGTACTTCCAGCCGAGAAGTTGATGACAGCCAGGCTGAGAAGTCTGCCTTGGTTTCTGCCTGCAGTGGGTGGACAGGTGTGATCAGTCAGTTTAGCACTAACTGCAAAGGACTGATTTGCACAAGGGCATGAAGTAGGTTAAAGACAATGTCACCTAAGCAGCACTACAATGACTGTAGCAATGTCATAGCAAGTGACAACTGTAGCCAGTGGCCAACAGTGCTCCCAGGGGCAGGGACTGGAGAAGAGGAAGCAGAGCTATGAAGCAGGCAGGAAAGATCGGGGAATATTGCTGTGTCCTTCTCCTTAATTCATTCACTGATGTGTCCCCAGTACCTAGATCATTATCTGGCCATTATTGGTGCTCAATAAACATTCATTTATTAAAGACATGAACAGAAAAAATGAAGGATGTGGTTGAAGTCAGTCAGAACCCTAGGCCAAATTCTTTGGGAGCAGAAAACAAACTGTGTTTTAATTGATCTTTGCTTCATCAAAGACAGACAGTAATAGATTTGAACAGATTGAGGAATGAATCATGCATTGATTTACCGATTTATTTATGATGCATTGACTTGTCCATACCCAGCATAAATACAGAATGGTCACAGCCTTCTAAGGCAAACTGCCCGGCTGTTTACTAGTCCTTCATATAAAAGACTATTCTTTCAAGCTTCAGGCCTGCTTCTTCCCCTTGATTCTGGATCCATTTAAAACAAATTCATCCTACCTTATTGTCAAAGGCTATCGATGACCTGCAAAAGATGCCTTTTTAGATTTTTATGTCCTGTGATAAAACCATCTGTATCTTTGACAAGACCTTTCAGCCCTCCTAGTGTAGGTCAGTCTCATTGGCACTCTCTCAGAGTAGGAACTTCCTGCTAAGTGTGACAATCAGACCTGTGTATTCCCTGCACTAGAGCACAATAGTGGCATTTCAGTGTGTTTTCTCTCTGACCGGGTTAATTTCAATTAACTTGCTTGCTTTAAGAAACAGCTAGAGCACCTGAGCATGTCTATGAGGGTGTTTGCTGAGAAGTTAGCTGAGGAAGGGAGACAGGCCCTAAATGTGGGCAGCATCCTTCCATGGATGGAATAAAAAGAGAGAAAGGAACCAGGCCTACTGGTGCACACCTTTAATCTCAGCATTTGGGAGGCAGGCAGTTCTCTGTGAATTCGAAGTTAGCCTGGTCTACAGAGTGAGTTCCAGGACAGCCAGAGCAACATAGAGGCCCTGTCTCAAAAAAAAAAAAAAAAAAAAAAGAAAGAAAGAAAGAAAGAAAGAAAGAAAGGAAAAAGAAAAGAAGGAAGGGAGTGAAATTGGAAGGGAGCTGAGCAGCAGGAGTCATATCTCTCTGCTTCTGTACTGCCTAGTGTTCCACCATAATGGACTGCTTCCCCTAAAAAATCTTTTATCCCTTTCCCTTTGTTTATTCTTTTGTCATAACAACAAGAAGAACATCTAATACACCACGTCATCACTTAAACTGATGAGTGTATGACCTTACTTGGCAAAGGAGGCTTCAAAATTGTGACTACAAGTGCTAAGTTTGAGCAAGAGAGGCAGTATTGGACAAAATGATTAGACCCAACCTAAGCATGCGAGTTCTTAGAAGTAGAGAGTCCTGTCCATTTGAGCTCACACAGAGGCAAGAACAGAAAGAGAGATGAAGATTAGAGACTAAACCAACATTGCTGACTTGGAAAGCAGAGAGTGAGACAGGAGCCAAACATTGTGGGTGGCCTGCAGAAGCTAGGGGTGTCTCCCATATTATATCAAACAAACAAACGTGTACCTCAGTCCTACAGTCAGAGGGTACTAAATGTTACCAAAACACAAACGAGTGAGGAAGTGGACTCTCCCCTAGACCACTGGAAAAGGAAAACACAGGCGCCAACACATGAGTTTCACTCAACTGAACCCAGGTTGCTCTTCCACATGGCTATGAGAAAGCTTGTGCTGCCAATGCCACAATGCTTGTGGTCATTTTGGGGACAGAAATAGAAAACAAATACATCTCACTGCTACTTGACAGCTACTGTGTTCACTGGGAATCACTGATAAATCCAGAGCAGGGCATGTTTTAGGGAAAAGGAGAGTCTCTAGAACAAAACAAAGAAATAATTCTTGTGAATTAACAGCTGATGGTGGAAAAGAAACCCTTATTAGAGAAGGAAAAGACCATGAGGAAACCTATAGTAGCAGCACAGGAGAAAGACAGAAAACAACAGTATTATGGACAATAAAATGAATGATACCACAAAATGCAAGGATATGATCCTTGACAGGAGAGAGGAGAAATGTAGAAAAGTCCCCATTTCTACCCCCAGTTCAACATACACCCCAAAAACCCAAACTAAGGGATGGGACTCCAGCATGTAAGACTTACGCTGTGACTTGCGTAATGGAAATCCCACTGAGGTCTGAGAGCGCTATAGTTTCTCACCTTTTCATGTTTCGCAGTTGAGGGTACCAATATTAATTGTCATATGCTGCAAAAGGAAGCTTCTCTGATGAGTGTGATGAGTGTTGCTGTCCTCTATGTCCTCTGTCCTTGCCAATGCACAGAGATGGTGAAGACAGATATGGAGGAAGATTCTAACACAGTTGCCATATAATTTTCTCATAACAAGTATTAAGGGAAGTTTTTCACAATAGGATAAATTAAAGCAAGAAAAACAAAGACACAAATCAGGAAAATAAAGAAGGCATGAATCCAGTAGCCAGGAACTCAGTGAAAGAGAAAGGTCAAGAGAACGTTCAACATGGCCCAGGGAGGAAAATCTATATGGTTTCCAGGCTGAAAAACTGATCTTTGCTCTCCAGCACATCATTTGTCTCTATGGAAAACACACATTTGAAGAAAGCTTGGGTGCTCCTGGAGTTATGAGCTGAATGTTCAAAAAGTATGCTGTGTCTTAGTTTTTTTGTTTGCTTGGTTTGGTTTGGTTTTGGTTTTTTGAGACTGGGTTTCTCTGTATTGCTTTGGAGCCTGTCCTGGAACTAGCTCTGTAGACCAGGCTGGACTCGAACTCACAGAGATCCACCTGCCTCTGCCTCCTGAGTGCTGAGATTAAAGGCGTGTGCCACCAACAACTGTAGTTTTGTTTCTTCTTTCTAATACATGAGTTTCTGTTACTAGGTGCGTGCATATTGATGATGGCGGTCTTCTCAGTAGGTTAGCCCTGCTCTCATTAGAGTGCTGCCTTAACCAGGGTACCATCTCTTACACAATCACTGTAGAATGGTGTGATTGTAACTGCAGCTTCTTGTGGGAAGTATCTATACGGTCAATTTCTTTCTATGCTTTTGTTTTTAACTCATCTATGTCTGGGTACTAAAGGTGAGTTTTTATAGGCAAAACATAGTTATCTTTTGTGTCCATTCTGGCAGTCACATACTTGGATTATGTGATTGAACCAAGGTCAGCAACTGCTTTCCTGAGGGTCCACTTAGTAAAGGTTTTATTTAGGCTTTTTAGGCCATATGGTTTCTGTTGCAGTAACTAAACCATAATGTAGTGTGAAAACAGCCACAAAAATATGTAAATGACTAGGCTTGGCTGTTTTCCAATAAGACTTTATTTAAAAACAAGGGCAGGGACAGAGGAGGGGAGGTGGGATTAGTCAGCAAAGTGCTTGCTATCAAATACGAACATCTGAGTTTGGATCCCCTGACTTAGTGGGTATAATCCCAGTGACAAGGAGGAAGTAAAGGGGGTCCTGGAGCCTTGCATGGCCACCAGTCTAGCCAATCAGTAAGCTCCAGTTTCCGTGAGAAACTATGTCTCAAAAAATAAGATAGGAAGTGGCAGAAGACCCCATGATGTCAACTTGTGGGCAGCATAGGCATGGATGTATGCTGTCTGTGGATCCTCGTGTTATGGCACTCTATCTCAGTGCTGTATGCCCATGTATTTCATTTCAGCATGTTGTGCTCCTCCCTGGGAGTTTCATTGTTTTCACTTTAAATAATTACCTGGCAGGCCACCTTACAACAGAGATGGCTGTCACTGAGTGTCACACATGCACCACCTTCAGCGCTCACTCTTCCTTCTTTGGATGGAGTCCTTTGGGCAGGCAGTGATGGAATATTCATTCTCAGTTAGCCTGAAGAGTTTTTTTTTTTTTTTTCAACTGATTCTGATTTTGTAAGAGGCCTCCTAACAAGCATGCCCAGATTTCTTTGTCTGAAGGTGACTACCATTTTGTTTTCATTCTTGAGAGAGCTTATATAAAAATAAACGTATAGATAACTTTCTGCATAGTACACATACAGATATAAAATGTCTCAAATATGAAAACATGTGTATAAGTACTATGTATTTCTATATATGTAAGAAATTCTAGATGGAAAGGAAGAATTGTGATCTTTCATCATGCTTCTTCTAGATTCTGACTTGGACACACCTTACATGTTCAATGCTCTCTGATCACTCACTGAGTTCTTCCTTTTATATGTTCTGTTTTCAGCATTTTCCCTTATTCTTCAATCCTGTCTTCAACATCTCTGATCTTTTCTCCTGAAGTGTCTAACCTATCAAACTCAAGTGCAACACCTTCTTTTTACCCAGTGGTAGGAAGTCATTTTATACTCCATCTTATATTTTTCTGTTTGCATTGAACATTTTATCTTTATTATGGGTTATGTATTGACAGGTCTTTGTCCACATAATAGTTTTTCTTGGCTACTAGCTAGTGTGTTTAAGTCGCCTTAGTGGGTGTCTGGCTTGTTCCCTTAAGGAAGGAGTGTTGGGTTTTGACAAGCAGCTGAATTCATCTTTAAATTTCATGATGGAGTTCTAGACTAGTTTATGGTGTGGCTGGTTCATCCTCTATCAAAGTGTTACTCTCCTAGCATCTGTTTGGTATGCCTTAGAGCAGTGGTTCTCAACTGTCTTGGTGACTTGACTCCTTAATACAATTCCTCATGTTATAGTGACCCCAACCATAAAATTATTACCATTGCCACTTCATAACTGTAATTTTGGTACTGATGTGAATTGTATTATAAATATCTGGCATGCAGGCTATCTGATATACAACCCCTATTATTTGTTTGGACACACATTCCCACCCAGGGCTTGTGACCCATAGGTTGAGAAGCACTGCTCTAGATGTTCAGTGAGTTCTCTTCCTCCCGAGTAAACAGAAATAGGGTAAGTCTCCCAACCTACAGAGCCATGCTGTTGTCCAGCTCCAGAGAATTTGTTCCTGTGTGGCCCAGGGAGTCAGACCCATGGCTCATCCAATTGTTTCAGATATTCTCCACAGATCCCTGCTCCAGGGCTTCTGATACGTCTCAGCTTTCACCTACCTATTCTTCTCTGAGCAAAAAGTCACAGCAACCACGGGGCTCTGTGCCTCCTCCACTTTCTCTCTTAAAGGTCAGCACAGTACCATTCAGTGTCCAATGTCTGAAAATAAGCTTTACACATATTTGCCCTATTTTTCCAGCTGATGACAATGAGGAAAAAAATTCTTCTCACTCTCACAGATATGCTTGACTTGATATGAACCTATTCATTCAGTTAATGCTGTCCCAATTTGATTCCAGCTAAGGAAGTCTTGGGAACTGAAGGACATTTCTTGTGTAGGGAGCTGAAGTGTTGGCAGTTGGCAGTTGATGGTTAGTGCTAAAGGACATCCATATCTGATCCACATCACCTAGAGACAGAGAGCTAGGGTTGTGACCCCACGATAGAGTACTTGCTTGGCATACATCTCTAGGATGGAATCTTTAGGCACAGCTTTAAAATAGAAAACAGGATGTTGTCTTTACATCCTAATCAGCTGTCAGTGACTGGTGAACCTCAGCCTTGAGCCACAGCCTTGAGCCAGAAAGGCTGTAATTGAGAACAATATCCTTCAGTCCCATACTATATAAAAGTAGGAAATATTTGTTATGAAACCCTAGAAATGAGTTAGTACTAGGTATGGTCATTAGATACATGACCCTACGTCTATGCACAGTGCAGACTTCATGCCACTTCAGAAATTATACTATCTTTTTCATTTCAAAACTGTATTTTTAAAACCCTTTGTTCCCTTCTTCAAACTACTCAGAATCTATTTTACGTATGTGCTGTGGTTTAAATGTATTCCCTTAAAGGTTATGTGTTAGAGGCAATACCACATTTATGTGACTGGTATATTGAAATGGGGTGTTAGAAAATAAGTTCAGGTTGGATGAGGGTGGAAGAATGGGGACCCCATCTTGACATCAGTGACTTTATAGGATGGAGATAGAGGCTGGAGTAAGTGATCATGCTGTCTTCCAATAATGTCCTCTGTCAAATGCCTTCACCAGCAGATCCTAGCAACATGCACTAAACAAAATTCTCTGATTTATAAATTATTTAGTCCTGGATATTTTGCTAGGGCACCAGAAGATGGGCTAAGTAAACATTCATGCATATAAACACACACACACACACACACACACACACACACACACATATGCATGTATACATAAACACACATGCCATTTATGAAATTCCTGATATTATGGCAATCTCTAGTTTCCTCCAAAACAAAGACTTTGCTAATGAAAGATGGCTACAGGAGAGATGGTTGCTGGTGCCTACATGCCCATGTGTGTTAATCTTATTCCTCATCAGTCAGGCATCTGAGTTGGCTTTCGTTACTTCGGAGAAGAAAAAGAGATATAAACCAGGACGATGGAGGCGGTAATTATTCAGGACGAGGCACAGGGAGACACAGGGAGGCACCGGGAGGCACCAAGAGGCATGGGGACTTTGACATGTGCTAACTGGAAAGCAGAACTGCTTTGGGTACCAATTGCTGCTGTTTTCTGTTGTTGAATGTAGATTAAACTACTGGTACTGAGGAACTGTTCCTATTCTTGTTTGACTAGACAGAATTGTCTATTTAAGGTAAATTGGGCAGAAACAATTATTGACATGAATCCTTCTAAAAAAAAAATAAAAGAGCCTGCTACCTCCCCGATTTCTGCCCCTCTGCTGCCCCTCTGTGGTGATCTCACTGTTTCAGTGTCTCAGCTTTTTGTGTCTCAGCCCCAGGCTTCCTCAAAACACTAAGCTAATCCAGTCATCTTCAAGAGACTTTTTCCTTGTTGTTTTATTATTATTATTGTATCGGTTTCCTATAATCCAGGCTGGGGTCCAACTTACTGTATAGCTCAGGCTGGTCTTGAACTCATATCCGTCTTGTCTCTGACTCCCAAGAGCTAGAAGTACAGTCATGCACTGCCACCACTCAGCTCTAAGTAGCACTTTTGAAACGCGCTAGCCAGGCTGATAAACAGCTTCTCCATGGTGCTCTCTTCCCTAACCCACACCACCTGAACCTGCTGTGAGTGAGTGAGTTCTATTCAGGGTTCCAACTGTTTTCCCAAGGGACATTAGCATGGAATATACTCCATCACAGAATAATAGAATATGGCAGGTTCCTCCTCACAATTTACAATGTGCCCTTCCCACGTCTTGAGACAACACCAATGCCACTTGTTCTAGGATCCATCCATTTTCAAACTCTGGCTCATTTACTGAGCTTTGGACTTCAGTTTATAGGGACAATGATGGTATCCACTAAAATGACTATTCTGAGGATGAATGGGGATGTTCATGAAGGTACTTACTGTATGCCTAACACAGTAAAAGTTGTGTTATCTGATGGTAATGAATGGCTGTTGGTGAAGATATTATGAGTATCTTGAGAAAGAAGACTTACAAGCGACAGTAGCTTTGCTGCTCCTGGCGATACTAAACTAAATGTAAAGGTTTGTACGAACTGCTTTAGCTGCCCCTGCCTCTGGATCAATCCTGTGTCTGGTTTTCTTTTTGTTGTGATTCCTGTTTTTTCTTGCTAAATGGTGGTTTGTTTTAAATCAAAATCAAAACAAACCACATTTTGAATAAATTTGCCTAAAGTCTTCTAAGAAAAGTAATACAATTAAAAGTAAACCAGCAGACTGAAGGAAAATTTCACTTCTAGCAAATTTACAAACAATTCCCTATTGTGATGTTTTACTGAAACATGTTATTTCAAGCCATTGTTTCTTCTTTCTGGCTATTTTTTTTTTCTGACAGAATAAATACATTTCTGTTGTAAAACGTTAGAGGACAAACAACTCTATTTCAAAGTGCTGATAATCACATCTTAGAGCTAACTCTCAGTAAGACATAAGCGAGTTCACAGTTGTCTCTTTTCTAAAGCTGCCCAATAGACTGTGTAAAAGTGGGACCTTCCGCACTTCATGACGGGAGAGCCACTGCAAGGCAACACTCTGAAATCTAGCTAGACAACAGAGTGGCTAAGACTTCAGATGTATTGTGTTAATTAAGTTTCCTGTGCATTATCTTTCCCAGCTTTATTTAAGTATAATTCACAAAAAAAAAAACCTGTGTAAAGTATGTATGCAATGTGATGGTTTCTGATCCATGTATATTATGAAGTGATTTCTACACTCAGCTAATGAAACATCATACTTACTGGGTATTTGTATGCATGTAGCATACGAGGGACTGGTGAGTGTATGATATTTGTGTGTGGTGGATATGTGTGTGTGGGTATGGGATGGGTATATATAGTGTGTGTGTGTGTGTGTGTGTGTGTGTGTGTGTGTGTGTGTGTGGTATGGGGTGGTATATGGTCTGTAGAGGGTGTGTATTATCTGTGTGGTATGTGTATGAGTTGTGTGTTATACATGTGATAATATTTGTAGATCATATCACATATGATGTGTGTTATATGTGTATGCATACAGTATATGTATATAGTATATATGTATATGTGGTGATTGCTTGTGTGGGTGGTGTGGGTGGTGTGGGTGGGGGAAGGTGTGTGTATGTATGTGATGTGTGGTATACGGGGTATGTGATACAGTATTAACTACATAATCATTATGCCGAGCCCCGGATCTCCAGAACCCCTTCATATTACTTGTGCAAGTTTGTACTGTGACCAATATCTCTTTACTGTGGGAGTGACGACGTTAGACTTTTCATATTTGTTTGACATTTTCGGTAATGTTGATGTCATGGAGGTCTGGAGACCACTTCTGGGCAAGCAGGGAAAACAAACAAACGAACAAACAAAAACAAACAAAAAATCCTAACAAGGATTACACTTCAATGAAAAGATTTTGATTAACAAAGTAATAAAGAATTGGACAGTTGCCTTAAAACAATACATTTTTTTACATGAATAACACCTTGGATAACTGCTTTAATGTACAAACTTGAAAATTACAATAGATGAAGGTTTAGCCTTTTCCAGATAGAGATGGCATAGATGGCAAAGTGGTCTGAGTACAGAAAACATGCTGCTACCCTACCTTACATGTGTGTGACTACAGGACAGTAAAAATGGCTAAGTAGTTAAGAGCTCTTCCAGAGGAGCCTGAACTTCGTTCCCAGCTCACTGTCTGTAGCTCCAGACAGTCTGACACCCTGTTCTGGCCTCTACATGCATGAGCACTCTATCCCTCCCTCTCCCCCAACCCTCTCCCGGCCCCTCTCCCCCTTCCTTTCCCTCTCCCTCCCTCCTTCCCTCCCCCTTACACACTATAAATAACTTTTAAAGTTTTTTTTTAATGCTTCCCACTATCCTCTAAATGCACTTCCCCAAACTTTTCAGAACTACATTATTCTCAGGTAACCCACAGTGAGGATGGTCTTGAAAACCAAAGCTGTGTTATTGGTAGAGAAATTCCTGTTTCTCTGTAGGGAAAGTCACAGCTCTCCTGAGCCCCTTCCAGGAAAGCGCACAAGCACTGGTGTAAGGATCCCTCAGACAGCAAAAGCCCCAGCTAACCCTCTTGTCTTTCTCTGCAGCCTTGCTCACTGATGACCTCACAGATGCCATTCTCTGTGCCAAGAAAATTGTTAAAGAGACACAAGGGATGAACTATTGGTGAGTATTTCCTTGGGAGACTCAATTTGACCTGAGTGGGACCTACAGGTGTCTCTTCATAGTGGCTAGGGTGCACGTGGAAAGCTGGTGCCTGCAGAGTAGTCCAAACAAGGAAACACGACTAGTTTACATTCACCCCCATGAGAGTGAGGGTCCAGAGCAACACAGTACAGGGGACAAGTATGGGAAAAGTCTTGCTGTCGTGTGAAGGAAAGGGATCCATCTATCACATCTGTCAACACAGCAGGGGGCAGGGAGCCTGACCTTGCCCTAAATTTGTGTGAGATTTAGAGGCTGCAACAGTATCTGGTGGAGAAAGGTAATAAACAGCATTAAGGATGAAAACTCGAGCCTGTAAATGACAACTAGCAGGACCCACTTCTGAGCAAGCCCCTTTCATCTCTGAGGCTGTGTTTCTAATAAATGCTGCTAATCAGGCTACCCGTTTGCTAGTTCAGAGCTGTGGCTCCCATTGATCAGTCCTTACAAAAGGAATGTGCTTGTTGGGGAGGCAACAGTGACTAGGAGGAAATGGGGTGAGGGAGGAGGAGCACAGAAAGGCTTTAATGAGACAGACAGACAGAGGAATGGAAACTTTAGATGTCTGAAGCATGTTAAAACACTGAATACTCCTCTGGAGGTCACCTCTAAGGTCACTGGGGGTGTCCTGCTTCCTTCTGTTGTTCCCTTATCCATCTCCTCCTCAGGCAGGGCTGGAAGAAACACTGTGAGGGCAAAGACATGTCTGAGTGGAAGAAAGGATGCGAGGTGTCCTGATCCGGAGCAGGTGCAAGGAAGCTTTGGTGTGCCTTCCCAGATTTGTAATGCGTTTGTATCCCTCACAGTAACCCTTCTCAAAGTTGGAGAGGGATTCCAAGCTGTATCCAAAGAAAATAAAATATTTCCATTTATATATCTTCACTTCCCTCTTGCTTAGTTCAACAGTGTCATAATAACTTGATGGTGATAAGACTTGGAAAAGCCATCCCTGGAATGTTGAAGACCTGCAAAGAATACACTTTCCTTCCTTGCTGTAAAGGTTCCTAAGTGTGGAGCCCTGACATGTCTGCTCATTCAAGCCTGAGGCTTCTGAAGGTCGAAAGTTGCACTTGGTAAGGAAGTTTAAGAAGGCTTCCAGCCAATTTGCCACCCCCTACATCCCCAAAGAGCACATGGCCGTTCTTTCTAGTCAGAGGAGACACATCACTTACTCAGATCAGTGCTGCCGGAGGGAACACTCCTGCATCCTGGGTGGAATCCTGATGGCAACTCTAGTAGAATAAAGAGGTGAAATCACAGTTCTTAGTGCCAACATCTAGAGCAATGGTTCTCAATTTGTGGGTGTCACATATCAGACATTCTGTGCATCAGATATTTGCATTATAATTCACAACAGTAGCAAAATTATTTATAAAGTACCAACAAAATAATTTTATGGTTGGGGGTCACCACAACTTGAGGAACTGTATTAAAGGGTTGAAGCATTAGGAAGATTGAGAACCACTGACCTAGAGACTGCCCCCTGTTACTACAATATCCACATGAGTTAAACCTACCAAGTTCCAAAGCAACATTAGATCATTCACATAACTGTTAGATTCAAAAGAAACTTGAGGCAAATGGCTATCTATGGTGTCTATTAGCATACCAATGTGCAGGCTGGCTTCCAGGCCCTCAGCATCTCAGCTGTTCCAGAGTCTCTGGCTGGGCTCAGCTCTTCACACCCTGCACTCTCTCGCCCTAAACTTTAGCTCATGGGCTTCCCTTCTCCTAGCTTCTCGTTTCTACACAACCATATTATTTCAGCACAGTCATGTCCTCATTGTACTCAGTGACATTATGATTTTCATCTCAAGACATGCAGATTGGATTAGCTTGGCCGGGAACCTGATGACTGCATGGCCAGGGGCCCCAGGATGTCAACTGGGGAGATATTTCTAGGATGGACCTGCTGGAGATGGGCATGGCTCTCTCTCCTGATGCACACAACATGGCTCTGCCTGGCCAATTCATGTCCATTTTCCTGTACACATGTTTCTGTCCTACATGCCCACAGTTGAAGCTTTGATTCAACCTACTTTGTTCTAAAATTGAGGTGAAAATAGGCTCTTGTTGAGTGCAATATGATCTAGACCGCAATAAGCCTCCGTTAGAACAAAGTCCCCACAGACTGATGAATACTGTCCCAACACCCCCAAAACCCTTCAGCGTTCCCCTGTTGCCACTGGCCTGCATCTTCCATCCTTGAAAAGTCATAACAGCTGCTTGTCAAAGAATATGCATCAGTATTGTCACAATTTAACAAGCATCATAAACCATGGGAGAAAAGGCTTTCAAAACACATCTAAGAATTGAAAAACAATTCTATAAGATGGCTTGAGAAGAACTGAAAAACATGTAGGAACCATTAAGGTCCACTAAATCAATAACCTGTGCCTATGGAAGTCCATAAATATGTATTTTCACTGTTATTACCCAGGCATCCATCTGTCCTGCAGACATCATTCTTAGCGGAGCCTCCTGCTTCATTAAAACCAGTGGCACCAAGTTAATGAGTGAGGTTGGCAGAGACCTGGCACCAGCCATTCAATGGCTAGGAAAAGGAAAAAATAAAAAAGTTCAAGATAATGGGAACTACAAAATTGATCTTTTTTGGGGGGGGGTAAAACTCATAAAATCTCTAAGCATGCAATCCTACTACTTTCTCCCACAAATATTTTATTTATTCAGTATTTATAGAAATACTAATTTAGGATGAAAATATAATTTTCCATAATTAATGCCTCAGAAATACAAGAGGAAATGATTACTTCTATTCTTAGGTTATCTTTATTTGACAAAAGAGTAGTGAGGCAGCAACCTCATTCTTTTCCTGCGTGTGGTTTCCATGACACCTGGAAGCAGATTTTCTTCTTTATTTTCCCCATGACCACCACATCAGCAGGACCACCAGATGCACTGAGCAGATGGGTAGTATTAGGAGTGTATAATGAGCACACTTTTTTCCCTTTGGGGAAACCCCTCCCAGAGCATCTCTGCCCTTTGCATCTCAGCCTGCTCTCTGGTACCATGAACACTTTCTGGTCTGGCCTGCCATCTTCCTTGACACCTCCTGCACCTAGTGAGCCATTCCCCCTCTAGATACAGCTGACACTGGTTCTTGCCTATGCTTGAACTTGGCACCTTAACAGCAGCTAAAGCTCAGCCCAACCCACATGATATTTCCCTCTCCTCTGATCCTCAGAGATCTTTCCTCTGAGCTCATATCATCCAGGGCTGGTATTCCTATCCAGTCTGTAAAGTCCCTGATGCCTGGTTTTCCTCGTCCACCTCCTTGGTTTCTCACAATCCCCTTTGCAGCAAGGACCAAGTATTAGTTGATTATCAAAACCCTGATGCCATTTGGTTCTGCTGGATGCTTGGCGTGACTGAAGGAGTGCAAGCAGTCTTGCATGTATAACACTTTAATTTTCAAGATGTCGCTTGCAATAATCTTGGCTTTGGGTAGAACATGCTACATTTTCTGCTGGTCACTCACGTGCTAACTAAGGAAGCGTCTCTCCACCTTCATAGTGTAACACACATTTATCTCAGTTTATCCTTCTATGAGATCAACAGAAAAAAAAAGAAACCATCATGCGAACTCTAGATCTGGAATATTCCTTAAAGGTCCATGGGTTGATCCCCAGCTCATAGTGTTATTGAAATGTGTTAGAAACATCAGAAGTTGGGGCCTAGATTGTCAGGTAAGGGCACTTTGTGTGTAAGTTTAAGGACCTGAGATCAAATCCCTAGACCATAAGTCTTTTAAAAAGCAAGATGTGTTTGTAACTCAGTAGTATGGAAAAGGAGACAGCAGGATCTCTGGGGCTTGTTGGTCATCAGCTTCGCTCCAGGTTCAGCAAGAGACCCTGTCCCTAGGAAATAAAGCAGAAAATGAGAGGACACCTAGTATTTTCCCCTGAAATCTGTACATGTGCACAGTCACACCTGGCTGCACATACGTTCTAGGTGTGCAACACACACACAAAAAGACATTAAGAAATATTTTAGAAGGTGGAGGCTTCATGGAGAAATCATGCCACAGGGAGTATACCTTTGAAGGGACACAGAGGCCCTTACCCCTTCCTCTCTTTCTGCTTCCCACCAGACACCTCTCCATCACAAGACTCTGTTTCATCATAGAGATCATGACTCATGACCCTGAAACCTTAAACCAATAGACATCCCTTTTTGTCCCTGTTGTTTTGGCACACTGACAGGACTCTGGCTGACTCAGAAGCTAACTGTTTCATTGGGTGGCACAGAAAGGATGAACATCCCTACATACACAGCCACAGAGGGGACCCCTCTGGCCACTGAGGTCCTCTTGGCTAATGTGCTATATACCAGTGTTGGAAACTGGCATTCTGCTGGCCATGTCTCTGCTACATCACTCATTATTGGGCTGTGCAGGGAGTCAGTTATGCATGCTCGAGTTTCTCTTTTTAAGCAAGCGCCCCACACACCCTCCTCTCTCTCTCCTGCTTTCAGTTGGCCACCAGCCACCCCCCTTTCTCTTCTCTCCACCAATAAACTCCACGTGGGCACATTGAGTCTCGTATTCCCGTTTCATTGGCAATAGCTGCAGCAAAAGAACAACAACCAGGCTGTGGCATTGTCCCAGCCTTGCTTTACCTTGCCTTCCTAGTTAATTTGTAATTATAATAGAAATCTGTATTTATCACGAAACACAAAACTGTTTCCCAAAACTACAAAAGTGAAATCTCATTTAATAGCTACAACTAATATTTTTTTGTGTTTCTTCTACTTTATCTACTCTGTGTGTTATTTTGTATCTTGCTCTCTTTTGCTCACTGTACCACAAGATTCCCATCACAGAAATGTTTTCCAAAATAGTCACGTGGAAGAGCATGAGAGTTCATTTCCTCTTTTCTCTACAGTTTTAACTTTGCGTTAACCAATAGAATTTTCAGACCTTGGACTCTAAGCCAAATTCTACAAAATATCCTTTCTTCTCTCACTGTTTATTCTGTTCCAACCTTCATCCAAAGTCCTCAACGCACTTTTACAGCCTGTGTCATCCCATGGCTTTACCCACCCTAGAACTGCTTACGGTGACTTTGAAGGCAGTTAGAAGCATGGTGTAGATCAGTCTCAAACAATTAGGGTCTGTTATCTGTCATTGGTTGGTTCTGTAATGGCAAATCACAGTTTCACCGTCCCTGGACACAGATCAAAGCCAATACCAAACAGAGCCAAGAGCTCAGAAGAAGGTACTGGAACCAGCTCTGTGATGAGCTGTGTGCACAGACAAGGCACCATGTGTCTGCGTCTCTCTTGCAGGATGGGAGTGCTAAGTGCCATACATAGCATGGAAACAGGACCTCCACAATAGCGGGAGCACATGCCACAGTCAGACCCTAACTGGTTACCGCTGCAGCTCAACCTATCCACTTTCCCCTCTCTAGTGTGTTCTAGCAGATGACTTCTCACAGGCTCTGCAAACAGTTCTCAGAGATATGAATGACTTGACTTGCCCCAAAGGAAAAATGTGGTTGGGTTTATTTTAAAACCTCTCTTTGCAACTGTGATTTCCAAGCTATATGGAAAAAAATAAGTTAAAAAAAAAATCACCCAACTCTGTGGCTAGATTTTTCCTGGCTGCTCCCTACCACATCCACACCAACAGCACAATTCTTGGTGAGGAAGAAAAATCTAAATCTATAGTTACCTTGAAAAGCATTCATGCAAAAATAAAGGCCAGATTCAGAAGTGATCGGACTTCTGCATTGCCTTTCAAAACGGTATCCTGTTACCAACTAAAGCAAACAGAGCAGTTTGGAGCTGCCTGGCTGCGTGAAAGGGCAGATTGGGAAAGATTAAATATTTGTGCAAAAAAAAAAGAAAACCCCACACACCCCCTTCACAAAGAGCTGCCTCCGTCTGAAATAAAAGGAAAGAAAAGCAGAAGGAGACAGGAGCTAGGAGAGAGCCTTCCTTATCTTTGCAGAGCAAGCCTGACTCAGGAAGGAGGATGTGGAGAGAAAACATCAGAGGGGACACAGGACACTTTGCCTGCACTCTGGCAACCCTGAGCTCCTGGGCTGCACTTTTGACCTTTTTGAGGAAGCCAGGGCACGTGGGCTCAGGCACATATGGAATCAGATAACTTGCTGCTTTGAACTTGCCAGGCCAGGATGGCAGAGAAGCTGGGAAGACACACAGCCTCATTCCCTGGTCACCCACCAGCAACAGCACCTTAATTTGCAGGAGCTGGTGGGGGAGGGGCATAGTGGAGGTGGGAAAGGAGAGGGGCCTGAGGTAGGGTCAGTGAACAGGGTCCTATGTACATCAGCTCCCAGACAAGGTCTGCCAGTGGGCATCAAAGAAACTCTTGAGAAAAGGGGGATTTGGGGAAATTATTAACAATTGCCATTTTCAACTCAAAGCTGGTTTTTGCCCCAGAGGCCTTTTAGTGGCTGCCCAGGAGCTTAAAACTTAAAAGAGTGTGTGGGGGCAGGGAAGGTAAAAGGAAGTGGGGGTGCACCCTCACACAATGCAGGCCTGTGCTGAGCCTGAGCAGGAGAGGAGCTGATAAGATGAGAGAGTTAGTCCCTGGGATTGTTCTGCAGACCTGGAGCTCCTCTGGGAGGCTGGAAGACTAAGGGGCACATCACACAACAAAACTCCCCAGGGATGCTTTCAATACAGCTCAGCTTACCCACATTTGAGGGGGAAGTGGAGGAGAGCCAAGGCACAAAGTCCCTTGGGCTACTGGGGACAGTGTTGGAAGTAGGGTTGGCCGGACTTCACTCCTGACAGTCACTGGCACCAGCTCCCAAAGAAGCTGATGCCTGGCCTTGTTTATTGGGTTAATTAGGCTTCCTGAGGGTGGGACTTTGAGATATAGGATTTTTCTCAATCCACCAGTCAATTCAGTGTGTGTGTGTGTGTGTGTGTGTGTGTGCGTGTGCACGCTCACATCTATGTAAGTGTGCACATGTATATGTACACAAATACGTGCAGGTCAGGGGTTGGTGTTAAGCATTTTCAGCCACTCTTCATCTTATTTTTTGAGACAGCATTTCTCACTGAACCTTGAATTATCCAGACTATCTGGCTCCCAGCACCCATCTCCCTCTTCCTGCACTACCGTACCTCACTGTACTCTCTCAGACTTCCTTTGCATCCTGTCACTCAGACAAGTGCATCAAGTGTACTCCTCTGTGGCCAAGCAGTAAGTGAGTCATTCCTTCCAGCTGTCAAGCCCAAGAGTCTAGAGACAAACCTGGTCAACAAAGCAGAGGAAGATGGAGGGTAATAGGTGTAAATCACAGTGTAACATTCAGTAGGTATATGCCATCCACAGAGACATGGAAGTGGTAAATGTGGCCAATGACCAGTTTTGCTGCTCTGGTGTTCCTCAGCAGGCATGACACCACACACATCCACACTTCTGAGGTCCATGGGCTCAGGGAGGGTTCAAGTGCAGTTACAAAAAAGATAATTATGACTTCATTTGATCATAAAATGTATCAAGTTCATTTATAAGTAAGGGAAATGGCAGGTATTAAAACCAGTTCTGAGGACGGAAGAGATGATTGGCAGTTAGGAGCATTTCCTACCTGTGCAGAGGATCCATGGCCAGTTCCAAGTACCCACATGATGGTTTACAACCATCAGTGACAGAGTTCCAACAGGTAAGACACCCTCCTCTGACTTCGTCAGGTACCAGACATGCATATAAACACGTAGGCAAAACACTCACATAAAATAAATAAACCTAAAAGTATTAAAATTTGTTCTGACAGATCGATAAGCTGTATATTTATGAGCAATTTACTGAAGGAATGCCAGGCTCAGGCACTAAGATGTCTTGCCAGCATAACCTAATGTAGATGGGAAAATAAACCACGTGCTTTAGAGTTTATAATTTTTCTAAACTTAGGTATTTTAGAAAGCACTAAACAGTGAACTAAAGAAAGTACATTTTTGTCTCTGAAAAATTAAAGAAAATAACAATTACTGCCTGCTTGTCTGTCTTACTTCCAAGTTTTTGAACATTTTTCTTAATAGTGGGGAAAGAGTAATGAGCCCACACTGTAAAGAAGAAATACCTAGGTAGCAACACACACAAGAACGCCTAGACTTATAAGTCACAAAGTTATTGCTCCTGCTGACAGCCATGCTAGGATCACCATACACCAGCAGTGGCTGGCCTCTGGGCCCTGCGGAGCTGATAGAGACAGACTGAGTCCTTTCAGCAGTGAACAATAGAAAGCCTGTTGGGTGAGTCAGCTTTCTACTCCTCTAACAAAGTGTCTGAGATAGTCACATTATAAAGAGGATTAGATGTAGAGGAGTAGTTCTCAATCTATAGGTTGTGACCCCTTAGGAGTTGAATGACCCTTTCATGAGGGTCATACACCAGATAGCCTGCATAACAGATATTTACATTATGATTCATACAGTAGCAAAATTACAGTTATGAAGTAGAAACAAAATGATTTTATGGTTGGGGATCATCACAACATGAGGAACTGTATTAAAGTGTCGCAGCCTTAGGGAATTTGAGAACCACTGTTCTAGAGTGTCACTCAAAGGCCAGTGTATTCAAGGCTTGGTCAATGGTGGAACTTTCAGGAAAGAATGGCAATGGAAGGAAGCTACATTACTGGGAGTGTGTCCTCTGTAGGGATATTGGAACAATAGCCCCTTCCTCTCCTCCTTCTTGATTCCTGCTCATCATGAGGCAAGCAGGCCTCCTCCATAGGTGGCCTTCTGGGATGCACTTCCTAGCACAGGCCTCAAAGCAATGGAGCCAAATAACCAAGGGCAGAGGAAAGACTCACACGGACCTTTCCTCCTTGCATGTCTCTGTGGCCAGGGACTCACAGCTTTGCAGAGTTCAGTCCATGACAGAGTGTCCTCTTTGCTTTGGAACCTGTGGTGCACTGTGTGCATGGCAGGAACACGGTCAGGTGGCATTCCAGATCCAAACTCTCGAGTTTCCGGGTGACTTCTTCAGACTGCAGAGCTGTGGTCCCACACTTTGCTCTGGGCCTCAGTTGATTCATTTTGAAATTTCAACTATTTCTTGCTACTGTTGTCATGGGCAGACAAAGCATCCCTTCCCTTCTCTTGCAGGGCAGGACAGCAGACTCAAACCCTCCAGATGAGGCCTTTGGGGCCTCCATGGGTGGTTTTTAGATTTCTGCCTTGCAAAGAACTCGGGTGCGAGCACTTACTCTCTCTCAGAGATATTCCCCAGGCCAATTTTCCTCCTGTTGCTTTTGTTTTTTCTTAATCATCTTGGTTGCTCATAGTTAAATCTTCTTTTTAAGGAGCTGAATAAATCTGGGTGTTGTGATATGCTTGGCAGTGCAAGTAGTAGGATCAGAGTTCAAAGACAGCCTTAGTAGCTTCGTGAGAAGTACAAGGCCTAGGTTACAACTTTCTCTCTCTCTCTCTCAAAAAAAAAAAAAAAAAAGAGTAAAGTTGATTTAAAGATTTTTATAAGTAGCTAACAAGAAAGCAAAATTTCCATCCACTTTTATGATAAACATAACACAGCCTTCATACCCACAGGTTCTACACATTTATGTTCAACCAGCCAGATGGGAAGATAATTGGGGGAAAACATGCACCATTACTGAACATGTTTGGGGCCTTGGGTTTTTATTGTTTCCTAAACTGCAGCATAGTGTACACTCAATGGCCTTTGCAGTGTAGCGAATGCTGCAGGGTGTAAACACTGACTTACAGCAGACAGGAGGCTGTGTACAAACCACATAAGAACTGGGGGTTACCAAGATCTGTACATTTTAATAACCAACCTCCTTGCAATATTTAATGCACTACACTAGTGCAAAAATTACGAGGAAGGAAGTGTCAGAGTCATGATCTATGTCATATTCATCTCTTGTGCCTGAGGTCTTAGATGGGTCTGTATGGTTCTGTGAACGATTTCGCTCTATTTTGAAATCTGGATAGTTTGTTCATTATGGACTTTCTTGAATTAAATTGAATGTGTTTGTGAGAGTAGCAATTTCAAATGCTATTATCTCTATTACTCAATTTATATAACCTACATAAGTGGTATGCTGAAATCTGACCCTCATGTAAGCCCTAGTAATGTGAAGTGGAAAATAAGCATGTTGGAATCTTTCTGAGCAATGAAGTGGGGAGGAGGAGGAAACAGGGAAGGAAGAAAGGAGAGAAAGGGAAAAGGGGGAAGGAAATGGGGTGAAGGTAGGGTCCTTCTGAGAAATAGAAGGCAAGTATGGGGGTCACTTAGTACCTGGAGAGAAGTTCAGGTCCTAAGTCTGTGAACAGTACACAGCAAACAGCTGTCACTGTGCAAGATGTAGAGCAAGCTGGTGGGACAATCTGGGTGGCTTCAGTCTCACCTGAACACTAAAAACATGTCTCCCCTGTGGTGTGTCACAGTTATTCGTGACAGTCATGTAGGAAGCTTTTTAAGAAATGCCGGTTCAGGGCTAAGATTATATTCAGAGGACAGCACTTGCCTAAACATCCCCAAGGCCCTGGGTTGTGTCTCCAGCACTGCCAGACAAAACCCAAACACATTGAGTCCTCAGCTCCACTCACAATGAAAGACCTTCAGAGCGTGGACTTTCATGCTCCGACTCAGGAAAGGCAACGCCCCAAATCACTCACGATAAGCGGTTGATGCAAACTGCATGAGGTCTTTTATATTCCAAGTGCACTGGGGCCCACAGTCATACTCCACGCAGGGCTAGAGGACCGAGGACCCTGAGTACAGAATTGAGACAGCTTTTATAGGGTTACAACAAAGCCGGCACATCTTAAACCAATCATCTCATCGCATCCAGAGCCGGTGCGGTGCGGACCAATCAATTTAAACCATCCAAGCCCATGCTTTATAGACCATTCAGTTTTCTATAGCCCCAGAGGTCTGCATTTGGCAGGCTCCTAGGTGGGGTGACAAATGGCAGTTAGGATAGGTCACTGGGCCGTTTTCACAAGCAGTTTACAAAGTCAGATAAGCGGCAAGGCATGTGACCTTTTGCCTATTTTCTGGCAGAGGACAGGGTCTGGAATTTGAGGGTTTTAGGGCTTTTTAGATAGTATTTCTAAAGTTTTAGCTTTCTGGGGTCATGGGAGAGTTAGGCTGTATTTTCCATCCTTTCAACAGATTACCAGGTCTAACCTGTGGGCTTGTGGCCCTGACAACAAAGCTTCTAGTAGCTCTGGCCCTTGTCATTTGCCTTCATCCTGTCCAATGCTCATATGCTGAACTCTGTTCTCCAGCTGCCTTTGGAGTAACCAACACATTAGCTTTTGGATACAATTGACCTATCTCTTAGAAACCTTTGGGAATCCAAAAACAGCCATGCTCCCTCATTTGTTGTAACTTAGTCTGACGCAGTGGCTTTCAACCTTGGGTCATGATTGTTTCACAGGGGTCTCCTAAGACCATGGGAAGACACAGATATTTACATTGCAATTCATAACAGTAGCACAATTACAGTTATGAAGTATCAACGGAAGTAATTTTATGGTTAGAGGTCACTACAACACGAGGCACTGTATTAAAGGACCACAGCATTAGGAAGGTTAAGACCACTGGTCTAAGGGATCCTATGGTCTCTCCCTCACCCTAGAGAAGCCACCAGTTAGTTTTAAATTTAAAATTCTTAATTTTATATAGCATCTTCTAGAAATTAAGATTCCTCACACATAGCCCTGGGCTAAGGGCATCAAGAGCATTTCCTGTGGACCATTCTTAAGAAGCTGGCTTAGGGACAAGGCCAGGATGTGACTGACCAGCAGCTTCCCAGGGCTCTCCAGACATGTGATCTGGGTTCCGCCCTCAGAGGCCCTTCCTCTAATCTGCAATGGCTATGGGCAATTTAAAGTCACCTGTCCCTGTCCTGGTGGCCAGGGCTAGGTTGCTGCCTTGACAAGTTGGGCTGCTGGGAAGCATTGAGACACTTACACAATGACCTGCTGCATAGGACAGATTCTAATTCTCTTCCAGCTGTAGGCTAGACTCAGCAGCTGGCTTTATAAGCACTCTAAAATTTAATCATCCCAAATAGTGAGTGCATTTAGCATGGGTAGCTAGATTAGGACCAAGCAGAGAATGAGAAATCTAGATGCTACATGACTTTGAAGGTCCTTCTCATTCTCAGGAACCTGCCTGTCTCCTCCATCCATGACCTATACAGCCTGCTGGGCCAGGCAGTCCTCAGTTCACACTTTATCTAGCATGGTCACTAATTTAAACCTTCAGGCCTTTGGTAACCTTCAGATAGTGTGTTAAGGTCGTCTCATGGGGTTGGTTGGTGTGTTACAGTGCTTCCCTGAACAGCTTTACATTGCTCATAGTTGTAAGCTTTTACCATTGTTTTTCTAACTCAGTCCAGAGGGCCTCCCAGTCCCAGTCACAACAGTGGCATGTATCCATGCCACCTTCCACTACCCTAAAGGACTCCAGCTTGTTACAGTGGTGGCTATTCACATGGTGGCTTTGAGCCAGAACCAACATTCAGCTACTTCTAGAGTTTGGGGAAGAGAAGTTGAAATCCTTACCTCACCTGTATACTTTCAGAAATTTCCTTGAAGACAAAACAATTTAAGAGAATTCTAGGAAATCCCCACCCTAGTGAGGTCAGGGGTCAGCACCAGGGAAATAGTGTGGTAGTTTACGGGGACTTTCCTGTGTGAAAGGCCTGAATGTGAGGGCAATGGTAATGAACTGAGTAGTCAGATAACCAAGATGCCACTCAAGTTCCAGCCCCGTCACAGGCTCTGAAATGTGTAACTCAGAAAAATGAATAAAAGGCAGCTTCCCAGCATGCTTGCTGCTGCGCCATTCGAAACACTCAAGCTTGTGTAACCAGCCTAGATGTCCATGACCCAATGAATAAGCAAAGGAAGTATGGTACCTGTACCATGAAACAAAAAAAGAGACGATTTGGGATGGAAGAATATAGAATGGCAGGAAGATGGGGATAATGGGAGGGGGTCAGCAAATCAAACTGTGCATGAAAATGCCATAACAAAACATTTGTATGCTTATTTAAAAAGCAAACAAATTTCAAAAATTAAAGATGACATGGTACTTAGACACAAGAGAGTTTATTCAGCTGTAACAAAGAACAAAATCCTGTCACAGGGAGATAGATGGAACCTGAGGCCACCGTGTTAAGCAAAATCAACCAGACTTAGGACAAGAACACATTTTCTTTAATATATGGATTTCACATATATTCTTTCATATATAGATTTAAGGGGGGGCATGAGTAAGGAAAGGAGAGAGACAGAGAGGAGGGAACAGACAAGGTCATGAAATACACAGCCATGACGGCACAAAGGGAGACTGGGGAAGGAAGGGAGAAGGAGGGAAAGGTAGTAAGGGTCAAACATGAATCTACTATAACGATATGTTTAAGAATGAGACGTATCTCTTCATGTGCTAGCCACAAATTAATTTAAAAATGTTTAAAAGACAGTGCAGATATTTAACACTTTTTATCTTTTATGTTTTTTACTTATGAATACTAAGTATATTCTTAAAGAAGGGGGCCTCCCAGATTTCTGGCTTCCAGTGAATAAGGAGTCCACCAGAAATAAATCTGTAGAATTATATAATCTCTGTCCATATGATAGGAAACCACTCTCAACCTTGTTGTGCCACCTTTACCATTGTGGCAATGTAGATAGGCACTCACACACTCAAGTATCCACCCGGTGGCCTGATAGCCATTTGAACAAGAAAACAGAAGAAGGGAGAGTCATCGGGTGGACCCTCAGAAATACCCTAACATACCAAAGTTGTGAACATGTAAGGATGGAAAAATTTAACCTAACTCTCCACTGACCCCAGGAAGCTAGAAGTTTAAATTCCAGACCCTGCCCTCAGCCAGACACTCCTTGCCCCTTACCTGACTTTGTAAACTGCTTGTGAACCCCCCCCCCCCCCCGCCCCAGTGACCTAACCTAACTGCCATTTGTCACCCCCACCTAGGAGCCCACACAAATGCAGATCTCCAGGGCTATAGGAAACTGATTGGTCTATAAAGTGTGGGCTTGGATAGTTTAAATTGATTGGTCCGCACCGTGCGGGCTCTGGATGCAATGAGATGATTGGTTTAAGATGCGTGGGCTTTGGTGTAACCCTATGAAAGCTGTCTCAATTCTGCATTCAGGGTCCTCAGTCCTCTACCCCTGCATGGCGTATGGCTGTTGACCCCAGTGCACTTGGAATATAAAAGACCTCATGCTTTTACATCAAGACCGCTTCTCCTGAGTGATTTGGGGGAGCCGCCTTTCCTGAGTCAGGGCGTGAGGGTCCACGCTCTCCGAGTCTTTCAAACACGAATCATAGAATGAGGAACTGAAAATCACCAAATGCTGAGACAGACAGAGCGAGACCAGCGGAGACATGTAAACTGACCAAGAGCCTGCTTCTCCAGGCCTGGTCAGTAAAATCCAGATTTTTCAGCAAAGTTTGAAACAAAGTCTCTCTCCGATGACAAAACAACACATTCGTTAGCCAATTCTCATGCCGAGTGAACAACATGCATTTCTAGGCTGTAGACTTGCAAATTCAACAACCCTCCTAGAGACACAAGAAACCAAACTGACTTGTGCTAGAGGGGGCGGGGCTCTTTCCTCCCAGTCTCACTGAGCCATCAGCCATCACCCAGCAGTTGCTCTGAAAGCCTAGAAAAGGCCTGTCCCTGCAGTCACGAAATGGGATGTGCAGGAAGCCGAGCAGTGGTTGGGGTCTTTGGTGGTGACTAAGCTGGGAGGCATCACTAGACCCTCACCTGAGATTTCAGTTCCCTCTGGTCCTACAGCTAACTACATGCAGTCTTGGGGCATGCTGGAGCATACAGGAGATGGAAGGTTGCCTGGCAGTGAGGACCCTCAGTGCCCCTTTTGTGAGTGATAATCCATGTTGGGGTGGGACTTTTCCCCCCACCACAAATTGGCTTTAAGTCACCCAGGCTCCTGTAAGTGACTCTTCACTCGTGTTCATGTAACACCAATAAGCTCACTGGTTTGACAACCAGGCTTGAATGGACCATTTCTCCGACTTTTGATGCCCATCAGGGGAGGGGAAACACACGTTTATTTTAGTCTCCTCAGGAAAAGTTGCATGACAGCTTCTAACCTCTGTTCTATTGATCAGCTGTGGGATACTTTAAACTTCTGGAACAGCCTAATGCTGCATTGGTAAAAGGCAGGAGAGGGGAGCAGATCTGAGCAAGAGGAAACAGGGCTCCTCAAATCCCACAGTGGGGCTCAATGGTATTCATGTTTTCTGGGGGAAAAAAAAGAAAAGAAAAAGAAAAAAAAAAAGCCTCCAAACTAAGGCCTCCTATGAGCCAAATCCAATGCTACTCCCTCCTTAGGACTCAACGACCCCAGTGCCAGAATAGGATTAGAATTCGAGTTACATCCTGTCTGACCATCAGATCCACATTTCCCCGTGAGTTAATAATCAGACCCCTCCAGAGGTCTTGCTGTGTGTACTGAAGCTGCCCGTTAACTCTCCTGTGGACTGCTGCGTTTGGTATCTAATCTTAAACAAGAATTTCAGAAGGTCAAGGTCCCTGTCTGCGAGGAATGCCATGCAAATAACGAACCAAGGCAGGCAAGTTCACTTCCAAGGAGGCGGGAGTCTTTAAGTGTGGCTGACAAAAGACCTTTAGACTTGCAGCCTGGGGTGCAAGGGACAGAGAAGAAAATGAGCTCATGGGGAGAGATTCTCAAATCAGTGGGAAAAGGGAAAGCATGTAGTGTGGTGTGGCCAGCTACTGGGACATTTGGTTTCTATTAATTACACAACCAACAGTTAGGCTGTGGTGGAATGGTGTGTGTGTGTGTGTGTGTGTGTGTGTGTGTGTGTGTGTGTGTGTGTTATATTTAATGGACACTCAGAACAAAGTGCAGAATAAAAATGGAGTGGAGTAGTCTGGGAAGAAATTAAAGCTAGAACTTATCAGTGTGTGGGAAAAAAACTAACGCAAATATTTGCAGGTCCCTGGCTGTGTAAAACCTGTGGTTTCCCACGATTGCAGGGAGTACCACATACAGTGTCAGCTTTCTCATTTCAAAGTCAAAAGCACCCTAAACCAAACATGGACCTCACAGCTCACTAGCTTCTCTCTGATTTACACATTGGTATTTCTCAGACTGTTGATTTAGCCCAGTCAGCCTGAATGTGCCCTTCCAAGGAGAAGCCATTCAGATTTTACCCTGGGAAGTTGTCAGGGCTGCCTGTGGAAGAGTGGCCTGAGACAACACAGACCATGCTACATCTGAAGAGCCTAGGACATTTCCTCCCCCCACCCTTGAGTTTCAGTTGCATGACCACCATTCCAAAGCAGCCACATAAACAGTTTTCCTATTTGCATTAGAACAGATTATGCAGTCTACTGGCCGTGAATCCACTCCATCCTCCCCTTATGGAAAGTCAGCTGGGGAAACTGAGGTATTTATCTGTTGGCATGTTGTGTGCCAGCATTTCTGCAGTTGGGAATCAGGACATCGAAGTTAGTTGCAGGGCTGAGAGTACTAAGTTGATGATAGAATGACACGGTAGTCACCAATCAGTGTTAAAAATATCACAGTACACCTGTGAACATGCAGACTTCCCTTCTCTCCTTCCTGGGAATCCACCTTGGGTATTCAAGCTGAGTGGAAGCCCTTTTACCCCTTGAGCCATCTGACTGGCTCGTGAGGAACTGTTTGTTAAATAATGATAGTAACCACCTCTTCTTAAGAGCTTCGTGCATTTCAGTCATTTTTCCATCTGTAACTCTTGGATGACTCACCCAAACATGGGAGGAATTCAGACTGCAGGCCATGAGGAGCATGGGAAAGTCTTACAGATAGAATGGGTCCCTTTGCCTTTGAGGCCTGTGCACACACATCACTGTCAACACGATGCTCTGCAGCTCAGACTGTTGTGTGCCACAAGTGTGGAGGAGGGTGGCTATCTGCTCCCGTTTTCTTGAGGGGATCTCAGTTTCCCCTGAGTGTCAGTCACCTCATAGATCTGGTAGGGTGTCAATATTCACCCCATACATGTCCTAATAGTTGCTGAGCAGGTGCAGAGCCAGTGGGACTTGTCCTGGTGTTGAGAAGACTCTTTTGTTTTGTAGCATCAGTATCAACAGAAGACTTGGAATGGGGACTAAAAAAATATTTACTGAGCAGGGAGGACTAAAACCTTGGGGACTTGCACTTCACAGGATGTTTAGCAACTGTGAATAGTGAATCCAGGAACAGAGGGAGTGCCTAGAGTGAGAGGCAACCCACATTCCTGAGTCAGCATGAGTTATGCCCACCCCAGCGTCAGCTCCCTGGCAACTCTACCAGCTACAGCAAAAAGCGCCCATGTCTTGGTCTCCCTGCCCCCATCAGTTTTTGCACAGCCTTCAGCTCCCATTATTCTGAACCAGTCTTGCCTCACCGTAATGTAATCACCACTTAAGAGGAAGTTAAATTTACACGCGATGCTTTCACATTTATTTGAAAGAGATGTCAAGGGCACTCTACTTCATAAATCCTCCCCAAGTTAAACAATGCTTCTTAAGGAGACTCTGAGGACAGAGTTTACATAATCCTGCCTTAAAAGATAGTGCTTTTAGGTCTGATCACATATTTGGTCCTTAAGATTATGAGATTAAGAGTTCTGTCCCTGATGTTTCTCACAGGAAACTGAATTGAGTAACGAGTATGAGCATGCTAGGTAATCCATGGTGTGTGTATGTGTGTGTGTGTGTGTGTGTGTGTGTGTGTGTGTGTGTGTGGGTGGGTGTGTGTGTGTGTATGTATGTGTATGTGCATGTATGTGCATGTGTATGTGTGTGCATGTATGCATGCATGTGTGCATGTATATGTGTGTATGTGTGTGTGCTTGTATGTATGCATGTGTGTGTGCATGCATGTGTGCATGTATATGTGTGTATGTGTGTGTGCTTGTATGTATTCATGTGTGTGTGCATGCATGTATGTGTGTATGTGCAAGTGTGTATGTGTGCATGTATGTGTGTGTGTGTGTGAATGGAAGTCTAGGGGAAGGATCACTAAGAGTTATAGGACTTCTATAATCAGAAGGTCTACTGTTCATTAGTTGTAAGAAAACCCTTAGTGATTGTAGAGGATACTGTACTCTGCAGTCCAGATTACTTTTGTCATTGTTAGTATAACACCTGGGCACAGTGCACACTCACACTTCTGCACTAGCAGTAAAATAGCAAGCAGCTGTTGGAGATCGCAGGGCAGGCTTTCCCTGTCAGTCAGTGTCTTTCCTGTGTCCCAGGCCTCCCTGGGCTCCCAGGGTGAGCAAGTGGATGCTGGTTCTCTACCTCCCCACCTCCTTCCTTCACCCTTTCCATTTTCTACCTGTCATTATGCTGTGCACATTTTGTCAGTTAGCAATCAGGCCCAATACTATCTGTCTACCTAATTTTCAATGAAACCAGGAGAGTTCTCACATTCTCTCTCAGTTAGCCAGGGGCTCATGGAATGACTGTCACACTTCAGAATTGGAGACCTTGGTCAAGTTCTGGGTCACTCTTTTCATGTTGCATAATGGGCATGTCTTTACTCTCTACATTAGCATCTCTACCACTCCCTCTAAAATTAGGTAAAAGTACCTACCAATGCCCCACAGTATTACTCTTAGTGTTAAATAGACAAAAAACACCTGCCACAGAGAACCGCACACCTGGTAGATTACTCAACATCGATTTCCTTCCTTTCTGGTCTTAACTGTAGCAGAAAGGATAACACACCAAAGCCTCAGTACACACTTGGGTAAGATGTAGAACTCAGGAGGAGAAAGGAGGATTTGGGAAGTAGTAGGGAGGAGTTTTAAGATGTAGGACCAAAAGGGTAGAACGCTGGGCCCTCTCTCTGGTAAGATAAGACCACGTGGAAATACTTAGATTAATAGAAATGGGTTAATATTTAAGACAGAGCTATCCAATAAGAAATGCTAGTAACAGGCTAACAGCTTTATAGCCAAAAAAAAAAAAAGATGTAGAACTCAGGGAACCAGGGGAGGAAAGAAGGGAGGAAATAGGTACAAAAGCTTGGTTCTATTTTTCTAGTTACTTTGTTTCCTAGCTCTTCCCTACTCAGTGCTACTAATTTCAGATTAAATTCCTGTCATTCTGAGAAAAGGGCATTCATAGCTCTTCTCTTAAACAGCAGAATCACTTCCTCCACCAACGTCACAGGTGTAAATTGAAATGTTATTTTTTTATTTTTCAAGACAGCATTTCTCTGTGTAGCTTTGTAGACCAGGCTGGCCTTGAACTCACAGAGATCCACCTGCCTCTGCATTCTGAGACTCAGTATGCACCACTACTGTCAGGATTGAAATGTTATTTTTAAAAGATTGTTGCTGTCCATTAGTGAGCCATGGAGAACCTATTTGGCATTCAGTCTTTGCCACAGCCAACTCATCACCAAAGAGAATGAAAAGGAGCCCTCCTGGTCACTCTTGCATCAAGAATGGCTAAGCCTTGGGCTGTGAGGCCCTGACCTCAACTGTCCCATGGTAGTGCCTCTGAAGCTGGACAAGTTTGAGTGTCCTGGCAGAAGGGACACGTGACCTTCAGGAGAGCCTGAGAGAGCCCTGGGAGACTGACTTAGTATGGATGTAGATACAGCATTACTCTCCCTGAAACCAAGCAGGACCTGGCTCAGTGTGCAGAGTGGGTGCAAGCGCTGAACTCCACCTTGGTCCAAGGACCAAGAGTCTCTGTACAGCTATTAGACTCTGGCTAAGGGACTTGCTGGATCATGCTGGAAGTATGAGGCCTCCGTTCTCATCAGACTCCAAATAATGGATAGACTTCGGCAATTATAACACACACCTGAATCCCAACACTTGGGAGGTTGAGGTAAGGAATCAACCTGGGATACATAGCAGCACCCTATCTCAAAACTCAGTAATACAAGAAAGATTTAAATAGAAATGTCTTCTCGGTCCCAGAGAGAGGGAGCAAAATTCAATTGGAATTGATTAGACCTGGGCACAGTGTTTCTGGACAGACTCCAGACCAGAAGAGGAAGCTCCAACAGGTGCAGACTGTCAGCTTAGGAAAGTCAGCCCCATCTAAAGGAGTCTATGGCCTGGAGTAGACCACTGGGAAGAGTGCCTCCTGCTATGATGCCGAAGCCATTGGTGGTGAACATGAGTTCATGATGCCCCATTCAGTCATCTGCCCATGCCTTCCTCTGCCTGCTGTAACAAACAGTAGCAGTTAGGACTGGAGACTGGGCCACAATGCTCGTTCTAGAGCTGAGCCTTTAGGGCTCACATCACCAGCAGCCCTGCACAACTTTTGTCTTGGTCCATCGTGTCTGTGATAGTAAAATGAAAAACAAAAAGAGAGCTCATTGCTTGCTGTGGGAGAGTAATACCATGATCTCAGGACATGAGATTCATGGAAACAGAGCTGTTAGCTCTATAATAGAGTTATGTTTCAGTCTTTGTTAATTGCTTTCCTCACCTCTATGACAAAATAATCCATAGAAACAACTTAGGGGGGGGGGTTGGCTCATGGTTTCAGAGGACTCAGTCCTCGGTCTGGCTGTATATCATGATAGTGGGAGTATGTGGTGGAGAAGCTTCTTTACTTCATGGCAGACAGGAAGCATGAAAGGAGAAGGGGCCAGGATAGTTTGTAACCATCAAAGGCACACCCCCAGGGACATACCCACTCCAACAAGGCCCACCCAATGCAGTTTCCAGAACTTTCCCAAACACCATACTAAGTTGGCAAACCAGGACATGAAATGAAGACGGTCTATAATTGGTTTCCTCTGTAGTTTTATACTCTAACGCCTTGAGTAGGTAAACGATACTTCATGATGTTTTATCTCATATGGGCCCCTAATCTTGAATGTCCACTGATTTGATTAAACCCAAAACATTACAGTACCAAGGCCAACTTGAGTCCCTCTTGGCTCACCTTACCTCCTGCTTCTCAGAAAACAGAGATTGAAAGACTTGTGGAATCTCTGTGACATCGCCCTGTATTCTCCAGGTTTCCAAATGCACAGGAACAGTGTTAGTATTCAGGCATCTGTACTGGCCTGCCCTTGGGGTTCTGACAGGAGATGTCCACAGCTGCAGCCACTAAGAGCACCACCTGTACACACTCACTACATTCCCTTTTAAAAAGGGCTCTGCCTGCCTCCTCTCCTTCCTCTCTCCATCTCTCCCTATCTTTCTCCCTTTCTTCCTCCTTCTTCTTTTCCCTCTGTCTCTTCTCTCTCTCTCTCTCTCTCTCTCTCTCTCTCTCTCTCTCTCTCTCTCTCTCTCTTCTCTCCCCCTGTCTGCCTCTCTCTTCTCTTCTGCTGCTCCTACCTCCAGAGGCCGATCTCCCTCCTTTTTCCCATTCTCTTTCCCCTAATTAAAAAAAAAAAAAAAAAAAAAACTCCTTCATCCAAACTGTCTTATGGTGTCTTTCTTTAGGGCACCACTTTTTTTAAAAAAAAATTACAACAAATAGCAGCTTGATAAGGATTCTAGATAATAATCTAAGTCCTCTCGGCTCATTCAACTAGCATAGCTTCCAGCATCATCTGCAATCACCATGAACATGCCCAGAGTGTCTTTCCAGCCATTTGTTATGCCACTAAGATTAAGAGCAATCATGCCAATACAATATGACTATGCTGATATGGAGGACACGGCTCAAAAATGACTGGTTCACCTTTACTGTCAATTTGACTGGACTCAGAATCTCCTAGGAGATAATGGGTATGTCTTGAGGGAGTTTCCAGAGATGTTTAATTGTGGAGGGAAGAGCCACCCTGAGTGTGGCTTTGAAGGGGAGAAAGTGAGCAGAGTGCAACACTAATCTTTCTCCACTTCCTGCTGTTGGAGACATATGACCAGTGGCCTTGTGCCCTGGTTGCCATGCCTTCCCTCTCTTGATGAACTCTATCTCCCCAAACTTTGACCCAAAGTAAACTCTCCTTTCCTTACATTACTTTTACCAGGTCATAGCAAACAGAAAAGCAACAGATAATAGGCCTTGGGCCATTCTGGCCCCTTCTGCATTTCCAAGGTTTGATGTTCCCCAATCCCACTCTTTGTAATATTTGGCTCATTCCCTGAGACTTTCTATACCTGGGTAGAACTCAAGGTGAAGCGCCAAGACTAATTTATTCTTTCTCCCCAAATGTTCCACTTCCTGCTTAGCCACCCACAGCTGGCTCCCAGCTGGCCTGCAGAAGCCACTGCCTCCAATAAAAGTGTTCTCAAGCTCACAGCCAGCCAAGACGTGTGCAGAAGCTCCCTTCTTACCTAGAATAGGTTTCTAGCTTCTTGAATCCACATTTGATGGCAAATTCTTTTCTGATAACTTACTTAAGAATTCTATGTAAGCCAATGTGACAGATGCATACCCCCACATAAATGCTGACAGGTCCTGAGCATTTGGATTTTATCTTTCCACTTGGGGAGCCATGTGGCAGAATTATGTTCCTTAGTCAAACAAGGAATTACAGAAGACACATTATTAGAACTAAGGTTCAAAACAGGAAGCTGGGATTAGTGATGGTGGTAGATTCTTGATATAATGAAGGGTGCTTGAGGCTGCAGACATCTCTCTATGTATCAGAGCTTATCAGACGTCAGAAAGCAGAGCCATCCAGATCCTACCCCATCTAGCCCTGGAATCTATGTTAGCTAGGACAGATTCACCCTTTGCCTTACTGGAACAAAGACCAGCCTCTAACATCTGGCGTGGGTCCTCCTGAGCCCTGAGAATTTCAGTAACCATGGGGCAGGCTTCCAAACATAAGCAGACTTCTAGAGTAAGTCTGCCTCTGGCCCCACACAGGTGGCCCCCACAACAAGAGAAAGTTGTGTGTTTTTATGACCATGAAAGGAGAGGAGCATGTGCCCAAAATACCAGAGATGAGTACTCGGATGACCGAGGCAGATGTCGTAGGCACTCTCCCTTCACCTCTCCGTCAGTTATCAGAACTCTTGTTAGATCATCTACTGCTTCCCTTTGTAACTTTGGCTCCAAAGACAACTGATAGCATTCCAGAAGGTCACCGGGAGGTCTGCATTTGAAAAACCAATAATTTCCTGTGCTGTTGAGAAGTGAGCCAGAGCAACCTAACCTTGGCTTCACCTTGGTAATGAGGATTTGGCTCTCAGTGCCTGAAAGAGCAAACCCCTGATGGGCCCCAGGAGAACCCTAGCAGCAGTAAGGAAGCTTCAAAACAATCAAGACTCTTCTAGAGGGTCTTCAGGGACCACCCACGCCGGAGATGAATCATTTGCATGTGGATCACACACATCCCACCAACAAAGCCACCCACAGGCTCCAGAGGACCCAGGGGCTTTTAAAGAGAGAAAGGAAAATGCCCCATGCTTGGGACCTGAACTTACCCCCTCCTTGGAGGGTGTGTGTCTTCCAAGCCAGGGAGTCAGCTGACTTCCTCCAATCTCCCTCCTGTTGATTTAGGCCAGAATTGGTTAAGCTGGTAAGTGCTTGCCTTTAATCCACTGTCTCAGATTTTTTAAAGATATTTTTCACTTTTTAAATTGTGTCTTTACGTGTGTGTGCACATATAGGTTTGTGCACATGAGTACAGTGCCTGTGGACGCCAGCAGAGGGAATCCTAGAGCTGAAGTTGTAGGCCCCAACCCAGGTCCTGTAGAAGAGCAGTCTGAGCTCTTATCCACTGATTCTTTTCCAAAACTAGTGCCTCAGATATTTTTAATCAAAAACCTATAGAGGAGGGGCTACCAAGACACTGAACAAACAAACCTGATGATCTGTGATGAATCTCCAACTGTAAAGGTGGATGGAGAGATCAACTCTACAGAAGTGTCCAGTGACTTTCACATGTGCCCTGTGGTGCACATGTATGTATGTATGTATGTATGTATGTATGTGTATACATACACACACACCATGCATGCACATACATACAATAATGATTATGATGATAGTAATAATAATAATAATAAAATTTAAAGGCCCAGAGAGCAGTAGAATTTTTACAAAATATCCTAAAATCCATGTTACATGTGGATTTTTTTTTCACCAAAAGCTATTAACTTTAGAATAAGGGATGTGGCTGATTTTTATTATTGTTTTTAGAAGGAGTCATATTCTAAGAAGTTGGAACTCGTAATCAAAATTCACTAACAGAAAACAAAAGTTCACTTTTTTCCCTCAGTAAATTGAATAGCTGAACAGCATCAGGATGCCCACCACCCTGTCAAGTCTAAGACACTCAAACCCTATGCTCACACAGAAAGGGAGCTTACTTTATATTTAAAAAGCAAGCAAACAAACAAAAAAAATAAACAAAACAAAACAAAAACCTAGAAGCCTGCCATGGTGACATACACCTGTAATCCAAGCACTCTGTCATCTGAGGCAAGAGGATCATGAACTGAAGCCCAGCCTAGGTACATAGCATGATTCTCTCTCACTGCAGTCAGAATGCCAATTGTTCAGATAACAAATACAAGCAAGGATTTGAGGTTCAGGGGGACATTCATACACTGCTGGGAATGTAAATTAGCTCAGCCACTATGGAAACCAGTATAGAAGTCCTTAAAAAAAAAACACTAAACTAAAAATAGATCAACCATATGGCCCCATCACACCACTCGGTGCTTCTCTAAAGGGCTTAAGTCAACATGCTGAAGACGTATTTTCACGTCAATGTTTATTGCGAATTGTTCACAATAATTTAGTTATAGAACCAACCTGGGCACCCATCTACACAGGAAGGGATAAAGAACATGGAATGTATGCATTATATACATACATGCAGGCATGTACAGGCACAATAGGATATATGCATTTATATACATACATGTATACACACAATGGAATTGTAGTCAGTTGTAAAGAAGAACAAAATTATGTTGTCTTCAGGGAAATGGCTGCAAATGAAAATTATAATATTAACAAATCAAGTCAGTCTCTGAAAGGCAAATGTTTTCTCTACCTTGTGGAGCCTAGATTTCATATAAACAAATAAACTCATGTATGTAGAAGTGAAAGCAGCAAAGGAAATGGAGGTATTGACAAGGGAGAGAAGGGAAGTGGGCAATAAGGCATTTGGGGAACACAGTCAAATCACATTATACCCGAGTGAATGAAAATGCCCTTCACCAATAAAAAGGAAATCAGGAAGAGATGGGAAGTTCCATAAATGCAGACATCAAGCTAAGGAGCCCATCTGAGTGGCACCATGCTCTGCCCCACGGAAAGAATGGTAAGAGAGGCTTAATTTGATTCTAAGGAGGTTTATACGCCCAACAGCATGGTGTTGGATAGACATTTGCATTCCTTGCTGGGAAATGAGCTTTGCTCTGTCAGGTAAGACAGCTTCTGTGTGTTCACAATGCAGACAGCACCGCCTTGTCCTCGTATGTCGATGAAAGAATTTAATTATGCCCTATTGTGTCAAGCTGTGGATTAACTTTAATTTTCAGAAGCTCCCAGGATGCAAAAGTCAAGGTTTGCCCTCCTTCTGGGAAAATAAGTACTAAATCCTATGCCACCACTGTGTGAGGAATCCCATTGTCCCCTGTGGCATAGCAACCAGTCCCAGGAGAGTCAATCCTACTCAGCAAAATTAAGTACCCAGGAAGTCACCAACACTGAGACCCACTTATGGAAAAGCTATATGAATATTTAAAATGCTTAGTATCTGATCAAAAACAGACTCCATGAAATTAATTCTAAGACTTAAGCAGATTGTATGGTGGTCATTATAAGCACTTTTGGCAGATTCGGGCAAAACTCACTGGGGTGAACATTTTAATGAACAGAATCAACTGCCAAGTCACCATTCAGAAACCGTGTTCTGCCTGGGTGGGCTGGCCAGACATCTTTGCGACTCCTTTGGGGCACACAAGTGCCCGCTTATGTCTTAGAGGCAGTATTCGGCCTGACAGTGGAGCACCGCCAATTGGGAACGTGGCAGCAGGAACTGCACAGTGGTTCAAAGAGCAGGAAGAGAAGGGCTCAATGTGAACCATCTGGGTGACAAAAAGTAGCTCCCCAAAGGGGCTAGACTCTCCTAGCCACTGTGAGAGTTCCTCAGACCTAAAAAGAACTTGTTTCCACCACAAACTTGGATTGCCAGAAGGGACACCGCCTACCCCCCCCATCCCTCCACCCCCCACCCCCACTCCCACCCCGCCCTGCCCCGAGCATTTAAAACTCATCCTGACTCCACACTTACTGTTCTGGAAGGCAAATACCCACTTCCTGAGGGGATTTGGCAGAGGCTCTTGCCCTTAGAGGAAGCAGTGAACTTGTGGATGGTGTGTCATGGTGGAAACCCAGACCTTGATTTTGAATGTAACATGATTGTCTCTGTTCCTGAAAGCACCCTGTAGCACATCAACCCTCCTCCCACAACCTCGGGGGGGGGCAGGGAGGCTGCAGTTCAGCGTGCTGCTAAGTTGTAGAACATGGTAGGTACTCCTGCATGACAAGGGAGGGAGGGAGGGGAGGGAGGGAGGGAGGGAGGGAGGGAGGGAGGGAGGGAGAGAGAGAGAGAGAGAGAGAGAGAGAGAGAGAGAGAGAGAGAGAGAGAGAGAGAGAGAGAGAGAGAGAGAGAATTTCCTAGGAACGAAGGAGGATTTGTGGGTTGTTTTACAGATTCCTCAGTCATCTTTCATCTGAAAGCTGTGACCTTAGCCCACTAGGACTGGCACATATCTGCTGTCTCAGATGTGAGAGCTTGAGGTTGTGCTTGCTGGTGCTCTCTCTCACACTCAGTTAGAAAGAATTCCACAGCACTCAGGGGCTGCTTCATCAAGACCTCACCTTGAAACTGCTTGTTGTTGGATCTGGTGCTGAGCAAGACAATTTCCCCAAACACGAGCATTTCCTCTACCACTGACTCAATCAGGCTCAGGAAGAAAATACCAAAACCCAAACTTCAGTGAATATGTACGTTTTTCTGGCCACTGGTTGATAAACCAAGGCAGTAGGAGTCACATCCTGTTTGCCCAGCATATACAAAGAACTACTAGAAAACTAACAGCAAATAATTCCGTAGAGCAGACAACTTTTACACTGTACTCTAAGAATAGTTGAAGATTTGTAAGAGGTTTTGTGTAAATTAAATGAAAGTTCTACTTTTTTATATCAAGGGTATTTAGCATGGATGGGATTGTATGAGAGTCCTAGAACAAATTCCCTTCTGATAGCAAGGGCTGACCACATATAACAGTCTCTGCGTATGTGTTTATATATATATATATATATATATATATATATATATATATTCTTACATACATAATATGGTTATGCAATGTTATGTTAACTATATTTTCATTGCTGTGACAAAATGCCCAAGAGGACAATCATCTTGTGTTGACCAGAAGCAAAAAGAGATGAGAGGGAAAGCAAGAGCCTGGGGCAATATATATCTTTTTTCAGGATACCTCAGTGGACTAATTCCGTCCCACTAGGTGCTACATTCCAATAATGCTTTAGATCCCATCAGCAGACTTACCCATCAGGATCAGCCCCTCCTAGTGACTGGCTCTATCAGCTGGGGACTAAGCTGTAACAGGTGAGCCCTGTGGGGACACTTCAGACCCAAACCACAGCAAGCTTACATACAGTGTGTTATATGTAATACTATGTGTAGCTGGTTACACATGAATGGATTCACCTTTAAGATTAGGTTTGGAAAAAAACTTTTGGTTCACAAAAACAGTTAAAGAATTTTCTAGAGAAAATGTAACTCTATAAATGTTTTGCTTCTAAATAGATAAAAGATAATCTCCCTAACAATTCACTTTGTTCTAGTAGTTAAAATGTTAAGGAGAAATTTTTTACTTTTGAAAGAATAGTTCAAACTGTGAGCTTTTCTTGAAGTCTAGCAATGTCAAGTTTGGCTTCTCAGATTGCTTTTTTGTTTTTTTTTCTTCTTCAATTAATTAATGACTTTCCCATAATGCTGTGATTCTGGAATTTAGAAAGGCTTTTTTTTTTTTTTTTTTTTTTTTTTTGAGATAGTTGTTAAGCAGCATTGTAGATAAAGTTAAACCCCAAGGAGACAGATACCTTCTGCTTCTCAAACTTTTCTCTAATCACCCTGCTATTGTAACCCCATTAGCACATGAGCTGTTGTAATAGCTCAAGGAGATACAAGGGTATTTCTGTCATTGTGGACTTGTAATGGATAAGACCCCTCCTTTGGGTTCTTTAGTTACACTACATTTTCAGTAATAGCTCCAATACTATCCTTTAACCTTTTCTTTGTTCTGTTAACCTTATATCAACACCTCCTTCCTGTATACTTAAATCATGTAGAAATTTCTTCTGAATTGAACCATTCCATCCTTTGGGAAGACTGCTTAATGCTCAAGAAGTCACATTAAAACATTCTCTATAGAAAAGAATCGGAAGTCGCAGAGTCTCAAGAAGTAAACAACTCGTAAGTCTCAAAAAGTTCCTGAAACTAGCAGAATGCACAGGCCCCTCACCAAGGCTATGGACCAATAGACAGCAGCAGGGGGAGGAGACTCTGATAAGCAAAACTGCCTGGAGGATTCTCCCACCTGTTGAACTGTCTGCAAGTTCAACAGAGAGTTCTAGGGTTGACGTTTCATGAGCTGTCGCCCAGGTTGGGATGAGCTTTTCAATGATGCAAATTTCTTTGAATTCCTCCTGTTCTTGTAACTTTCACCATACTTCCCTGACGTGAATAACCCCAGTAAAACTCATTGGTTTGTCACATTAGGCTTTGGTATAATTGTTACTTTGGTCTGTTGTCATTCCCATGTTGGAAGAACAGAGGTTTGTGGCACACAATTTAGTGGCACGTATTCACTAATTCTCTATAGCAGATGTAAACTCCACTCCCAGGAAACTGGCAATTCAGTAATAAGGCAGATTTTTGGTATCAGGAGTTTACTGCCATGTAAAGAGGTTATTTAAGTGATCCTAGTGGAGGGGAATATGCATATTTATTATCAGGGACATGATAGATGAGATCAAGAGCAAAAAGCCGTATCCTTGTGCAGGGTAAGATGGGCAGTGTCCGTTATATGAGACCCTGTGCAGGGAAGAACACAAGACATTCTGATCAGTGAGCCACCCCTGCTCTGCTCTGGGATTACGGAATCTGCGTCCACAAAATGAAGGCTGAGAACCCTATAGGGAGTGTCTCAGAGGAAGCTGGGTGGGATGGATGAGAAGAGTCCTGTCTGTCTGTCTGAGGTGGCTTTCCCAGCATCCCTCACTTCCCTTCCTGAGACCCCCACTGTTCATGTTTTATGGCCCACCACCAGCAAATTTAAAGAGGGAAAGAGCTCTTGTGATCCAGTGCTCCGTCCTGCTTTGAGATGAGGCAGTGGCAACCAGCTGGATTTTTGAGTAAGTGAGTCATCAAGAGGCAGATAGTAGCACTGGGTCTGTGTGCAGATGTAGGAGGGGGGCATGTGACCTTCTCTACAGGTGCACTATCCACGTGAAACAGGAAGATGGTACCCCAAAGAAATCCAACAGCCACTGCTGCATGAAACATGGAAAATTAAGAAATGCAACCTCCCAGCTGGAAGTTGACAGCAGAGAGCTCATGCTGAGATGCCTTTCCCGTGTTAGGGAGTCTGGTGAGATTTCTAGTTAAGGCTATGTCTGCATTTGCTTTGTTACTATAGCAACATACCTGAAACTCAGAGATATTCTTTAAAGGGTTTATTTAGTTCACAGTTCTGGAGATTCAAAGGCCGAGAGTGCCGGAGATGGAGTCTTCCCGGCTCTGATGGGGGCCTCGTGCCGGTTTAATTCATCACAGAAAGCAGAAGGAAAAGAGGGGAAAGTCTTCAATAATCCACTCTGTAGGAAGCAATCCAGCTGCCCGGCAGTGACTAAGAACTCACTTCACTAGAGAACACTCATCTGTGCATGAACACTCACTACCCATGTCCCCAATGTGGCAGAAGTCTCTACAATGTTAAGACTGAAAAGCAAAAGTAGATAATAATAATAATAATAATAACAACAACAACAATAATTTAGTGTCCACAGCCACATTCCCCCTGTTCAGTTGAAATCTCCAGCTCAGGCTCCTTTCGAAACCCTTCCCTCTCAGAAAGACTGCCAAAAGTCCAAGTTTCCCGCCCCTCCCCCAAGCTACAGGGCATTTAAACCCCCTCCTCTAGATCAGCTGCATTATTTCTCCTGCTCCCTACCTCACCTCTGGGGACTGGAAAGGTCACCCAGGAGTGCTTTGCCTAATAAACCTGGTCTTTTTAATTTGGCTTGATCTGGCTTACTGTGTTGGCGGAGAAACCTATTATTGGAATAAGGAGACCTATCACTCCCATCCGATTAGGTTTCGGGATGTTCGCTCAGGCCAGCAGGCTGCCTGCCACTCCCAATTTAATGTTTCTTGGTACCCTCCATTTCAGACTTAACGATTGCACTGTTCTACATCAACATATTTCCCCCACACTGGGAAAAACGTAATTCCACTGCAGCCAGCATGAATGCATCGGCAGAGAACACCCACAGCCCAACTCTACTCTCACAGCCCTGCCATAAGTGCCTCCTGCCTCTCCAGAAGCCCTCTGGGCTCCCCAGTCTCACCAGGAAAAGAGGGAAGAGAGATGCTGGCGCTTTGAGTTAGATAACTAATCGATTGACCTGGAGGCCCAGCTCAGCTGGTTTATGATTCCAAGGGTGTCACCTTGAATGGAGATAGCTGTTGCCCTAGTGGGAGAGATGGGGGAAGCAAGAATGGTAATAAACTTTGCTGAAGATGGCCTCCAAAACTTAATACTTTGAAACATTATTTTCAGGATGGGGGAGACAACAAAGACCTGAGACTCTGTCCCTCTGAGTGAGATTGGCACTCCTACAAAGTTGCAGAGGGCCACAGTCCCTCCTTTTCTCCACACAAGGTCACACAGATGCTTCTCTCTAGACTGAATCTGCAGGCCTCTTGATCCTGCCTTTACTTCTCAGTATCCAGGCTGTGAACAATGAAGTTTATGAAATCCAGTTTAAATATTGTTCTTGCAGCCTAAATGGACCAAGACATATTCCATATCATCTTTATATATGACTTGTACTTTAGAAAGACATATTTTGGAGAATGCATACCAGCTTCTTAGCAACCTATTAGCCAGTGTACAAGGTTCATTGCTGACAATTAATATTCATCATTTTAGAGGTCAACAAGATGTTTAATAAATGCCTTTTCAAACAAAATGAAGGAAGACCCATTTCATAAATGTAACATGTTGGAAATTAACGAGCAGGGTAGATTCTTTTAAATATTTTAATTATATTTCTGCAAGACATGGTGGCAAAACCCTTTAATACCATAACTTGGGAGGGAAGGATGGCCAATCTGTGTGTTCAAAGCCATCTTGATCTACATAGAGAATTCTAGACAAACAAATAAATACATTTATTTAAAATACGTTTTATCTTGTGTGAGTGTGTGGAGAGTGCCTGTATCATGGTGTACACATGGTGGTCAGAGGACAATTTACAAGAGTTGATTTTCTATTCAACTTTGTAAGTTTAGGAGTAAAACTTAGGTCACCAGGCTTGACTATGAGTGCCATCACCGTGCTAATCAGTCTTGGGTAAGATAACTTCCTATTCCCATCAAGCCTAAATGTTGCTTCTACCAATCTATTTGAAATTTCGCCTTTCCAGTAACTGTTCCCCTGGAGGAGTGAAGAGAAACCATCTGCTGACTGAGTCCAGCAGCACCTAGGGAAGAAGCTCAGGGCTGGCTGGTGCAGCCCTGGGAGACAGGAGGGCCCTTTAAAAAAATCCATGTTCAGGGGTCATCGAGGTGACTCAGCGGACAGAGGCTTGCACCAAGCCTGATGACCTGAGTTCTGTTTCTAGAGTCCACACAATAGAAGAAGAAAAACAACTCCTGTAAGTTCTCCTCTGACTTCTGCACCTGTGTGGTGGTACTAAATACCCCACCCCTGCCCTTGCTAAATAACAAAATAAAGTAATTTAAAAACTAAGAAATCCACGGTCCACTCTCAGCCTCCACACGGCTCTCTCTAAACCTTGCTGAGTGTCTGGCCCCTCCATTCCCCACTCCCTTCGGACTCACTCTGTGTACCGAAACAGACCCTGTGTCTCCCGTTCTTACACTGTAAGCATGCATTGCGGAGTTTCAGAAGTGAACAGAGCAAAATGTGAGGTGGAGGATGCCCAAGCCATCTCACTAAAAACAATGGGTTTCCAATAAACTTTTATTTTCACATTAATAACCAGTTATAAAAGCCATAGACTGCATCCTGATTATGTTTCTAAGGGCTGAAGAAAGAAAAAGGCATGTAAAATGTTTATGTCCATATGTATTATGGAGAAACATGATTGGGTGGGTTACCAACTTTAAAACTTTCTAGGGGGAAAATGCATTGGGATGATATTTAGCTAAGAAGATAGAATAAAACAAAGTTATTAAAAATAAAAGCTCTAACTTGTAAAGGATTCCTGTGTTTAATGGGTAATTCTAGGTACCATAAAGCTGTAGTTAATGCTATATTTTAGAATCTAAATGTAAAGAGAACCAAGAAAGACTTATTTGTCCATGATATTATTTGTAGTAAACCAGAGACTGACACTTTGTAACTACTTGTTTAACAGTGACAATTTTAGATGTCAACTTAAGAGTGTAGGAGGCATGGAGCACAAAGCTTGGAGGCTCTAACTTTTAAGAAATGAAATTGTTAATGGATGGGAAGAGGAAGGAAGGAAGGAAGGAAGGAAGGAAGGAAGGAAGGAAGGAAGGAAGGAAGGAAGGAAGGAAGGAAGGAAGAAGACTCAACAGAGAGTAAAAGTCCAGGAGAGGAAAGGTGCTAGCCACCCAAGTCCAACAGTTCTGATTGCCAGAACCCATGGAAAGACCAGATGCAGGCCACACATCTGTAATCCTGGCGTTCCTGAGAGTGAGATGGACACAGGAAAGACCAGATGCAGTGGCACATCTGTAATCCTGGTGTTCCTGAGGGCGAGATGAAGACAGAGACAATTTTGCTGGGGCAGCTAGCCTGGCTATACAGCACAGCACAGAACAGAGGTAAAGACAGCAAGGGACTCTGACAGGGTGGAAAGTGAAAATTGACTTCCAGACCTACACACACACACACACACACACACACACACACACACACACACACAGAGAGAGAGAGGGGGGGGACAGAGACAGAGACAGAGACAGACAGAGAGACACACACGGAGGAGAGTAGCCTAATACACACACACTCGTGCATATGGGATGGGGAGGGAGAGAAGCTAAAAATCTGACATGTAGAGGGATGACAAGTCACGAAAGTTTTCTGCTAGCCAGGGGACAGAGAATACACAGTCAGACGATCCCTCATGAACACAAGAAATCAGATTCCTCCAGGATACTCTAAATTTTATTAGATTTCTTTTCTTTCAGAATTTAAGACAACAACAAAACAATTTTATCCCCATGCTAAAATCTAGCCCTAGAAACCAGTAAGTGGGGTGGTTATTTGCTTGCATAAAAAAACCATACCAGGGTTCTATTATGTGAGCTTGAGACTAACTCTAATATGTATAATCCTGGTCTTGAGATCTACAGTGGAAGTTGGGGTGGTTAGTGAGCAGAGCCGGAGACTGGATTTAGGCTTTTAATTCTCCCTGTCTGGAAGAGAAAAGATTTTTCCACAATAGTTGGGTTTTGCAAGGATATTGGAAACCATCCGCTGTAAAACATGCAGCAACCACAGCATCGTTTTATTTTCTCCTGCTTTTGAATTTGGGAGGGGGGGGGGAGATAATTTATTTAATGATTCATTAGTCACATGATATTTCTATAAGGCATTTTAGAAATGTGGCTCTTAGGAAATGCCCTGTTTGAAAACTACTCATCAGAGCTGCCTATCCCAAGAGGTACCATGGGAAAGAGCAGACTGCAGGCCACACTGGGATGCTAAACTAGGTAGTTCGATAAAGACCTCTACTCTCTGCCCTCTGGAGGCTGAGGAAGGACAGTTCCAGGCCTGGGTGGACCACAGAGCAACACTGATTTGGAAAATAAAGGCTGAGGACACCATGCAACAGTGGTGCGCTTATCCAGCTTGTACAAAGCCTTGGGTTTCCTCCCTAGAGCAGAAAGACACAAATGGGGTGGGGGAGTTATTTGCCTTTGGGATTCTTCTCCCAACTTCTGTTGCCTACCGGGGGCTTTCAGGAGTCCAACTCCCTGGTGTGTGCATATTCCTGTGGAAATTATATACATATATATATATATATATATATATATATATATATATATGTTGCGGGTTGTAGAGATGACTCAGCAGTCAAGAGCACTGGCTACCTCCAGTTCCATTGGATTTAACACCTCTTCTAGCATCCTCAGACACCAGGAGGTGCACAGACATACATACATGCAGACAAAGCATCCACATGCATGAAATATCTTTTTAAAAAAAGTATGTGTGTGTGTGTGTGTGTGTGTGTGTGTGTGTGTGTGTGTGTGTGTGTGTGTTCTTTTGATGTGACCCAGGGTGTCCTACAATTTTCCTGGCTCAGTTTGTGAGTGCTGGGAGTGCAGGTACGACTCTCCCCGAACACACACACACACACATACACACACACACACACACACACACACACACACACACACACACAGAGTCAGATCATACTGTTTTAATTGTTTCTTATCTGTATTCCCTGCCAGACTTTGAGCTTCTGAAGGGCAGACATGGTTCTGTGGCTTTCTCTCTTCTGACACATAAAAGAATTGTGAGTGTGTGAAGAGCACCGGAAATGGCAAAGAGAAAAACAAAGAACAATAAACTCTTCGCTGTTTGGATGCTAGGGACAGAAGTGAGCAAGAGGAAAAGAAGGCTTGTGTTTTCCCTCTTTCCAGAAAACTATTCCTTTTAGCTCACGTTGTGATAGGCTTCTTGCCAAACATGAAGGGTGCACAAAACATAATTTATATCTTCCAGGAAATAACAAACTTATGAGAAACCAGGACACTCAAATCCAGGATGCCAGTAAAACAAACGGTGAAACAGACAAGGCACCATGCTAACCAAAGAGAGTGAGGAGACTGAGGGCCATGTCTGTGTGGGGCTGCCTCAGGAACTGTCCCTGAAAGATGTGGAGTCCTGTTCTCTGCAGTGACCTCGGGGGATTTCACTTCCTGTGTGTTCATGATTCACCTTGACCTGCTCTTCCCAGGGAGAATTTCATTCCATCTTCATAACGCGACCCAGCAATACACACACTCCTCGGTTATAGACTCGTCCCTGCTGCAATAACAGGTACACTATAGCTCTGAGGAGCTTGGGTTAACCAGAACCTATCTCTCCTACACAAAATATGGTGCATGTCCCAGCCAGCTGACAAGGCAACTGTCTTCCATGATGTGATGTGATGATCCAATGCACTCCCACAGTCTCTGCGCCCATTTAGTGTTTGCAGTATGGGAATGCATGGTGGATGAAAGGGAGCTATTCACTGGGTCAGTCTGATACAGCTAGAGATGCATGTCTCTGATGCTTAATGCAGTACAATCCTGTATAAAACCACATTACTTTTTAAAGATTTATTATGTGTGTAAGTGTTTTTGCTTACATACATGCATGTGCATCACTTGCGTGCCTGGTGTCCACTGAGGCCAAAAGAGGGTGTCAGATCTATGGAGCTGAAGTTACAGTTGGTTGTGGGCTGCCATATGGGTGTTAGAAACTGAACCCTGGTCCTCTAGAAGAGAGACTAGTGCATGTGACCACATAGCCATCTCTCCATCCTTCCAGGCTATGCATTTCTTACATTAACATTGATGTCTGATGTGCACACCCAAGTATTGAAAGGAGGACGAGAAGGAAGAAGCAGCCAGTGTTGTGACAGTGTTGTGATTGTGACTGACAACTCCATTCACAATCCCCAATCCCAGCACACTGGCCTCTGGCCAGAATCTTAGAACTAGCTTTCCATGCTCAGGAAGGGAAGTGGCTTGGTGTAGAGCCCCAGTCTCAGCCACATCCCTCCTTGGGCTGCTGGAGGGGGACACACTTCTCTTATTCACCCTGTGATAACTTTGGTAACTCAGTCATCGTAAGCACCAATGGTGACAGTTTGAGTGCTGCCCAACCATGTTGCCTACTTGGTCAAGGCCTGTAGACATCAGGTGTTGGAGGAGACTCCAGAAAGAAAGTGGACCTGACCATGTACCTCTGCTTTCCCTAACAGCTTCCTGAGTTGACCTGTTACAGGAGGCTCTCATTAGCACTGACCCTGGTATGGGCATTAAGAAAAATGATGAGAATTAAGTAGCAGAGAAATACAGCACAAGAGTACTGGTTTAAGTGGGGATTTTACTACTGTAACCCACACATCATGACTGGGAAGTTATTCTCTGTAGCAGTGATGTGACCTCAAACTTGCAGCTCTGGCTTGATGAACCAGAGCTAGAGGACCACTCAGTATGACCATGATGCTGGGTGATGAGGCGGAGCTGGAGGGCAAGGCAAACTTTTCTTTTGACCTTTGACTGGGTATTCAAATGTTTGTCCTTCAGTTACTAGTGAGGCCAGAGAGCAAGAACTCTTCGGTATGACATTCGAAACATTTTGCCTGAAGTATTTGTGTCTGGGTTCATTTTCACATGATATTCACCCACAACATTATGAAATACACCTAGAGGAGACCCTCTTTTTTGAAAACTAGTAATACATACTAATTGCATGTACTAATGGGCTTCGTGTGGTATCATCATGCACACCTATGGTGTGCACTGATTAAACCAGACCATCCTTTCCCACCCTGCCCTTAGCCACCCAATTCCCAGTGATTAACACCCTGATTTCAGGTGACAGGTTTTAACTTCTACCTCAGACAGAGCACACAGAGCCTGCCTTCCTGTGTCTGGGTTCTTTCACTCATAATCACATCCTTCAATTCCATCCATTTTGCTGTCAGCGATGGGATTTCATTCTTTGTGGCTGAATAACTCTCCACTGTATACCCAGGACATTTGCTCCATTGATTCCTTCCATTTGCTCCTAGCTTGACTCTACATCTTATCTCTACAGTTCGAAAAAGCAGGATGGCAGGAATGAACGGTATGCACATCTGTGACGGTTACAAGGAAGATGTCAAAGCTGGTCATCTAGAAGCAGAGAACAGGAAGAAGAAAAAAAAAAAAAAGACCCTTGAGACCAGGAAGAGAAAAAAGTGGAGGGAGTGAGAGGCTGGAGGCTGCATACCTAAATCTAGTTAGTAGGGAAAATGGTTCTAGCATTCTGTAACACAGTAGGGTAACCACAGTCTGCGGAAATGTATTTTACATTTCAAAATAACTAAAGGAGAAATGGTATTGTTCCCAACACTTGGAAAAGATACTCAATTATATAAAAATGCCACCTGCCTTGATTTGGTCATTATATTTTGCCACACATATATCAAATAGTAGTGCTCTGCCCATACATTTAAAAATGTGGTAATAAGAAGGATAAAAAGACAGTCTGTATGTATTTAAAAGAAAGTCTTCCCTGGATGGTCCCTTTGGAAACGGAAGATGTCCGCTCTGCCTTTGCCTAAAGCATGATGGGGAAGCCCTCTCCCTATGGGCTAGCATGAGTTACCCTTGAAGCCCATCCATTTACTTTTCAGAGTGTGCCTTTTAAATCATAGTCTGTCTGCAGCCACTGCCATGAAACTAACTGGCGCAGACATGGAAAGACAGGACCAGAAAACTGAGCCAAAAAGACATTTCCCAGTGAAACCAGGTCAGACGGAGGATTTATGCCTCTCCAGAAAGAATGAAAACATTTGCTTTCCACGTCATATGAATGTTTGTGGCTTCCATGCCAAACCTAACATGCTAAGCCTGGGCAAGCCAAGCAGCTTCCAGAGCAGCTCTGCAGGGCTATGCACCCTGACGTTTAGGGGCCCTCTGTCCACACAAATCACAACAGCTCCTCACTTCACGGAGGAAATTAGCTCAGAGAAACGCCAAGTGTGATAAAAAATGAAATAGATTGACATTCCAATAAAATAAGGTCGTCGACCCTCTGTGCACCCTGGAGGCCCCAGGATGTGTTTATTCTAGAAATAGCTATGCATTCACACTCCATGCTTGTCTCAGAACTCACAGATCCTTAAAAGGTCTGCCTCTTGCACCCCTGCTTGATGGCATCCATCACACTTCCATGACACATCACAGGTTCTTATTACTAATGGTGACAGATTGCCACCAGGGGAAAGCTATCAAGCAATGCACAAACTGAAAGCACAGAGAAATGCACATGAACAGACACGCATGCGTTGTACTTAGCAGAATGTCACATTGTCCGGTTTGGCAGAAGGTGACAGTCAGCATGGGGAGCAGAGAAGGTTTTGGAGTTTTGATGTTTTTGTTTGTTTGTTTGTTTGTTTGTTTGTTTGTTTAACCAGTCATCAGGGTTTCTGGTTATTTGCTATCAATAATAAATATCTTTCCCAGGCTCTTATGTTAAAAGCTTGGTCCCCAGTTGATGGAACTATTTGGCCAGGTGCTGGGGACTTTAGCAGGTAGGGTCTAATTGTAAGAAGGAGATGACTAAGAAGCTGTCTTTGAAGGTTGTATATGAAGTCACTGCTCTGCATGCATGCTCTCTACACCCAGCCCTTCCCTCCTTCCACCAGCTATAGTGCCACACAGCCCTACCACCAAGCTTTACTGAGTTCCTGGGCTAAGCAACAAGGAACTGAACCCTCAGAAAGAATGCATCCAAATAAGCCTTTCTCCCTTTAAGTTGCTTCTGTCAAGCATTTTGTCACCCATCTGGCTCCATTCTCTTTTAATGGCCTGTTGGCTATAGCTAGAGGTTAATAAGCACATGGCTTCATCCAGAGATCCTGCAAATGTTGTGAGTGTATAATCTGCTGTTGCAATTTCTGATAAAAGAGAAAACACACTGGGTTTCTGAAAGAAGAAGTGTTTGTGCCTAGGGAACTTAGAGAGGCTTGTGATGCAGAGGAGACCCTGGGTGCTCCCAGCAAAGGGTGTTCCACTCTCCCCTGCTCTTCCCGGACAGTAAATAATCAAGGCAGGAGGGAGGCAGGAACTGTATTCAACTAACTTTGCACTCAGCTGTTGTGTAGACAACTTGTTGAGCGTGTGCACACTTCTCTGTGTGTTACATACATACATACATACATACATACATACATACATACATAGAAAGATAAAGACCAATAGGATGGCTCTTGAGGAATACCACCTGATTTTGCCTCTCAGGCTATGATTTATATCCATATGTTACACACTTCTTTACTGTGACAAATACCTGAGAGAAACGGTTTTTGGAAAGAGTTGATTTATTTAAGCTCATGGTTTTGGTTCATGGTCAACTGGTTTCCTTGCCGTGGGCTGTGGTGAGGAATAATATTATGGCAGAGAGCATCTGTAGAACAAGGCAGCTCATCTCATTGGGGGCAGGAAGAGATGGGGAGGGAAGAAAGAGAAGAGAAAAGAAAAAAGGAGATGTCTGTGGAGATGGTTCAGGCATAAACACTTGACACAAGCTTGGGGATATGAGTTCGGATCCCCCACTGCCCACATAAAAAGCTGAGTATCATGGCATGCACCTGTAATGTCAACGCTAAGAAGGCCGAGGCCTGAGGCTCCCTGCAGTTTGCCGGCCAGCTAGTCTGCTGAATTAATGAGCTCCAGGCTCAATAACAAAACTTGTCTCAAAAAAAAAAGTGATTGAGAAAAACATGTGATATTGACTTCTCATCTTCACAGACAAGTGCATATATGTGCATGCACCCTCACACACACACACATAAACATGCATATTCCACACACAATTAAGTAAATAAATAAATGGAAAAGCAATAGGAAAAGATTAAGGGATAAAGAGCTCTGAGGGACAATTATAGCTCCCAAGAACATGCCACTGTTGACCCAATACAACTCAGCCCTATATCCTAAACTCAAAATACTTTTGTCTCTTTAATGGTCTTTATGTAGGAAGTATTTTAATGGTGGCAAGATTCCCACCTCCAGAAATAGACTACCTGGTATTGTGTTGTTCAGGCTTAAGCATGGCCAGGTAGTGTCCCTAGGAAGGCAAACCAGGAAGCATGCCCTCAGGGTAATTGCAGAGATTAAATAAACTCCCATTTGAGAAATGTCTGAGCCATACTAGATGTTGCACATCTTCTTGTGATGGTTAGAGTTACTGACATTCTTGGTAGAATTTATTTTTTGCTACTATGTCTCTTAAACAGATCAGTTGAGATTCATGTTCTGTAATAAATGAGCTGACACAGCAACATCCAAATGAAACATGGAGAATTAAAAAAAAAAAAAAAAAGGAAAGGCTGTGTTAAGGCAACTTTCTTTTTAGTTTGCTTGCTGCTGGGGAAAATAGGGAAAATGTCGCCTACCTTTTTGCAGAGATTAAACGAAGAACATTTGATAGTGCTATTACAAGTGTCCATCTTTAACGGGGTGGTCATTTTTAATTAAAAGATGAAGGGCCTTGGGCTGCCTGAGGATGTCCACTAGATGGAGTTAGAGAATAGCATCTACCAGGAAGGACCTGGTGTTAGTTATTACTAGAGAGCTGTGAGAAGCAGTTTCTAGTCAACATTTGAGTATTACCCCAGCAGCTCTCAAATGCTTGTTCCTTGTAGGTATTCCAAGAAAATCTTACTCGACCAACAATTATTTACTGACTGTCTGCAGTGTACAGGATATACAAAGATAAATGGCCCATGAGGCTGGTGTTCAGCATCAGTTGTATTCTGGACATCCTGGAAAAAAAAGATCTTCAAGTTCTTTCTTGTGGAGATTCCCAAGAGGATGCTTAAATGTTCCAATGTAAGGCTCAGCAGCGCCACCCAGAATGTAGTTTGTTACTGCAGTCTTTATATCTGCTTTGTAGTTAACCATAAATTGGAAGACCGGGCTCTGAGCCACAGCACCAATGTGAAGAACTGTGTGCTATGGAATGCAGATGTGCCAGCAAGAAGAAATGCTCTCAGAGGACCGGCAGCAGTGTTGGCAACTAGAAGCAGAAACAGGACAGGGTGGTATCAAAGAGATTAGGTGGCAGAGCTGTAGTGTCACCAAGAAAGCAGGCAGTTTGAAACAGGAAGCAGCTCACTGACAGTTGGGGATGGAGTGGAAAAGATTCTGGTTAAGCCTAGGCAAGGCGGCTTTCTTAGAAATGGAGATAGAGAGGAGTTAGGGTGGCCACAGAAGCCAAGGGGGGCTAGTTTCAGTGTTTGGGGTGCTTATTTACATATTTGAAATGGGAGGAAGAAATTTGCTGCCATTTGCAGATAAGAGGGAAGAAAACACCAGAGAGGGACGGATGGAGGATGAGTACAAAGGAGGGCAGACCTCTCTTCTCTCCCTTTGTGTCATGCAAGCTGTGTGCCCTTGGACGATTTCCTATCTCTGTCCCTCCCCTATAAACATGCACAGAGGAAAAGGTGAACCACACATAATGTGTCTCCTAGTTCTAAAATAATGATCATATTCATAATTTAGGGGCTGGTGAGACAGCTCATTCAGTAAAGCGTTTGTCTCACAAGTGCGGTGGTCTAAGTTTGCATCCCCAGAATCCACATTAAGAAGTTGGGTACATGGGGGCTGGAGAGATGGCTCAGAGGTTAAGAGCACTGGCTGCTCTTCCAGAGGACCAGAGTTCAATTCCCAGCAACCATAAAATGGCACAGTACCATCTGTAAAGAGATATTCTGGCCAGGGCTACATGCAGACAAAACACATTGGTGTGAACCTCTAATCCACCCATGCTGAGATGGAAGGCAGAGGTACGCAGATCACTAGGTGCTCCCAGGCCAGCTTGCCTGGCCTAAATGATAAAGCTCCAGGTCAATGGGATACCTTGCCTCAAACTGAAGGTGGAAGGCACCTGAGAACAGACACAAGGCATTGTTCTCTGAGCTCCACACAAGCACTGCACAGGTTTGCATCCACCTCCCAACACACCCATGCTATTCTTTCATCTACCATTTTCAGTCTTTCAGTTATCCAAACATCACAGCGAAGGGTGAGGGTATTGAGATAAGTTTCTTCGAACTGGAAGATGAACTTGGGATCTTCTATCACTAAAGAATGTGGAATGCATGAGTGGGATATAAAACAATGTAGTCTCCAGGGAGTGTGCAGCTGACTTTGAAAGTCACACGTCGCCCTTCTATCCCCAAATTAGTGGCTCCAAGATCCAAGGTTCACCTGCTGGGCCAAAGTTGAATCTTCAGATGGGTCTGTCAATAATTTTATTCACGAACCCCAGGAAATGTGGTCCTGGCATAGTCCTACTCCACATATATGTAAGTTTGGGCTTACAGGTTATATGTAATTAGCCTCACTGTCCAATTACAATCAACAATTTGGATGTATGTGAAGATATTCAAGCAGGATGAATTAGCCAATAGACACACTAAGGAACGTTTTGCAATTTACAGGAAAGATCTCAGATTACTTCACGAAGGCTCAGGCCATGATCTTCACAAGCTACTTCATCCCTCAGCATTCTTACTAATGGAAGCCACAAACTGGTGTTCACAAAGTTCTTGACAGGTTTGGTTGGTACCAGGCATTGGAGAGGTAATGTAACTTTATTCATCTCCTCGATGCAAAGACAACTGGACAATGCTCCCGTCATTTTCCCAGAATCTGGAAGACTGCCTATTGTCAGCTTCACAGTCATGTAAAGTGGCCTTGGTAAGCAGAGAGCAAAGGCAGGTTTGCTGTTACTTACCATGACATTACAATGCAAAGACATTAACAGGCTGGTTCCATCCTGTTAATCTCAGACCTGACAGTTACAGAGGTAGGTCAAAGCCAAGGACAAGACCACTGAAAGAAGAGTCTCCATAAGTTAAACTTGGCAAGCATGTCTCTTCATCTCAACAGCATTTGGGAATCACTTGGCACAAGTTTTGAGTTTCTCCATGCAGGATGACCATTGCTAAGCACTATGATGTCAGACTCTCTGACCTCTTCTCTCCCCTTCCCTCTCCCACAGCATTTCCACACTCAGAGAAATGGTTGTAAAATGAGGAGGATTCCATCTCCATGACTACTCTTTAAGTTAAGAGCTTTGCTGGTAGGAGAATCAGAGATGTGTGGCTAGAAGGCAAAGATGAATGGCCACTGCATCTCCATCTCCTCCCACCCCACTGTCAATTGTTATTACTGAAGATGGAGAGCTTGGCCAAGAAGAGGCATTTCCTGGTCCCTGCCCCACTGAGGGCTTCTTTGGGCCTGACTTTCTGACTCCAGCTCACTGCCAATGATGTGTGGCTTGCATTCAATTTGTTCAGACTCTCGGTGATTTTAATTAACCGATTGCCGTTCCAAGAACCAACATCAAATACTCCTGTGATCTTTCACGGTGAAGCAGAAACCACTGGGTAGAGAGGACAGGAAATAGCCCTGCCCCCAACTCCCGCTGGCTCTGCTGAGCCAGCGCCAGAAACACCCCATAAACTGTGGGGCAGTCATTTATTAGAAATAATGTCATTGAAATGGAAGTTGCCACGATGGAGTGGCCTCCAGCTGAGCCCAGACTACTGGGGAGAATAGGGAAATTGCCGCCCAGCTCTCCCTGATCACAAGTCACTGTAGTGGCTGGCCTTCAAGTCACTTTGACAGTCATGAGGCACAACAAATAAGGGGGTGATGGCGATTAACTTTCAAAGATGATTCCAGTAAGGTTGCTTTTTAACGCCATTGGGTGAATGTTGCAGAAACATTCAGGTCAGAGAAGTAAGTCAGAAGACGGAAGAAAATGACTTAATCTCTCTGCCACACACAGGCACAAAAGAAAGAGGCAACAGGAAAGATTGCGTCATCCAGATTCCAAATCCTTGGTTACTGCAAGCAAACACACCAGCAAACCTGGAGAGAAATTCTGCCTGACATCTTGGCTTTCCTGCCAAGGGGAAAGTGTGGCTCACTGAAGTGGACAGCCTGTAGTTCTTTTTGCCTGATGTCATCTTAGGGAGCCGGACAGTTGGGCGTTCCAATCCCTGGGATATGGATTTGGATGAAACCAAGTATGTGGTTTTGTTTCTAAGTTGTTCTGTAAGTCCTGTCACTCAACAGCTCAGTCTCTAGTCCTCAGACTATGGGATGCCTCATCAGAAGTTGTGTCATTCCCCCCCTACCCTCCCCCGTCCTCAGACAGATGTAAAATGTGAAATTCTGCACTCAAATAAAGTAGTGTGTGGGACCCAGGGATGCTAGCAAAACCCTGCTCTTCCCCCATCCACATGAACTCAGGCAAGTGAAGGCTCTGAACCTCAGATTTGACACTCTCAGAACAAATAACAATACATCTTGGTTACTTCGCTATTGCTTTGATAAGATACCATGACCAAGGCAACTTATAGAAGGAAGGGTTTATTTGGGGCTCACAATTTTAAAGGGTTAGTTAGGATCTATGACCATCATAGAAGGAAGCATGGCAATAGGCAGGCAGGTGTGGCACTACAGCTGAGAGTTCACATAGGATCTACAACACACACACACACACACACACACACACACACACACACACACACACACTGGAGATAGCAGGAGTCTTCCAAAACCTCAAAGTGAAACACCTCCTCTGACAAGACCACACCTCCTGGTAAACATGTGAGGCAGAGGGGGCCATTCTCATTCAGACCCCCACCCACTGTATTCTTCACAGTCACCACCCATTAAGACCCCCCAGAACATAGCAGTTGGAAACAGCAGATATGCATTGCAACATTTCAAATGACAAGCTCTCATATGCTGGCTTGGGTCTGGAGGCACCGAAGGCTCCACTGGGGCTCACAGACCTGCTTCTAAGATAACCCACTCACAGAACTATGAACGTGACTCCCTGGCTCTTTAGCTCATGGCTCTTTCCATGGGTTATTTCAATGGCCTCCTGACATGGCAACAAGACTCTTCCAGTGACTTTAGGACATAGCAACTACCTCTCCCAGAGTAAGTAAGCAAGAGCAAGTAGGTAAAGCCTGCACCTTCATAGACTTGGTAATTGCTAATATATCATTCAGCCATTGTGTGTGTGTGTGTGTGTGTGTGTGTGTGTGTGTGTGTGTGTGTGTGTGTGTGTGTGTGTGTGTGTGTGTGTGTGTGCATGTGGAGACAGAAGTTAGCCTGGATGTATTACTCTGTTGCTCTTTCCACCTTAGGGTTTTTTGGTTTTGCTTTGTTTTGTTTTATTTTGAGAGAGAGAGAGAGAGAGAGAGAGAGAGAGAGAGAGAGAGAGAGAGAGAGAGAGAAACAGAGACAGAGACACAGAGAGACAGAGAGACAGAGAGACAGAGAGCGAGTTTCCTCTCACTGAACCTGGAGCTCACTGATTTGGGAGATTGCCAAGCCAGGAAGCTCTAGGAACCCACCAATCCCTACCACCCCCATGCCCTCCTCAATGCCACTGTTACAAATGAGTCTCACCATACCTATCCACTCCTTGCTGTCCCTGGGGGAAGACACAGCCTCTACTCTTCTGTGCTACTCTATGGTACTGTTAGGATGGAAAAATTCAGCCTAATTTCCCAGAAAACCCAGGGATCTGGGAGTCTTAAATCCCAAGCTGATGGTCACCTACTTTAACGTTTATGGTAGTGAATGAACACCCAGAAGCTTGTGTGAAAGCAGACTTCCTGGGCTAAGGGCAGGGTTGGATACTTTAAAGTAATTGGTCCGCACTGGATGCTACGAGGTGATTGGTTCACAATGCACAGGCTTTGCTGTAACCCTATAAAAGCTGTCTCCAATTCTGTGCTAGAGGTCATCCTCAGCCCTCTACCCTGCATGGTGTATGGCTGACGGCCCCAGTATACTGGAATATAAAGAACCTTATGCGTTTGCATCAAGACCGCTTCTCGTGAGTGATTGGGGGGGGCACCTTTCCTGAGTGGGAGCGCGAGGGACCATGCTCTCGTGGGTCTTACAGTACCTTGAGAGTAGAACCCCAGCTTGGCAGCTGCATACACTAGTTATCAGTGGTGGCTTCCAGAGGTGGCATTTCTCTCCCAATAGAAATTGCTTTTCTGAAAAGCATTTTACCTCCAAGACCGTGCCCTGAGTCCCCAAGGAAGGAAAAAGGGGTGAATAGGACAGGGACACAGCTGTTTCCAGTCCTCTGGCTGCCTGCCTCATCCCTGCTTAGCACACTTGCCTCCCTTTGCCTGAGCCACTTCTACTGGGAAACAAGGCTCTCTGGCTTAAGAATCTCCGGGTTTGGATGATGGAATTCACCTGCCATTGAACAATTGTAGCTTCCCAGATCTGACTGATTTAACTTTAACAAAAAATTAACAAGATTTCTCAGAGAAAGAGAACAATAAAGATCTTATGATCCAACCATACGCAGTGGACAGGGGCCACCAGAGGGTGAAGGGCAGCTTCTCTGCCTCCATGGCTTCACAGGGACCTGCAAGTTGCCAGGTTAGTTCCACAGGTTAGGGAAAAAAAGTGTACATGAGAGAAAACTCAAACCTGAGAAGATTCTATTCCCAGTGGCTGGTGGTGGACAGTGTATTTCCAGCTCTTGGTATTTTATTCAAGGAATTGAAAAAAAAGGTATGCACGGTCTACAAAGTAGCAAAGAAACTTTATACAAAAGCCAAGTGGAAGTGCTGATTAGAAACCATTAAAAGTGACACTGGGTCACAGGAATGACAGGAATGACCCTGAGTTATTGCCTGTGGCTTCTTTATGGGGTTGGTAGGAAAGTGGGCCTGATTTCTAAGGGGCCTGATTTAGATGGTTCTCTAGTTTGAAATATTATTAAATTTACAACGTTTGTTACTGAGCATGTTTCTTCCCATAGTGCATCTGACTCTAATCACATGTGTGCACATGCAGAAGAGGGTAAATACAGAATTCTCCCTTAAATTCAGTTAGAGGACAGTCTATTTCACAAGTACCTTTGTACTCCACTCTAAGGAAGGTGACCCTTTGTCCCTTGTAGTTATCCAATTATGACACTAGGTGGCAGGCAAGGACAAGGAAGTTAAAACTCATTCGTGGCACTCTGAGGAAAGTTAACGATGGCTGAAGCTACAAAATCAACCATCTTTTAGATAATGATGGTGTAACTTCATAAAGATTAGCAGGTAAAAATCTGGAAGAAACTAGGCCAGTGTCCTTACAGGTAACACACAACCAAGTCTTTGAGATAAATTACATTCAAATCTACAGTCAAATCATATTCAAATTTGCACTCCTAAAACCCTCTCAAATGTATAGCTTACCCCAATAGGTTTTGGATAACTCATTTATAGTGAAATTATCCATGCCAATAAATGCTTTTGTTCTAGGTGGCTTCTGAAGTCTCCCCCAGCAGCCTCCAGAGATTTACTGGATCAATTTTTGTAAAGTGGTATGCAAATTTAGTTTTTTTGCAGTTTGGGTCTGTGGCTTTGCTGGGAAGTGTTGGTCACACAGAGAAGGTATCCTGAATACGTTGGGTGGTCTGTGCTGACTGCTCTGGCAGTACTAGGTATCATGGGTCCCTACAGATATGCTAAAATGTAGGACATAGGACTGGGCATATATGAATTAGGACACTGCTTCCCCAAACAGGCCTGAAATACAGGACATGCAGACCAGGCTAGGAAGCCAAAGGTTGGGAGCTGATTCCAAAGACAAAGAAGCAGACCTCACACCTGAGATCAGCCAAATTTAAGGCAACCAACCCCCACTGCAGAAAAGGAATCTGGCCAGGGCAGGGACAAATGACAAATGCCCAGCTTATACAGATGGATTTCTTCTGGGCAGTTTGCCTACTTCACACATCATAAGGCATTCAGGGGAAAGCAATATATCCAACAGTCCAAAGTGTCTATTATTGAAATTTATTGAGAAAAAAACAAGCATCTTTGGGGGTTGGAGAAATGGCTCATCAGTTAGGAACACTGGTTGCTTGCCCAGAGGAGCCAGGTTCACTTTCCAGCATCCACATGGGGGCTCACAATCATCTGTAACATCAGTTCCAAGGGATCCAAAGACCTCTTCTGGCCCCTATGGGTACCAGACATTAACATGATGCATAGATGCAGGTGAAACACATACTTAAAAATAAAATTAAAATGTTAATATTAAAAAATAAACATCTTCCATAAAACCCTGAATTCATAAGGGTGGAATGTCCCTGAAGAGATCAACTCACCTCATCTCAAAAGAAAAAAAAAAGTATAAGAAAGTTAAAAGGCAATGTTTGTGCCTTCATTTCAGGACATGAAGACTCACATCACAAAATTATAATCAAATGAGGAGCTGGAGTTGATTGGTTGGCAGCCACAGATCTACACACCTGAGGCTTCACAGCCACCCAAACCCCCAGAGGCACCTGTCTGCCTCTTTGTTCCCATCCAGTCGTTTGGAAGTACAGCCTTTCACTGGGGGAGTCCCAGCAGCTGCCACAGGGACCCCACTCCATTCACCACTGTAGCAGGCCTCAGTTGTTAGAAGCAGCTAGTTTCAGGGAGCCCCACATGCAACTATCTGACCAGCCAATGCCCTGGGGGAATCCCCTGGCCTTCCCCACTCACCTGAACTGACTTTCCCTCCAGCGGCAGGCTCTTTGGAAAGCCAGCGACCTTCCTCTTCATTGCCCATCCACGAGACAGGAAGCGCATTGCAGAAGCAGAGGCCAAGGGCCAGCTCTGCAGAGTAGTCCTGGCTGAGGCCCGCTTCTCTGGCTTTTCAGCTTTAGAAGGAAATCTGCAGATTTACTTGTTTAAGGCACACCCCACAGTACTTACAGTACACTGACACCATTGGTGGTGAGGAGACTGAGATGCTCCACAACAATGCCACTCCTTAGGGGCCTGAGAATTCTCACGCCAAACCAAAATTTGTCCTTTTGACACTGAGAATCACAGGAATAGCCACTTTATGGTGGAGTACAGTCAGAGACTTTATTAAAGGGTTTTTAAAATATGCGCTTAAGCATGAGTGTTAAGAAAAGGGCATCCAAGAAGAAAGATATACCCACATGCTATGCTCTCCAAGACAGAGGAGGGAAAAGTAAGAGGTGCCCAGGTTAGAGTACAGGTTCCCAAGGGAGAAGCGCAGTTCACTGTTTCAATATTAGCCAATAAACACTTCGGGTGGCTTTTAAGTTGCATCTTATAAGTCTACTAAGGAATGCTGTTCTCTCTCTCTCTCTCTCTCTCTCTCTCTCTCTCTCTCTCTCTCTCTCTCTCTCTCTCTCTCTCTCTCTGTGTGTGTGTGTGTGTGTGTGTGTGTGTGTGTGTGTTGCTAAGTGAGGTAAATAAGTTGGAGTATGATAAGGTTAGCCTAGGGCTGCACAGGTTAATGCCCCAGCTTTCCCTGTAAATGGGGTTTCTGGTGAGATTCCTAGAAAACTTCAGGTAGGGCTAGGAAGTGGGAGGGGCCTTGAGCATCTGAGAGCCTGCAGAGGTTGCCACTTCTCTCCTGGCAGGAGGCTTTGGTAAGGCTCTAGGGTGAAGTGTGCCTGCCCTTTCATAAGTCACCCTGAGTGTCCCTGTATTTCTAGCCTGCCTCATAAAGAAGAGAGAAAACCATGTCCTTGAGAGTCAAGTCAAACCATATTTGGCAAACTTGATCTGGTACAACCGTGATGGTGACAGGCCTGTGGGAAGACAGACCTGGTGAGTCGAGTTGGTGAAGGACCTGCCTCCACCTGTAAGTAAATTAAAGAAAAGCTGGAGGGGTGTGACTTTGTCATTTCCAAGACCCAGAGTGTCCCCAAGCTATCCCCGGATGCCTCACCTTCTGAGAAAGGAGCACCATATCCTGAGTCTGGGAAAAGCCAGGTTGTTTGTATGCCGTTATGCCCAGTGTCTTCTCATTTTTAAAGTAAAACAGGATAACACAGAACGCTTAGACTCCTAAGACAAAGGTTGCTTTGGCTTTAATGACACCATGACAAGCTCACAGGAGCGCAATTAGCCTCTTCATCTCACAATGAGCACGCTGGGGCCAGAGAAGCAAAGTGACCTCCTCCTGCCTGGAAGAGCAGACTTTGAGGCTGAGAATTGACAGTGGCTTCTGAGATGCTAGAGGGCAGGCTCAGTGTCGGGGGAGGAAGCAAGCTCTGAATTCCTGAAGCAAACTTGAATCTCCCCAGGAAGAGTAGATCTGTCCCACCCCCCACAAAAGAACTGCTGGACAAAAACTGCCAGCATATCTCGGGGCCCTGAAGGCGAGGGCAAACCCCAGGGGCTGTTGGAATAGCTTATAAGCTTTTAATGTGGGCTAATGCTTGCTCTTTTCCCTTTTTTTTTTTTTTTTTTTGGTATTTGTATGTATTGTACATGTGTGTATGCATATTTGTGTTGTGGGGGCATGTGTGTGCTGTTTAGGATTTTTTTTCTTAAATCAATTTGACACAAGTGAGAGTAATCTTGGGAGAGGGAAATCCGTTAAGGAATTACCTCCCTTAGATTGCCTGTGGACAAGTCTGTGATTGATGTGGAAGGGCCAGGATCATTGTGGGCAGAGCTACCCCTTGGGTGCATAAAAAAGCAGCCTGAGCAAGCCATGGGGAGCAAGCCAGAAAGCAGTGTTCCCCCATGCTCTCTGCTTCAGCTCCTACCTCGAGGTTCCTGCCTCAAATTTCCATGCTGGCTTCCTTCATGATGGACTACAAGCTATAAACTGAAATAAACCCTTTCCTTCCAAATTGCTTTTGGTCATGGTGTTTGTCTCAGCAAGTATATTTGGGTACGCGCGCGCACACACACGTATGTGAGTATGTATGTGAGTCGCAGGTTGGTGTTGGACTTTTCCTTGATGACTCCTCACTTTATATACTGAGATGGGGGTCTCTAAATTTAATCCAGAACTTGTGGGTTTGGCTAGTCAGCTTGCTCCTCCCTCTGCTTCCTGAGTGCTGGCTTGCAGGTGGAATGCCATGCCTGTCTGGCATTTACATGAATGCTGGGATCTGAACTCTCTTTACCCAGTGAGTCATCATCCTAATCCCTGACCTGCCCTGTTGATAGTGAGGGTCCTCTCTACCTTGAACCAGACCTCAGCAGGGTGAGCACGCTTCTGGTAGCTAATTAGAACACTATATTCCTAGAAGCTTGGCATATGTCTCAACACTAGAGCTCAACACCTACCCCTCAATGAGCGCAGACTATTTCTTCTCATGGTCTGCAGCATCCCCACCCTCCTTTATCCATTAGGTGCCATAGCATCACCATCAAAACATCTCCAGATTCTACCAGTCACCCTCCACCCACTGGGACTCTAGGGAGATGGCTTAGTTGGTAAAGGTCCCTTGCAAGCATGGGAGCCTGAGTTTGGGTCCCAAGACCCCACATTAAAAGCTGGGCATGTTGGTATGTATCTGAAACCCCAGTCATAGGAGTGGGGATGGGGGTGGTATGGAGACAGGATGATCCCAGAAGCTCATTGGTCAGGTTGTCTAGACAAATTAATAAGCTTTGGGTGCAGTGAGACATCTTTTCTCAACAAAACAAAAAGTTGGAAGTGATTGAGGAAAGACATCCTACACACTCACATACACACACACTCAAACACACATTCTCATGTACATGCACACTCACACTCAAACACACTCACACCCTCACACTCACACATTCACCTGTACACTCCAGCACTCACACACACACACACAGAGAGAGAGAGAGAGAGAGAGAGAGAGAGAGAGAGAGAGAGAGAGAGAGAGAGAGAGAGAGAGAGAGAGAGAGAGCAGGAGGAGAATATAATGGATCTGAAGAATTGGGCCCCATTCTCACCATCTAGTGACTGCATATATCCAGACTCGTGTCCATCCAAAGTCGCCTGTGGGAGACATTTGTTTGAACCCTACCTGTGAGGGCTGTGGTGATTTTCTTCAGCAGAAACTCAAACCCAAGTGTTCCAGTGGTGAGCACCAACTCCTGGAAGTGAGGAAAACTTGCCATCCATCCCAGCAGAAATTTCTACATGCAAGCATTCAAACGCTTTCCTCCAGAGACCTGATCCCACAGCCTGGACTGTGAAAGCAGTGCCCTCAGATAGATTGTTGAAGACCATCTTCTCTGGCCTCCTATAGGCCTTGCAAAGCCTGCTCCCCAACACCTGGCTCTTTGGGCCCCTTTTGACACTCTCTAGACATTCCTTGTAGTCTCCTAGAGATATTTGCTGTCTCTAAGTGCTCCATGTAGACTCTATGTGTCTTTCAACTCCCGTCAGTGGTGCTACAGATCCACCATCCATGGATCCCAGAAAAACAGAGGTAAATTGGGGTTCAGAAATAGTTTAAGAGACCAGAACAAGTGCCTGGGTCTTCCTAAGTGTTTGCATTTCAGATAGATGAATGGGGCCAACTACACCTTCAAGCCTCTACTTGGCTTCACGGGTTAGCAAGACCTGGGGACCCAGGCACAGCTCCACAAGGAAGGAGGGAGAGGGAGAGTGGTTCTTGCTTTTTCCTGTGTCCCACAGGGACCTGACAGCATGGGCACTGAACCACACTAGTTATGCCAGCAGGCCACGGTCAAGGAAGCAGACCTGTAAAATGATGGTAAAATTAAAAGGAAAATAGAGGCTTCACAGAATGCCTGGGATGAGAAGAGACCAAATGAGTTTGGCATAAGCTATCCCTACTCCACCCCCATCCCCATTTCCTTTCCCTTAGGTATCAATGGGAAAAATAAACCACACATTTCAGAGTCAAGCCACAGCTCTGCCACAGAGCAGCCAGCATCATCAGGTTGGCAGTGTGAAGCAGATAGCATAGCAGGGAGATGTTATGGCTCCTGCCTGTGCTATGGCAGGAATGGGAATATCAGAGAGATGGCATCTTTGCAGCATGGCACCACAAAAGATAATTTGGCAAAGTTGGTGTTCTCACTTGGTTGAAGAGAAAGGACCCATGGCTCATGTCAATCATCCTCTAGCTAGTCAAAATGGATTCTAACGAGCTGTTGAGACTGAGACAGGTAACAGGCAAGTTCTAAATGTTAATCACTTACCAGAGTTGTGACTAGCTGGATGGCTGGAAGCAACTTCAGTGGTGTGGCTTCTCATGGGTCCAGGTACAGTTGTTGGGTTTCATAGCCACCTGTACCTGGGTTGGATGCAAAGTGAGTCAGCAGTGGGCCTGAGCTGTCACCATCACAGCCTCAGATGCATGAGCTGAACCAAGCTGTGCAATTGCTCCTTTGCTTGCCCAGTCTTTCCAGGAGGTCTCAAACTGAATTGATCAGAAAGACAGAAGTGAGTTGAGGCCTTGGGGTATAATACAGCTGGTAGAATGGTTGTGTAGTATGCACACCACCCTAGGTTTGATCCTCGTCACCTCATAAACCAGCCATGGTGGCAAACATCTATACTCAGCAAACATGGAAGATAGAGGCAGGAGAACAAAAAAATTCAAGGCCATCCTCATGTACATAGGAAGTTTGAGGCCAGCATAGGCTCTATGATACTCCCTGATTGTGGCGCAGCAACTGTAAGTGTCCTGAAGGACTGGCTGTGACTTGCAGTGTGAGGTAGTGTATCCTTCCTTTCCAACCCTGTGGTCACTGCATGCTCTTCTCTTGCTTGCTTTCTGCCTTCAGCACCCTGAAGTGCTGAAGTGTCGCTTGTTCACTCTCATCTGACCATCCTGGACATGGGCCTTCTGCTCCAACTGAAGGGTGTGGCTCCTGCTAGATGATCCATCTCCCAGGTAACTCAAGATCATGCCTTAAAGTCACTGATCAATGAAGGCTAACTTCCTGGACAGCCTTCCCTTTCTCCTACAAGACACTGCACCAGCCACATGCTAAGCACTCAGTAAATACATCTCAAATAAATATATGTCTTTCCATCACATCGCCTCATTCTTTCACATGAAATGATTCTGGTAATATTTACAGCCTGCTTCCCATGATCACATTTGATTTCCAAGAAGAAAGCTCTTTCCCTTATGCAGATACGTGAAAAGCTAATGAACAAGATCCTGGGTTCTATCCTCAGTGCCGTGTAGACTAAGAGTGGCTGCACACACCTGTACCCAGCACTTGGAAGGAGGAGTCAGGTGGATGAAGGAAAGGCCATCCTCAGCTGCGTAGGGAATCCAAGGCAGCCTGGGCCTCGAAGGATGGAGCAAGGTTCCCAGGCAGGTGTGCAGAGAGGTCAGAGCAGAGCAGACAAGGGGCAAGAGAGCAAAGGGAGAAAGCAATCTGGGCACGAACCTGTGGTGTCCATGGAGTTAAAAAGAGTGGCTGACTACCTCACACTGCAAATATTTCCTGAATTGGCAGCTCTCTTTCCAGCTCCCTCCTCCTCCTCCTCCTCCTCCTCCTCCTCCTCCTCCTCCTCCTCCTCCTCCTCCTCTCCCTCTCTCCAACATCTCTCTCACCATTTGTCTTCTCTCTTTGCCTCCCCTCTCTCCCTACTTCTCTCCTTCCTTTCATGTTTCTCCATCAATTCACCAAACAGCCAGAAAGCAGGTGCCTTGGTTATTTATCATCTTATTCTGAGACAGTGTCTGTAATTTCTGGCCTAAACTCCTCTTCGCCAGTTGGCATCTAGTAGAATTCTAAGCCTGTATACCAGGAAAAATGGATGACACAGTAAAACAATAAAGGCAAATGGCTTAAGCCAGAAGGAGTAAAAACGGCAAGAATGATGGAGGTGTATCAGAAAGCCGCAGGGGCTGGCCTAGGGCTCCTGCCATCTACACAGAGATCACAATGTCATGGTAGCAATGAATTTTCACCTACTGTGTTGGGTAAGATGCCCTGAGCTCATGCTGACATCAGTGAATAAATGAATGAGTGGGTTGTGGGTTGATTCAGCAGAGTGCCAACCAGTGACCATGAGAGGCACTAGTGAGTCCCAACAGCAATGTCCTCAAGTCAGAGAGCAGAGATGTGATGAAAGGAAGGGAAGCCTATCACTCCAAAAGCAACCACTTCATCAGGGTCCTTTTTAAAGACAGGTCCCACCAGGCCTTCTAGGCTGATCTCCAATTCCTAATCTGCCTGACTCTTCCCGCCCCCCATTTTCTGTCTTACAGGCAGCATCACCATGCCCATTTGGTGAACTGCTTTGTTTGTTTGTTTTTGTTTGCTTCTTTTTCAAGACAGGGTTTCTCTGTGTAATCCTGTCTGTCCTGGAATTAGCTTTGTAGGCCAGGTTGGCCTTGTACTCACAAAGATCTGCATCCTGAGTGCTGAGATCAAAGGCATACACCACCACCTCCTAGCTCATGAATTATTTTTTTATTATAAAGGAAAGTACAATAACTCCCAGGAGAAATACAAGACCTATACCCTCAGCTTAATAGGCTCTCATCTTTGGAGAGTGAATAAACACAGGTCAAGTGAAGCTTAAAAACTGACAAGAGGTTATATGAGTAAGGCCTTTAATTAAACCAAAGCCGAAATAAACACTGGTACACCAGCAGGTTGAAATGACGGGAAATGGAATAAAGCCTGTTGACCTACAGGTAGCTCTTAACCCTAAACTCTTCCTCAGCCCATCTTGACATTTCCCAAAGCAATTCTGTGACATGGATAAATTATGGCTGATATTATATATGGCCACATGAAATCCAGGGAGTAAGTCACTTGTCACCCAATGGATCCAGGAATTGGCAGTCTGCTACTAACAGCACCGCCATCCCATCACCAGAAAACCACCCACATGGCACCACCACCTGTGCTCATGTACAGGATCCCTGCCCTGTGCTCATGTACAGGATCCCTGCCCTTTGGAAATCCCTGTGATTCTGTTACAGGGGGTGGGACAGTTGACACTTTTTTAAAAAAATCCCATTTCATTGATATACTTAATCCAGGATACTCTGCCCACTTCAAGGCTGTCTGGAAGTGTGAAACACACACAGTGTCAGAACAATAAATCACATTAACAGAACCCTGACCAAAATAAGTGAACAAATAAATAAATAAATGAAAAAGAAAATACTGAGTCTTACCAATCAAGCAAATCAGAAGCAAACCGACTTAATATTTTGAGAGAAAAATTCTTTAAATTCTTGATTCCCATTTACTTTCCCATGACAATGTCACTGGGTTGGAAATATTTGTCAAACTCTCCTTCCTAATCAAGTCAACTGTGAGCATAGAAACCCTCTGGGTCACACTTCTGTCTGGGAAAACCACAGCAACCAAACTCTTGAGTAGAAAACATCTGCTCTGTCTCGGGCCTCTGATGTGTGTGGGAGGCCCCACTGCTTTCTGTTAGGATGGGCCAGCCACATTTAGCAGCAGCAGCAGCAGCAACAACAGCAGACTGTACCATTTCCAGACACAGAAAGCATTCTTACTGAGCGTCTCAACAAAGCTGGTTGTCCCCTGAAGCTGCCTCTTCCTGCATAGTCTTTCGACTCTCTCCCATGACTTGAACCTGCAGAGTATCAGGACTAGGACAGCAGGTCCATGTCACACTCAGGTCTCTGGGCCTTCTCTCTGTGGTCTACCTTGGGGCTTTTGGAATCTGGGCCTTTTTGACTGAGGTCCATCAGTTTTTATGGACTTCCAACCGTCAAGAACTGGATCCAAGGAATGTAGAAAAGGTTTATGAGGGAGACAGAAGAGGAGCAGAGAGAGAGAGGGAGTAGGGGAGAGAGAGATCTCAGAAGGTTGAAGGGAGAAGGAGGGAGGGAGAAGAGGAGAGAGGGAGAACAGGTTATAAAAGAATAGTAAAGAGAAGATGATCCCTCAGCAGCCAAAGTTAGATTATAGAGCAATGACTGCCAGACTGGGAATAAAGCTGTGGTTCCATTTCCAAAACAAAATGTGCTCCAGTTTCTTCACTGAATCATGATCAAATCTGGGCCAACAAAACATACTTACACACCCATTTGTCTGTGGCAGCCTTTGCTGTTGGAAAGCTCTCTGCACCCTCAAAGCACTCAAATAGCAAAGTCCCCTCCCTCTCATGAGGTCAAACTGAGTAACTCTTGTATCATTTGTTTTCACATGTACGGTAGGCACCTTTATCAGCATGATTCCTGTGTCTCTCCTCTGGCAGCTTCCACGAGATTATAACATTCCGTTGTGCGGAAACCCATTTTTAGATGCCTTTCTCAAGAAGAGTGATATTTGCATAAGGCCACATGACCTCATTTTAAATTAGAAGAAGGAAGTTTGGAAAGCCACACTTCCTAATGTGTGTAGGGTGCTGGCATGAGGGGAATGAGTGTTCAGAGAAGGACTATGGCAAGCACGTAGTCACCTGAACAACAAGGTCAGAAGGACCACCCTCACAGACCCTGTCAATGTCCCTGAACCTTACATTGGCAGCGGATGGCTTTATCCACTGGTCTGCAGCAGCTATCAGGTGTCAAATCATTTCATTAGAGCACTGTGATTTTTACATGGTCACATTGCAGTTAAGGAAAGGGTTTTCACCCTATAGATATCTTCATAGAACTGTCACATCAGCAAACCGCAATGCTTCAGTTCCTCATGTATGTCACAATGTGTCAGTGCAAGGGTACTGCTTATGCAAGCCTACCTCTGGCTCCTGGTTCTAACATCAAATACAAGAGAGCCATGATAAGCTTATTTAACTTTCCGAAGAGCCCCCTGGGGCCATCTATGAAACAGAGACAGCGATACTACATGCCTCACAGAGTTGTAATGGTTAAGGGGGATATTGAGGGCAGATGTGTTTTCTAGCTTGTGTCCCCAAATGTCTGTGCACTAGGCTTGCTCCCTCTTGGAATTATTGGGAGCTGGTGGAAACCTGAGGAGCTGAAGCATGCAGGAACTCTGGGTCCAGGAGCATGCCCTTGAAGGTACTTGCCTAACACCAAACTCCTCCTTTTTATGCTATGCAGCCATAAGGTGAGTAGTTGCAGCTATGATGTGCTACAGGCACAGAAGCACTGATGCCAATTGATCAGGGGCTGAAACCTTCAAAACCGTGTCCCAGTGTGCTCTGCTCCTTGTAAATTGGGTGACTCACTGGTCTGTTACAGTAAAGCTGCCTGGCAAGGCACACCATTGCTCTCTGGTTTGCAGTGACTGTCAAGGAAGCATTGCCTGTGGGGTTACAGATGAAGATTTGTTTCACATGCTTGAGTGAAGCACGGCTCACAGGTGTGTCTGGTGAGATGGCTGCGTGTGTGGTCCTCTCTCAGGGAAGTAATCCTCACTCATGGCCATAAGAGAATCCCCAGCAGTGTTAGAGAGAATCAAAGCAGTTATCTCTGGAGGATAAAGGAGTTCAAGGTTACTCTTGGCTGTACACAGTGTCCAAGATTTAGCCTGAGCTATGTGTCTCTCTCAGAAACAAACAAATAAAAGCTGGAGGAAAAAGATAAAGGAAAGTCCGACTTATGTGAGGGCACTATCCCCATACATGGTACACAACCCCATGACACATCTCTGAGTGCTGTCTCATCACTTTAAAGATTAAAATTTCAATATGGATGTTGGAGGCTACACAAGTATTTATAACAAGGGTTCTAGACAGTGCTCAGTGCTTAAGAGTGATTGCTGTTCTCTGAAGACCTGGGTTCAGGTTCCAGCGCTCACATCTGGTGACTCACAGCCACCTGTAACTCCAGTTCCAGGAGATCTGATGCCCTCTTCTGGCATCTGTGGTCCCCTGTAGGCATGTGCACATAACATACACACACACACACACACACACACACACACACACACACACACACACACACACGAGAGAGAGATCTTTAAAAAAATACCCATACTATAGCAATGACCAATCACAAAACAGCATGAAATTCTGTAAAATTTCTATGCATTCCATTTGATACCTCCTATATTGTTTACCATTAAATGCAATTTCACTTTAGTGTATTGCTGAAACAATGGATAAACTGTAGTTAATAAGTATGTGCCTAAGTTACTAAGTATAGTTAATAAGTATATGCATTAGCCTCAAGTTTTATACATCAATATGCACTATGAAGAACAATTCTTTTGAATTGCTAATAAAATAAGCAAGGCTTCACAAATGTTTATTTTCTTTGACCCATACTTATAAATTTATTCTAAAGCAAGTATTACAGTAGAAAGTAGCTGAATATACACAACTCTTCCCAGTAGGAGTATGTACAATCATGAAGAATAGTAAACAATCTATAAACAAAACACTTAAGAAGGACTAGGTTGAGTCTTGGATATTGCTTCCTAGAATCATATGCAACCACAAAATGATAAATATGAATACTACATGTAAAAGTAGAATGAGCAACATATTAATGTATGTGTGTTATATAAATTGTGTTTCTACAGACCAAAATTAAAATTTTAGAACTCTATCAGGAGCAAAGCAAATGTGTTCATTTTTACCATCTCATTTTAGCAGTGTAACTGGAGATCCTAGCTGATGCAATAAGATAAGAAAGGGTAATGGAAAGTATGCCAATCCATCAAGACATGAGACTGTCTTTATGCACAAAGAACAGTTTGTGCATAAAGAACAGAGCAAAAGAAGCTCCTGCAACTAATTAGCAGTTACCAAAAGTTTCAGAGTTATAATGTCAATGTTAAAAAAAAAATCTGTTTTTTCTCCATGTTAGCAATGAACAAGCAGAATTTAAGATTCTAAACCTAATACTTCTAATATCAGCACTAGAGAAAAGTAAATGTTCAGGTATAAATCTAATAAAATCATATAAGACCTTTACATGCACAGGGGCCCTTGTGATTTTTTAATCTCACCATAACATAAGGGCATCTGACTGTTTGCTCTCACTCATCAGTAATTTTTTCATTTTCTTTCTGACTACCTACCCTCAGTAATCAATCGCTGAGCTCCTGCCATGGGTGGGTCTTGTGCTGTGCCCTAGCCTGTAAAATGGCTTGAGAACTCCCAGGCACAGCCTCCTCCACAGGAGCTCACAGCCCAACAACACAAGGTCACACAGAAGCCATGCTTTGTGCTTGTGGCCGGCCTGACGAGGTCTTGCTTTTCCGCAACCCACAGAAGCCCCGTTCCCCTGAACCCACCTCTTCCATGACATCTTCACCAATCTCCCTCATTAAAAATACTTCCATCAGGAGACAGGCGTTGGTGGCACACACCTTTAATCCCAGCACTCAGGAGGCAGAAGCAGGGCAATCTTTGTGAGTTCGAGGACAGCCTGTTCTACAAATCGAGTTCCAGGAGAGGCTCCAAAACAATACAGAGCAATACAGAGAAATCCTGTCTTGAAAAACAAAAACAAAACAAAACAAACAAACAAACAAAAACTTCCATTGGCTTCTGTACTTCTTGGCAACTCTGCCTGTCTCGCTATTGTATCGAGTGTTTAGTTCTACTTGGGTCACAGTTTGTAAGACAGGGGTTTTTGATTTCTCATTAGATATTAAGGCATTAAAATCGATGAACTCATTTTTACTCATTATTTATTTCTGAAAACCTAGAGCCATGTAGGTGGCACATAAAGACACTTCCCAAATGGGCCTACTCTTCTGTCCTTAAGGTTCTTGGAGTGATTATTACCTAAGCACTGCCAGAATTTTCATGCCTGTTAAAGGTCACATGCCTTGTGCTGTTGTTATTCCTGTGTTTATTTTCATAGGGATTTGGTAATCAAAATTCGAAAAGGAAACCCAGTTTACCAAATTATCTAGTATAAGAGGTGAAGAATGGTTGTCCTTAGCTCTGTAAACAACTGACGTGAAAATACCTGGTAGATGCTAATGACAGTTATTCAGGGATTTCTGAGACAACACAGCCAGCAGATTAATGATCTGAGGGGAGCTGAGAATCCCTCAGCATCAGGGCATCTGTGCCTCCCACACACAATGAAGAGGCAACTTTACACAAAAGAAGACACAGGCTTCTTACAGGAAGTATAATTGTTTAACGGGGTCTCTACTTAAATGGCAACATACATTTATCCTGACTTTCATTGGAGGATTTTTGTCTGGTAGTGGGACAAGTGTGTGTATCACACATAAGCTTATTTTCATGTATAAATACATACGCACATAAAATAAAATTTTATCTAGGCAATGATGTTTTCATATGGGCAGTGCTGAGTAAGGATTTATTTTATAATTTCTGTATGTTTGCTTCTGCTTTATATTTCCTACAATAAATTTTTTAGAGTAAGCAATAAACAGTGTGAAGATGAGGCTTGCCTGGAGCTTTCCTTGAAAAACCAAACAGAGACGGAATCGTATCTAACATGTAAGACTGAAGGCCTGCCCCGTGCTAACCCTTAAATGAGAGAACCAAATGTCAAGGTCCCACTGTCCTGGCCACACGTCCAGTTTCACAGCAGACTTGTAAAACGGCTCAGAGAACATGCTGGTTTCCCTGAAGACTTCGTCATGCTTTGAGAGTAAAACCTCCTTCTTTGGGACAACAGTTGATGTCATCCCTGCAGAGTTTTCTCTTTCTGTTGTAAGCTTGGCCCAACTCTGCCAGATCCTCATTGGCTGGTGTGGTGACCTGGCAGATGCCTCAAGCTGTCCTTCAAGGCCACTTTCAATGCGTTCACAAAACCCACCTTGCTATATTTGAATTCCACCTTGTGGTAATGGGGATTGTGCTGGGTAGGGCTGCCTGACTGCATGGTCCAGCAGATAAGATGGAGAGAATCACCAACAAAGCGGTGGGTGCGACCAATGCTGTTTCTTTGTGTGTAGGCACAGGAAAGACCAACATAACTCATGACCTAAAATCTAAGATTAAAATGAAACAAAGAAAGCATGACTTAGCACTAACCAATCTGTGAGTGCCAAGGGCACTAGCGAATTTTATGATTAATGTGGACTTCTTTAGACAAAGTGACAGGTTCAGGGACTCAGATAATGGACACTTGGCTGTGGAGGAACCCACTTCCCTCAAAAGCATCAGCGAGTGATTTTTTTTTTAAATTTCTATTTCTTCCGTGCATTGTTGTGTCTGTGTGAGGGACCCCTTGGAACTGGAGTTACAGTTGAGAGCTGGCATGTGGGTGTCAGGTATTGAACCCAGGCCCAGTAGAAGAGCAGCCAGTGTCTTTAACCACTGAGCCATTTCTGCAGACCCAACATGCAATTTTTAAAAGATTTTTGAAGACTCCCAGGTGTTCCTGATGCCCCAGTACATCATCATACATATTAAGTCCATCCTGGGCTCTGAAGTCCAAGTTTCCTCCCCTCCCTGCTTCTACTTTCTTGATCCCGTTTTCTGGCCTCCAGCTAGGCATCTTTCCCCTCTCCAAATGGACCTCAAAATCTTCCTACTTCTTATGAATGGAGGACTTTGCCTTGGCCCGCTCCCCCTTTAATATTGCATTCTCCACACATCAGTTCACCATGCTAGAAGACCTACAGCCATCTTCACCATCTGCTGCTGGGCAGGAACTGAACAACTGTTTTTTTTGTGTGTGTGTTTTGTTTTTGATTGTTTGTGTTCATGTGAGCAGATCATTTATGACCTCCTCTGCCCCAGTGTAAGCATGCTGCCTCCAGATGTGAAAGTCTCCACCCACAGGAAACTCCAGTCAGTGCTGTTCCTCACCTGGCTGTTTGTAGCTCCATGAAAAGAGAACCGAAAGCTATTTTAACGCATATGATGTCAGAGCCGCAAAACGAAATTCTTGGTTTTCTTGTTGCTGATCGGTGTTGTCTGAGACGAGCGTCTATTGAACTAAACCACTTCTTTAGGTTTCATCAAGGATGAAAGGAGAACACACATCAGTGAAACAGACCTGCTGTAAAGGAATTTTGCAGAGAAAGGTTCCTGTTCTGTATTGAAAAGTAGAGATGTCTGAAAGGCTTTGTGTTTCTTTTGCTTTATTCTTATCTCTGTTAACTGCTTGTGTGCTCCATTGTTTGACTGGGGGAAGAGACACTGTCAAACAAGGAGTCTGGGAAGGGGAGCAGAATCAGCCATGGGCCTTTGCCATCAGCATGTAGCCAGTGTAACCAAAGGAGTTACTCCAACTCTCCCCAAATCCCTGCATTTTATTTAACTAAGGCAGCCTTTCTTTAAAAAAAAAAATTCTTTTCTGACCAATAGCTTCAGGAAGAATTGCCTTCCTTAGAAGACTCTGGAAACAGGAACCCGTGATGATGGATATCTCACCCTCGAGAGAACTCTTTCTCCACACCCTTACTGATCAGAGATGTCATTGACACACTGGTTAGAGCATCCAAAAATTATCTACCTCATACATGTGCCTACCATTTGCTGTAAGTCAACTAATTTACAACAGAGCTTATTATTTTAGTTCCACCTGGCAGATTCCTTCCTTCCTCATGAATAGTAGAACGGGGGGATAAAGCCAATAAAAGCATCCCAGATAGTCAGATTTAACCACTCATTTCTGCACCATACCAAGCCAGGAGCTGCCACGGTTTCACTGTCCAGTTGTACCCTCCAGCACTGATGGCTGGCTGTCTGCTCCTGTTCACATGGCCCTACCTCAGGCCCTGCTGTCCACCAAAGCCAGGGCACTGAAGTCACTCTTAGGTCCTCCCTTACTTCCCACATCAATTAGTTGTACGCCTGTATGTTACATTCCCCTTTTACCCCCTTTTCACATTAAAACGCTGCCAGAGCAAATATCCACTCCCTTTAGCATGGCCCTAAGTGCCTGCAAAGTGAGATTGATAAAATGTGGCTGGCTGCATTGTGCACGAGCTCATCCCTAGCTGAGAATCTGCATCTCCATTTTTCAAATATTAACAAAGGCTACACCTGGGCATGGTGGCTAATGCCAAGGATTCCAGCACTTGGGAGACCACGGTAAGAGGATCACTGAGAGGCCAGCCTCTCAGTGAGACTGAGGGAAACTAAGCCCGTGGGTAGGTGGTGGCTGTGGTAGTGATGTAGGCTTCTTATCAACTTATTAGACACAAGACAGCCCAAGAACTTTATTACATCCTCTCGGTATCCAGTATGCTTGGCACATGAAAGGTCCTCAACAGAGGTGGCATACCTCTGAAGCCACTGTCAATCTGCTAGGGAAAAGTGCCTGTCTTGCGTTTCCCTAACAGTGCATCTATCTGTATGGGATATTGATGTTACCCACCCAAAAGTAACAAATTGCAAGTTGCCGACCCCAAATGTTTCTTCATTTATATCTTCTTTTCATCCCCGCTCTCTCCCCCCTATTAAGTTCCTTGTTCTCTCTGAGATGGATGGAGGCACGAGCCTCCCAGGATGTCTCCTCGCCTCCTCCAATCAAGCAATGTCCCTCAACTCCAGCAGTCCTCTTTGGCTTAGAAGCTCCCAGAGGGACCTGTGTGAGAAGCAAGCATTTCTTTCTCTTCCCATAGAACCCCAGGGCTCTGACCACTATCAGGCCACCCTCCATCTGTCCTCTGCCCCAGTACACCCTAACTTGCTCTTCATTCTTCCTGTATACCCCTGCCCCAATTCACCATGCCCCATTTACCCATTTACCAGCAACCCATTTACCCCACACACGCTTTTCATAATTAGCTCTGACTTGTAACATGCCACTTAAGCCATATATCTCCTTCTTTGCATACACAAGTACTCCTTGCTCACACAAGGCCTGATATATATATGTATGTATATATATATATTTGTACATATATATATATCAGATATACACACACATATATACATATATATGTCTACACATGGTTAGTGTGTTGACTTAATATTATTTTTTCTGTTTCTTATATTGCTCTTTTGAAAGCAGATTGTATATCTCAAGCACTACAGGCACTATGAAATCTTTTCTAAAATGTACATTTTTGAGGGGTTGCAAGTATAGCTCAGAGGCAGACTACATGCTTGACATGAATGAGGCATCCTGGAATTCAATCCTTATAATCAAAATAAAATCATATATATAGATCCTGAATGAAGATGTATTTTAGAGATGCCATTTAAGGGCTAACGGTTGAACAGGTGTCTTGGTGAGCAGGTGCCCTGTGAGGGGAGTCAGATTTTTTTTCACATTGCCAATCCCAATTATATGGAAGATAGACTTAGCTAGAGATGTCTATGAGTGGATTTTTATAGTTTCAGGAAATTGTTATAATAGGGACTGCATATGAAACTCAGGAGAAAACTAAAGAAAATGTTAAGAAATCTGAAGATAGCCCTTTCTCAATTAAGGGATCCCTTTAAGAAATCAAAAAGCAGAAGCAACGGGTCTGCATCTGAATTGTTGCTGGAGTGTCCACAGGGCAGAGAGAATGTCAACATTCTGGTCTTTCCCCAAATAGAGAGCATACATGCAGAGTTAAAGTAACCCCAAAAGAGAATTCACCATAGAAGAAACAAGGAGGAAGAGAAGAGTCAAAAGAAGTGTCAGAAATAAATAAATAAATAAATAATAGTATTTTTCATTTGGCTGTTAAGATTAACTTTCTGTGTTTTCAGTGGATGAGGCTCTGTTCTCATCCTCCCCAGGGCTTATTCTATATTGGCATGGTTAGGGTCAATACAGTGAACTGAACACAATAGTTGTATCCACCACATGTTACAGTGTAACAAAAGATCCTAACTCCAAGAGTTCCGGTTTATGTTTCTGTGGTGGGTCACCAGCATGGGCTCGGCTAAGCAGGCTTTCTGCTGGTCTCACTTGGGATCCCTCCTGAGGTCAAGGTCATGTGATGAACTGCCTAGGGTGACTGAACCGACAGAGACTCATAGGTCTCACATAGTTGAGAATGTCCTTGTGTTCTTTCATTCTTAAGGAGGTCTGTCTAGACTTCCTTCTTCGGAGGACAAGAGAGACGAAACTCTATCACAGTCATGCTTTCGGACTCTTTATCAGTTTACTACTGCTTCATTAGTCAAGGCAATGTGGCCATGTTCCTGTTTCAAAGAACATAGAAAAGTCACACTGTACTGATGCACACAGAGAAAGAAGAGGAATGTGTGGCCATTTAGCTGTTGACTCCTGGTGCCTTCTGATTTAGTTCTGAGTGTCCTGTACATACTAAGGGCTGGTAGAACTCACTCTGTGTACTGTAGATGATGGAGTAACCCATTGAAAGCTGGCAGATGAAGCCAAGAGAAGCAGAGTGTGCACATCAAGATGTCCCTGCATGGAGAGCTATCTCCTGATTCCTCATGACACTGATCTGCTTAAAGTTACTCACATGGACCCCTAATGTGGAATTACTAAGCTGGAAATCCTTGGTATAACATTTAGACTTTTTCACAATTTCTCCCCCCCTCCTCAAAAATCAATAGAGGAAAGACACTCAGTGTCTACTGCTAGCCTCCACATGCACACACATGAGTGATACACACAAAGTCACACATAGTCACACACATACACACAAAGTCACACATAGTCACACATATATGCATTATAGTTGTATTTTATAGTGTGCCAAAAAAATGAAGAACCTAAAGGTATTATTGTAAAAACAGGGTTTGTTTTTGTTTTTATATTTTAAAAGTCAAAAAATGCATAAAACAAATCAAGTCCATACTTGTGGCAATAAATTTTTATGAAAATATCTCTTGGCTCCAAAAAGAAGAAACTTTTCTGAACTTTGTAGCCAGATTAATAATATGCCTCGAGATTGCTTAAGTCTATGTACTTAGCCTGCCATTACACTGTGTACTCAACCTGTTCAAATTTAGCTCATCTTATGAGAACAAGGTAACCAACCTTACTACCCCTTAGATTTCCCATGAAATAGGCTTTTACAAACTAAGCTAAATACATAGATTTAATCTTGTTATATATATTCTAAACTACTGATCTAGAAGTGTGTGTGTGTGTGTGTGTGTGTGTGTGTGTGTGTGCGTGTGTGTGTCTGTGTGTCTGTGTTGTGATCATTTGCTGGAAGCAACTAACAGGTTGAAAGCAAGCTTAAACAAAACAAATATCTACCATAAATGTTGAAAGCAACATGTGGATATAGCTGCATAACATCTGTTTACAATGCTGACTGCTATTGCAGGTCGGTTGGGGTTAGTTCTCCCCAGTAGAACTCCGCTCAGGATTTCTGCAAAGAGTCCCTCATTTCTTTCCTACACCATGTTTTCTGTTCTGTTCAATAAGTACAGATCAAAGTCCTTTGTTAGGGACAGGCTCAATTCATAGGCATCACACACACACACACACACACACACACACACACACCAGATTACAGTCAGCAACCACAAAGTATGAACAGAAAGAATGCACAAGGATGGAGGTGGAGAATTCAAATGTGGGCTCTCTCTTGTTTAAATTAATCCAAAACGAAGCTGCTTTGTTTTCATCTCTTAATGGGACATCAACATATTCTGGTACCCCCTCTTAGACTATCTTTGATGCATCAATGGATGCACATACTTATATAAATGAATGCTTAAATAATAAATGATTGTAAGAGGTGGGGCCCCAAGCAGAATCTAAACAATTTGAACAAAGACCCTCTTCCCAAGAGGAGAAGTATCACTTCCCTGTTTCCAGTGTGGGGTGCACACAGTGACCTCCTGGAGAGTACAGTAAGTAAAAAGGATGAGGTGAGATTCAGCTTTAGTGGAAACACTTGGCAGACCCCTTCACCAGATGGTCAGCCAACATTAGCAGTGACAAACTAGGTTGATAAGGTGTGATCTTGACATGGTATGACAAGAGTGGGTTCTTGTGTGGTCTTTCTCCCTCAAACACATAGCTCTAGACTAACGGCAATAAACGAAACATCAGAAGAATCCCAACTGACAGATAGGATACAAAATGCCTGACTAGTGGGCCTCAAAACTGCCAAGGTCATCAAAAAATAATGAAATCCTGGGATTGTTGCAGCCCATAAGAGCCTAAGTAGACATGGGATTGATGGGATCCTGGAACCAAAGGCGAACATGAGGTAAAAAGCTTAGACAATCTGAATCAAGTACAGACTTTAGGAAAACCCAGGGTGTTAGGATTGAATCCCTGGTTGTCATAGATGCTCCTGCCACACGTATACAAGGCCACAGTAGGCCAGGAGGAGGTGCAGTGTTGCCAGACCTCTGTTCTACCATTTTGATTTTTCTATAAATCAAAGATTGTTCTAAACCTCTTTTAGAAAATGTACAAAATATATAGGATGGAAGAGAATTATTATGCAGCCTAACACGTGGGTTTCAGATTAAGGTCCCGTATTGTTTAGCATTCAAATCAGTGGCTTCCAGTATCTATCCAGTAACCATAAAGTTATCTTTTCCTTCCTGATTTTCACTTCCTCCAGAATAAAACCCGGAGGATGTGACCACTCAAAGCAGGCCATATCAGCTGTGTGGCTTCCTCATAGCCAGGCGGTACAAGGAAACTTTCCTTGCTGTTTTTAATTACACTGATGCTGGGGATGGTTGCAGGAGCTAAGGCTTGTAGGATGTCAGGTACTGTTTTAGGTTGCATGTATTCACTATTTTAGTCCCCTTGATAGCACTAATGAAAGCCATTTTCCTCACAATCTGAATTTCCCTTACTCCATCTGCATCCTCACACCGCTGGTTAATATACTCGTCCATCTCATGTTTCCTGTAAACAGGTATTGAGGGGTGTTAATGAGATTCTGGGGAGATTCAAGTTCATGTTTTGGAAACACTGCAAAGTTCTTAATCCTACCATACCATGGAGTACACTATCTGGAAGTGTCTATTTTGTGAGGATGACAGATGTTGACCATATTGCCTAGATCCGTTGATTCAGAAAGAGTTTGCAGGAGGGCACGATTCTAATCATGTCTCCCTCCTAGAATACTTCTACTAAAGGATATTTCCCTTTGCTAGCTAACTGGTCAGCCAGATGCACAAAAGCAATATTAAACATTTCCCAATTTTCAAAGAATTTAGCTCCCTAACCTCTCCCAGTAATGGTTAATGTAGGTTTGGCTTTTCCGTATTACTATGACCCTCAGTAGGTTATAGGTCAAATGTTTCTATATGCTGTCTCTGTCCATCACATTGGTGTCCTATCTCCTATCTGTTGCTAGGAGAGTAGTCTGGCATGACGTCACAGTTTGAGTTGCTTCATTCCCTCAGGTTGGAAGGAGATGTTGCAGGTATCTATGCACTTGTCTCCAGGGTTCAGTGACTTCTCCAAGGAATACTTGTCCCCACCACCTGCTCAAGCAGTTGTCCTGATTTTAATTCTGTGGAACCATGGTGTTTGGTGATTATCTACTTGTCTATTCCTCACCTGGATTCCCATTTAAGTCTTTAACTTTCCCAGGAGAAGACCTACACTTCTCTTGCCACTCTGTACTCATTAAGTACATTTTGATAAATGGCATTATTTACTTAGTAGTGCATATATTAAAATATGCATGTATTTTACAACATATAAACAGAATGAAAAATTGCATGACTATGTAATAATTTAGAGGATTAATGACTATAAATTAAGGTGACAAGTCTAATATTCAACAGCTAACAAACTGGGTCATATTGTAATTATATTCTATCTGTATACCTTTGTACATTTCTAAATATTGACTTCACATTTGAAAATAGTCTTAGATTTATAAGATTACAATAAAGATGATGAGAGGTGTCCACATATATGTTGCTCCTACAGTCCCTATGATAAACATCTTATATTACACACACGTTTGCCCAATCAATGAATCAATATACATTGTTATTATGGTCATTTATTTTAATGCCATGTCTGGATACAAGAAGTACTAGGAAGAGTTATTAGAGATCTAGTAGTTCACTTCTGGACTGAGCAGATGTGGTGGGACCCTCCTTTACCTTAGCACTCAGTCAAGAGGACCAAACACTCTGGCTAGCTGGGGTATGGATGGAGACCCTGTCTCAAAAACAAACCTTTTAATGCAGCCATGTATGGTGACACATACCTGTAATTCTGCACTTGAAAAGTTGGAGCTGCCAAAAGCCCAAGGCTAACCTGATCTACATAGTGAGTTCTAGGCCAGCCAGCACTACATAGTGAGACATTGTCTCAAAACTAAACAAACAAAAAAATTGATATGAACAAGCTATCATTTTCCTTCTTTTTCTTTTCAGAAATTCCCATATTTTTTTTAAAGGGTGCATAGCTTGTATAGTAAGGAAAACAAAAGCACATACGTGTTTAAGCCATCAAAACTTGGAATGCCCCCAGTTTTTTGTTCCAGGATGAAGCTCTCAGCCTCCACAGTGGACTCCCCAGAGCTGCATGTACCTCACCAACCCAAGTCCCCAGGCTGACTCACACCCCAAGGTACCTCATTGCTTGTCACAGAGTCTTGGTCCCACCCAAGGTTTAGGGTCATATGAAGCAGGATTGCTCAAGGCAGGAAGAACAGATGGCAATTCTCTCTGTCCTACCCAAGTCCCCATCATCCAGGTTCCTTCTCATCGCCCCTTCCTATCCCAGAAGTGTGACCACTCCAAGCCTTGCTGCCTTTCCTGACACAGGTCTGAGCAGCCAGAACACAGCAGTCCTGCCCATGCCAAGTGGACATAAACCAGGAAAAGACCACGAACCGAAGCATGCACAAAACTGGGTGATTTTGCTGAAATTCTCAAATGGGACCTTTACTACAGCATTTTCCCAAGCCCAGCCGTGGCAGATAAACTTAGTCCCTGGCCCAATGAAGAGATCTCATTCTCGAGGCAGACAGTGAAGAGATCTCATTCTCGAGGCAGACAGGCAGACAGACAGACAGTCAGTGGAGGCACTGGTGAAACTCCCAGGAGCTTTTTGAGCTGGAGAAAAAGCCTACTGCAGTGAAACGTGTCTGTCATTTCAAGTTAGTAATGTCAAAAGGGCCAAAGGGGAGAAAGAACTTTAAAATGGGGAAGTTGCTGGAGCTCTGAAAAGTGGGAATACACTAGGGGTGACTGGTGACTCTCAGTGTTCTGATCTCTCAAATGTTGAAATCTAAAGATTGTGAAAAGAGTGCACAAGGAAAATGCCAGTCTTGCTTACAATCGGGGGCAAAGGGCAGAGTGGATGAAAAGCCACACTCAGTAAGCTTTAATGTTTAGCGCAGTGAAGGCAGTGACTCATTAGGCGCTCAGATGTGCAAGGGCTCTGCTTCCGTCAACAGAGCTGTCCCTTAGTCATCAGGCAACACCTGGGAGTCATGGTATCCAGTGTGACAAGGAATGAGATGGACAAATACTGGAGGGCTGAGCTTTGCTTCTGCCCGAGGCTGTGTGACCAGCTGGCCGCAGGCACACGAGATGATGGATGTTATGGGCAGATTAAGTCCCAAGAAAGTGAGAGCTTTCAAATGGCAGTGATGCCATACAAGGGTGACTCACAGAGTCCGGCACGGTAAACTAACTCCTCATTCACACCAAAAGATGGCTGCTTTGTGGTTTGGGGCCTAACTTGTCTCCTAACATCCAAAACTTGACTTTGTGTCCAAAGGGCTATAAGTCTACCTCAAAGTGCTACATCAGCAGCCACTGAAGGCTGTGACAGTGTTTAGTCCAGAAGGAAAAAGAGGTAGAAGGAACAGAAGGATATTTGAATATTTCAAACGCTTGAAAAGTGTCTAGACTGTCCTCAGTAGAGAAGACAGATCAATGTGAAATGAAAAAGGGAGATGTTTCTGTCTCTGAAATGTCTAGTGATTTGGTTTTCTGTGGTGCGGATCTTAATTATCCACAGACCCTCACATTGAAGGTGTGGTTTCCAGAACACATTATGGGAAGGTCATGGGGGCTTCACAGGGTGGTACCCGGTAGAAGGCCTTTGGGTTTGTTCTGCCATGTACTCCTCAACATAACAGGCAGCCAGTTGCAAGCCTAGACTAATGGGGACAAACGATCACGAATGAGACCTCCAAACCTAGGAACCAAAGCAAATGTTTTCATCCCCTGCATTGATCATCATCCCATGAGTCTGTTACAGTAACAGTCAACCGACTTGCAGACCTTTCCTAAATGGACATTGCCCCTTAGAGGGGCTGATGTTTCTGCCAATAGCTGTGTTTTAGTGAGACTAATGCCTGTGTAATGACTGCCAAACCAAGGAGCTCTTTACTCTAAAAGAGAGCAAGCCTTGGAATTCTCCAGCCTTCCTTGATGCTGGAGGCCAGTCTACCCCTAGCAATGCTAGGGACATTGCTGTCCTACTTAGTGGATGAGGCTTTGCAGCTCAAACTCAGAGAAGTTCACTGGTCTTCCTAGTGTTGTACTTACTTGCTTGCACTCATACTCTGGCTGCTTTGGCTCCAGACTCAATGACCTCCCCTGCCCTCCACCCCCACCCCGGACAGACAGACAAACACACACACACACACCAAATGAAGAACTCCCTTCTGTTCAATTTTTATGACAACAATTTACATTTTTCAGTCCGTGTTTGCTTTATTTGCCCTCCCATGTCAAGGGCTCTCCAGAGGAAAACTGTCCTTTCTCTCAGTCAACCTGAAAGGCCTGTGCTGTGTCTCCACTGGGACTCCCTAATAACACAGATGAGCAGGAGAGGGCAGGAATACCTGAGGTAAAGCGCCTAACACATATCCCAGGGCCAGCCAGCCACACAGCAAACAATGAAAAGACTGTCCTTAGTAGGTAGCCAAAACTCCACAAAAGCAGGCAGACCCTGTGGTCTGCCATCAAGACCCCAGGGACACCAAACCCTAAGGAACAGGTAAGTATTAGGCAAAAGTCTTTGTACTCAGGGAGGAAGTTCTAGGAATTTCAAATGCTGTCTTGACAGCTGGTATTCTGATAGCCTTTGGAAATGGGAAGGGAAACTCTCCAGGGAAGTCCTTGGGCTATCCACCTGTGTCATTCATTGCCCTTGAACAAAGGGCCATCACAACAGAAAGAGGGTGGTGATGGGAATTAGCAACAGCTGAGCATGCAACCCAGACTCACCACTCACAAGGTTGGAGTGGCCACGAATCTAAGCCTTTATGAGTTTCAGTTACTCATCTGAAAAGGACACCAAGCGCTTTGTGACTACCGTAAAGGATAAGCCAGCTGACAGTGGAGGTCAGCAGCGTGGGGCTGTGCTGACAGGCAGGTGGTGTGATGTGTTTGCTCTCCTATCAATCATACCTAGGGGCCACCGGCTTCTGTCTACTAATGATCTGTGCCCCAAGTCAGAGCTCATCTTCCACTGATTGGGAGGTAGAGCTGTTGGCAGTATGGTTCTGAAGCCATGCCTGCCATTGATCTGTGAACCCCAGCCTGGCTTAGGAAAGAAGAAAACAACAAAAACCCACGTCACTCTGACTCAGCCTGGAAGGTGTCCACTCACGGTTGCGTAGCCCACCATGGCTTTCAGGCCTGTGGTGAGGCAGGAGGCCTTCGCAGAAACAGGAGATTTCCAATACAGTATTGAGAGGAAGGTTCTGAGGAGTGGCAGTTGCAAAATGGAAGGTCTGTACAACCACAACTACCACGGCTATTTCGGAGTAAAATGACTTCGCAATGTGGATGCTGGTGTGTGTGACAACCAAGGCCACTCACTGAGTGACCCAGCACAGACAGCTACCTCATAGTCCTGCTGTTTAAAGCGGCATCTTTTGAGTTCACAAGTACAATGGCCATGCCATGCCCAGACAGCAGATTTCACACCGTCCCTCCCCACCTTCAGCTCTCCCGTCCTGTCTCCCTCCTCTACTGCTGTGTTTCCTGAGCCTTGGCAGTGCCCATGACCCGGTGGATGACTCCACTCCCTTGGACATATGGCAGTACTAACTGGACTTAGTACTTTTAAAAAGGGACAGGGGGCAGGAAGCTGGTAGGGAGATGTATTTGAGGGGACATACATATGAGTTGGAGGGGGTAAAAGGATATGATTCATATTCCATTATTTTATACATGTATGGCATTCTCAAACAATAAAATCTAAAATTAATAAATAAAATGTCCATAAGAAAAGGAATGCTCTTTACCTTGGCGAGAAATTAGTTTCCGTTTGTGGGGCCTTCCATTATCATTCCCAATGGATGGTGAACAATGCGGTTGGTTGCCAAGCTCTCACAGAGAAATCTTGCTCAGCATCTGGGGAGGTCCCCGAATGTCCCAGGCACTTCTCATTCCCAGTCTCCCTTACAGGCTCTAAGACTTTTTACTGGTTTTGTTTTGCAGATAAGAGACTTAAGATAAAAACATTGGTTGAAGGTTACCCAGTCAAGAAAAGGCCTAAATGGAGCTGTCCCCACTCCAGCCCCTCAGGTGACAGCCATATGCTTTTGCATTGAGTCTTCTCTCATAGCCAGTGGTGAGTACCTGGTCTGTCCCTGGCTCTAACTCAGGTAACAAAGCCACAAACACCCATAGTCCCAGACTTATGGGGAGGAAGGGAACCTCGGAGTCCATTAGTGATGAGGGGCTCACCTCATTCACTGTGACATACAAGGACTGTGCCAGCCAGGAGGACGTTCTCCTGTTGCATGGTGGGAGAAAGGATTAGTTTATTTGGGAAAGGGGGAATCCCACAGTCCGAAGATCAGCAAGAGAAGGCAGGGCATGTGACTTGGCTTGACCAACAGGTAGAAATAAATAGAATGGACATAAGCATGTTTTAGAAAACACAGAGAGGCCAAAAGTTGAGGAATATTGTTTTCCCAGAGCATGTTGTGTATAGTAGTCCCCTTATCCATTGTGACATATCCCAAGACCTCCCCTGGATGTCTCAAGCTATGGAAAATATTAATGCTGACACACTATATTTTTTATATGTATAGAAAGATACATATCTTTCAAGTTTCATGTATGTTCTACACTGTAAGAAAATAATAACACAATAAGATAGAACAATTACAATAACATACCTTACTAAGCGTAATTTAAAACTTGCAAATTTTTTCTTTGTGTATGTTTTGGGGCTACAGCTGACTGTGGATAACTGAAACCATGGCAGTGGGAAGCACTGTCTCAGTTCCTGTTACATCCTGTGGACAAAAGAAATGCCTGATGGATTCAAGGGAGAAAGGGTTGATTTTAGTTCACAGTTCCAGGTAGTTTTTGGTGGGTAGGCAGGAAGGCGTGGCAGTGGACAAGGTACAGAAACATGTTCCCACAAAAGTGACAGGAAGAAGAGAAGGCAAGTCTGAGTCTTCAGAGATCAGCCCTGAATTCCCTGGAGGAAGGCCCTACCTCTTAAAGCTCCACAGCCTTCCAGGAGCTGGAATGTCATGTTCAAAATCCAAGCCTGTGGGGATGTGTCCAATTCAGGTTGTAACAGATTGCAATGCAAAGGATTAGAGCAAGGTGCCCTGTGCCATCTTCACTCCAAACCAGGGAGTATTATGGGGGTGGGGGGGGGGAATTTCTCTGCTTTTGTATCTAGGTCTCTGTACACAAAGGGAAAAATATCTTCTCTTTGCCCTTTAAGGTTGGAGGCTAGGTACAAGCTATGTTGACAAAAGACAAGCTAACAAGAGAAAAACCGTGTTAATTAGGCATGGAAAGACCAGAATCCCACAAACCAAAAGACATGAGGAAGAGTCATGGAAGCTTATAAAGCATTCTGACCTAGAGAAAGGAGGAGGGTTTGGGATTTCTATGAGGCAGGAGGAGAGGGGGAAAAGGTTCTGGAGTGAGAAGGTTGCATGGAGATAGAGTCGTAGGTAATGACAGTCACTGTAGTCAACTTCCTATACACACACAGACACACAGACACACACACACACACACACGGCACACACACACATACACACACACACACACACACACACACACACACACACACACTTCCTACCATAGATTTTCTTCATGAGCACAATTTCCCTTCACAGACAGACAGCTTTTCAGAGCCATAATTGATATTAACGAGCAAAAGTTGACCTTTAGTTTGCCATTTTGCAAGTTAGGATGTTTAAGATTCATGTTAAGGTTTATGTGTGAAATGTCTTGCCGGGTTCATGGGTTTGAACACCGATCCCTAGCTTGAAAGGCTCAGACTCAACACCAGAACCTTCAGGAGGATTGTAGAGCCTTTGGAATGACATGCCTGGCTAGCAGACATGGGGCACAAGGGATGGGCCTTGGGTATGACCTGGCCCTGCCTCCACCTGTCTGTGTTTCCTATCTGCTCCAGCTATGACCAGCCACAAGCTGCCACCACCACTGTCTAGGCCTCTCCAGCTGCCACACCTTCTCTACCACCATGGACTCTCTCCTCCAGAACTGTGAGCCAAGATAAAACCTTTCCTGTCTTAATTTCTTTCTATCACAGCAATGAGAAAAGTAAGCACTACTGTGACTGCACCTTTAACCCACAGATACAACTTATGGACCAGAGGAAATGCAAAACTAATCAAAACATTCCAGTAAAGCCATTGCCATCTTCCTACATGGGTGAAAGCCATAAAACAAAGTAATGCATCACCCAGCTTCCCTGGGCTCTGTGGGGGCTCCTCTCCTGTCCTGTTTGAAGAGATGTGTGTGGTGTAGAGATGTGGCTGCATTTTGAAAACTCACCACTAGATGGCATCACACATTTGCCAAGACAGAAGCAGTTCTGTTTTAATTAGCTCAACTCTTAATGAAATATTTTAAAAGGTTTTTTTGTTTGTTTTGTTCGTTTGTCTACTCGTGTGCGTGTGCATGTGTGTGTTGGTGCACACATACCATTGCACTAGCATAGAGGTCAGAGGACAACTTTCTGCTGTCAGTTAGTTACTTCCCGTTCAGGGATTGAACTCAGGCTGTCAGTTTTGTGGGCACGAGCCTTTACTTCCTGCGCCACCCCACTGACCCACCATTAGAGTGTATGGCAAAGTATTTTACATAGTGGGTAATGCCCTGGTGTGACTGTTCTTTTACAGGTGATTCTAGAATAAGCAACGCTTAATGGAGAATCCTATGAGCGCAGAGCATGGGCGCATCATCACCTGGATAACCAGACCCAGAGCTGTTGTGATTGCATGTCCATGCCATATGCTTTCATGGCATGGCAGACTTCGCTGAGCAACAGCAGTAAGGTGTGCTCCAGCAAAAGCACAAACCCTGCTCAGAGCAGCACACACGGCGGCAGGATCTGTGAAACATCCGTTGCTGAGTCTGCCATTCGGTGATAATCGAAAGCTAAAGTTTCGAGCAGGTCATGGTAGGTCCCCTGACAGTTTGTGTTTTCTCTTCTTTTACCCACAGGCGTTTCCTGAGTAGAGAATCTCAGAGCATGAAACACCAAGAAGTGAATCTTTAGCAGCCAGCCAGACTTGGCCCCTTTCGTGAACTTTGGATGCTGCAAATAAGCAGATACCTCAAGCTCAAATACTTGGGGGCTCCAGCATTAACTTTGCTCATCCTCCAGGCTATGAGGAGAAAACCAATGAAGCAGCTGATGCCTGTCCAGCAATGTGAGTCTGCAGTCCATCCTGCAGAACCCTGGGAGAAAGTGTATTCAGACCACGCCTTTGCCAGGTGCAGCCACTCCTGTGGTCACTCAGAAAGCAAGGCAGGGGAACTGTGAGAAGATGCATAAGGCAACTGCCAAAGTCGAACCGCTCAACCAAAGCTGAGGGTGTAGCTCAGCAGCAGAGCATCCATCCATGCTCACAGCTCTGGTTCCTTCTTGATACCATGAAGAAAAAAAAAAAAAAATCACACTCACTTGATAGCTGATGGAAGAAAAAGCTTATTTAATGATCTTGCCCAAGTTTCCACAGCTCTGAAAATTACAGCCAGACTCAGCAGCACTGCATTGTGCTACTCCCTGAGGCCAAGAGTTCCTTAAGTTACAAAGTTTTAACCCTCCCTTGGCACTTTCACTATAATACAACAGAGTTCCAGAGGCCGGTGGAGAAGGTTGATCTGGAATCATACCAGCATCTTTCCCCAGCCCCGTGATAAATGAACTTGTAAGTACTTGTAAGTACAAGTTCATTTCATGAAAAAGACGGAGAATAGAATATTACAGTCATTGACCCTTACACATGCATGGGATTCAGGGTGAGCCGACATGATATTACATACGTGACACCCAGCCTAAGTGATGACTTTCTTGCTTCTTCCAGGCTCTCTACCTGTTCTCCCTAAATATCTTTTCTCCTGTCTCATTTGGGTCTCCGAGGCATTTATGAGTCACAAGGAGGGCCACCAGCCTTCTACAATCTAGTTAATGTTATTGACACTCTATGCTGTAACCGGCTGGCTTCAAGGGTGACTCACCCAAGCAGCCACACAGAGATGCACAGTCAGAAGGTTCCACAACTCAGGGTTTAGCTCTTTAGAGCCTTTCTAATGGGATCTTTGCTTCTGTGTTTTGTAAGGGAGGTCTGTGAGACAGCAGAATACACATCGGGGTCAGAACATCAGCTTACCAATGGTCTGGCCCTGGCCACCTCGTCTCTGTCTTCTTAGTCACTTGATTCTCCACCACCAGGAGGAGCCTGGCATGAGCCTTTCCAACAAAGGAAATCCCTGAAAACTCCCCTTTCTTGTTTTAAATTTAACTTTGCTTTTTACAGAAGAATTCATAGTCAAGCATTCTTAAGAAATATTCCCCTTGAGGACACTTAAAAGCTTGATTATAGTGTTAGAAATGTGGGGCTCATGGGGGGGAGAAGGCTGCACTGAGCATGAGTCTTATTCTGGCTTGTCAGATAGTTGACATTCAACAGGTATGAGCAGCTTTTCAGATGTCTGTTTATCTCCACAGAGTTGAATCTGGATCTTTTCCCACATTCTTCTTAGAATCAAGTTCAAAGCATAGCACTTGAGAGTGCTGGGCCAGTTCTTGCCTGTGGGTCAATAGGTTATCTGATTGGACTGGCAGAAGGTAAACAGCAATCTTTTTATTCGCTGGAGTCTCACTTGCTGAATTGTACCGAAGTATTTGCTGATCTGATAGTCGAGGCTGGCCCAGAAACCGCAACTCACTGATGAGCACTCAGGAACCCCAGCCACAGAGGTCAAAGAACATGAAAAACAGGCTCTGCCTTCAGCCTCCCTCTCTACCTTGAGCCTAGGACTGAAGGGCCAGGCAGACTCAGAATCAATCAGGCCCCAGAAGTGAGCTGTCCTGGGCTGGAAAGCAGGAAGTTACTGTGGTGAACGGCAACCTTCTGTACTATGCCAAATTTCATGTGCATTTCCTGGAACCTGGACATAGCTCTCGGAAAGGGCTGACCACAGAGCAGCAGCAGCAGCAGCAGCAGCAGCTGGCATCCTCTGCCTTGCTTTCCTGAAACGCCAGGCCCAGGACATGCCAGTAACACACGGAACTTGAGCCAAAATATCTGTTCGTCTAGCTGACTGCCCCAGTCCTCCCTAAATGCATCATTCATATCAGTCAGCAACCAAGAAGCACCAAAATAAAGCCTTAATTAAATGCATCACCAATTTCGCCCCGAGTTCATTCCCTAACCACTGAGGCAACAAGGCTGCTTATCGTAGGAGAGATACGTGAGATAAGACAGGGCCAGCAAGACACTACTCCATGATCTCATAACTCTGAGACCTGGAGGGAAAAAACCAAAACCTCAGCATCTGAGAGCAAAATGATAGCTGTTAGAGGCTGGGGAGAAGCTGGGTGAGGATGGCAGGGAGGATGGTTGATGAAAGGGTGCCGTGGGACAGGTAGATTGGTGTGAACAAAGGCATAGGTGTATGACAATAGATTACGGTGATGTATATTGCAGCAAAGCCTGAAAAAGCATCCTAAAACACACACACACTCACATTCTCATTCACACACACACACTCACACACTAAAACACATACACTCACACACACACTCACACACATACACGCACTCACACACTCAACCACACTCACACACACTCCCACACTGACTTACACACACTCACACACACACTCATTTACACACACTCACATACACACTCACACACACTCACATATACTCAAACACACACACACATTTACTCAAACACACACACTCCCACACATACACACACTCATACACTCATATACTCAACCACATTCACACACTGACTTACACACACTCACATGCACACTCACACATATACTCAAACACACACACACACACACACACACACACACACACACACACACGGAAAATTCTTGAGAAGATAGATGGTTCAGCCTGCCTTAGTCATTGCATATGTATCCAACCTGTGTCAGAACATCACACCGGTGTTGATAAGAGAGCTCAGTGGATGCGGCACCTGCCATCCTATGGGCCCACAGAGTAGAAGTGGGGAGCTAACTCCTACAGAATGTTCTCTGACCTCTACAAGTACACTGTGGTATGCTCGACCACACCCTTGCATGCAAGCATGCACGCACACACAATTGAATTAAAGTGATAAAAGATTTTATTTTAAATCACACTGCTCTGCAGGTACTGTGCCTCTGTGTAATTTTTAGGCAGAAACTGAAAACTATCTCCATGCGTGCTAGTGGCCACTGACCAGTCTTCAGGGCAGCATGGTGTCATGATCAGAGTACCACAGAAGAGCATTTTAGTTCACAGATTGGATGCTTTGATTGTGTTCTCGCAGGCAGGAACAACACAAATACCTGGAATTATGTCTGCTCAAACTAATGTGGCCTTTATACAGTCTCCATAATAGAGTTCCCCAAAGCATACACCAGTCAAAAATTAGACAACGCCTCAGGAAACATGATGACACAGGGAAGACTGAGCTATACGAGAAAACATAAGGATCTTACTAAAAGTGCTTCCGGTAGGGAGAGTAAGGTAGCTCAGCAGGTAAAGGCCCTGACTGACAACTGACAACCTAAGTCTGATGCCTGGAACCACATAGTGTAAGGAAAGAACCAGCTTCCACAAGTTGTCTCCTCACCCTCACTTGTGTATGGTGGCATACTCACATCCACACACATATGTAACAAAAAAGTTAAAGAACTGCATTTATTATAATAATCAAGTAAATGTAATTGTTACAACTAAAGACCTAAGAGTATATGCAAAATTAGACACTGCTAAAGAGCTCATTAGTGAAATGGAAGACAGTTTGAATAAATGACCTAAAATATATCACAGAAGCACAAATTTGAGAAGGACTCCATGGCATGCAGACACACACACTTGAAACTTGACACATGGCAGGGAAGGTTCAGTGTGCAGCATGAGTCAGGGTTCAGAAGAGCAATAACAAAGAAATCAGAGCAGAAGCAACACTGGAAAACAAGCCTGGGGATTTTGAGAATTGATTTAATTTATTCAGCAAGTCTGGCAAACCCAAGCAGCACAATCTTAAATGCATTTCTTTACACGCTTTAAAATACTTTTCAAAATATCAAAAAGTTTAAAAATTACTAGAGGAAAAAAAAGACACCTACAAATAATGAAAATGAAGTGAACAGTTGACTTTTCAATAGCAAAAGTAGAAATTGGAAAACTGTAATAAACTGACACTGTAATCTTTGTGTCTGGAGGCCACAGTATGGTGACCATTCCCCTGGACCTGCCTGTCAAGAGAAGCCAGATTTCAAGAAAAAAGCGTAAACTACAGGCATTTCCAGGGGGAAGCTGAGGTGATTGCCACCAAGTGAACATCAAAAACGCTGAAGTCTCTCAGAAGAAAGGAAATGATGGTCACCAGAAGGTGTGAGCTAGAGTGGGGAACGCCAGGGTGCAGTGAAGTCAGAGTTACTGGAGAGCAGTGCAGCCTGGGGTGCATGAGTGGATGCTGGCATGAAAACAACTCAGGGTTCTTTTCATTTGAAAAGAGAATGAAATTATCAACCAGATTTTGTAGAGTATGCCTGAGAAACCTGGGGCAGCTGACAGAAGATAGGAAGCAAGTTCTCACAGTACAGTGGGGCTTAGCGATAACACAAGCAAGTTCACACTGACACACAAGTTCACACAGTGCAGTGGGGTCTAACGATGACACACACAAGTTCACACAGTGCACTGGGGTCTAACGATGACACACACAAGTTCACACAGTGCAGTGGGGTCTAACGATGACACACACAAGTTCACACAGTGCAGTGGGTCTAACGATGACACACACAAGTTCACACAGTGCAGTGGGTCTAATGATAACACACACAAGTTCACACAGTGCAGTGGGGTCTAACGATGACACACACAAGTTCACACAGTGCAGTGGGGTCTAACGATGACACACACAAGTTCACACAGTGCAGTGGGGTCTAACGATGACACACACAAGTTCACACAGTGCAGTGGATCTAATGATGACACACACAAGTTCACACAGTGCAGTGGGGTCTAATGATGACACACACAAGTTCACGCAGTGCAGTGGGGTCTAATGATGACACACACAAGTTCACGCAGTGCAGTGGGGTCTAATGATGACACACACAAGTTCACACAGTGCAGTGGGTCTAATGATAACACACACAAGTTCACACAGTGCAGTGGGTCTAATGATGACACACACAAGTTCATACAGTGCAGTGGGGTCTAACGATGACACACACAAGTTCACACAGTGCAGTGGGTCTAATGATGACACACACAAGTTCACACAGTGCAGTGGGGTCTAATGATGACACACACAAGTTCACACAGTGCAGTGGGTCTAATGATAACACACACAAGTTCACACAGTGCAGTGGGGTCTAATGATGACACACACAAGTTCACACAGTGCAATGGGGTCTAATGTTAACACACACAAGTTCACACAGTGCAGTGGGGTCTAATGATAACACACACAAGTTCACACAGTGCAGTGGGTCTAATGATGACACACACAAGTTCACACAGTGCAGTGGGGTCTAACGATGACACACACAAGTTCACACAGTGCAGTGGATCTAATGATGACACACACAAGTTCACACAGTGCAGTGGAACAACCAGCAGAACTAAGGGATACATCGACCAAGCAGAGAGACATAAAATGTTGGTAAGGATTAGTTTTTCTTAAGGCAAAACAAGTGACTAACAAAATCAGGCTCATATTTTTGGACAGAAACATGAGAAGTTTCTGTAATGAGCTGTCACAGTTATCTTCAACTTTGAAGCATGTTTGTAATTCAATTTATCTGGAGCTAGCAAGATGCTCAGAGGATAAAGGCACTTGCTCCCGATGCTGGCAAGCTGAGTTCAATTCCCAGAACCCACTTAGTAGAAGGAAAGAAATGGACTTTTTCATGTTGTCCCCTGATTTCTAAATGTATTTGCTGCATGTGAGTGTGCCTGTTGCACTCATACGTGATGAACACATATACTTTAAACTGTTTTTGTTTGCTATTTCTGAGAAACACACCACAGAAAACCTCAATGGTTTTAAATAAGCATCATCTATACTCACCCCTATTGGGTGAGACAAAAGTAATTATGGTTTTTGTGTGATATTGATTTCTTGTTTGCTATTGGACTGCATTCTTCATGGATGTGGTTGTGTTATACATACATCACCTTAATGCACACTTTTCATCTTAATTTTTTTTCCAATGGTTTAGTTCTTGCCATTTGTTTATTTTAAAATATTTACATTATTTTAAATGTGTGCTTAGCTTGCGTGTATATATATATACATATATATATGTATATATATATATATATATCACATATGTGCAGTGTCAAATAAATCAGAAGAGGGCTCTCCAGAAACTGAAATTACAGATAGGTTGTAAGCTACCATGTGGATGCAAGGAACCAATCCCAGGACTTCTGCAAGAGCAGCAAATGCTCCCAAACACTGAGCCATCTCTCTAGCCCCCCTCCCATTTTTGTCATATTAATTTTATAGTACATAAATAATATTAGACAAATAAATTTGAACAAATCTCTTATTCCCATTCACAATTGGTCCTAAAGCAGTAGAGACAATGCTCCATGTCATCAATACATTTGTCCCTGGAACTACTAATGAATATACAGTGCAGGATAACTCAAGAAATTATGCACTAGCAGAACATTCAAACACATACAAGAAATAAAACAAATCTTTTTAAGAGAAATTTCACAAAGATGAGAGCCTTGAAGATTAATGGGAAGGTGACAGTGACAGGTCCAGAGCAACTGTCTTATATACCTACAAGAGGAGTTGCCCAAGAGCTTGGCATGGGTCATTTCACAGTAGTTCTGCACGTGAAACAAAATGGAAAGGTAGAAAGACAGGAAGTGGGTGACCAAAACACTCAAAGAGCTGTCACTCTGAACTGTTGTCCTCTCTCAATGGGAGAGTGAAGTGTGATGAATAGTTACGTCTGTGACAACCATAGATGCCCAGCATGGTGAGAAGACGGAGAAAAAGCTCCAAAGTGTTTCCCGAAGTGAAACTTGCATCACCTATGTACACACACACACACACACACACACACACACACACACACACACACACACACGCACCTTGCAACCAGCACTAGGCAAAAGAAAGGGCCCAGTTCTCCGGGACAATCAACCCACAACCAACACTTCAAAAGTCAGCCAGATTTGATTATGAAGCTTAACTTCTGCTGTATTCACCTGACCATTCACCAAGCAACTACCACTTTTTCGAACATCTTGACTGGAAGAATCCCATAACAAAGGAGATCCTGAAAATGTCCAAGAGTTCATCCAATCCCAATGCAATGATTTTTATACTATGGGAATAAACTTTTTTTCTCAGCAAAACAAAACAAAATGTGTTGACTGAAATGACTCCTGCTTTGATTAACAAAGATGTGTTTGAACCTAGTGATGATTGTTTAAAATTCATGATCCAAAAACCACAACTCCTTTCAGATGAGCTAAACACACCTGCACGTCAGTTGGGCTCAGTTTTCCTAGGTGAAGCTCTACATAGAGCTGTGGGTCCCATGGCAACCCTTAGCAACGAAAAGAGCCTTACAGTCAGCTCAGCAGCTTAACTGTAGCATATTTGCCTAGCACGTATTCTATCCATCAAAATAACCATTGCAATGCACCCTGTCTCTGCTCTAAAGGAATTTTAATTCAATTACTCCACACAGTCATCTGTTTTTCATTTTATATAGCAAAATAAACAACAAAATTGTTCAGTCTCCCTAAGCTTCAGTTTCCTCAGCTTGCTAAGCAAGAGGAAGAACACAGGCATGAGCAACAGACTCCAATCACTGGCTAACAACAGAGTGGCACAGCAATGGCCTGAATGCTTGCTGTACCACCAGGGAAGACTGTAGAAAAGAAGGTTCTTCAGTGAGGGTCTTGTTGGCATGCTTGGAGCAAGGGTGATAGTCTGTATCCTGTTCACTACTCCTATGGCACAGAGGCAGCTGAGACAGCTGGAGGTAGACTCCTGAACTTCCAACACCTTCGTTAGTGTCTGTCAACATTGAAGTGTCTGCTTGAGCCTGGAGCCACTCTCATCCCTAGAATAATTGCACACAGATTACATGGCATCTTTAGGAAACAACCTCTTTGAAGTTTATAGGTAGGGTGACGTCATGCAGATGCTCCCAGGCAGAGAATATTTTCTAGAGGAAAGTTTTGACCTTTAAAGGCGGGAGGGTGTTCAGTATCATCACTTCAACCCAGCCCTGGGATTCCAGCTTTGACTGTCAACACTCACTATAGTTAGATATGAAACTCGGATTTCAGGAATGATTCACTGAAGCCCAGGATGGCACACGGGGAATACCCTATCCACTAGAGACAAACCTTGCAATAGGGGTTGGGCAGTGAGTCAGCCACCGTCACCCTGGAGAATGCCTATGCTGGTTTCTCCTCCCACTCACAGCCAGGGGCTTTTTCTTTGTGTAATGAAGAGCAGCAGCAGCAGCAGCAAGGAAACTGCACAGGCCCAGTGTGTCAGACAGGTTTTTAGTGCTCATTTCCAGGGCTGTACGCTGAAGTTCTCTGAGTGGATCCCTTACGACTATTAAACAGACTGTCAAACACAGGGAGAATTAAGGTGCAGGTCAATGGTAGAGCATGCACTCTGCGTGCATGAGGCTCTGGGTTTGATCTCCAACCACACCGCTAACAACAAAGAACGTGCGTGACATACACAGACACTGACATACACACATACATGTGTGCATAGATGAATAGGAAGCAAAGAGAATAATTCATCTTATAGCAGCTATGATGTTCGTGGACTGGCTCATGACCATACCTCAGTGACTTCTCCCCAGGTGATTTGGAAGTAAATCCCATGAAGTGCACACTTTTTCCATAAACTTGGTTGACTTTTAAAAGTGGGTTTCCAGTTCAACAGCAATGCTAACTCTAAAACCCTGTGATACCTGGAGCCCAAACTAGCCTTTCTTCCCTTAAGTTGTTTTCGTCAGGTATTGTGTCACAGTGACACAAAAAATAACAACCACAAGATGCAAGTTGTAAGCTTACATTTCCTGTAGTCAGGGAAGGCATCCACCTCATAGTTCCCCTGCCTTTCAGTCTTCAACACAATTTTGCTACTTCAAAGAAATGAGAGGGGTTAGACCGTGCCCCACCCCCTGTACTCCTGCAAAGGCTCACAAAATCCCCATCCTTTTTTCTCAACATTGGGCCTCTTGGTGGTGCCGATGTGGGCAGTGGATATTGGATGCAGAGTCCTCCTGGCAGTATTAACACTGGTAAAACAGAGGTGGTGGTAAGCCATGGTAAGTGCCCTCTAGGAAAGGGCTGTGGCTAAGTAGTAGGAGAACAGAGTACCTGCTTACAAGGTCCTGTGAAGTAGTAGGAGAACAGAATACCTGCTTACAAGGTCCTGTGTTCCATTTCCAGCACCACCCACCCATATGCATACATACAGATACAGACACACATAGACACAGACTCACACACACACACACACACACACACACACACACACACACACACACACACACACCAGCCATCATCGTCTAACTGAGTTGTAGTTATGTTAGAAGGACCCATGGTGTAGAGAGGCAGGCTGCAAAAGATAATGAAATCAGCAGTTTTCCAGTTCAGAAGCAACAGTGGACTAGCAGATAAGAAGTGAGTTACTGTCCTGATGGGTGAATATTGCCCAGAGAATCATTTAAAGCTGTTGAAAGCTGTCACGTGGGCACTGAGAACTTTGAGGAGGTGGTTTAGGGAATTCTGTTTTCTGTTTGAAAAACACAAAGAGAAAGAACAATGGAATCCTTCAACTTTGAAACACTTGAGCAACTGACACAGGTCAATGTTTCAAACACCATAAGCAATGAGGACAAGTGTGCAAGGTGACTCTGGACAGGTGGGTGAGGCATAGAGGCCTTGGATGCCACATGTCTTGGACTTGATTTCTTTTAAATCCCTGGGGACACTTTGAGAGTTTTCCATAAGACAGTATTTGAGGGCTAATGTGCTGGGGGAGAGGGCAACAAGTGTGGAACAGGGTGCTTCCTATGCTGGTCTACCTGGGAATGCAAGTTACACATATGTGACATGTCTTGCAGTCAAGCAGAAGACTTGAAAATAAAGGACAGGAAGATGCTCAATGTTCCCGAGGACGTGATCTCCCTGAGGACGTTATCTGGAGTAGGATGTCGTAAGAACAGTCAGAGTTACAGGGCAAATGTGGCGTGGCTAAGCCTCCTTGCACACATACTAGCCATCAGCAAATGGACCAAATATTTCAGAAAGCCCACTCGGGGAAGCAGGCAAGATTCAGACTTCGGAAGAACCTAGACAGAAAAAACAAAAAACCCTCTGGGGCCATGCCATGTGGAACATTCCCAAAAGCAACTGGAAGAGACAGAAGGAAGAGGTAGAGACAGTACAGAGAGAGCAGACAGAGAGAGAGACAGAGAAATGTGGTGGGAGAGGATTGATGGCCAGGGGCAGGGGCTCAGAGCATCCCACAGTTCAGATACTCTGTGGAACCAGAGGTTAGCCATACAGCAAGGGGAGGCTCCAGAACAGGTGGCTGTGAACCTGTGTGGGGGAGGGGTAGAGAACAATGGTCACTAAAGGTAGTGGCAAATTACAGAGTCCCTCTCAGGAACTAGTCAGCATGGGGTGACACAAGTCACATAGGCTGAGAAAGGAAGGGATGTTAGGAAAATGCTCAAATGATCCAGAAATGTACAAACAGAAAATGGAAAGTTTTCGTGTCATGGGGACAAGAAAGAAATGAGTTAAACTTTGAACCTAAAATGCCATCCTCACCCGTGGCTTTGGAAGAAATTGATGTGAAGCTAGAACTTGGGACTTCTTGTCTCTGCAGTCATGCGTCACACATTTGGGTACAGTGGTACAATGTTCCCATGGGCTCACCTGCGCCACCATGACGTGATATTGTTGGTGTCCCATCCTGTCAGTGGGAGGCCTGCAAGCCTTAGAGCAGCTGCTGTGCAGGCACTGCCTGTCACTCTGTGAGGTCTTTCCTACATCAAAACCACTTCCTAGGTACGAGAAATGAGCTGGCTTTCTCCTCAGGTGAACCACCCGGGACACACAGGTGCCCCCTTTGTCCCCCGGGGAAAGGAGAGATGATTGAAGTTCTAGCAACTCTGAGGACAGCTGCATAACTAAGATGTTCTTCCCAGCTGCCGGGCCTCTTTACATTCTGTCAAGGCCAAACAACACCCAAACTCGGGCATGTGTTATGCTTGTATATCTTGGGGTTGGAGGAAGGAGGGGGCGATGAAACCGTGTGCAGGCTGTGAATCTTTAAAAAGATTTGGGGGCATATTGTGCTTTGATTGATATTGAGGCCGAAGAAGTTGAGATCAGCTCAGAAGAAAAACTGACGGTTTTCACGGCCATAGCTCAGAGAAGTAAAACTAGGGCATCAGAGAAATCACGGAACGGTGGCTTTTCTATTTCCTGTCCCCGAGACAATTAGTTCAATAACGTGTTTGAAAACAATAACATGCATGACATCTTTTTTCTTTTCATTTCTTTGCATCTTCATTTTTATCATTATAGGTTGATGGCTTAAGAATTTGGGAGGGGGATGGGTAAGACCCAAATATGTTTGGCTACCTAAGAAAATACATCAATTAGTAAAAAATAATTCCAAAAATGTATGCAAATAATCTGCTCATTAGAAATTTTCTGAGTGACTCACAGCATCCCAAAGCATTGGCCGGAGGAGGCCGGGCAGCCGGACTGAGCACAGGTAGCACCAGGGAGGAAGCTGTCACTAGCTGGGCTGTGTTAGTGGCTGCCTTTGTCTGCTAATTGACTCTGTCCTGCATCTCTAACTGCCCCAGGTTTCTCCTTCGCACCCCAAGATCAGCGGTCCTTGATGAGAACATTCAGTCAGCCTAGATTTGGTCAGTGGTTCACTCTTGACTCCGGAGAAACTGATGACTGAGCACTGTCCCAATTTTGGCTTCCAGAGACTAGGACAGGGCTCTGCTGTCAGGAAGACCCACACAAATGGGCATTTCCCAACATCAGAAAGGAAGATCCAAAGGAAAAAGTGAGGAGTGACAGGTGCATAGTCTGAATGTCCCCACAGTGTGCAATGTCTACAGCCTGGGCCTAACAGGCCTGTGTGCAAGGCGCTTTATTCTGTTTTCTCCTATTTAACTTTTTAAATTCATTGTCATTTGATTTTGAAAGCTACTGAAGTTGTCAACCCTTAGATGGGTGTGAGTGCATTCCTGTGGGATGGGGTTCAGGGTGGCATAACAGCGGGGTGGTCTCCCCTCCCCTGCGGGCAGTTCTGCTTTCCCTGTCATGTCCCTCAGTGCCGCCATTGTTCACACTCCAGATAAGAATGAGCTTTTCTTTCCTGTTTCTTTCAGCCATTACTTTGACTTCTACACCTTAAAATATGAAGAAGCTAGGGGATTCTTCTATATACCAATGACTTCTACCTATGCTGACCCATTTTGTATGCATACATGTTTATGTGGGGGCAGTGGTTTAGAGGGGTAGCTGTGTGTGCCTGTCTATGTGTATTTGCGCACCAATGTGGATGCCAGAAGTTGACAGTCTTCTGCAGTTAATTCTCTCACTAAACCTGCAACTCACTGATTTTAGTAGCAGGGCTTGCCAGCAACCCCTCCCCAGGGCTCCTCTTGCCTCTACCTCCTGAGTGCATGATGTGTGTCACTGCTCCTGGATTTTCACATAGACACTGGGAATGCAAACTCAGATCTTCATGACTATGTGGCAGGAATCTCACAGGCTAGGCTATCTGCCCAGGCCCTGGTATCCCATTTTTTACCCCCAAGCTCATGATTTAATCAGTGGTTGCAACCAACAGTTTGTTAGTTCGAAGCAATGGGCATCAGATTCAAGACTTTGCAGCTTACCAGGCAAGCATTTTTCTACTGTGCCACATCCCCAATGGGGTGAAGTGTGTTCACCTCACCCACTAGGTGAGCATTCAGACAGGTTAAGGCCACCAAGTTGTATGCTTTGAACCCACACCTGTCCATTGATGAAGCCAGTGACTCTCAGAGCTGTGGAATATTGCCTGCTGCATACCTGCCTCGCTCTGCTCACACCCTCCCATATATTGTCTTCCCTAAACCCCACAGATGCTATTATAGTATTCCAGACAGGAGCTCCTTTGGCCTACAGCTCTGTGGACACCTGATGGTTGGTACTGTGTCTAAGTACTCTAGACGACTGTGAAGGTCTTGCAATCTCTGACCAAATGGGTTTCCATTGAAATCTTGTTATGTTTTACTAAGAAGCTACCCCAGGTAAGCTTTTTACATCTCACTTTCAACAACAACAAAATTCTGTCACTAATAGTCACCCATCTTTATCTCTCACTCACTTTAACTGTGATGTGTAGTTCCCTTTTTTCCCCCTGTTATAGTAGAACCAAGCTAGACCAGCAGTCCCAAGAACCAGGAGCCCTGGTTCTGACCTCTGGTAGGCCTGGACCGTTAGACCACTGATTCCCTGTCTTGGATTGTCTCCAAATACCTACTAAGCCCTTTCTCCAGTTTCCTTCTGATTTGAAACCCAGAAATGCTTTTACCTTCTAACATATTCTCAAATCACTATTCAAAACTTTATAGCCACAAGATTGAAACAGAAGAAGCCTATATGGGTGGAGTCAATCCTGCATAGGTTATTGGTCCTAAGAGGCTGGTGATGGGGCGGTGTCGTATGATATTTGGATTAGGTGTTCATATGAAGGCTTAGGTATTAATATAAGATTTTGAGATTGGCAGGGAAGGTGTGGGAGGGAAGTGGTTAGAGTACTGCCTTTGTTGTCTATCTAGCCAGATGAACCATGGTCACTGCAAGACCTGGGAAAGTTCCCTCTCAAGTCTTGTTGGCAGAGTTGCACGCCACAGTGATTCCCCAAATGCCCCTGCCCAAGGCTTGCCCTTCCCTGTGGTCTCTGATGACCAGAGCATTCCTATTAGATGGCCAGAGAGGTGACAGCTGCCACGCTCACTTTTTCTTCTCTCTATTTCAAATGGAGTTTTAGCTTTTCCAGCAGTAAAACACTGAACAAAGTTTGGCACAATATACAGACTTCTATGGGTATAAACTTTCAGTTTTCAAAATTGCAAACAAAATAATCTTCCAACTGGATAGTGCAGCCATGGGGTTGCATTTTTGGCATTACACAGCCTGGTGTATAATTCTCTAATCAGAGGTCAAAGTTCAGTCTCTCATATATGTTATTGTGTTTCTTACCTAGTAGTAAAACTATCCCCTAAGGCATGACCTTTTCTCAGTCTGCCTGTGGAACTATCACAAAATGTCATAGGCTGGACAACTTCTTACTTATAGAATAAATGTATTTCTCATAGTGCTTGATTTTGAGAAATCCAAGATCAAGACACTGGCAAACCTGGGGTCAGGTAGGCCGAGTTCAATGACCAGCTATCTTCTTACCATCATGTGCAGATGTGACAGAGGAAACAAGAAAATTCTATGGGGTCTATTTTATGTAAAAGTGAATTGATCCAATTTTCCAGAATTCTCCCCATCTGGTGGTCACAGCCCCTAACGGTCTGCCTCCTAATTCCAGCGTTCTAGGGATTTGGCTTCAGCAGATGGTTTTGCTGGGGATGTAAACATTTAGTTTTGAACAAGTGAAGGTCACTATTTTATGTTTAGGGTAATTTGAGAGGCTAGATTTGTGAAAACCATAAAAAAAGGAAATCAGGAGGTTGCTGGGTAGCACACAGAGCAGCCAAAAGCTAAATCAGGTGGCAGAACAGCCATTCTCTGGGGGACCTGGTAGCTGTTTTTTACCAGCCCATCATGGTGAAGGTGTGAAACAGGAAACACACACACACACACACACACACACACACACACACACACACACACCAACAGCTTTCTCACTATGGACCACATTTACAGATGGGTGGAACACCCAGTCCCCTATACAAAAAAACTCACTATGCAGGCTGGTTCCTTCCATCAAGCTTTGCCAGCTTGAGTCCCATTTAATTCAATATTGGATATCACATACTACACTTATTCTCTGGTACTCTACTGTAGTTTTATCTAAGGATTCCAAGAAACAGGACCAGTTAGGTGGAATGTTACATCAGGGTGGAGGGAAAGACCTTGTCTTCCAGCAGATCTCCTGGCCCCTACCACATGTGCTCTATTCAAACCAAAATTCAAACAATGTGACCACAAGTGGGGTTTCTTGTCAATAAATCATGATAGCATCTTCCCAAGATGACCTAGGCATAAAAAAGAAAGAAGAAACAAACCATGAATAAGAGAAAAACCAATGAGAAAATTACATAAATCACTCCAAAGATGCCTGCCATTTCATAGAAGTTCAACAAACTGTTGGGGCCCAGAGAGATGGCTCCACTTCATCTTGACTTAAGGTCAGAGAGTTCAAAACTACCCTTACTCTTCCAAGGTTAAAGTCCTAAGACCTAAAGGTCTAAGGTTGTCTACTATAGGATGTTTGGTCTTAGGCAAGGATGTCTCATCTAAATAACAAGAGACTTGATCTGAAATGAGGTTACTTTTAATCCTCAAGGCCAGATAATAAGAGATTAAGTGTAAGGCGTGGTTACCAAATGTTTGGAGAATTAAGGAAGAAAGCCTGATTCTTCCTTGTCTCGATAAAGAAGCCTTTTGCCATTTTCTCCTTTTTTGATTGGGGTATTTAAGAATGTTGAAGAATAAATTTGGCACATTCAGTATTCACTAGTTTGCTCTCCTGATTCTATCCTGTGTCTCTGTCTCTTCCTTAGCATCTTTACCTGCCATTTCTCAATCTGCACTCCCCCTCTCAGGCACGAACATGGATTGAGCCTGGCACCGCAAAGACCAGATACTATGATGCTACAACAAATAAATACCCCTTCTTTCTTTGTGGCTTCGATGTCTCTACTATATTTATTTCCCTATTGCATAATATCTCCTTTAAAATGTAGGTTTCATTTTGGTAATGACCAGCATCTCCACATGGAGACCAAATATCATGGATGTGAGATGATGGAGCTAGAAGGTGGAAGAGACACTCCAGGCAGGGAAGACAGTGTGTGAAGGGAGGAGGCAAGAGAGCCCATGTGCTATGCTGGATCCACAAACACCCTAGAATGAAAGGGTACATAGGAAAGGGTATGGAGAGGACAGAGGCAAGGCCACTGTGGGCTTTGGGAGCAGGGTTATGAAACATGAGCTCAGCTCAAGCTAGAAGACCGTGGAACCATTACATTTAAGGGCCTTGCTGGCAGGGCTTGCTGGAATCATTGCAGGAACAGGGAAGGGGAGGGAAGTGGAGAGGAGGGGAGGGGAGGGGAGGGGAGGGGAGGGGAGGGGAGGGGAGGGGAGGAGAGAAGTGGGAAGGGGAAGGGTTGTGCAATGTGAACTTCAGAGAAAGAATGGGACTCTAGGGATAATAGGCCAAGCTAGGGCCTAGACTGAGTCTAGTATACTAGGCAGAGTCCTCCAAATGAAAGAATCAATAGAAGGTATTCAACTTTAAGAGGGATTAATTAGATTACTTCCACCCTCAGAGGCTGAATATGCCTACTGTGGTTGTCTGAGGGTTAGAGAGCTGAGAAATCAGTAGCTGCTCCATCCAAGAAACTTGAGAACAAGAGGATCCAGGAGGCAGCTCCAGTCCAAGGTGAAAAGGCTGGGTACTGTCTGGAGAGTCACTGAGGTCAAGTCCATATTCAAAGGATGAAGAAGGTGGAATCTAACTACGTGAACAACAGCAGTAAAAAAATCCCTTCCCCACAAAAGGAACTAACCTGTTGGGTATCAATCCCACCCCCTGCCCCTTCTTGTGTCCCTCCTGACTCCTTTCTGATGGTACCCTTATATTCACAACAGTTTTCCCCACTTTGCTGACCATGTAAAGGTTTTCTTTGGAAGTTTGCCCACAGACTTACCTAGACTATGCTCTGTCGATTTCTTAGGTGCCTCTTAACCCAGAATGATCATCACAAATGGCACTAAGGATTTGAACAGTAGCATCCATAGTAAGGAGGTACCATGCAATGGAGGGGACAGCCTATTATGTGAAAGCCAAGTTAATAAATCTCTTCTTTAAATAAAATATACCCAGCCAGATCCTAGTCTATCTCTGCAGTGTACTGTTCCACTCTTTATGGCACAGGCTCTACCCCTTCCCTCCTCCATCTCCTTGGAGAAAAGAAAAGGGCATGGGGTTGGGAAGCAAAGTCTGGGCATCATGTGTAGCTGGGGAATTCTAGCATGAGGTGGGAACAGGTGAGGCAGATGGTACTGAACTCAAAGCTCTTGCCTTGGTAGGCCACAACTCTTTGCAATCTGTCTTTACATCCCCTGAGCAATCCTAACTGCTCCTTGATGATTCCTCCATCTTTTCTACCCCAAGTCTTAATGCTTAACACTCCTCCTGCCTAAAACACTCTTTGGTTTTAACATAGTCTCTACCTGTAGGTCTTAGATGTGCCTAACTATGGGATGCCTGCCATGCTCAATGACAGTACTGTACTTCCTTCCCTCCCAACATTGGGAGAAGTCTGATTTATTCCAATACTTTATTTTCTGTCAGTTCTTGCCCTGTCACTGGTGCCATGCCTGCACACTGCAGGTACTCCATCTAGACTTGCTGATGAGTGAATTAAGAATTGTATTCAACAATGAGGTATGCATCACCAGAAGCACAAGTTCCAGTGGCAGACACAAATTGTGAAGGCTTTAATAAAGAGCCTGCTTATGAATGTGTGGGCAGAGTGTAGGAAGCCACAGGCCAGCATAGTGTAGAACTGGGGCTAAGGACTGTGGCTATCTATTATGGGAAAAGAGAGTGAGCTAACTGGGAATAGGGTGAGATTTTTGAACCTCAAAGCCCACTCTCAGTGACGTACATTCTCCAACAAGACCACACCTCCTAATCCTTCCCAAACAATTCCACCAACTAGGCCCCAAGCATTTAAACATATGTGTCTATGTGGGCCATTCTCATTCAAACTACCACAAGTGATGGGAATAAAGCAAAATGTGATTCCAGTGAAGTCCAGCTTAACAAACCCATGGCTTGGGGGCTTACTCAGAGCACAGGTGAAGGAAAACTTGTAGATTAGGTGTCCTAAATATATATAAATGTATTTGAGACAGAAAAAGAGAGAGAGGAAGAGGGAGGCAGGGAGGTAAAGAGAAAGAATTATGTAATTAAGCAAGCCCTCATCAATGTGTGGTTCTGACCATTATAGTCTTGTGATGGGAGATGTTATTCTGTAAATATGTTTCTCATACTGGTTAATGAATAAAGCCCTGTTGGCCAGAAGGAAAGGAAGATAGGAGGGACTAGGAAACTAGGAAGAAGGAGGGAGTAGTTGGGAGGAGTCAAGATGGAGAGCCTGGAGAGGTAGCACGCCAGACACTCTGGCCGGTAAGATGAACCACGTGGAAATACTTAGAATAGTAGAAATGGGTTAATCATTAAGACAGAGCTAGCCCATAAACAATGATAGTAACTGGCCAACAGGATTGTATCAAATACGGAGTCTCTGCATGTTATTGGGGGCTGGTGTGGCGGCGGGACCAGACCAGCGGCAGTGGGGAAAAACCTGCTCGTAACAGTCGTGGCTCCAGTCTATCCTACAAGGTAGTCTGATACCTTGTCAGAGCCTGTGAAAGTTCTTCCATAGAGGCAAATTGTCCTCTGGCTGGTATCAGGAACTCAACCTTTCCCTTCCCAGCAGGGAATTCCTGAAAAACTTTTAGTTCTTTAGAATCCATTGTTTCAGTAGTTTGATGAAAGTTTTCACTTTAGAAAAATCTCTTCTCTTGCCAGGGAGGTCACAAGGTCAGTAAACATGGTCCATATAGGTTAGCCTGCTTAGCAAGCAGGTGGCAGAGCTGGAGAAGGGATGTGGAAAGGCTCATGTAGAACCCTCAGCCTGTAGACCTTCTCACCCAATAAGACTCTTAATACATGGATGTGGGTTAGTTTTTTCAAGACAAGGTTTCTCTGTTTAATAGCCCTGACTCTCCTGAAACTCACTCTGTACACCAGGCTGGCCTCAAACTCATAGAAATCTGCCTGCCTCTGTCTCCAGAGTGCTGGGATTAAAGGCCTGTACCACCACTACCCAGCACATGAGTATTCTTATTTTGACTTTGTAAGTCAAGAATACTGGATGTCCAAACTCACAGAGCATGGTTCAGGGATGACACTGTGTCCCTGACACAGGAGACTTGTGTCTAGGCAGCCAGGGACCTTGCATTTCTTATTTCCAGTGTATGTTCTTAGACCTGTCTTCCACAACAGTGATGGTGAGAAAATCCTGAGTTAAGCTGAATTTCTCTACCAGGCCTCACAAGCTGTCTGCCTGTTTCCCCAGCTCCTTTCCTAAAGGAGGACTTTTTTAGGGGCTCTGGAAATGTGCTCTTTACTCTAGGACCTCCCCCCTAAAAGCTGAGGAGAGCCCAAATCTAAATCTGCCTCATTGCTTACACACAAAGGTTTCTACCTCTTTGGTCTCCTTTTCTTTGCCCAAGTGAAGGGGTTGATCTAAGACGTTCATATGTTCAGTAACCCACGTCTGTCACAGAGTCAGCATTGACCAATGAGCTCGGATTTCTTAGAAGTAAAAGCATATATCAGTCACAAGCCTTCAGAGTGACAGCTTCCTCCAAGAGCTTGCTGGCAGCCTTCTTTGGCCCATCCACTGCAGAACTCGGGCTGTGACACATTGTGACACATGCTGATTCAATTGCCTGTAAGTGATTTATCCAGGCCCTGGTTACACCCAAACCAGTTCTACCTCCATGACTCACCTTGTCTCCATCTGTGACCCTTCAGAATCCTCCAAGGTCAGCCCTGCTCCGTCAGGGTCAAGTGACGCTGTGGCTCTGAGCTCGCCAGACCTGACAGTGGACACACAGGTCTGTCCTCGGCAGTTTTTCCGGTTTCACCTTCCTCTTTTGTGAATCCCTCATTCTCCCTCTTCTGTTCTTCTAGCATGGACAGAGCTTTTTTCCCTTCTCCCTTTCCAAAGCCACCCCTTCCATCTCTTTCTGCTCTCTGGGCAGTACTTACCAATCTGTTTCCATGCTGGGACCTTGAGCTCAAAGTTCCTTCCAGTTATGACACCATGTCTTCCTGCCTGTTCACGAGGGGACAATAGATTTTTACCTTTCATATCAGGATATTTTGAGAGTGGAAGTACGCCCTGCTAGTAGTACTCACACCAAAATAGCAGATGCAAAACCAACCTGGTCCCCAGGGGGCTCAGCGTGAGCCCACTGAGTGCAGACCTGTGGCGAGCCTCCTGAAATGCCACCGATCTTCTTTTATGTCTGAGTCTTGCCAGAATGAAGACATCATCTAGCCCGCATGCTACATTCATGTCTTTTGGTCCATGTGTACTGCAAGCCTCTGCCTGTGCACTAGACCAGCTAATGCCCTGCTTTCTAGAACAGGCTCCCGGAATGAGTGTTTAAGCCTATAGGGGCATCACAGCCAAGGCCACTAGGGCTGCACTCATACGCAGCAGCCCTCCCCACAACTGTAGTGCTGCCCTGGTGTCTATGACTTGCCCTTCTCCAACTGCCACAACCTTCAATCTTTCACTCAACATCTTCCCCCAGAACTCCTGCTGCCAACTCCTAAAATACTCACCAGACCTGTCTCAAAGCCAGGTGAGAACTCTTGGGTTAAAAATACCCAAACAGTCTGAGTCTGCAGGAACTCACCCCCAGAATTGTGTTCTGCTTGGCTTGCTGGCCTGTATGTACTAATGTGAAAATGAGAGATGATTCCAAGTCAAACTAGGCTAGGTCAAGATAGGAGGCCCAACATCCAAGAAAATTCATGAGAATGGCTGGAGATGAAGCTGAGCTTAGAAAAAGTACAGCTAAAGATATGTATGTCACCAAGCCCTCCATGCTTGTCTCCTAGACAAGCAGCCTTCCTAGAGAGCAAAGGACATAGTTCCTGCGATCCTGATTCTAGCCTTATCATAACCTTGACCCCACTCTGGATAGGAAACAAAACATTGCTTTAAGAGATACCTGGGTCCCTTCTCCCAGCCATCAGAAGCAGTGATTTTTATTTTCACTTTATGTGTTGAATACTTATGCAGGAGGCTGAGCTTGAAACCAGCCCTGGAAGAAAATATACTCAAGGCACCTACCCTGGAAAAATATGCTACCCCACCTGCTAGCTGCACCTATCAAAGGAATGGACCTAGGGAAAAAGTACCCTTATATCTTACACCCATCACCCCATAGAACCAGACATCTTCCTCTTTCAAAAGCAGGGGATGTCTAAGTTATAACACCTATCCCTTTTTCCCCAAGCCAGGACTTGAATTTGAAACAACAGCAGCAAAAACAACACAACAAATAATAATAACAACAAAGGCATCTCTGACACGGGAAGCAACCTGGGACTGAGTCACCTCCACCGCAGGAAAAGAACCAACTAACCAGTCGTCTCCACTAAGTTAACCTATCTCTGGCCTCTGTTTCATGATCCTCTATGACTTTTAAGATGGCCACAGTGTGTGGGGAGAGGGAATCCGCCCTCACTCCCTTTGCTAAGTTTTGTTTCCTGATTTCTTTTGGAATACAGGGAAAACTAAGGCTGTAAGGAAGGCCCAAAGTCATACACACTATGTGTGCGTGACTCATAGATCATCATTGCTTATGTGTGAACTTGGAACATGAAACCCAGTGACCCTGAGGTCACCCTTGGCTGGGAAGACCCTGCTGGTCTTGGCAAATACCTTCCTTTGTCTGGATCCCTGTGAGACACCCTGCTTGGACCAAAGTCTTCCAAGTATGCTGTTATCGTTGGATCTGCCAAAACAGGGCTTTGGGTGGGAATGCGAGCCCCAGTCCCTGCCACGGTGTCTGCTGAGGTCTTCAGTCAGTGATAGCCAATAGCTATATAAGGGAGTGTGCTCATTTTATTCTATCAAGGCCTGTGATTATTGTCTGGCACAGCAATACATGTGATGGAGATAATTGATTTCAGCATACTGGGTCTTTTATAAAAAAAAAAAAAAAAAAAATGCAAAGTCTAAAACTCTTGGCAGAAACATGCTTGGGCCTGTATCCTGATACCTGACCAGAACTAGCAGAAGGAGGAGGGGTAGTTTATAGCAGAATGGAGTTGCAGGGCTGTGAGCTCCTGGAGCCTGTTGCTGCCCATCAAAACCAGGGAAACCCAGCCAGGGCTCCCTCTGCTTCAGGCCAGCCACCCTCTGCCTGCCTGTCTGCATGCAGTTCCCTTTAGCTCCCCTTGCTGCTGTTACTGTTCCATTGAGAAGGTCCTGACAAGTTGTCCTTCCCTTACTGCCCCAGCCTAGTAGACAAGCCAGCTGTCCCTGACATGCCCCTCCACCCAGCTTCTAGCACAACAAACAAGTTCTCATTCCCTCCTGCTCACTGCCCGTCCCTCCCGTTCTTCCTGGGGCCAGGCTGTCTCTCTTGCTCACTAGGTTAGTCACGGGCCTGTCAACTTTCAGCTGAGCTTCACCACGTGGGTCCATTTCCTCATCTTCCCTCTGCTCCCACATGTCCTTCACCTCTGACACTGTTCTTTCTGACGCCTTCAGCTCTCTGTCACACAAACTGGCGTTCCCTCTGTCAAGGGACAGGCATCCTTCTCTGAGCTTCCCCAGAGTCTTCTTCCAGGGCCTTGTCCCCTCACACCCTAAGAGTCATACCTGTCCCCATCACAATTGCTGCCATGTGATTTCCACAGTCTCTGACCGGCCCCCTTGCTCACCACATCCAGATAAACCTAGGAAGCCCATCCTCCCCCCATGGCGAGCTATCTGCTGCAAACTAACCACTGCTCCCTCCTACACACACACTCATGTTATCCCTGGCTACTTTCTCAGCATGCTAAGCCGTCCTTCTCTTTAGTTCTTCCTGATCCTACAGTCCTGCTTCTCTCCCTCTAGCCCCCTCCTTACCCACAACCTTCCCAGCAAGCTTTGCTTCCGTTCCCAGGGTGGCCCCTGCATGTGGCTGACAGCTGTCAGCAACCTGTTTCATTTCCCCACTCAGTGTGAAAGCCTGCTATTGCTTTGGCCTGCAGCAGGACAGTTTATAGAAACCTAACTTCCCTTCCCCCCAAAACTTCTCTAGCCTTTTTTTTTTTTCTCTAAGCATGCTTACAGGCACTATGCTTTAAGCGGTTCCCAACTTCAATGCTGAATTCAGATGGTTCCTGTTTTGCTCACATATTTAAATTATCAAAGTAGTTCTTTGTAATATCAATAAATAAATAAAATAAAAAGAAAAAAGAATAAAAAGAAAAAAAAGACAACCACAATAAAAGTGTTGCAATGAAAATGCTAATATTTTTGTTGTACTTATCTGTTGCTCAAACTGTACTCTTATTTAAAAAAAATGTAATCATGTGATGGGTGTTGATCTTGCATTTCTATTCCATGTTAAAAGTCATTAATTAAGTACTTAACTGGGCATTTGCATGTGTGAAGGACTCAGTTGCCCTGGAAATACAGAACTCCTGGCCACTATTTCCTGATGTCCCATCAGCAGAAACAGGGTAGTTGTGACACTGTGAAGAAGCTAGAGCCCTTATTTTCCAAATTGGTCTTGTGAGGGTGGTAAGAGAAGGTCCAAGAAAAATCTGAAAATTTTCATGGTTCTCTTGTGCAATAGAGAAGGACATTCAAGGCAGAGGAAGAGCTGGGTGAAGCCTCAATGGGAGGGAGGGAGGAAGGGAGGGAGGGAGGGAGGGAGGGAGGGAGGGAGGGAGGGAGGGAGGGAGGGAGGGAGGGAGGGAGCAGGGGGGAGGGAGGAAGGGAGGGGTTGGGGCTTGGAAGGCTGCATCAGAAGGGCTGTAAAAAGCAAGAAATCAGGCACTGAGCTTATATTCTATCAGAACAGCAAGGGAGATTTCCTTTATGCACTCTCAGATTGGCTAGTTCAGCAATAATTATTCTTCATGATAGAATTTTTATGTTGATAATATACAATCCATATGTGTGTTTTGTTAAGTGACTCCAGTATTTTTCTGTTGTTACCAACCCCTCACAACAACAGGCAATGCTGCAGATAACATGATGAGGCTCTCTCCGTACCAGCTAAAGTTTCAGGACACTATTTGAGTAGCCTGGTCTCTTCTATGTATCCACTCTATCATTCCTTTGTTCTACCCTAGTTAATATTTCACTTCAGTAATAAAAGTCACAAACTGATGGATTTAGTGGGGTTTATTAAGGAAGGCATAAAAAAGAAACCCTATTCAACAATATGGGTGAACCTAAAAGACACTGTGTTAAGTGAAACAAGCTATAAAAAACAAGTTCTGCATGACCTCACTCAGACATGGAATCTCTAAACACTGATTTCATGGAAGGAAAGTCTAGAACAATGTTTACCTGAGACTGGGTTGGGTTTGACAGTGTTGGGTAGAGGTTGGCCATGGGCTACAAAGCTAAAGTTATATGGGAAGAGGAACATAGTCCTATGTTCCATGGCACAGGCTGAGAACTCTGGTTCAAAAGAACATCTTGTGTATTTGAAAATTGTGAGAATAGAGATTTTGAATGCTCTTAACAGAAAGAAATGGAGAGAATGGAGAGTTTGAGATAATGGATTCAGTAATTACCCAGATTTGATCACTGTGCAATGTATGCATGGATGGAAGCAGCAACAGTGACTCTTAAATATGTATGGCCATTCTGTATAAGAAATTAAACAAAATATGTTTTCAAAAGAAGAGCTGATATCCAAATAGCTGAACATGACCACTGGTGTTTATCTACCTATATCTACTACAGGACTCCAGGGGAGCCCTCCAGAAACTGTGAGGCATACCCAAGCATTGCATTTCACACCAGAGAGAGACCCACTCAGTACACACACAGCCTTCTGCAGTCAGGAGTCATAGTCCTCATGGGAGAAAGCACCAGGAGACATCAGCAAGCCCTTGGTCTACTGAGAACTCACACCACTTTTTTAAGCACTTCCTCTTTCTCTGGGGCCTTTTAAAAGCTATTCCTGCTCAGCTCTTAATTACCATCAGTGAAGAGTATAAGAAGAGGAAGGAAACAAACAGCCCTCTTTCTTGAGTGGCCCTGTTCTTTTTGGTCAGGTGATGAGCCACTGGATCTGCAACTGAAGCTTAGTGCTGAGGTTCCAATGAACTGACCAATGTTGTAATTACCGAATCTCATCTGACAACTTTGGTTTCAAAGAGCCAGTGCATGGGATGCTCAATGATGTCTAGGGAAAATGGCACTCTCCATTTCTCTCTTATATTTCCTGACCATATGCTGCCTTTTACATGAAACATGTTTTGTTCATTGAGGAAACACCCTGTTTTCACGGTTTATAATTTCTTAAGAATCAGGCTGTGTACAACCAAAACACCAAATTTTACAACTCTTCCAGAAATATGACACTAATAAGCAAGCTTGTCTTCAGTCTCTTTTGAGTGTGTCTTCAAACCTCCTCAGTCCTATGAGGAATCCCACATTTCTTTATGCATACAGAGGCCGTTTGAAGAATGGAGTTCTTTGTACATTGCTCGTTTGAGGCATGTGGAGTATAGACTCCGACACCTGTGAGCTTTTAGCATCAGGTTCCACTGAGTCTGGATAAAATTAAGTAGGAGAAAAGTTCCATCCCAAGACTCAAACTTTGATCTACAGTTAAGGAGTCATCCATGACTGAGCACCTTTCCAAACAACACCTCCTTGCATAGCAGCATGCATCACATAATTCATCCACAGGGCAAACCATTTAACACCGCTTTGCTTTCTATGATAATATTATATTTGGTCATAGTCACAGGATGAAGTAGATTACAATTACAGTCAGAAATGAAGAACAGGCAGTGAAAACTTTCTTCTATTGAGCTTAAAATAAATGCTAATGCCAATAAAAAAAAAACAAAGTAAATAAGGCAGTACAAACATGCAGAAACAAATGGTTAATTTCAATCACATTAATATATTTTTTGAGAGGAAAAATTATCCCCATGTATTTGTCTGTGAAGTAAAAAACCATAAATTAATTTCTGTTTCCTAACTCTGATTCCTACAAATTTGTCAATGGCTTTAAGAAATCAGCCTTATCATATTCATCTTTTATAGTTTTGCCTAACTTTTACTAGTAGTTGGCTGAGGACATTCAAGTTTTATCACTTTCTTCATTTTTTTCCTTTTGCTTCCAAAGTTAATTTATTTTCAATATTTTATCATGTGTATGCTTGAGCACATGCATTCCACAGCACGTGTGGAAGTCAGAAGACTCTCATAGGAGTTGCTGCTCTCCATCATATGGATCCTGGGGATTGAACTTTGGTCACCAAGGCTTAGTAGCAATCAACTTTACCTGCTGAGCCATCTTCCTGACCTGCATACCACAGCCAATAGCTGTAAACTCTGTAAAGCAGCAGGCAGTCATGTGCGGAAGGCTCTGATAGTACCTTCAGTTTCCTTGGTCTCTGCTAAATTATACTTCACACAATGGGATATGACCACCTGCTGGAACATACAAAGGTTCATGCTCAGCTGACCCACATTCAGTGGCTGTAGTGGACATTGGGCACATTAGATATTTACCTCCTACAATTAGGAAAGATGCCTCAAAATGAACTTGGACATCAGTGTGGACACAGTGGCAGAACTGACATCCTCACCAACTCAAGGACTTAATAAGCATTGAACTGTTTGCTATCAAAACAATGCCAGTATGCCTTGCTTTTACTACTATTTATAACGATGCAATTTCTCAGAAGACAAATCAATGAATTCTGGCTTTAATGGGTAGGAAATAAAACCATCTTCTAAAGGAACAGCAAGTCTTCAAGAATAGATTGAAATGTGGGGTGTTGTAATTTTGAAAGCAGAGCAAGAGAAAAAGACAACATTCAACAGAGCTCACATGGAGGGTTTTTTATTAGGGGAAAGTAAATTGGAAAGGGGAGAAGGGGGATGGGGGAGAACTGCATCTGGTAACAGGAGCAGCAGAAGAGAAAAGAGAGGAATGGGGGCGTGGGCAGGGCCCTTTTAAAAGGGAACATAGTGCATGTGCACAGGTGGTGCTCTTAGTGGCTGCAGCTGAGGCTGTATTCTGTCAGAACCCCAAGGGCAGGCCAATATAGATGCCTGAATACTAACATGGGGGAACCCTGGATCCAATCCTCCATAGCAGTAAAACAAAACAAGCAAGAAGTAAATAAAAACTGGATTGCAATTTGAGACAATTTCCACCAGAACCAAAGGGGAGCAGAAGGTTAGGTTTGGCTGAGAACACAAGCCACTACCAAAGATGACGTAAGCATTCTCAGGGCTGTCATGATTTTCACTTGGTGGATTTTATCAGCAGCTTTTAGGATATTCTGTCCTGTCGTCAGATGTTTCCACTTTCTTGGCAGGGAAGATTTAACTTGGCAATTTCATGTTTGGGAACCTGAGGACTCGGTTTTTACCAGATTCTCAAAATGATTTTAAAGTTGCCCATTTTCTCTCCCTCCCTCCCTCCCTTCCCAACTTTTCATTTTTGGGGCCCTGGAAATTAAACCTGGGGCTTCATGCATGCTAAGCATGCTTCTTTTTAAAGTCCATATGTGCACTCCTGTACGCTCTACTCCTTGGAAGCCCACGCCCACTGACAACCCTAGGCACAAGACTGCTATGTCCTTTCACAGACAACACAGTTCGTTGCACATGGCCAGATTAGAGAAGTTCCCACCAAAACCTTTCATCACCTCTGCCCACAGCACTGCTGTGAATGACCTGCAATTCTCTTTCTGCCAGTCATTGCTGTTGGTTCAGGCAACAAGACCCCTATATTCAGCAATACGAATCTCTTACCTTTTTTTCCATTTGGAAAACATGACTATTTGCTGTATGCTGTCAGCACCTGGGCTATCATCAGCACCCAGGTGCATTTCTGCATCTCCTTTACAATTTCTCAGGCAGACTCCTGGGATGTGGCTTCCCTTTTACTTAAAGGACTGGTTCAGTCCAAGACAAATGTTACTGTGATGGGGGATGTCCTTTTGTATATGTTTCTCTTATTGGTTGATGAATAAAATACTGTTTGGCCAATAGCCAATAGAGGTAGGAAGATAGGCGGGGCTAGAAGACGAGGAGTATTCTGGGAAAGGTAGGCAGAGAGATGTGGAAGAGAGATGCCATGTAGACCACAAAGGAGTAACAGGTCTGGGCATTCTCCGGTAAGCCAAGATCACGTGAAATACTTAGATTAATAGAAACGAGTTAATAATTAAGAGAGAGCTAGCCAGTAAGAAGCCCTAGCCATCGGCCAACCGCTTAATAACGAATATAGCATTCTTGTGTTTATTTGGGGCTGAGAAAGGCAATGGGACCTGGTGGGACAAGTAACTGCCAGCAACATTACTGTATGTTGCTTTCATCTCTAAGTTTAATAACAACTAAAAGGAATGTAGCCTACTTCATTTCCAAAGCTTTCAAAATACAACCCCACCCAAATGCCACTGCGCCTCATAATCTTTTCTGTGAAAGGCATCTCCTTTTAGTTCTCTGTAAACTCCTTGTTCTTTCCTGTTGCTAGCCTTTCCTCCATCCTTCTTCCCTGTCCAGCCAACCACATTGTGCTTACACTCCCTGCCAGTCAGATTTCTGCTGCTGTGACAAAACACCTGGATAGTCAGCTTTTAAGGATTAAAGCTTTATTTTGGCGGGCGGTTTCAGGTGTCTTGGGCCCATGGTCACCTAGTTCTGGAGTCTGTGGTGGTACAGGAGTCCTTCAAAAGCAAACCCTTAGTATTTTAACTCCTCCTGAAAGGTCCTACCTCCTCAAGTGTCAACCATGTCACCAAGCACCACAGGCAGGCAGATTTCAACACTGAGACCATTGTCATCATGTCACTGGGAGCCACAGAAGCTCCATTGCCTAGAGCTGACTAGACTTAGGAGGTTCTCATAAAAAAGATTTAGATGAAGTGGTAAACTATGGTCATGGAAATTTGTCTTTCAAGAAACTTCTCAAAGGTATCTGCAGACAAAAACAAACAAACAAACAAACAAAAACAAACAACAACAACAAAAACAAAGGGAAAGAGAATTAATTCTGGAAAATGCTTGGCCAATGAGAGTGAAGACGCAGAAAAGAACAAACTCTCCCTTCCCTTCAATGGAGTGCTCAGTCTTCACAGATATCTGCTACAGTTGATGTCTATCTGCCTTGTCTTGTACTACGATTCTCTATTCCCTGGAACTGAACCTCCTATGACACACACATTTAAGCTTCGGTCTTCCAGGAAGGCCAGCCTAAGAGCAATGCTGATGGTGCAGGTTCTTCCACGTTCTGTGAGTTACTACAGTCCATAACACTTCCACTTCACATTCTACATAGACACGTATGCAGCCTACACCATTCATGTCCATGCTTAACTATGTCGCGGGATCTGCTCTTGCTGTTCTTGTGGTTCCTGACACCACTGCCCAATGAGATGAAGAACACATTCTACAGTTATTTTGTTTTACTGTTACAGCAGTGTAATAATGTCACTTCTAAAAACTGAATGTCACCATACTTCTCTCTCTCTCTCTCTCTCTCTCTCTCTCTCTCTCTCTCTCTCTCTTTTCTTCTTTCTATTTGATCATTTTTGAGACTGCCTCACTAGTTAGCTCAGGCCAGTCTTGAATTCATAATATTTCTGCTTTCATCTCACAAGTGTTGTGATTGTAGACCAAGCCAGCTTTGTCCAGTTTGGGTTCCTATGTTAACAATCTTTGGTAAAGAATTTCTTTCTCCATTTTCTTTCAGTAATTTCACAAAAGCAGTACAGGGCCACTAAGTTTGGTGCCAGATAGACCTGAGCTTCAACCCATGTGTGTCACCGGCTTCCCCAGCCTCTCACAGTCTTCTTCCGCTTGGCTAACAGCTTACACGTGGGATGTCAGCAATAATGCACTTGATAAATATCCAATTACCTCTGAGGTTGTTCTCCAGCTTAGCAAAACAAAACTCTCACAGGACAAGAGGGCAAAGCATGTTTTGACTGTTTCTGATTGAACTGACTGAAAATCTCAAGCATGGGGCTTTGGTAAACCCCTGCTTGAGCTTATGTTCTGTTGAGGCCCATGATAGCCTCAACAATTACGGCAATTTAGGAAGGAAACTGATACTTTTAACACAGTTGCTAACTCCAACGCTAGGCAAGTTTGGAAGAGCTTTTTCTTCTGAGAGTATTAGGACCTCAGAATGCCAAATTCATAGAGTTCTGAGATTCTTTTTCTCCTAAGGAGAACAAGAACACTGCAGTATGGCTAACACAAAGAGGTCTGTACTGGCTTGTCTTATGTCAACTTCACATAAAAGCTAGAGTTACCTAAAAGGAGGAACCCTTAATTGAGAAAACGCCTCCATAAGGTCGACCAGCAGGCAAGCCTATGGGGCATTTTCAGTGATTGATGGGAGAGAGCCTAGCCCATTGTGGGTGATGCCATCCCTGGACTGTGTTCCATAAGAAAGCAGGCTGAACAAGCCATAAAGAATAAACCAATATGCAGCATCCCTCCATGGCCTCCTCATTGACTCCTGCCTCCAGGTTCCTGCCCTGTGTAAGTTTCTGTCATGATTTATTTCAGTGATGAACAGTGATATTGAAGAGTAAGCCAAATAAACTCTTTTCTCCCCAAGCTGCTTTACTCGTGGTTTCTCATCACAGCAATAGTAACCCTGACTAAGACAAGATCCCTGGGTGCCACTGAGTCAGTTCATCCATGAACTATGGAGTTCCACAGCATCTGAGACCCTTGAGTACACATGGTTAAAAAGCCTTTCCCACTAACTTCAGTGAGGAGCCCATGACTCAGTTTTTTATCCCCAAATGTTATCACTTCTATAATATAATTTGGATTTGGCCTCCCTTCCCACCTCCAGCCTTTAATCAATTCTGAGTCACTATTGGTGGCATCAAGTAGCAACAAGTCTAGGCCTTTGTTGTCATTACAAAAGAACCTTGATCAGTCTTGCCAGATAGCTCCTATCAACTCCCCACACCCCAAAGTTAACATGGGTATAGTGTGATGTCTTGCTTGCTTCTGCGCTGGAATTTACCAGGCAGAGGACATAGACAAGGCAGTAAGCAGAAAGCAACAGTGATTTCTGCTAGTAAAATCCTGAGGTTAGAACTCAATGGCCCTGGTCCCCAACCCTGCTCCTTGAACAAGCAAGCATGGGCCCGAGGCAGGTTGATAAGTTGTTTGACATTCAATTTTGTTTCCTAAGAAATGAGTCAATGGCCAGATGCAACTCTACCCCTCAATTTTCTGAAGAAAAAGGAAATGTTGAGGAACATCAAACCAGAGCCTCCTACTGTGTGGAAGGAATGATCTGGGATAGCTTCACCTACAAAGGTAGACTCATGCCAAGGGCTGCTATTACTGAAATACTTCTTTCTGTAAGAGTTGGGGAATGCTCTCTCAAAAGGACACATCAACGTGTATAAATTATGCAACTGTGCATGTTAGTTGTTGTAGAATCATCAGTTTGTGTATGCATAGGAAAACCTGCCGTAACTTCTAGGGAACATATCTGTGGATAAGGTTGGAGAGCATAACAACAGTGGGGGGAAGCTGAGTAGGCAGGTGCCAAATATTCTACTATCTCTTGTTTGCTGGCCAAACCTAACAAAGGTACTTCTTGGGCATTAGTAAGAAAATGGGAATGATTTTTTTTTATATTATTATTCTCCCTCTTTCTGACTGTCCCAGGCAAGAAATCATGGATAAGTCTACATAAAGAAGTTGAAAGAGGATGGTTTAGCATCTCTAGGGCCCTATATCACTCTTTAGACTGTCCTATTGACATAAAAAGTTTGACAAGACCCAAATTTCCAACAGACAAGCAGATTCCTAGATCTCACGGGCCAGCCAATGTAGACGAAACAGTGACTGCCCTGTTCGGTGAGAGATTCTGCCCACAGGAATGTAGTGTGATGGAGGAGTATACCCATTGTCTACCTCTAGCTTTATGTGCATGAATGTGCTTATGTATATATACCCACATTAGAGAATGTATATATATATATATATATATATATACATATGTATATGCATATACACCACACACACACACAAACATGCATATATACATCACACACACACACACACACACACACACACACACAAGAAATTTTGCATTTCATATAGGAAGATGAAGCTTCATTGAATGGTTAAAATTCATGAATTAAAAATGATTATATCAATAAAACCAGTTTTTTTGTACTCTCATAATCTTGTTTTTCCCCAATGTGATCCAATTATAGCGTTGTAGTGAGAGATTGCTCTGCTCACAGCCAGTTGAACCTGTTTATATTTTCAGATAGTCTTCTTTTAAAGTCAGTTACTGCTTTCTGGGTGACCAAATCACCCACTGTGCACACCTCTGGATCTCCAGTTGTGGTGGAGCAGATGTCTCTAATTTGACCACATTACCAGAGCTGATTCTAGCATGGAAAATAAGTGAAGGGTGTGTTTTCTTCTTCCAGGAAATAGCAATGAGTTGCCCTTATTCCAGAAAATAAGTCGCACAGCTTATATCCTACCCAGGAAATAGGAATCTGCAGCTCATGAGCCAGCTGTTGAAGAGGCAGCTGTTTCTCCTAGGTGCTGTCCTTTAGAGTAGGAGCACCATGCTCTCTTCTCTCTCTGATCTACCCAGCCTTCCCTCCCCAGTGGAAGCATAAGCCCTGCTTGCCAGGTGGATGGACTTCATGTTGGTCCTCTCTGGACCAAAGAAGCTGTGGGAGGCTGACATAGGTACCCGATTATTATACTGTTACTGGTCATATCCTTGAGCATCACAGATGAAACTGGCGTCTAGAAGCAGCTTTGTATAGCTGAGAGTGTGGCTCAGTGTTGAGCACTTGCTTAGGACATGTGAGACCCTGGACTCTGTTCCTCATGCCAAAATAAATAATAAGAATTAGCTCTCAGGCAAAAGTTAAAATGTCAGCTAAATGCTTGACCAGAAACATGTTTTTTGAGATAGACAATCAAAATTGCAACAGAGAATCCTCTAATGATTCCAAAATGGAATGTGCTTCCTTTCTGCTGGGGTTAAACAGTTCAGAGTGCCAGGATCCTTTTTGTTCCTGTGTGGCCTGCATGGCCCAGCACAGTACTTTGCTCACAGTGACTCCCATCAGACTTCAGTTCTCCATCATCACACCTGACACCTAACTGGGTACATTCCACTTGACTGACAGAGGAACTTGGCAATCTTTTCTCTTTTTCTCTTTCTCTCCCTTCCTTCCTTCCTTCCTTCCTTCCTTCCTTCCTTCCTTCCTTCCTTCCTTCCTTCCTTCCTCCCTCCCTCCCTCTCTCCCTCCCTCCCTCCTTCCTTTTTTTCCCCCCAGGACAGGGTTTCTCTGTGTAGTCTTGCCTGTCCTGGAACTATCTCTGTAGACCAGGCTGATCTCAAACTAACAGAGATCTGCTTGCCTCTACCTTCCCAGTGCTGAGATTAAAAGCCATCACTGCCTGGCTTCAGAACTACAGAACATTTCCTCAGGCCTTCCAGCAAACACAGGCGTTCACCTTGAAGAGTTATTTCGCACAGAAAGGCGTCATCAACAGAAGATCAGTTACTGCGTTTTTTCAGGCAGAGGACAATGCCAGGAAGTCCCAGGGGACCTCCCAATTCAGATCCCCTTGATAGAAACCTCCAAATCAAGGGCAGATCAAAGTCTTTTCAGGTCTCATTTAGAGTCACAGAGGAGTCAAGCAAGTGAAGAGTTCTGAGGCTGAAGTTCTATCATCTTGGTACTCACGCCTCTGCCCTAACCTAGGACACTGCATCCCAGTGTGTGGCAAGCCTCCCCAGAGAGGAGACTTGCAGATGATCACTCCCTGATCATTTTCGGCAGACTGAAAATGGGCCTGAGTTTTTGGATTCAGAAAAGTCTGGTCTCAAACACCATTCTCACCTCTCGGTTGCTCTGTGCTCTTGAGAAAACAAACGAATAAACAACCTCAAAATGCTTCAGGTTCTCTAAGTAGAATGTATGTCTTATATGTGTTACAGGGATTACAAGACAGCATGGATGGCTCTGGCATATTTAAAGTTGGTGACACTAGTGGGAGGAGGCAGTCTAGGGGAAATAAAGTCAGATGTCTGGGCCAGCTGTCTTGAAGGGAATATTGAGCTCATTTCTTCTTTCTTCTCCATCTCCCTCTCTCTCTCCTGGGAGCCTTCTCCACTGCTCACTCCCACTGTGACATACCACCTTACCATAGGCCAAAAGGCAAGGCAGTCAGGCAGTCATGAAGAGAAACTTCTGAAACCTGGAACCAAAAGTCCCTTCCCGAAAGCTGGGCATCTCCTGTCTGGCATTTTTCACAGCGCTGCAATGCTGACTAAGGAACACTGACAAGGTGCACTGTATCCAACACGTGTGGGAAGCTGCATCCTCTTCACTTAGTGAATGACGTCTCGGGTGTTTGGTGAATGTGATTTGCCTTACACAGAAGCAAGTTAGTGGTTAGTGTTAGCACTCATGAGTAAATTGCTTGCAAGCCTGCATTCAGGCTGGTCTAACTGTGTGAACACAAGACTCAAGACAGACTGGAATCCCACTTGCTCTAAATCAGTGGCTTAAAGTTGTTTTTCTGCTTCAGCGCACCCAAAGATGGAGCACTTACCACTCACCAAGAAGGTGGTCCATGGCAGCAGCGAAGGGGATAGCGAAAGGCTAAGCTTTTGGCACCTGAAATGTACCATTCCCTCCAACATCTACCCCAACTCTGTGACTCACTGAGAAGCACACGCTCTTTAAAAATTAAGACAAAATACTCAGTGTATCCAATTTATTTTACCAGTCACATTGGACTACAATGTTTTCATTTGCATAATGTAAAAATACACTTTAAATAACAACACTCACACTTTACAATGTTAAAATATATATATATATATACATATATATATGAAAGATTCATGAAGGAATTTGGAATAAAACATACACAGTATGCTATTTTAATATAGAAACACTTTAAAGAAAATAGTCTCATTAATTACAAATGTAGCATCACCAAGAATTTACAAAAGTTTCCACTTTCTTGAAGGTCACACTTCTCATCCTTTGGGATGTACAGAAATTATGTGGTTTACACAGTTCTATCCACATTTAAAAACATCATGTTTTAAATGTTTTAAGCATAGCAAGTACAGTACACAGTGTTTCCATAGGAACATAACAGAAACTGTCACTAGTGGCCTTCTGTCAGGTGGCTCTGAGTGAATTGGCCATTTGTAAGACACTAGTTCAGTATATTGCTGTAATATTAAAGTTGTTCTATTCACCCAAAATATAATGAATTAAACTTATACTGAAGTCTACCCACCAAGGCTCAAAGAGTTGCCATATAAAACACACCAATATATACACAGAATAGATCTTCTGAGTTGAATGAAGCTCCCACACTTAAATAAGAACCAAGAATATGAGTTTAAGGTTAATATCTTGTGAGGGCTATTTTTAACATGTCTGGAAAAGTGCACAGTGAATGGACCTGCCACCAGAATTTATCCTTCCCTGAGCTCTCTGCTCCCTCCTGTCCAGTCCTACCACCTGAGAAATGAGAACCTTGGGGTCCTGGGACATGCCAGAGTAGCCTCACAAAGGGGGACATTGCAGTGACATTCGAGTGTCACTAGAGGTCTCACTGCATCCCTAAAAAAATGGGTACAATTCACTGTCCAGAGTTGCTGTGAGGGTCTGCAAAACCAACACCCAGGAAAGAAATGTCCATCCTAGTTTGTTGCCAAGAAAGCCATCCATCAGCCATATTCCAGAGTTGGTGGCCCCCGAACAATATTGAAGTAGCCAGCCAAGGCACCGAGGTCTATGTAGAGGGAACGCTGTCTCCGGAGCACTTCGGACTCCTCCGTGCTACCCGTGCATGAAGAGTCTGCAGAAGGAACATGAAAACGATGAGAAAAAACCAGTAACACAAATGACAGGGAGGCCCAGCAAGTAAAACTACATGTCCCTTCTGTGAAGAAACAACCCGGAGGGGCTCAAGATACAGTGGCCCAGCTCTGGCTCTGCTACAGATAGCCTTAGTGGAATAGCACATAGATCACAGGGTTCCAATGGCCAACGAAGGCAAGGAACTGGGTAGAAACTCTGGCATGTTTCTCAGTACCTCACCCCGCCCCGCCCACCCCCAATCCCCACCATGCGCATGCGCGCCCGCGCTCCCCACTAGATACTGAGAAATTAGACAAGTATAAAGAAAAAACCGGCACTCCAGGCTCGACCTCTGAGTTTGTGCTGTGCTATTGTCTGGGCAATCTTCCTATCTAAACCTCCCAAAATGTGCCCAGTTCTTCCGTGTGTGTGTGTGTGTGTGTGTGTGTGTGTGTGTGTGTGTGTGTGTGTGTGTGCACTGTGTGTGCAATACAGGTGACAGAACTCAGGCCTTGTGCCATGCCAGGCAAGTGTTCTGCCTCTCAGTTACAAGCCCAGCATCTATTTTATACTTTACATTTTATCTCGAAACAGTCTCACTAAGCTGCCTATCGTAGCCTTGAACTCAACTCTGTAACCCAGGCAGACCTTGTTCTTGTAGTTTTCCTGTCTGGGCCATCACGTCCATAGTTTTCTTTTGAAACAGGGTCTCAAGTCGTCGAGGTTGACCTTGAACTTCTAACTGCCCTGGCCAAGTATTGGGACTACAGGCATATGCCATCATGCCTGGCCTTCATCCCCTGCCCCACCCCACAAGTGCTTTCATGACCACATCAGAGGTTTCTGTGGAGAGGAGGAGGGAGGCCAGCACACACCCACATGCACACAGCAGGGTGACCTACCAGCAATGTTCTCAGGAAGTTCCAGCTCCTTCCTGCTCAGCAGCCTCTTCCGTTCAAAGAGGGCAGAGTCCAAACTCTGACATCGTGGCTGGTCCTCTGGAGGGGGATTCAGGGCTTCGTGTTTCAGCAGGTCTGCTGCTCTCGGGCGGTGGTTGGGGTTCCTCTCCAGAGCGGCTTCTATCAGCTCTCTCATGCCTGGACTGCAGTCACCAGCAATGTCTTCCAGGGGAGGTGCCTGCTTGTGGATCTGTCAACAAACCAGTTCTGTCAGCATGGATGGCATAGAGACAGATGCTCAAACAGTGAGGAATGAACTATACCCTACTGCATGACCCCTAGCAAATACCCTTCAACTTCCTAGCAGCGGTTAAGCCAGCTTTGGTTTAATGGAAAAAAGTACACACTTGAATTAGCAGTGACAGCTTCTTATGGGGGAACAGAGGTGGCTGTAGCAACAGGGAAATGCCTGCCTCTCTGTCTCATTCCCATGCCTCACTCTAGAACATGCTATTGGGCAAAAGGAAGGAGGTTTGGAGTAGAACAGAAAGCATAACATATCTTTTTTTTTTTTTAAAGCCATCTTAAAGAACACATACACGTTCCTTGGCTGATAGAGTTGTAGTACTCTGATGCTTCTAAGTGTATTTTATCACACATTAACTATAACGGGATATACTGTCTACTTCTAGTACTTTTAGTCAGCTTCCATTAAAGTACTTTCATTTTAATAATGAAATTGCAACCACCTCTTTCTGCCATCACCTCATCTCTTTTGGTGTGCTGCTGAGATGGTGGGACTCGCTGCACCCCAGCCCAGCTGACCCTCACTTACTATGTACAGGTAGGAGGGATAGGCCGATCGAGGGTAGCGCTTCACCCAGGGTGGGGTGCCTGTCTGCATGTGGATGAGCGTGGCTCCAAGGCTGTAGATGTCCGCTTTTGTGGAATGACCCCTGCACAGAATCACCTCGGGGCTCATATATATCTGAAAAAGACAAGGAAAGCATCGTTTGTCTGGCTTCCTTCTCCCTATCTGGTTCTAGAAGCCAGCCCCTTTGCCTCTGTGCCATTTGCTGCATGCTCTAGAGGGAATGTTACCACAATATCCCTCGAGCCAAGGAGAATCCGGAGACAGCTCTAGAACACCTCTTTCCCACACAGCAGATCTAACCTCAAAGGGCCTAGATTTTTTAACCTACTGAGTCCCACTGATCTGAGTTCTGTAGATGTTCATCAGTTATATACAACTCTCTATTAAATCATCAATTCTCCTCAGACTTAATGAGACCACACATATATTTCTCCCATTTATCATTTCATTGCGAAAAGGTGGCAGAATTCTATGGGTATCTGTGTCAATGGTTTAGAAGGGAAGAGCCTACAAAACTAACGTGTAAAGCTGGGGAAATGACCCTAATGAGTCATTTATACCTGACAAGTATCCCAGTGACTAAGCATCAAACGCCCTCTATAACAACAGTGTGTAAGTTCTGAGACTGAAGCAAGAGTAGTATTGCCTCAAGTTCAAGGATAGCCTGGGCTACAGACTGAGACCTTGTCTAAAAAAAATTAATTAATTAATAAACAAAATATAGCATGATTTGCATTTGATTTCACAAGTCCATATTGAGTAAGTAGGGTAATTTTCTAAATTTTATTTTTCTAAATTTAAGATGGGAGAGGAAAAAAAAGAACACCCTAGGCACCAATAATCTGTAGTTAGGGCTGGCCCAGACATACAGTGTTAATACTCTAGTTAACAACACAGGCTGAATTTAAGGGTAGAAAGGACTTCAAACCTGGAAGCTTTTGAGCAGGGTGATGCCACAAGTGGAAATTTCCACATATGACCTCATGTGACAGGGCACAGCTAAATCACAGTCACACTGAGAACACCCTGCTGTCTTTCAAGCTAATGAACCCCCCTTTTTTTTTCTACTTCAGTCCCATCCTCAGGATATCTCACAACAACAACAACAACAACAGCAACACACAAATGTTCCAAGATCAAATGAAAGAAGAAAGAATAAACGGAGGGACAGGAGAGGGGAGAAAGAAAAGAAAACAGAAAATAAAGAAGGGAGGGGAAGGAAAAGAAGAGGAGGGGGAGGGGAGAAGTGGCAGAGGGTGAAAGTATGAAACCCTCCTGACCCCAAGCCCTTCAGGTGTGGCATTTAACCTGCTTCAGTTTACAAAAGTCTTTATACTGGAATGAGAACATGAGGAGAGGGTTAGCATCCTCAGAATTCATTTCTGAGTAAATAAGTAGAAAATTAGCTTACAAAAACTGGGGAAATTGCCCAGTTTCCCCATCTTAGCCTGGTCAACTCCTCCCCAAAACACACTTCCTTGCTGGCTTCCTTCTGCCCTCAGCAAGTAGGCTAAATTGAGCTCTGTGTCCAACCACTTTCCCTGCAGACAACGAACAACATGTGTCTCTCGACTTTTTAAAAACCACACTCTGAATCACAGGGATAAAACACTGAACATCCAACTTTGTACCCCATGGTCAACAAGGAGTTACACATCTAGAACTTGCCAAGAAACTGGGCTTCCTGTTGAAATGTCTCACCATAATCAAATACAATTAAGAAAGAAATGCTATGTGCTTGCTCTCAGTAGAAGAGGTCTGCCTCCTCTCTCCCTACAGAGTAGGGACGAAGCAAAGGGTACGCATAGGTGGTGTCACAGATCTATATGCCTGCACACCCAGCCTACATTTGGAGCTGGCAGTATCGGTTGAGAATGGTGGCCTGGGTGCAGGCCCTCTGGCACACAGCCAGGAGCTTCCAGCTCAAAGTCTCTTCCTCCTCAAGCTCCAGAAAGAACCAGACAAGAGCTCAGAAAAGTCTGTCTTTGGGCTGGCTGCCTGGAAGGCTTGGGTCAGAAATGACAGCACTTGCTCCAGAGTTGTCTGCCCTCCCCCCTCCCCCAGTAATGATTAAAGTGCAGGGGGACCTTGAAGTCAGAGTCAATGCCTCGTAGCAAGGAAAAGAGACTGTCATGGGCATGTCTGCATGCATACATGTGCACATCTTTATTCTATGTTAACTTATACAAGTTAGTACTAAAATCAGAAGAAAGTAAGAACTGTAAGAATAAAGAACAAAACCATAGAAAAATAATTTTAGTATGTTATTTATAGTTTCTATTCCCCCCCCCCCCGAGCCATGTAATTAAAAACAAGTAAATATATGCCAGGTTAACCTTGGGTATATGTGACATGTTACAGTATAACACTCTGAATATGAAGGGGAGGAGGGGGGTGGGATGGAGACAGACAGACAGAGAGAGAGAGAGAGAGAGAGAGAGAGAGAGAGAGAGAGAGAGAGAGAAATCCAGAGGCAAAGTTTGTATTTGTGAGCTATACTGCAGAGATCTGAAATAGTCATTGGCTTTAACAGCTGTGTAATCCCATTCTAGTGGAAAGCAAATCTGCCTGCTTGCCTGGCTAGCAATATATAGTTTGCTCTTTAGCACATAAGGAGTAAAAGCTGACTCGCTGAAGAGTTGCATCAGGACTTCATAATCATTTTCACACTTCAGTTAGTGAGCACTGTGCAGACAGTCCAAGAGGGACAACTGATAGGGTGAGGAACAGACAGCAAGACCCGTTTTATACCAAATACACAGAAATTACCATTAGCTGAAAATACTTCATCTAAATACTACCCAGGAGCTAGATGGGTGCTATCCGTCCCATAACTCTAGTACACAGGAGGCAGGGGCAAGATGTCATTGAGTACAAGGCCAGCACAGGCTACACAATGTATTTAAGGGCAGCCTCAGCTATCTCAAACTCAAATAAAAAGAAACCCTACTGATGGCTGAGATGTGTGACTCTACACCCAGCCATCCTGGTGGAGAATCCCAGAAACACGGGCTTTTCTCCAACATTGCATAATTTTCAACTTGACTCCATTGCCAGGAAGCAAAAGGTATTTTTCCCCCTCTAATACCATAAGTAGTTTGTTTCTCAAACTGGTTCCAGGGAAAAGGGTGGAATGTCCCGGATCTGAACTCCTGACTAATGCCAAAAAGTGCTGAAATGCCTTTCAAAGACAATGGCTTAAGGATTAAGACACATCAGATTTTCTAGTAGTGGGAAATAAACATTCTTTAATTTAACAAGCAGTGTACAGAGCCAGTATGGCCTCAGCACTGAGGAGGCTGAGGCAGGAGGATTATGTGTTTCAAGTCAGCCTGGGCTGTATAGTGAGGCTCTGTCTCATAGAAATGAAAATAAAGTAATTCCAGAAACTCGTTTAGACCCAGGAAGAGTTTCCCAGGTTTAATTTTGTTTTCAGTTCACAGATTAAGTGTTATCATTATAGCTTCAAACAAGCTGTATTGTGCTCATGACTCCAGGTTATACTATCCCTGGGAGAAGACAGGCCTTGGTGGTCAGTCCTCAGTAAATGGAAACAGCCAGGACACTGAAGATTAACTGAACAGAGTTGGAGTAGTCATCGTGGTAGTTTGTTATCTAATAAGATGTTAGTTATATTAAAAAATTACCCAGAATTCAGAGCTCAAATCCTTAGAAAATAAGGACTAAAAAAAAAAACAAGACACTAAATCCTTATTCTCTAAGAATTCAAGCTGGGGATCTGTGTAATTGTGTAACTTCAGGGTCTGTGTTATAATCTCTCCATGTTTATTATCTTATTATAAAGTGGAATAACAGCAATCACCTATCTGCTATAATAATAGTACTCACCAACAATAAAGTCATTTTAGGGAAGAAATAATTCAAGTGCACTATTTTGACTATTATTCTTTAACAGTTTTAAAAGATGGATTCTGAATCTACAAGTTGAGTATTCCATGTCTGAAAAGCTTGGAGCCAAAAGCCTCTCAGATTTGAGAGTTCATATCTTGGAATATTTGCATACATATGTGGGTTTTGTTAAAATCTTTTGTGTCTGTCTGTCTGATGTGTGCATTCCAATCTCTCTCTCTTTCCCTTCTCTCTCTCTCTCTCTGTGTATGTGTGTATGTGTATGTGCGTGTGTGTACACATGCAAACGCATGTGTGTGAAACACTGCAAACTGGACACTTCCTACCTTGAGCCAGGATCTCTTATTTACTGCTGTATGTCCCAGGCTACTTGTGGGCTTTGGGAAACACTCCTGTATGTGGGTTCTCAGGATTGTTTGTGCAACACGCATCTTACTGAATTCTCTCCAGCTCTTGCACAGTTCTCTACACTTTTGGGTTGGGAATGTTCATCTGATCCTCTGTTTCAGCACTGAATTATTTGTAAGTGCTTTGTGTTGTATATATAAACATAGTAATAGACAATGTCTACAAATATCATACGTATTTAAAATCCTATCATATAAGCAGCAAAGGAAAAAGGTAAAAAGTAGTATGAAATTGTTCTGGTGACAAGAATGATTCAATGTTGTCATTAAACCCCGTTCTTTGTTTTTTGCCACAGCATTTCTAGAATATTATTTTTATTCTTAACAAGATAATACCAATTTTCACACACATACAATTACCTCTGTTCCTCGCAGATCCTTGGGAAGATAGACATCTTCAGTCATTTGAACACTTAGGCCAAAATCTACCAAAACAGCTTTTGTAGACATGAATACAATATTGCTGGCTGCAATGGGAAGAATTTTTAATGTGAGTTAATAGATCCTAACACAACATGACAACACATCTGGAACAGTGAGTTCCAATCACAGCAGAATGAAATGCTTCTGGTAATGACACAGGTGTATCACACCCAGAAGTGACATGCTGGTGAGAAGTCAGGTGAAGCTCACTTGAGGCCTATCAAGAGCCTACGCAGTGTGGGCACATATGAGTACATCCATCAGTAAAGCTCAGGCTTGGGCTTCAAATTCTGAGACATAAGCATCTACTATCAAGCCACTGTTGTTAAAAAAAATAAACATTAAAGTATTTTTTTTCTGATTAAAGTTGTGCTTGTTACTAGGTATTAAAGATTTATAGTGAGTCTGTTTTATTTCTTTATCATATCTGAGTTCTAACTATTTTTTAAGGGATTATTTAATGAATAGTTGCCAAATTATGGCTCAAAATTAAGAAGATACTTGTTCCTCCTAAATATATACCTACATGTTTGCATTAAGTACTCTCCCTCTCACCCATTTCCTGTGTGTGTGTGTGTGTGTGTGTGTGTGTGTGTAGTGTGTATGTGTGTGTGGTATATGTATATGTGTGTATGTGTGGTGTGTATGTGTATGTGTGTATGTGAATGCATGTGTGTGGTATATGTGTGTGTGGTATATGTGTGTGTGTGGTGTGTGAATGTGTGTGTGTGGTGTTTGTGTATGTGTGTGTGGTGTATGTGTGTGTGTGTGTGTGTGTGTATGTGGTGTATGTGTGTATGTGTGTGTTGTGGTGTGTATGTGTGTATGTATGTGTGTGGTATATGTGTGTGTGTGTGTGGTGTGTGAATATGTGTGTGTGTGTGTGGTGTGTGAATATGTGTGTGTGTGTGTGGTGTGTGAATATGTGTGTGTGTGTGTGTGGTGTGTGAATATGTGTGTGTGTGTGTGGTGTGTGAATATGTGTGTGTGTGTTTGTGTATGTGTGTGGTGTATATGTGTGCAGTGTGTGTGTATGTGTGTGCTGTGGTGTGTATGTGGTGTATATGTGTGTGTGGTGTGTGTGTGTGTGTGGTGTATATGTGTGTGTGGTGTGTGTGTGTGTGTGTGTGTGTGTGTGTGTGTGTGTATGTATATGTGTATGTATATGTGTATGGTGTGTGTGAATTCTACCACTGAGCCATACTCTCAGTGTTGCACTATTGTTTATAAACCACTCTACAAGGACAAAGGCAGCACACCCAACAGATCATGACCCTTGCTCTACTGTTTAGTCACCACCCTCCCTTCTAACTGCTAACATTCTTAGTGACCAGGCTTCATTCTGAGAGCTCTTTCGGGGGCACAGAAAAGATGAGTTGTTGTTTGCAGGGAGCTGTATTGCCTGCCACTGAGTGTCTTTGGGTTAAAACCTGCCACCTGTCTCCAATCTAGTGAGTCCTATTAAACCACAACAAGGTAAACCCCACTACTCACGTTTAATGTCATGGTGGATCACTTTCTTGGAGTGTAGGAAATCAAGTCCCTTGAGAACATGCTTTGTCACCCAAATAATTTCAAATTCTCTCATGGGTCCACAGCTCTCCAGCTTCTCCAGAACAGACCCTCCCTCGCCTGCCTCCATAAAAAGATGGACAGTATCATCCCACAAGATGGCGCCATATAATTCAGCAATGTTCTCATGCCGGAAGCAGGCCTGGATTTCCACATCAGAAGGCTTAAACTGATCCACAGGGATCTAGAAACACAACACATGGGCAAGAGTCTAAACAACTTCAAGATGATAAAACAAAACAATACGGGCCAATCCGTAAATCAGAAGCCAAATTAACACAAGGACACTTATGAGGTATATGACAGAGCACTGAGGTAACAAAAATGTTTTGCCCAGAGCCCCCTCTATATTATGTCATCTTTAGATAAATTTTTTTTAACATAAAAAAACAAGGTAGGGAAAAAAACTCATTTCATTTAGAGTTTTGAAATCCAAACGGAATTTACAAGTATTGAGTGAGCAAAGATTTCCTATGACCAATATACAGCATCTCCATGGCCCCAAAACTTTGTTATCTTCAACATTTCACTTAATTGTGTGATAACATGAAGTCATCAGTACCTAATATAAAGTCACAAGTTCCTCAGTACACACTCAGGTCACAGCTTTAAGATAAGTGCCCACCTATCCTGACATCCCATGAAAACTTAGTCCTCCATCAATAAGAGCTGTGATAAGAGGTAGTGTTCATAGAGCAGAGAGACTCTTAAAATGTCTCCAAATACTATGCCGGGGCAAAAGGCGATATTATTCTAAAATGATGATATGCACACATCAAGAAGTCCCCAACAGTGGTCCTAGTAAGAAAGGGGGCCCCATTCATGAGCCTCCATCCTTTTGAGCCTGTCTGGGATTTTTAACTACATATTTTATTTTCTTAAGAAAAATACTCTCCTTAAATATAATGAACACTAAAAGGACAACCAAACCACAGAGCCACTTTTCCAAGATTTTGTAGTAAAATTTAAAAATAGAACATTGGGTCTCCAATTTTTAAAAAAGGTCTCTAGATAGTTTATAGTTTGGATAGGACACCCTAGATAGAGGCTTCAAAAAGCTTACTATAAGTCTTATTTTTTCTTTTAATAATAGATTATCTAGTCAATCTTTTTTTTTTTTTTTTTTTAGATTGGGAGGGGTGTCTCACTATGGAACTCACTATGTAGACCAGGTTGTCCTAGAATTCAGAGAGATCCACCTGCCTCTGCCTCCCAAATGCTGGGTGGATTAAAGACTTATCTAGTGACTCATAATGAAAGAACAAATTAAAGACAACATATTGTTTGGTCTTGTGATTAGTATGAGACACTGAAACATGGGATTTGGCAACTATTATTTTTATTTTACTCTTATGCTAAATCAAGAGTAAACACTACACTAGGGCTAGGGATGTAACCCAGTGGTAGAGTACTTGCTTAGGATAATTGAGGTTCTGGGTTTGATTCCAAGCACCACAAAAGAGTAGAAAATGGTATTTAACTTCTCTACCCTTGAAATGGTGTCAAACTCAATGAACCATCCACTGGGCCTACAACTGGGATTCCCAAGTGAAGTAAGAAGATCATGCTCCACTATGAAGCCCCTTACTCTTTTCAGTCACTATGCTGCAAGGGTGCCCCATGATCACAGCATCTAGCAGATGGACTTGTGGTCCTGTTTCTGTACATGGGACCTCGTACAACAGATCTTATATTGTGTCTAGCTGTGTGAACTTTAGGGTTCTGAGACACATCTGCATTGTTTTAGTTGTAAACCATTCCTTCTCTTGGTGGCCTGATGTTCCAGCACAGAAGAGTCTACCTATTGGTATCTGGGAAGTTCCCAGAATGCTACTGTAGCACACAGTGCTGAAATGAACAGCCCAGAATAGTCACATACATGGACACACCTCTCTGTTGGGTGTAACTAAGCAGTGGAGTTACTGGGTCATTCCAGATGTGTACATCTGAGCTGCCAGTCTGCCCAGCAGGCTTCTGACATAGCAGTGATTAAGAGATGGGGCCCTTTCAGCAGTTGATACATTTGAATTCAGCCCTATACATCTTCAATCCCAAGGAACATCATGTTTTCTTAATCTCTGTTGCCTACCCACAGACCCCTCCCCAGTGTACAGGAGCTGCACACTGATCCAATCTTTCATCTCAGGCACACTCTCCCACTCCCATCTAAGGGAGATGGTATTACCCAAGCTAAACACACCAAGCCATTCTTTAAACTAGATTACAAGCTCCAAGACACCTAAGTAGATATACAGGAGGCCGAGATGTAAGAACTGAATCAGCCCAAGTCACCAGGCACTCCAGAAATGGCAGACACTTTGGGGCAGGAACCTTAAGTAAAACCCATGTAAGGGTAGAACCTTTGGTTATGGTAGATAACCCAGAGCCAGGAAGTCAGACACACAGTGTGGATGTACACACCAGTTTGCATGCCATTCTTTTCTTGGTCTTCATGTCTTGTGCTAAGTACACTTTTCCAAAGGCCCCCCGAGGAACAAAACCAGAGCCAATGTTCCTGTAAGTCAGCTTCCAAGGGACGAGGAGGACATCCGAGTCGATTTGGTATCGTCCATTCTGGGGACTGATTACCTGTGAGGAAGATACAGATGCTGAGGTGAAGCCCACTCCACAGAGGCTATTTTAGAAGCATTCAATGCAGTGGTGACATGTGTCATTCTGACATTACAGGCTATATTTAGAACTTGAGCAAGACAGAGAAAGCTTGTAACAGACACAAGTTCCTGGTCCAACCTGCTCATATTTCCAAATGCTTCTGAGTAGTTAGCTGCCAAAGAGAAGCTGAAAAACTATTTATCTAGGGAGTCTGATGACTGTGACCCAAAGACTACGAATAAAGGATGCACTCGTGCCTGGAGGTTGACTTGTTTCTATTAAAATGCACTAACCTGTTCGTCTGCATAGCTATTACTCATACATGATGCACACACACACACACATACACAGAGAGAGAGAGAGAGAGAGAGAGAGAGAGAGAGAGAGAGAGAGAGAGAGAGGGAGAGGGAGGGAGGAAGGAGGGAGGGGGAGAGAGAGAGAGGGGGAGAGAGAGAGAGAGAGAGAGAGAGAGAGAGAGAGAGAGAGAGAGAGAGAGAGAGAGAGAGAGAGAGAGAGAGAGCATGGAAATTAACTGAGGCTCAGGGAGGATGGTGGAACCAGTGTGTGATGCCAGAGTCATGAGTTGACAATGCTACATAAATAAGGAAGGGCAGAATTGTTTCTCATTGGCTTCCTCACTTCATTTTACAGTGTGCCTATTATGTGCCCTGGGATGGATTTGGTACTAAGGAAGCAGCCACAAGCAGAGACAGGAGAGTACAGACTTCTAAGGGTCCGTGGGCAAAGATAACCTTTAGATCAGGTCTTTCAGAACGAGTAGACTCCAGGCTGGGAGTGTGGCTCAGCGGCAGAGAGCACACCCAGTGTGCACAAGGCCCTGATACCCAGCACTGCATACATGAACAAGAAACAGAATGTGCTTCAACACAAAGAACAAAAACAAAGCCAGCCAACTCAGACATCAAGAGCTCCATTCTGTAAGCAATGAGGGATCAGAGGATGGACACTGAAGCCCACTATGGTGGGACACTACAGAAATACCAGCACTGGGGAGGCTGAGCTAAATAATGGTGAGGGCCAGGCCAGTCAGGGCTACATGGCAAGCCTGTCTCAAAAACAATAAATAAACAAATGGAAAATGAATATCACAATTAAAATAAAATGGTAGCACATGGGAAACATGGCCCAGAACACGTGCTTTAAAACATGTTAAAATGTTCTAAGAGATCATTCTAAGAGAGCTGCTTCCTCGGTGTGATTAGTTATGTTATAGCTTGACATAGCAATCCAAGCTTCTGATTGAAATAGTATTGAGCTGCCTCAAGAGTTGAAGAGGATGTGGGAGACTAAGCCTATCTCATGGGAGAAGAACAAGCACCCGATCCTACTATGGGTGCATCTAGGCTTCCACTTACCATTACAGGCACAGGCCTGCTGACCAAAGGGCTGAACACTTAACCTCCATCATTGTTAATTAGCTCAACAGTCTACAGGAAAGGAAATAAAGAATAGCCCAATACTTGGAAACACACACACACACACACACACACACACACACACACACACACACACACAAAAATCACTAAATCTGAAACTTAAATATTTACAGGGTGCTTTTGCTGACCCCATATAGGTCCTTACAAAATGTTAACAGAAACCATGGTCCTGTCTCATTTAAAATATAATGACCACTTCTCCAAATAAGTGTCACTTCTTGTCCCTGAGGCCTCATTTTGCATTGTGCTGAGGACAGTATGATGGTGGTCTCTTGCATACTTAGACGAGCCATGGCAGCACTGGCTTGGGGTCCCCTTCTTGTCATCCACAGAACTCTAGTTAACCATCTCAAGGTTTGACCCATGTTCATGAAAGCTTGGCTGTTGACCAAACCAAGTGTGTGATGACCCATCTCCACCCCCTTATTCTATGCAAGAAGACACATGGAGGGAAGGAGCAGCCACCACTAATTAGGGGCCAGATGCAGTGTTGCTGTTTTGCATAATCTCATTAAAGTCTACAGCCACCCCAAGCTAGGTTCTATTTTTATTTCCATTTCATTGCTGAGGCTGGCTTCCAGGGGTGAAGCAAGTCTCTAATCAGTGCCAGAATTAGGATTTGCACTCAGGTCTGCCCAACCCCAAAGCCAGAGCTCCCACTCTTTGTGTAAGAGCCATTGAGGTTCCAAAAGGCTGTAATTAAAGCCATGCTAGGGTGCAGACTCAGTTGTTCAAAGCCTTCAGAACTCACTGGGTGAGGCCCAAGTCCCAGGCAGTGTGCAATTCACAGAGGCCTGGCTCTTTCCCTAACACCAGGTCTTTCTTGCCTGCTTGAGTTTGAGGGACATTTTTATCTTTAATTTCCTCCTTTCTGAGGTCCCCCTAAGCAATCTTGCAGAACCCTGTGCTGTTTATTTCTGCCAATTCTCCAAATTACTGAAGTCACTTTCAAGGGCAGACACCAGACATAAGCGTTCCTAGTCCCTCATCCAAATTACTGTTATCTAAACGATACAGGGGACAGTGCTTGGGAAATTCCTTAGGTATTTTACTGAGTGAGCTGTGAAACCTGGTTCCTGTGAAGTAGAAGTGATCTTCAGCTACATGCATGGAAACAGATTATCTAACGACAAAGACAAAGCTATGTCTCTCCTACCCTCCTGGTGACATAAATGGTCCCCCATGTTCAGGTTCCTGTTGGTGAGGCAAGTAGAAAGGGCTTTCATTTCAAAGGCAAATGACATACCAAGTTCTTAATTCAGAACTCTCAGCTATCACCACTACTCATCATATATACTTACTGGGGGGTAGGAGTGGGGCAGAAAGTAGAAGCTAAAATAAGGGGCAGTCAGAAATGGATTTGGTTGTATAGATGAAGAAACTTCCTCATGGTCAGAACTTGACAAATGAGGCACAAGATGCAGGATGTGATGGCTCTTCCTAATGGGTCTGAAGGAACAAACCAGAATATTCTACCCAGTATTATGAAGTGCCTGGATCAAACATCTGATAGAAGGCTGGGCTCTTGAACTTGAGAAGCTATGACTCCATGTCTAAGCCCTGAGTATCATCACTCCAAATGCCACACCAGCATGTACAGTGAACAAAGCCAGGATGGGGGTGTTCGGATCCATATACAACCACCAGAGTTTAATGCTTGGGGACTGTTTTTATAATTCTATCCAGATCACATATGAACTGGTTATAAATAACTTTGCAATGACATAGAGTAAGTAGTTCCTAGGTTAGTATCCTGACATTCTTTCCTTGGGTTTTGTTGGATACAAGTACAATATTTAACATATTATTTTAAGGGAAATAGCACACATATAAACACACACCCTGGGAGAACCCACACAACATGCCCATGCTTTGGGATACTGTTTTAATCTGGTAGCTCTCCACCCTGTCTAATTAACTTTGCAGCACTGTGGGTGTTGGCCGTCTCAGCACACCAGGTCTCTATGCCTCTAAGCCTTTGCACATGCTGCCTCTTCACCTACAACAATCTTCACTTCATTTAGCTCAACTTGTTGTTTATACCTCAGTACAGGTACCGATTCTTCTTGGAAGCCTGTGCCCACATCCTCCTTTTCCCTTCCCTTCCTCACACTCATGGGTGGGAGAAATCTTGTCTAAGCATTCCCAAGGCTGTCAGGGTGTAGATATATTGTGGTTGAGCACTCTGTGCTACGTTACCTGTTCACTTGCCTCCTGCACACATCAGCATTGAGAGCTCCCTGTGGTGCAGAACTCAGAACTCTATCTAGCATCTGGAATAGCCTGGGCCTCTACTTCTAGCAAATGAACAAAGGAATATTTGAATAAATGTTTCTCTTTCTACATAGGAAGCTTTTATGGGTACATTTTGCTAAGGACCCAATCTAGGTGGCAGCTAATTCTCAAAGAACAGCAAAGTTAGACAAAGCTAGCAATGCAACTATGAAGCTTTGCCAAGTCCATAGATGATGAGAAGGGAAAGGTCTTAACTACAGGATAGATGGCTCCACAGAAACACCATGCCAGAATCAATGATATTACAAGCAAGCCATGTGACAGACTGGCTCTGATCAAAGACCAATGCATAGGCCATCAGTTATGAAGCACAGAGCTGTGACAGATTACCACCAGCCTTAGGGAACAGTTTCATTTTTAATGCCCACGACAGGAAAGTTAAACACAGTCCCCAGAAGCACAGCCCCAGGCCTAATGGGGCCAGATCCATGTGCCTGTGGGCTGTAACTCCATTCTTTTTCCCATCATCCCATTCATTTTGGTCTTTTTGCTTTATATTTTATATTCTTCAGCATTAAAAAAAATACAAGTGCCTTTTAAGATTCTTTATGGTATCTTTGATTCCTACATTTTCTTTTTAGTTAATTGGTCATTTATTGAGCACGGGCTCTTTGGCAAGGAATGACAGACACTTCACTCTCGCCTTTGTTGACCAAGTTTTTACTTCCTTCTAATGACTGTGGTTTCCGGCCCTTTCTGCATTAGCTCTCCTGGCTCTACTCCTAAACCAATGTAAGAAGCAACTTTTTGGTGGTATTCTTTAAAAATTTCCTAGCATTCCCTTGTGTACACAGACCATGGTCCATCTCTCCTCAGTGAGGGCAAGCACGCCTAAGTTTCTCTATATTTACAAGCAAGGGCGATTAGTTTATTCTGCTTGTCTTTATCAAATATGTGAAATAATGGTAGAAATACATCAGCACTGAATTTGTCACTGTCTACATGCATGTTATTTTGAAGCACACTCCTCTAGTTTTACTCTGGCTGAGGCGTTCAGGTATGGCTCCTGCTTCAAATGATGAATTCCCATTTATGAAATGAAGTCATACTCTAAAGACAGTTGTAGTTCACTGTTAAAAGCAGCGTGGTAGATCCACACCAAAGGAAGTCAGCCACACCCCGATGCCAAACGTGAGCTTGCTTCGTACTGAGCCAAATACAATTGCCTCGTACCAAAACAACTCACTACATAGCTGACCTAAATTACTGTGCTGTTTTTCATTAAATGAATGTGGGACGATTAAAAAAATTATCATTATTATTATTGTTATTATTTCCTTAGTCCCAACTCGGGCTCTTCAGCAACAGCTCCCCCAGCACGGGCCATGCTGCCATTTGTACACACCAAGGGAAAGAGAGCCATCTCTATCAACAGATGTGTTTACAACTTACCACCTACTCTTTTGCAAGCTGTCCTTTTTACAAAATTAAATCACCTCTTAACCATCGCCCACGTGTTCACCTCTAACACACTAAAGACCTGACAGAATGCCAGGCACACCTAAATGCTCCACCTGACAAACTATTGTGGCAACAAAGAGTTGTCACAATATTTTGGACTATCTGCATACTTGAGGTGACTAAGCAACTCCATCACTCCTGGCTCATCACCACTTACAGAGAGTGAATCTGCGCATAGTTATTTACTACCTATAAGCTGCATTTCTGCAGGAACCCAATTTAGCCAAATGGGATAAAAGGAGAAAATAATTTAGTTTTCAGCATTAGTAAGACAGCATTTATTGGTCTCTTGCCTGGTAGACTCTGTTAAGACCCTCTCTTTTGTGTGTATAATGAATGAGCCTTTAACCAAGTTGTTAAAAAAAAAATACATCTGTAAGGGCTGGGGTGTAGTTCACGGGGTGCAGTGCTTACCTAGCACGCCCCACCCCTGAAAAAAACAAAGGATATTCACAATTGCTACTTCATAGAATTACTACTAAATTATAGGCTTCTGAAATGGAGCTTGTGAAGATTTCCTTCTTGTTTTTAACACACAGGCAATCTTACCAATAAGTACATTCTTTAAAACTTGCACCATGGCAGCTATTCTAAGCCACTTTCAATGCCACTCTGCATTCCATGAAGCCATACCAGTAAAGCTGAACACACGACACTCAACTGACCAGGAAAAACATACCATATTTAATAAAATTCCAGATTCTTGCGGTCGATGTCCATAAAAATGCTTTGCGGTATTGGATATGTGGTTTGCAAAGGCAAGCAGATCCTCCACAGTCCCGTATCTGACAGATGACAGCCAGGGCACCTCCTGGCCACTCCGAAGCAGTGACTCTGAGTGCTCCTTGTTTTGATTAGTGTCTGGGCACATGGTCATCAGACTGGGCTCATAGACTGCAGGCTCTTCACTTGTGTAAAGGTTTTCCATTATGTCTATGACTTCTGACACATTTAAATGCTTAATCAATAAACCAATTTCTTCTTTCTCATCACTTCCAGTGCTCATGTACTCCATCACTGTGGTGCCTGCTGGGGTATCTACAAAAGAAACACAAACACTTCCTTCACTATAATGTGTCTGAACTGGACACCAAAGAGCCTGGGGATCTGCTCCTCTGTGCCTCTGTTCATAACAAGGATTCTTCTTTACTCACATGTGTGAACTCAAGTGGGCAGTGCCAAGTTCAAAGGAACCTTAGATAATCTTTAGCCCAGCTCACTTTGCGGGGGGAAACCTGAGATGTGGAGCCCTTGGAAGTTACTCACTGTGGCATCAGCTCTAGCTACTGAAAACAAACTTTCACTGAACACAAACACAGTAAAGAGCAGTCCAGGCTTCTCCTAAGACTAAGGCTCCTGCTTTTCATAACTACTGACACTGCACAACTTCCTTGTTACCCCAGAAAGATCACAGTGGCTTTAAAGAAAAATGAATTGAAAGAAAAAGAACTACTTGACTAAAGTTCAGGAACTAGCCTGGCAAATACACCAAGTCCCAAGAGAGAAGAAGGCAGGGTTTGGTTGGAGCAAATGGGAGAGTGAGAAGTTAAGTTTGAGGGGAAAATCTAGTGGGAATAAATTAAACAGTTCTTTAGAAGGGAGCAGGGTCCTGGGATCTTAGATGTGCCAAAGATAAACAAGGATGAGAGAGGTGACTCACTGACCTGTGAGTCACAGTTCCCTCCTGACACCTGAAATTCTTTAGTAGCACAAAGCATACATCTTGAGGGTCCCAGAAAACTAAGTTAACACCTAGATCAACTAGCCTGGAGAAGCTCTAGTAGAAGAAAGAAGCCAGGAAAGTCAAATCTGATATCAGCAAGCCACAGGTGAAGATTAGCTGACTTCACTCGCCAAGGTGACATTTCGGTCCCACACAAATAGGTGCCACACTTAGGAAATGTAGGTGACAAAAGAAGGCAAACACAGCAATAAAAAGTGCCGCTGCTGGGTCTTAAGATAACTCAGCTCCACTACAAAGGAGAAAAGATAAGAGCAGCTAAGAGATCTAAGCCAATTTCAAAGCGTCTGACTTAAACCACCTTGCTCTAGAAAGCATAGCCTCTCTGGAAGACACCTCAGGTTCTTAATAGCATGGGTGTTTGGCATGTATCACAGTGCTGTGGTATGGAGACAGGCAGCTCCCTAGAGCTTTCCGGCTAACAACTGCAGCTGAACCCGTAAGCTTTAGTTTTAATGAAAGGCATGCCTCCAAAATTAGGGAGAGAAAGACACCCAATGTTGACTTCTAACCCTCACATGCACCAGCACATCCATGCACTATGCATATACACCTGCATGATATGTATACACTAACATGTACACTTGCATACAACACCAGTACACACACACAAAGCAACAAGATATCATTCTGCCAAAGCCACACACCTGTGTCAACTTGGAGCTTCACTTCAAAGATTCTGGAAACTTCCACCCAGGGCCACCTGAACACATGACCAAGTCATGTGCCTCTGATGTACAAACTGCTTCTGAGGAAAGCATCTAGCATCCAGGCCACATTAAATATTCCTCTCCTTGTGGCCAAATTTCACCATCAACCTCGATGACCATGAGATGTTGGGCAAGTACCTCAAGCTCTCTGTACCTTGATTTCCCCCAGCTGCAAGGTAGAGATAATTAACAGCATCCAATTAAAGATGCTCCTGTGCACAAGTACCCAAGTCTGGTACTTAGTAAGTAAAGCCGTCCCAAGTACTGAGATGTGGACCTAGCTCATCAGATGCCACACCAGTCTCCTTTCTCATCTGGAAGTGGGGTTTGTCTGTCTATTCCCCAGACCTCCTTTTAAAGGTTGTGTCTCTGTTGAAACAGAGGTGGAAGGAGAGCCCAAGCCCAAGAAGTGTATTGATGTTTGTTATCACCACACTTAAATCTAGACAGTAGTCCAGACAGTGCCTTCTCAGACATCTCACATATCTTTGAGGGAGATTGTGATTCAAGCCCCCAGCTTGTCAAGGGACTCAGAGAGCTCTGTAAGCTGATAGGAGAACTTTTGACCTCAGCTTCACAGAGCTATTGGTTGCAATTTCTATCACTGTAGAATTTACTAGGAAAACAGAAGTTAGACATGGTTGACTTTAGGGCTCCTTGAATAAAGGGAGGACCCAAAGCTCCCAGACTGAATTATCAAATAAATAACCTAAAGAAAATAAAGTTTGTGAGTCAAAAGAAGGAGAGGGGGACTCAAACAGTTCCAAGTCACTGCACTGTTTTAGAAAGAAAAACCAGTTGGGAGTTTTAATCCTGCAAAAAATCTGTTCTTCTCATAGGCTTCCCTGAAAGCCTAATAAATCACACACACACACACACACACACACACACACACACACACACACACACACACACACACACACGAGGGAGAGGGGAGAGGACAGGGAGATGAAGGAGTGTTTAACTTTCTATAGGGCTTGCTCAATTTCTGAGAGGCTCTTGTCACAGAGATCTGCTGCCCAGCAACCCAGATGCGCCAACAACCTCCAGAACTAGAAAAAGCCCTGCACTCTCTTGCCTCAACTAAACAGACCACATACTAAGGATCTCTGAGCCACACAAGGCCAGAGCCCCTTTCTGTGCATGGTGAAGGCATTCCAGTTACTAACAAACATGCTCAGCTTAAAATGACCAGTCTTAGACTCAGGCATAAAAATCCTCGCCATAAAATCCATACCTCCTAGCAGAATAGAGAGTTAGGGCAGTTGTTGCAAATGCAGTCAAAGACTAGCTTTGGTAATTAAGCTTCAAAACATTGACTAGAAATTAACTTAGAATTACTTCAAAAAGCAGCCATAAAAATCAAGAACAGGAATGTGAGGCTTTCAGCTTGCTTCCATCCACTGAAACAAACCTTCTTGGCAAGCGAAAGCAGGCTGGTCTTGATATTCTGCCTGGCAATGGGGGGTGGTGATGGTGGTGGTGGTACTTCCCATTTTTAAAAGGATTTCCCCCCACTGAAACAACCCATTACTCCTCGGGACACATTTCTTAACGTATTTTTCTTTTGCAAAAGTCCCAGAAAGACGCTTTCCAGCCCTGCAAAATCAAATCCACTTCAAAATTTCCAGAAGTTTTGAATCATGTTCCTATTCTCTTATAGGGTACTCTTTTAAGAACCACAACACACTAGCCTCAATCCATCAAAGTTGGACGCCTCAGCAGAAAGCCTTATAATGCTAAACAAGTATGTTGGCTTTCTTTCTTTTCTCTCTCTCTCTTTTTTTTTTTTTTTTTTTTTTTTAATCAAAATCCAACATCCTCCCCGCCGCCCCGACCCAAATATGTTTTTCCACACCTCCCGGTCCTCCTTAAGATAACCCAGCCTTAAGGAGGTTGCATATTGTAAAAGTGCCCCAGCGATAGAGCAATGGTAGTGAGGTCCTTCAGCCTCCAAGTTGCACTCACCCAGGCTCAGCAATCAGAGCGCAGCAGTTCACGCAGCGTCCCCCGCAGGAGACGAGGTGAGAGCGGGTCCTCACTTCCCCCGCCACAGCCCAGGCCGGCACTGACTGGTCACCCGGGATCCGGGAAGAAGGAGGAAGGGGGAGGAGCCATGAGTCCACACCTCCCCCGGCGTTGCGCAAGGTGCTTTCCAGCTCTACCTGCGTGCAGCAGACCACCCGAGACTACCCAGATGGGAGGCATGCTCCCTTTCAGAGTGGGAACCCCCGAAACACACCCAAGGAACCCCAATCTCTGTTACCTGAGTGTTTCGCGTGCCAGCCCGGAGCTCGGGCTCAGTAAGCAGTGGGTGTCTTGCCTGCGGGCGTCCCCAGGGCAGGCGGCGGACGCCGGAGATGGGCAATCGGCCGCGGGAGGACCGTGCGCGTCCGGCCCCTGACTCTCGGCGTCTGAACCGGCCCCGGGGCGTCGCAGCAGACGCCAGCCTTCTCCCCGCCTTTTCCATTTCCCCTTTCTCTCCGTAAACAGAAAAGGCCTGCTGGCTGGCCGAGAACACGGGAGCCCCCGCGCTGGGAAATTCCGTCCTCCCACCCTCGGGCCCCGGGGCTCGGGGTGGAGATGGAGGCGGGACCGGGAGGAGCACCGGTGCAGACCCACCCCGCCTGGGACGTCTATGCCCAACCCGCGGCCGGAGCGCATCCTCCCGGCCCGAGCGTGCCTTTCCGTATCCTCCCCGACCCGCCGGGAGGCGCTCTCACAGTCGCTGCGGGAGGCTTGTGGGCTGCCTTTCTGGATGCAAGGAGCCAGGACCGGTCTCGCCCGGCTTGGGTTCAGAGGCACAGGGCGAAGCAGGGAATCAAGTCAACAAACTCCGACTCCCCGCTGCGCTTCAAAGTTATGGCGAAAGTCGCCTTCGCTGTTCTCCACCAGCACAACTGGTTTTGATCTTTGGTCTAATGAAACCGGTTGTTGGGTGACACCGCTCTAGCAAAACAGATGCCTGCAAGGTTCCCTCTGACCCTTAGTTCCAGGTAATAACCCAGGGGTTTGCTTCTTTGTTGAAAAGTTTACTGAAGGTAAGGTCGAAAGACAGTTCTAGGAGAAAAGCGCCAAGAACTCCACTCCACCACTGCTAATCCTTTTCCTCCCTCCAAATTCCCCAAGCATCTACAACCTACTAGGAGCTGAGTACTTTCTTTGCAAGGTCCCGGAGAACAAGAGGAAAGGTCATGTGGACATAATCTCCATCCTACTGATGGGATATGGGGGTCCCAGGCCGAGCCAGCGCCCCTATGACTGAGTGACACGTTTATTTTTTTGTTTTGTTCTTTTGTTTGTTTTGTTATTTTCAGTCCCAAAGCTCGTCCGCCCTCACCAAGTTCAAAGTACCCTTTAAATTGATCTCTCCTTGTTTCCTCTGAGAAAAGTGAATTGCCCTTTCAAGGACGTCCGACGGGAAGCTGGGTGAGGAATAGCGCCCGCGTTATAGAGCCTCAAAGGTCATACAGGCAAGACTAGATTTACATTGAGAAAAGCAGAATGGCCATCTGCACTTTTTTTAAATTATTATTTATTTATTAGGGAGAGCGCTCTGTGGGTGCTGTGACCTGAGTGAGGCAGGGCATCACTTGGGTGGTTACAGGGACCTTTCTGCCGCTCCCTTTCTGTTCTCACACAGAGCGAGCTATCATAGTACTCGCCAACCAAGCAGCCTACACCAGGCTGTTCTAAGGCCTAACTCCATGGATTTTTTTTTTTTTTTTTTTTTTTTTTGCACTGGTGAGAGAGCTGATCATTCCGACTGGGTTGAAACTAAAGTACTGGTACCCTTTAGTTTTTCAGGGGAAACCCAGATTAGTACAGAGGTTGCCTCTACCTGCTGCTTGAGACACGACTCTCCCTTGCCTGCTGTCTTTGGCAATAAAGGATGGGCTTATAAACAAGTTAAAAATAGAACGGTGGAACCACACCCCTCCCCGCCCCTTTGAGTGAGCTCATTACACCACTTGTAATCTGGGAAGTAAGCCTCCGATTCCCCTAAAGAAGTCTTCCCAATACAGCTGTACTTTAATGAACCGAATGTCTCTGCCTTAAGCAGTAGCTGATTTTATGTGTGGGGTGAATTAGAAAACTTACTTCAGAACATTTAATTTTTTGTTTTTTGAGACAGGATTTTTCTCTGTGTAGCCCTGGCCATCCTGGAACTCACTCTGTAATTTAAGATAGCCTCATACTCAGAGACCCACCTGTCTTTGCCTCCTGAGTGATAGGGTTAAAGGCATGCATCTCTATGCCCAAAAACTTTTAGACTTTTTTTTTTTTTTTAAGTCAAACGCAGCATGAAATTTAACATCACCAAACAGACTGAACAGAGAATACAACTGCAAAGACGTTTGCTGGCTCTTTATTAGGTTTTTTAGGATCATGCTAACAAAGCTTGTGTGTGTGTATGTGTGTGTGTGTGTGTGTGTACGTGTGTACGTGTGTACGTGTGTACTTGTGGTGGTTCTGTAGTTGGGTCTACAAGTATCTGGGACTATAGGTGTGCACCATCATACAGGACTAAAGGAATTTTAAACTTTCCAGAAGAGAAGCCAGAGTATGGAAAACCACTGGCTGGGGCTTGGAGGAATCTGTTTTATTTTATGTATGTGCATATGAAAATTAGCCTATAATTAACTATTGCAGTCCAGGCTGGCATTGTATTCCTGTAGGACACATCTGTTTTCACCTCCCAAATACTAGGATTCCAGCTCTTTAGACAGTTTCTTCAGTGACCTAATGCACTTACAAATTGGGTTGCAACCGCTTGCAGTTTGCCTAGAGCTTTTTTCCCCTCAGGTTAAGACAACAATGAGTTTAGAATCTGTAGTTAGAAAATCTGAATTTATTTTTGCTTACTTACTCATTCAGGAAAGAAAATTATTAACAAATAACCTGGCAGTCCATTAACCAATGTAATTGGAAATATGTCTGTATTTTAGTATACTCATTGACAGACATTGCTTTCTAGTCTTTACCATCTGTATTAAATATAGCCAGGCATGGTGTGGTAACAAGTATCTGTAACTCTAGTCTTAGGGAGGTTGAGGCAGGAAGATCAAATATGCTCAATGCCAAAGGCTAGAGGCATAGCTTAGCAGTTACAATGCTTGCTGCTTGTGTAGAGGACCTAAATTTGATTCCTAACACACACAGTAGCTCACAGCCATTTACAGAATATCCAACACCTCTCCTGGCCTCTGCAGGCATTGCAAATGTACACACACACACACACACACACACACACACACACACACCAAGAAAGAGAGAGAGAGAGAGAGAGAGCAACACATATAATTTCAATTTTAAAAATAATCTTTTTTAAAGCTCAATACCATCCTGGGTTATATAGCAAGATCCCATTCCAAAAGGGCAAACATAAAATAAAATGCAGACTTTGGTGAGCAAAATAAACTAGAATAAATTGGAAGATAATTATATTCATTCTAGTAAATGCAATGGTTCAGTATTCTGTATTCAGTATTTAAGACTATGACAAAAACACAAGGTACTGAGGAAAGAAAACTAAATGCTCCATTTTAAGAATGCTTTAAATAAGATAAGCTTTAGATTAAGAGGGAATTGAGCTTAATTTGTGAGTTCAACTTTTTTTCTATGTTGTTCTACGTTGAAGCAGTTGCACTTGTTACTAGGATGTTCCAGGAATGATCTCTTCACACTTCAGACAGGAACCATCAGTAAGAAACTATGCACAATGCAGGTAATAAATATAAAGCCATTATTGCATTAAAATTATTTTAACAGTTGGACCTGGCTTTTAAAAATTCATTAGCTTTTCTTTCTTTTTCTTTCATCAACATTAAATTTCTTGTAACTATGTGTGGATTCAGCAATGACTGAACCTTATCATCTTTAGTGTCTCAACATAGCAAAGCTCTTTCATGCAGAACACATGGATTTTGCCAGAGCAGCTAGCTAGGACACCCCTGAAAGGCACAACAACTCCAGTGATGGAATATCCTCTACGTACCAGCTAAGTACCAAGGCTTTCCACTCTGTACCATATCCCTGGCTTTTAGCCATATTTCTCTGGCACCAAAAATATTAACTTCTTTCTCTAGCACATGGTCTCCCTGTCCATCACCACAAGTGTGTTCTGTGACTGCTGGTTAATTAATCATCTATTTGATCACACTCTGCATCTTAGGGTAGGGCAAAGATGCTCATTAGACTTAGGAGAACCACAGAGTGCATCATAGATTCTGCTGTGCCCCTGAAGTTCACTGAGACTTTTCAGATGCTACTGGAAAGGAGAAATGTCCCAGATCTTCAGCCCTCCCCTGCCTCCCCTTGGGAATGAAAGAGTAAATCTATATGGGAACAGCCATAGCCCATCAGCCAGTGGCCAGATCTGCCCTGGAACTGACCCGTAGCAGATGAGGATGGAAAGGACTGTCTCCTCTGTTATCCTTCTTTTGCCTTTTCCTCCATGACATCAGTGTGCGGAGTTGGAAGAGCAACTGAATAGGGGACTTGGGGCCTCATCAGAGATGGAGCCTTGAGGTTAGGGGGGAGTCCTGAAGAAGGGGTAGCCATAGGAAGAGAAGGGGGTTCCCTGAATGTGCTCAGCTGTGGTTGTTGTCTGGTTATGAAGGCTGTGTGTGAACTGGGCCTGTGTGTGAGCAGAGCCCCCTTGTTAGGTGCAGAAAGCTAACACTTAAGGTTTAATTTTATTTGTTAACTGTTGCAACTTCCCCAAATCTGAGCTTCTCCCGCCACACTTGGAAAACAGAAACTGTTGCTTTGGACTTCTTCATTCAACCCCAAATGGAAAGCTCTTGTGCAGTATTTCTTAGTCATGGCCTTCTAAAATGACCAAAGAGTGTACAGGGTGCTCCCCAGGACTGGAGAAGGCTCTGTCCTCAGACCCTGCATTAGCTTTATTAGTCACATTTTGACAGGGGAGGAAGACATCAGTAGTGGTCCTCCTAACATCCATCTCCCCAGGATGCCTGGAGCCAGGTTATACAATTACCCCCCCCCTTTGGATTTGAGGAGAGTCAGTACTGGCAGTCATTCCTGCCTCCTACCTCTCCTTTTCCTCCTCACCACACAGCCTTCTCTGGTCCAAGTGTACACAGCACCAGATAGAGCATTGCCCATCTTGCAAGGGACCTGTTGTCCATACACTGTTTGGATATGGGGAGGAACTGGTTCAAAAAAAACTGGACTGTGAACAGCTTGATCCTGCTCCACTACATGCAAGCACAAATGGTCAGTGAAGAAAAACACTATTCTTTCAAAAAAAAAAAGACATATGAAGCCTCCATCAAAATGATGTTCTTTAGTTTTTTGTTTTTTTTTTTTTTTTTTTGCTTTTGCTTGTTTTTTGTTTTATTCATTTATATGTGGGGATGGTCTGCCTGAACCTATGTCTGTACACCATGTGTGTAGTACCTGAGGAGGCCAGCAGAGGGCATTGGATCCTGGAACTGGAGTTGCAGGTGGTTGTGAATTACCCTGTGGAATCTAGTAATCAAACCCAGGTCCCCTAGACCACTGAGCCATCTCTGCAGCCCCCGGAGCTTATTAAACCAAGTGAGTGAGGTCAACAAACAAACAAACAAAACAACAAAATGTTCTGTCTTTTCCTTTCCTAGTACATTTTGTGTCACTACATCATGATCCCAGATAGTGGGCAATTTGCAAAATCTTTACTTTCTTCACAGTTTCAGAGGTTGAGTGGCTCAAGCTCTAGACACTCTTCTTGTTGAGGGCCTGCCATCTGCTTCCACATAGCACGTTGGGGTACGAAAGATGGGTCACTGGAGAAAAGCACCTGCTACCCAACCTGTCAAACTGACTCAAATCTCTGGAACCCATAAGGTAGAAAGAGAAAACCAGTTCCCAAAGCTGTCCTCTAACCCTCCCCCACCCACCCACAGGTGCATTGTGGTCCACACAGGATCCACTAACACAGGTGCATTGTGGACAAACACACACACTCCTCTAACTCCCACAGGTGCATCGTGGTCCATACACAGTCCTCTGACCCTCACAGGTGCATCGTGGTCCATGCACAGTCCTCTGACCCTCACAGGTGCATTGTGGTCCATGCACAGTCCTCTGACCCTCACAGGTGCATCGTGGTCCATACACAGTCCTCTGACCCTCACAGGTGCATCGTGGTCCATGCACAGTCCTCTGACCCTCACAGGTGCATCATGGTCCATACACAGTCCTCTGACCCTCACAGGTGCATCATGGTCCATACACAGTCCTCTGACCCTCACAGGTGCATCGTGGTCCATGCACAGTCCTCTGACCCTCACAAGTGCATCGTGGTCCATACACAGTCCTCTGACCCTCACAGGTGCATTGTGGTCCATGCACAGTCCTCTGACCCTCACAGGTGCATCATGGTCCATACACAGTCCTCTGACCCTCACAGGTGCATTGTGGTCCATGCACAGTCCTCTGACCCTCACAGGTGCATCATGGTCCATACACAGTCCTCTGACCCTCACAGGTGCATTGTGGTCCATGCACAGTCCTCTGACCCCCATAGGTGCATTGTGGTCCATACACAGTCCTCTGACCCTCACAGGTGCATTGTGGTTCTTCATGCATATACACAAAATTAACCAAATGTAACAAAACTTGGAGCCTTCTTACTGCTGGAGGGAGCTAAAGCTGTGTCTACACAGGGTGACATGATGAGGGGCAAGCAGGCCAAACACCACATGACACTTGTTTTATAAGGACCAAAATTCCACCTGTAATGGCTCGTGAGGAGCTCTCATGGCTATTCCCTTCCCAATGGTCCCATTATCATTCTGACAAATGCATTTAAAGGGGGTTCATTCAAACATAGGTACTAAGGCAGGTGACAGGACAAAACAAGACTGAGACTGGCATGTGAAAGAAAATAGTTGGGGTCCAACAAGATGGCTCAGTGGGTAAAGGCACCTGACAAGCTGCTAACCCTGAAGGGCTAAGTTCAATCCCTTACACTTGGATGGCAAGTGCTTTAACCAATGAGCCATCTTCCTGGTTTCTTTTTTCAAAGAAAGCTTATGTTTTAATGTTCAATAGAACATTTTTCCCCCTGAGGACAGAGAGGCTTCACTGTTTCACAGTCATGTGGTGTGTTTACAAATGCCAACCATATTCAATAACCTTCATAAGTGTAGTGGCTCATGCCTATAATCCCAGCCTTCTGGAGGTAGTTGATCATAAGAGGCCAGCTTGAGCAAATTATAACTCCCCTGGGCTGCAAATCAAGACACTGTCTCAACAAACAATAAAATAAAATTGCACTTTGCATACTTGACTACCCAGAACACTCTCCTAAGTGCTTCAGAAGGAGTAACGGTCTCCTCTGGCCCTTTGAATAAAACTGAGGTGTGAACTGTCATCTCCACTGTCCTGTGAGATTTAAGTGAGTTTAAAGAAGAAACCAAAGGAAACCATGTGCATCTGACCTTAAAATCAAATAAACAACTTCCTGTATCCACAGGCACGTGGGACAAAGCACATCTGTTCCCAGCTGGTGTTTATCTACAGCAGCTGTAGGAGGAAAACAGGGCTGCCCTGGGTAGTCTGGGGAACTCTGCGCCATCAGACCTGTCCTACTCTGGGATGCTACTCTGATCTCTTTTCTACTAAGGCCTCTCTGTTTCCCTCACCTCTACCTCTCAAGTGCTGGGATTTCAGGCATGCACCCTCGCTCTGCTCTTTTCGTTTTGCTCTTCTGAGGGGAGGTACTCTGATGGAACACTGGTTCTGTGTGTCTTTGAGGGAAAGACCTGCTTTGCTTTCTTAAGGCCTGTATGAAGTGGAATGAACTGTGGACCCTTTAGGGTTGGAGCACAGCTGGGTCACCTTTAAGGATTATAGCCTAGCTCCATTCTCAGCATGCTCTCTGCTCCCAATCCACCAAGATGTGAAGGACAAGCTGTACCACAAGCAGCTGCCATCATCAACCAAGCTGCCCCAGTCTCCATGGCTCTGATGGACTGTACCCTGTGAACTGTGAGCAAGATGAACCTCTGCTCCTTAATTTGCTCTTCAGATGTTCTGTTACTGCAAGTAGGTGATGAATCAAAACACACCCACTCGGGGACTGGAGAGATGGCTCAGAGGTTAAGAACACTGGCTTTTCTTCCAGAGAATTTGAGTTCAATTCTGAGCAACCACATGATGGCTCACAACCATCTGTAATGAGATCTGGTGTCCTCTTCTGACCTGCAGGGATGCATGCAGACAGAACACTGTATACATAATAAACAAACAAATAAATAAATAAATAATTCTTGAACACACACACACACACACACACACAGAGAGAGAGAGAGAGAGAGAGAGAGAGAGAGAGAGAGAGAGAGAGAGAGAGAGAGAGAGAGAGAACTCCACCCCATGCTTATGGCTTGCTTCCTAATGGAAACCCTTTGGGTTTGGCTCAAGGGGGGGCACACTAAGACAGTCCTTTGGGGTAAGGCATTTATTAGGATTAGTAAGGGTATAGACAGACGGCGCAGCAGGGACTCTGATGAGAGTTCAGGCAGAGTCTGGTATTCTTATGGGTCTCAGAGGAAAGGGGTGGGCTTCATCTCGGGAACCCAGCATGACATCTCTGCTTCTAGGATTCTAGGAAAGTGAAGAATTCTGGGGAAGGGGTATGTGGTTCTGAGGATTTGAGGAGGTGGGATGCATCTACTTGGGGTGTGGCCACGATATAGGCTGGGGAGATATGTAGGGAAAGGGGATGTATCTGGGGAGTCTGTGGATGAACTCCTGGACAGGCTCTGGGATCCCAGAAGCAACCACTGAGAATGGAGCTAGAGAGCCTGCAGATGGACCAGATGTAAGCAGGGTGTGGTCTGAGAATCTGACAGTAATCATCACCTAGGACATTTCATTCGGCAAGGTAGAGGCTTGTGGGTGTGAAACAGGAATTTTACAGAGAGCACTTTTTCAAGCTCACATCACTGCTCTTTCTTGACACGTGATCTGGGAGAACCACTTAATTTCACCAAACCTTGGTTTCTTTGTTTCCATAAAGGGGAAAAAGTGATTTTGTTTTCTTTTTTCCTTTTCTGATATCTGCAGCTCTAACAGCAAGAGGAAAGTGAAATCAACCCTGTACATATTCATGTGGAGCTTTTGAAAAGTACAATACTTTCACTTGTTAGTTTTAACCCTGTTTTATCTTTGAGTAGTATGAATTTAGAAGTATTAAGTGTCTGAAAATGCTCAGATAACAAACAAATCTAAAATTCTAACCTATATTTACTGACCTCAAAATTATGTGGTCACTAGCACCTCGTAGGTGTCAGGCCCTAGGCTTCTGTATTAGTGTAAAGGAGTGTCATCAGCCTTGCCTGATGCTGATGGAGTACCATATCACCAGTGACTTCTGTGGATGAAGTAACACATCACCCATGTCTATTGCAGAGGGAGTACCACATCACCCATGCCTGCTGTGGATGGAGTTCCAACCACATCACCCATGTCTACTTCAGATGGAGTACCACATCACCCATATCTACTTCAGATGGAGTATCACATCACCCAAGTCTATTTCAGATGGAGTACCACATCACCCATGCCTGCTGTAGATCAAGAAGCCACCCTTGCTCTTGCCACTTCTGCCCACAGCCAGTTAGACCAGGCCATCCTCCCTCCCCTTGCTGCTTGAACCCACACTGCTTAAATAGCTGTTGATCTGCTCTCTGAGCATCACCCTCTTAGCCAAGATTTCCTGAGCATAGTCATGGGGCACCAGATGTTTGGACAGGGGCTAGATAAAAATGCATCTTCATGCATCTTCCTGGCTCCAGTCAATTTAAGGTGGGGAAGTTTTTGAAGTCCCCTTCCAGTTGCGATTCATCATTTCCATCCTAAGTTCAGTTTTGTTATTAGTTGATGTGGATAGGTCTTCAACACAAGCAAAAGGTTTTCAAGGTGATTTAACACACTCATTTCACAAATGCTGGAAACGGGGATTGCATCAAGTTAGGGAGCTCACCAAAAGTTCGTGCTCTTTTTTTCTTGGAAGTGTAAATCTGATTACAAAACACTTTGTGGTTATAAAGACGTTCTGGAAGATTGAAACACTGATGCTAACTTACTCCCAGTCATTTCCCTGTGGCCAGAAAAAAAAAGCTCTTAATGTTTTAAGCATTTTTATTCTGAGTTTTTACAATGCACAAACATTAGCATTTTATTCTCTATAATTCAGATTATAGCTTCAAAAATTAACTTCACTGAGTTGGCAAGATGGCTCAGCAGGTAAAGGTACTTGCCACCATGCCTGTAGACTCAAGTTTAATCTCTGGAACTGTGTGGTAGAAGGAGAGAACAGACTCCTCTCTCCTCTAAGCTTTTCTTGAAAAGAGTTCTGAACCATACATATCTATGCACACATGTGCACACATGCGTGCGTGCGCGCACGCGCGCGCACACACACACACACACACACACACACACACCGATAAAAGAATTAAATAAAATCAACTTTGCAGATAAGAATTGTCACTGTGCTATTTTATTTATCTTTGTTTTATTTTTGAGACAGGGTCTTGGGCTGGAGAGATGGCTCAGTGGTTAAGAGCATTGGCTGCTCTTCCAGAGGTCTCAAGTTCAATTCCTGAAGCAATATGGCTGCTCATAACTGGCTCTGACTCCAATCCCAGAGGAACTGACACCCTCTCTTAGCCTTTGTGGGAAGCAGGCACAAATGAGGTACACAGATATACACAAAGGCAGAGTACCCACACACATTCAAAAAGGAGACAGAAGACAGACAGAAGACAGACAGACAGACAGACAGAGGTGGGTTCTCAGCATGAAGCTCTGGATTGCCTGGAGTTCAATGGCCTCAAACTCCCAATCCTGTCTCTCTCTGCCTCTCAACTGCAGGACCTGCAGGTGTGTACCCCAGAGCCCAGTTCCCACTGTGCCATTAAAAAGCCACTTGCTCATTTATTCATGCATGAGATGAAGAGTTGAGAATGAACTGTCACCATGCCCAGTGCTGGGGACAGCAGTGCACAAAATGCAATAGCCTACAGCTGGGTCAGGGATAGAGAGAGACTGGACAGATAAACAGATGTATGTAAGACTACAGCTGGAGACACGTGTCCTGCAGGATGTGAACACAGTGAAGAAAGTAAAGGGGTGGAGACTGGTTCTCTTGACCTCCCTGAGGTCACAGGGGATCTCTTGAGAAGATACCCTTGCACAGAGAGCATGTTTGGAGATGACAAAAACTGGCTCAGAAGTCACTGGATGACAAGGCCTGTGTCAGTTCCATCCTTAGTTGATGTGGTGAGAACCCCACAGTAGTTAAAGGTCCCAGAGGTGGTTGAACTCAGTAACTTCTCTTTACACATGATCAAACTGAGGTCAATGGGGACACAGCTGGACTCCCAGTACTAGCAAACAATAGAATTGGGGGCCCCAGTGAAGGTTCAGTGAGTCACGTGCTTGCTGTGTGTAAGAACCCATACAAAATCTGCAGGATGAGGTGGGTGCCTGTAATTAGAGAGAGCATAGGTGGGTTACGGGGGCTTGCTGACCAGCCAATCTAGACAAAATGGCAAATTCCAGGTTCACTGATTGACTCTGTCTCATTGAGTACAGTGGAGAGTCATAAGAGAAGATGAAGATGAGCGATTTCAGCTGCTAGCCAGTATGTACATGTGATAACAGAGTGGTGTGACATGATATCACTCTGTAGAATTCCCACTTAATATGCTGGGGTAGAGTCTGGTCAACCACCTAGCTTCACACACACACACACACACACACACACACACACACACACACACACACACACACACACACAAGAGAGAGAGAGAGAGAGAGAGAGAGAGAGAGAGAGAGAGAGAGAGAGAGAGAGAGTCTTTGTGCTATGGAAAGTCTGGAAAACACACCTTCCAATGTTGAATCCCACAGGGATGCAGATGTCTGCTTGCTCTTCACTAGCTGTGTGCTTTGGGAAAACAATGTCCTCCTTCTGGGCTCTAGATTCCTTGTGTAGGACATAAGCCACTAGGAATGTTTGCTGTTCCAATGTTAATGTAAAATAGTGGAAGATTATAGTTTTCAAATATCACATTGGGAAGACATTTAACCTCTCTCATGCAGGAACACTGTAGGCTGATGATGGTTGGGTTTCCTTTCAAGACATCAGGGCTACAGTTACCAACAGAAACCAGCTATGTGCGTGGAGAAACCTGGTCAGCAATTCAGCAAGACATAGCCGTATCAGTGTGGTTTTTCTTTTTAAGATACCCAATCTTCCGGTTTCCTTCAGAGCCTCTTTTATTACATTCTCTTCATTAAATCACGAGGTCTGTGGGGTTTCATTTTTAGCATGTGAATTGGATTATCCCGCTGCAAATCTCCCTTGAGTTCTTGGGAAAATATGTGAGATTGATAAGCAGCAGGACATTTTAAAGGAAATACCCAACTAAGAAAATGTTCAGAGTTTGACATAGTTTGCAGGGGAGTTAGGGACATTGTAAAAGGTCAGTTTTAAGACCACATTTTTTTTGTGTGTGTTTTGGGAACCTCCAGTTTTAGGCCAAGTAACAGCTAAGAAAAAATAAAAACAGCTTTTAATATCTTTGGGCCTTTCCATGAGGCTTATTAAGCAGACTTCTCTTGTCCCAACTCTGCTAAGATGCCATGTGGCAACTGGAAGTAGCTGACCTTAAAATAGCTATACTTAAAATAGCTGTGGGTAGGGGTTGGGGAGATGGTTCAGCCAGTAAAATGATTGTGGTACAAACTCAAGGACCTGGGTTTGATCTCCAACACCAACATAAAATGCTGTACATTAACCTTGCCCCCCTCAAGCTGGGAATGTAGAGATAAGAGGATCCTTGGCACTTGCTGGCCAGCCAGGCTAGCCAGTCATTGAGAATTAGGTTCAGAGAGAGACCCTGTCAAGATAGCTTAGCAGGTGAGGGTACTTGATTAACTGCTCAGGTGACCTGAGCCTTATCCCAGAATGCTTGGGAAGATGTCAGGAAAGACCTGACTCTACAAAGTTGTCCTCTAACAGCCACATCCACACCATGGCTGGTGCCTCTCCCATCAGAAATAGATAAATAAGGAGAGTGATCAAGGAAGACAGCCAACATTGATCTCTGACATCTATGTGCACATACACACACACATATGCACACATGCACACATACACACACACACACACACACACACACACACACACACACACTCCAACCCTGGAAGTGGAATGACACTATTCTCAGATGGCTGTGCTGTCCCCATTGAGAGGCCTATATTCTGGGTATTCTGGGTATGGCAGAAACTGGGTGTGGCAGGAACCAGCCTCACTGCAGCTTGATGGCCATAGCATTTCCTAAGGGAGCCAGTGCCATTGCCAGGGGCTCACAGCTGCAGAGGAGAGGGGCTTAGTGCAAATTCTGTCCTCTGAGGATCTTTTCTTTTGGCCAGATGTGGTGTTACACACCTATGATCCTAGTACTTGGCAGGATGAGACATGAAAATCTCTAATTTGAGGCCAGCCTGGGCTACAGAGTGAAACCTAGTCCCCTGGGTCAATTAAAAGTGTGTGTGTGTGTGTGTGTGTGTGTGTGTGTGTGTGTGTGTGTGTACATGTCTGTGTATAGGTCACATAGGTCACAAAACTAGAATGGGGATTGTGGTTGCAAAGGAGGAGAACTTAAGTGAAGAGAGAAGGAGGCAGAGTAACGGAATGCATGTGATGAGAAAGCAGGAGATTGAACTAACTGGGGAAGGAAAGGGGACAGACAGAGGGTGTGGAGGAGGACATGCTGGGGAGGGCAGTTGGGGTGGGGAAATGAATGAGACTGGAGTATGACGAAAATGCCATGATGCAACTCATTACACATGAAACTAAAGTAATAAATTTTATAAGAGAAAAGACACAGCAACATATCAACGTGGCACGAATGTGATGAATAATTCCTTACTGCTGCTGTGTTCAGGTCTTGGACTTGGCGGTTCAAGTTCAAGCTGGCTCCCCTTTAAAGCAAGCACTTGTCTAGCATGTGTCTGGGTTTCATCACCAGCGGCACGTGGCATCTCCAAATGGAAAACCTTACTTGTCAGCACAAAGCCTCTTAGAGGAGTGACCGAGGTGCAAGAGAGACCATGAGCCAGCCTCCTGGGCCAGTGCTGTGATCTCAGACTGGAGGTTCTCCTGGTCGGGGGAGAAATTCTCAGGATCTGAGAGCCGCTCCAAAGCTCCATTCAGCAGCTTTCAGTTCAAAGTTATCTACTCATCCTGTAGCTCAGTTTTCTCAACCAGAGTATAAATGATAATATGATCATTTTAGGTTTTTACATTTTCTATAACAATTACCAAGCTATGGAGATGGCTCAGTGGGAAAGAACACTTGCTGAGCAAATATTAAGACCTGAGTTTGAATCCCTAACACCCACGTAAAAGTTAGGCCATGTGTGCCTATAACCCCAGGACTGGGGGCTGAAGGGCAGAAACAGGCAGATAGATGACCTGGAGCTTGCCAGCCAGCCAGCCTAGCTAAAACATAAGCTTCAGAGTCAGAGGGAAACCCCACCCCACTTCAAGGGAGTAAGGGGAGAATGTTCTCCTTTTGGTGCCCACATGCAGATGCTCACCAGTGTTTATGAGAGAGAGACAGAGACAGAGACACAGAGAGACAGAGACAGAGAGACAGAGAGACAGAGAGAGGGAAAGAGAGACATAGAGACAGACAAAGAGACACAGAGAAAGACAGACGGAGAGTCAGAGACACAGAGAGACAGATGTATAGAGAGAACAAAGGGGAGGATCATTATTCATTCTAAGACATGGCTTTTCCCCCCATATTTTAATGTCTCTAAATCTCTTACTAAAGTCAAAAAAGAAAAGAAAAGCAGTTGTTCTAAAGTTTTTACGTGTATCTGTACGTGCCTGTGTGGTGGTTTGAATAAGAAATGTTCCTCGCAGATTCATGTATTTAAACAATGCTTGGTGGTACTGTTTGGGGAGGCTATCAAACTTCTCTGACGGCAGCCTTCTGAAGGAAGTACATCACTGGGGGTGGGCTTTCAGGGTTATAGCCTCACTCATTTCCAGTTTGCTCTCTCTGTTTCCGGTGTGGGGTTGGAATGTGATCTCTCAGCATCCTGTTCCCGCCACCATGCCTACCCACCATTATGGACATCTAGGCTCTGTACTGTCAGTCAAACTTTCTTCCTTAAGTTGCTATCGGCCGACCTTTCGTAAATTAAAAAAGAAGTCAGTGTGTCATTATTGGCAAGCCTGTGATCCTAATGAGAAGGTGTGACTATGCACAATCTCTGAATAGCTGCCCTTGAAGGCCAGAAAATGGCTTCAGGACACCCCTACAACTGGGGTTTTACATGGTTGTAAACATCTTTGTGGGCACTAGAAACTAAATGCCCATCCTCTACAGGGCCATTAGGTGTTCTTTACCACCAAGCCGTCACTCTAGCTCCACACTGTTGGTTTTTGCTGTTTTGTTTTGTTTTTGTGAGACAGGGTTTTTCTTTTTGTGTAGCCTTGGCTGTTCTGGAACTCACTCTATTGGTTAGCCTGGACTCAAACTCACAGAGATCTGCCTGCCTCTGTCTCCCAAGTGCTGGGATTGAAGAGGTGCACCACCACCACCACCCCCAGCTCCCACACTGTTTGCTAATCAGCAATGCATTTTGTTTTCTTAAGTACCTACCATGTTGGAATTGAACCTGGGACTTTGTGCACACTGGTTCATCTGAATTCAGATGAACAAGTGGTTCATCTGAATTATGCCCATCATTTTTTAGAGGCTCAGAAAAAAAAGGTTGTCAAATACTGGTGATATCCTAGATAGATGGAATGTGATTCTGTTTTGGAGACTGGACTGAATGAGTAAATAAAATACTTAGGCCTGTGATCAACTAGTATCATTAGTCACTCACTAAATGTAAGCTGTAGTCTGATTTGTGGGTAAACTGCTTTCTGCTGTTATATCTGGCATTGAAAATCTTTTAGTGTGTTCATCTCCAATTGGGTAGGTTTCCAAAGGTGGAATTACTGGATCACGAACATTCTCAAGGCATAGTTCTGAGAAATTCAGTCAAAACTTTAACTTGGTTATTTTACTTAAACTTTTTCCACATTTGTTTCCATGAAATGGGGCTCATCATAACATCTGCAGGCACAGTAAAACAGAGTACATACTGGTGATAACACTTCAAGAGCAAAGTAAGTTATCTTTATCAGGACAGCCCCACTGAGCTCCCTCCAAGCTTTGGATGAAAGCATGTGGACCAAATAAAACCACCATGTCAACAGTGACCCCCTGTGGCCCTTACAGAAATAGGCACGTGTTAGCAGAAGTGATCAGACTTTTCATTCTTTTATCTTGGTGTTGGTTTAAGGAATTGTCCCTTAGATGGCAGAAGCTTCGCCCGAGATCTATGAACAACCTGACATACCCAAACCCCAAGAAGTGGAACCGGCCTCAAAACTTGCATGAGGAGGTCCAAGCCACGGCTTTGAATGATAAGGGTGGCAATCGCATTTGGATATGTATATAAACAGAGTCATCAGCAGACAAACACACAGATGAGTAGGTAGCTAGACAGACAGACAGTAGTCCTTCTTTACACATAATTTTACTTTCTTCTGTCCCAGTGACCCATGGCCAATCCAAGTCTGAAAATATTAAATGGAAACAATTCATCAACTTAAAATCATGTGTTATTCCGAAATCTCATACCATTCTGCACTGCACACCATCATCCTCTCTGAATCTATCTGACTGCAGGCTCCAGGCTGTGTACTCCCCCTCAGTCACTTGGTACTCTCTAGATACTGGATTTTAAAATGTTTTTAAAATTTGAGATTATAATATGATTACATCATTTCCCCTTCCCTTTCCTTCCCCCAAAAACTTCTCATACACCCCACCTTGGTCCCTTTAAATTCATGATCTTTTTTTTTCATTAATTGTTTTTCATTCATATATATGTATATATGTATGTACATATGTAGATATTTGAATTTGATACTGAACAATTAATTGGTTGCTCTTCCCTGGGGGAGACTATCTCTCCTACTCTTGGCATCCCTTAGCTGCCAGCATTTCTTTGTGTAGGGTTAAGACTTCATGGTCTCACTGCGGTGCTTGTGTTCAAGCAATCCCTGCTGTACTCAAAAGTGGCCCCAAAGTACATACATATGGAGTCTGTCAGCTTGGATATGCCTCAAGTACAAAACTGGAAACGTTTATTGTAGTGTGAATTCTAATTGGTCTTAGTAATAAAAATCCTGCATCAGCTATAGGGGTAAATGCTGAAAGATCAGAGAAGCAGAGCAGGCAGCCACTAGCTCTTCCCTCTACTGAATCCTCAGACCAAACCCTATGAATCTTCAGACTGAATACCATGAGCTTTTGCCTCCTTCTGCCTTATAGACCTGTCTGTGTCCAGCCATATCAGTCCTGTCTCCACCTCCCTAGTACTGGAATTAAAGGTGTGTGACTCCCAGCTACTGGGATTAAAGGTGTGCACTGCCACTGCCTGGACTGTATAACTAACTAGTGGCTAGCTCCACATTCTGATCTTTAGGCAGGCTTTATTTGTTAAAAGCACAAACAAAATATCACCACAGTTTATCAAAGAGAAGTGTGTATGGGAAAAACACAGATGACACAGTGGATATTAGGATGTGCTGTTGCAGGTTTCTACGGAGGGCTCTTGGACTGTATCCCGCCATTAATGGAGAGGTGACTTCTGTACCTACAACACCCTTCTGGTTGGGAGAGTAGAGACTCGGCGCAATGCCAAATACTGCTTTTTTATTTTGTGTAAACAACATGCTCTCACTGCAGGTCTGCAGCCATCTGTCAAACTGATAAGACAGTTCAGCTTTCCTGTTTTTTTTTTTTTTAGTTTTTAAAAATATTTTTCTTATTTTACATATCAATCCTAGTTCCCTCTTCCTTCCATCTTCCTATAGTCCCCACTGACCCCCCCATCCACTCCCCAGGGAGAGTGAGGCCTTCTTTGAGGGATCATCAAAGTATGTCAAATAATTTCTTCAGCTGTCCCAAGGCTATGACATGGAGTCTGGTATTTGCAGAATAAGGACAAGCCTAAGCTAATAGCCAAGCTTTCATAATTAATAAGAAGTCTTCATGTCGTTATTTGTGAGCTGGCAGCTGACAAAAAAAAAAAAAAGCTTACTACAGCCTAGGAGTTCCTTAAAAAGGGTAAGGCAGCATCCACATTGAGTGGCTCACAATTGCTTATAATTCCAGCTCCAGGAGATCCGATGTCCTCTCCGGCCTCTGTAGGCATCCACATATATGTGCATATATACTCACTGTCACCCATGTATGCATAAATAAATAGCAAAATAAGTATATTCTTGGTGTTGAAACAGGGGCTAGGTTGGTGGTTAAACAGTTAAGAATACATACTGTTCTTGCAGAGGACCCAAGTCTAGTTCAGTTGTTCCAGGAGAAGGAAGGCAGAGATAGGAGGATCTCAGGCTCACTAGTTAGCCAGTCCAGGTGTGAGAGAGAGAAAGGGGGGGGAGGAGAGGAGAGGAGAGAGAGAGGAGAGAGAGAGAGAGAGAGAGGAATAGAAAAAAGTGCCTGATGTTGACCTCTGATCTTCAGATTCACACACTCACACACACAAATCATACATGAATATTCTTAGCTTCATTAATTATAATAGTCAAAAGGTAGAAACAACCCACCAAGGTCCACAAACTGGTAAATAAATGGACACGTACATCTGGCACACCAACATTGTTTTGACTGGTTTTGTGTGCAAATTTGACACAATCTAGAGTCCATGAGATCCTGCTGTAAGGCATTTTCTCAATTAGTGATCAATGAGGGGATGAGCCAGCTCTTTATGGGTATTTCCATCCCTAGGCTGGTGGTTCTGGATTCTGGAGCAAGCCAATAAGTAGCACCCCTCCATGGCCTCTGCATCAGCTCCTGCCTCCAGGATCCTTTGAGATCCTGTCCTGACTTCCTTCAGTGATGAAGCAATGTAGAAGTATAAGCCAAATAAACCCTTCCCTACCCAACTTTCTTTTTGGTCATGTGTTTTGTTGCAGCAATAGAAACCCTAACTAAGATTAAAAAAAAAAAAAAAAAAAAAAAGTATGAAACGTCATTTGTCTGTGAAGGGGACTGATGCTGTAGCAAGGGAGAAAGATTGCAAACATAATTCACAAACAAAAATTGAAAAGTTCCTGTGTTGTGAGGTGGAGTGCAGGAAAACCTGCTTAGAAATAAATGGAGAATGTTAGGGAAACCCAATTAAAATTTGAGTCAGTTATAGAAGTAACTTAATATTCATACAAACCTAATAAGGCTAGCAGCACCTAGCCCTTTATAAAAAAAAAAAAAAAGTATTGTAGTGCCTATTTAGAGACAAAACAGTAACATTTAAAGTCCCACCTGAGTCTGATTCCTGAGGTTCATTCATTCTCCTCCTCAACAAAATGTGAATAAAACACAGGCTAAACTCAAACTCTGCATAATGGGGTAGTAACACCTCATCAGAGTACAGTGAGGTAGGCATATAGATAGTTAAATTCAGACCATGTATGCATATGCAAGCTTCAGGGCTTTCCATTCTGCCACCCATTTTTCTTTTTCTTTCAACGCTAAAGTTTCTTTCTAGTTTGACCCAAAGGGCTTCCCGTTAGCCCCGCCTTTAGGCGCGCATGCTCAGAAGCCGGCTAACCTTTGGCATTTAGTTCCTGCTTCCTTGACAATGGCGGCTCGCGGCGTGGGGCTTTTGACCCGTCTGCCCCTGCATTCCCAGAGAAGGAGCCGAGTCCTGCGCACTATCTCCAGACACCTCAGTTGTGCAGGGACTATAGCCGCGAACTTCGGGAGCGAAGAGCAGCCTCCTGGGGGTGCGGAGACAGGTGATGGGCGGCCGAGGCGGGCGTAGGGCGCGCGGCACAGGCCATGGGGGCCGGACCTCTGAGACCTGGCTGAAACCCAGGCGGGGGTTTCATCACTGATGAAGACGACTCCCGTGAACAGCAGCGAAGTTGTTCAGGCCAGGAACACGGTTGGCGAATACTTTGTAGTTCGGCACAAAAACCGTGTAATAATAATGTGATGATGATGATGAATAATGATAATAACAAGCGGTGGTAATAATAATATTGCCACCCAGTGGCGTTTGCCTCATCCCTGAGCCGTGCATCTGCTTTTGCTAGCGTAGTTAATGCTGTGATGAAGGACCATGAGCAAACGCAACGTGGGAAGGAAAGGGTTTATTTGACTTACATATTTCCACTCAGGAACTCAAACTGGTTGGGAATCTGGAGGATCAGTTGATGCAGAGGCCATGGCTTGCTGGCTTGCTCAGTCTACTTTTTTATAGCACCCAGGACCACCAACCCACAATGGGCTGGTCAATCACTAATTATGAAAATGCTCTAAGGACTTGACGGTAGTTTAGTCTTTAGAGGCATTTTCTCAGTTGAGGATTCTTCGTCTCAAATGACTTTGTTTGAGTGAAGTTGACATAAAACTAATCAGTGCAATGCCCTTAAGATGTCACTGGAGGCCCAATACTGCAAAGCTTACTGAACAGTGAGTTTTCTTGGCTCCCAGAACCCTCTGCTTATGGAAATGTCTGTTATTTTGGTGTTTCAGTAATCTGTTTGGCAACAGATTTTCCTCTGTTGTTTTAACAGGAACCTTCTAAACATATACACCTGATCTATTGAGATCCCATTCTTATTGAATCTTTCCTGTGTCCCGAGAACTTGTGGATGGCTTTCAGAATTCTTGGAACAGCCTTACAAGAAATTTGCTGCATGTTGAAATAGTGATTGGATTGGATGTAGGAGATGCTGCTTTTGTTGAAAATTTTTAAGTGATCCTTTGAATTCAAATAAGGATTCTGTTGAAATCTCTTGTATGATGGCTTAAGTTTGAGAGCATTTTCATTTGCTCTTTGGGACACAAAGCAAACCAGTAGAGTATAACAAAAGGAATTATTACTCTATTTCCACCCCCATATTCAGTGTGTGTATGTTGTACATGTGTGTGTTGATGGTAGCATGTGTGTGGACACTGTGTGCGTGTGTATGCATGCAAGTACATGTGGGTATGAGTATGTGCTTGGTGTGGAGAACTGTCAGCATTGCTCTTCCACCTTGTTCATTGAGGCAAGGTCTCTCTGTCAAACCCAGAGCCTGAAGAAGTGACCTGAGTCAGTAGTTGCTCTGGGAACCCTCTGTCTATTACAGGTGGGCTTCCATGCCTGGACAGCATTTACTTGGGTTCTTGGTATCTGAATTATGCTCTTCAAATGTATGTGGCAATCCCTTACAACACTGAGCCATTTCCTCAGCCCTATGACCCTATTTGATAGATCAGAAGACAAAAAAGCAAGTCTGACTTTGCAGTTCAAGCTTTCCCATCTACACAGTGTCAAAACCAGCAATAAAACTCACCTGACTATGAGGCCATCCTCTTGCACATTTGTATCATTAGGATAATGTAACTGAATAAATATGCAGGGATCTTGAGGGACATAGCAAGTAACCAGATGCTCAAAAGAGAAGCAAGTGCACCTTAGCTAATAAGGTAAGAGGCAAGAAGAGATTTATGCTTTCAGCTTATACAGTCCTATACTGTTTAATTTATTTCTATAGCAAGCAGTTGAACACCGATTTAGATTCAGAGAGGAAATGAGAAGCAAGAATGTCTAAGAGATATTTATAACCAAACAGTGGAGAGGTGGTCCAGGCAGAGGGTATTGCATAATAAAGAAGAAAATGAGGACTGCGAGGAAGAACAGTCTGAGGGCTAAGCTCAAATTGACGAGGAGTCTGTCCTTAACATGGAAGAAGGTGATCTTCCAGACTGTTTCATAGATGCTATATAACAATCCTATGAATTGCACTGCAGAAGTCTTCACACACCTGAGCAAAATTTGAAGGCTGAGTGGAGGTTGGCCAGACAGAAAGTGAGCAGGTGGGCATTCCAACAGGGAATGAAAGCCAGAAGGTCCTTAGCTATCATGTGGTGGTATTGTGTGTGCAGTGCCATATATGAGAAGTGTGAGAGAGGTGGAAGATGCTGGCATCGAGGAGGAAAGGAGGCATTTAGACTTTAATGTACAGGTAGAAGAGAGATCATGTTGGCGTGTGTGTGTATGTGTTCAAAGGAGACAAAACAAAAGTGCCTGAGACCAGTTTTGGTGTGAGGCTATTGTGATGGCACAGGCCTGAGGTGAGAGTTGAAGATTGACATGAAGTAGATAGGGGGCACATGTGAAAGATAGTGTCTTCAGCATCTGATACAGGAGGGATAAAAGTGATGTTTCTACTTGTTGGTGGTCACTTATTAAAGATGATGAGGGGTGCCTAGGCCAGAGTTGTTTTGTGTGCTGTAAGAAACTTGGCTTTGAGCTGGTCCTGATTAGAACAGCTTAGGATTCAGCAGCTTGCACTGTCATTAACTGAAATTTCCCTTTTTCCATGAAAATATGAAAATTGTACTTTTCACACCCAGTTTAGGCTGTAATGAGGATTGGACCCAGGGCCTTGTATATGCTAGGCAAGTACTGTAGTAACTGAAACACATCTCCATCTTTAGCAAATATGTCTTTTAATCTACTCTTAAGACTGAAGAAAAAAAGGTGCTCATGGCCACGTTTGATCACCTGAGTTTGGTCCCTAAAGCCACCAGTGGGAGAAGAGAACCTACCCCAGACGTTGTCCTCTGATCTCCACATGTGTGCCAGTGCATACACATGGACATGCACACATGGTAGATAGATACATTTAAAGTCTATGATTAGGGTAAAATTGTTTTAATCACATGTTTAACCTCTATAATTTATCAATGTGTTTTAAATTTTATTTGTGTATTAGTAATGTTTTTGTCTCATTTGTAGGCTCTGAAGACAAGATCCCCAAAAAGAAATTCTTTGAGGTACAGGAGGAAAGAAGAGAACAGGCTCAGCGGACTGTTTTGATACATTGCCCAAATAATATCAATGAGAAAAAGTTTCTTAAGTATTTATCCCAGCATGGACCAATTAATAATCATTTCTTCTACGAGAGCTTTGTATGTATCTAGATATCTATCTAACTTGGTGGTTATACTTTTGAAATTTGCCTTTTGCTTTTTGTAGTACGTGAACAAAGATCTTTCGATATTCTACCTGTTCCTTGATTTTTTTTTTAATGAGGCTTTCCATCTTTGTGTATGAGAAAGGGAAGCCTTATTGCAGTGTTTTAGAATTGTACCTGGGATGTAGCTCAGTAATTAAGCACTTGTCTAGCATACTGGAAACCTTGGGTTCAGTCCCCAGCATTACAAAAAGAACAGCAACAACAAAGCAAGACAGAGTTGTTAATAACATTTAATGGAGATTCCATAATCTAAAGACCTTAGACTAGCGGTTCACAACTTTTCTAATGCTGTGACCCTTTAATACAGTTTCTTATGTTGTGGTGACCCCCAAACATAAAATTATTTTCGTTGCTACTTCATAACTAATATTGCTACTGTTACAAATTGTATTGTAAAAATCTGATATACTGGATATCTGATCACAACCCATGATTTGAGAACCCCTTCCCCAGAGTCCAGTGCTATAGATATTGACAGCAAGAGGGATCTGAGCTTTGCTCTGTGTTGTCCTATTACAGTGTTCTTTTCAGGGCACTGAAATGTTTCATTTCCTAATTTACTTTTAATGAGTTGTGTTGGAATTGTATCATTTATAAAATTCAAAATGAAGTATTTTGTAACAGTATAATTGTTTTGAGGACACTGTGTTAATGTGTTGAATATAACATTGTGAAACATACTCTTTTTTTTTTTTTCTTTTTCTTATACCTTTCATACAGGGTCTCTATGCAGTTGTAGAATTTTGCCAAAAAGACAGTGTAGACTCATTGCAGAATGGAACACATATTTCAAAACAGAGCGTAGAACCTGCAATTCCCTTTAAGTCACGATTCTTGAACTTAAAGCTGAAGAATTCTTCTAATCAGATTCCTGAACACTTGCATGCACAGACAACCAACCAGTCTCCTCCTTCAAGCAAGAAACTCTTTGAATTACTGAATTATGCAGAAAGCGTAAGTTTACATGTATACTTCAGATTTTTAAGTGTCTATCTGTGCATTATAAAAGTTCTGATACTCGGTTACTTTATTGTTTAGTAGGCACAGGGTTTAATTTTATGTGGTAAAGGAGGTAGAGGTGAGCGATGATGATGGGTACATAGTGTTACCAAGGACAGCTTTCCACTAAGAGTTGATGGGTGCAGCCTGTCAGATAGGTGTTGAGTTGATAACTGCCATATGATCTCAAAATTCTTGTATGTTTTTCCTCCTGGTTTCTTTTAGAGCAGAGCAGTGAATTGCAGTCTTAAATGTCCTCACTACAAGCCAGTCTCCTAGTCACAGCTATCTATTTGGTCAATATATACTTTAAAACATGTATTTTCTTGGCTAATTTTTTTCCAACTCTTAATTTTACTAATGAGTGGAATTGCTTTAAGAAATTCTTTCTATTTGGGAGCTGGAAAAATGTCTCAGGGGTTTTGAGTACTTGCTACTTTTGCAGAGGACAAGGTATGTTCCCAGCACCCTTGTCAGGTGCTTACAACCACTTGTAACTCCAACTCAGGGGACCCAGTCCTTCTAATGGCTCTGGGGCAGTTTACACACACATGCATGTACACACACATGCATGCGCACACATGTACATGTAATGAAAAGAAATCTACACTACAGAATTTGTTGAATGAAAAGTAAGTCTCCCCTCTCCTCTTTGTGACTCCCTATGCCATTGTGCTTATTACCTTATGGGTAAACCACATGTTGCACAAGTTTAGGGCCCTTTCCACTCTTTTTAATTTAATAATTAAGTGTTTACATTGTGTCCTATAAATGCTTAAGTATCTTATTTCTAGTTTTATATATCTTAGTGTTTTTTATTATTCTAGCTGGGTTAGTGATCTTTACAAAGAATCAGCTTACTTATCTAAATACTGTTTTTTGGGTAGATTTTCTGATTTTTAAAATTTTGCTTCTATACAAATTCTTAACTTCCATTGACTTAATTTTTTAGTTAGTGCTCAATTCCTTTGCTTGCAGGACTGTTTTTAAATAAAGGCATTGAAAACTTCAATTTGTAGTTTAATATTCAACTCTAATGCAGTTTTGGAATCTTGATTATGTTAACTCTTAATAATATCAGTCTCTAAGAGGTCAGTGGGCTCATTTATGAATCAGAAATGTGGAACTTTTAATACTTGAATTCTAGTGTTTCTTGCCCTTTGATACTGGCTTCTCTTTCAACTCTGACCTTTGTGTATGTTGTGACCTCTTTTGAGGTACTTCCTTACTTTTTCTAAAACAGTATTTTTTTTACTTATTGCTTACAAAGAGTATTTTAACCAAGATTTATTTTGCTAGTGTTTTTAAGAATTAACTTTTAGGGCGAGGGAATGGATTTGTGGAAAAACTGCTCCCTGTGTAAGTGTGGGGACCCACGTTTGCATCCCTAGCACCCACATGAGAGCATAGCATTGTGGCATATGCCAACAATCCCAGCACCAGGATGGTGGTGTGGAGAAAGCTGGATCTCTGAAGCTCCCTGGCCAGCAAGTCTAGCTAAAACAGTGATCTCTAGGTTCAAGGAGAGACCCTGTCTCAAAAAATAAGGTACAAGGCAATTGTGGAAGACACACAATGTTGACCTTTAATCTCCTCATGAATGAGGAGATGAAAGCACCTGTGTACACTAACGTACCACATACACATCCCTATACCCCTCCACATACACACATATGCACACCTGTGTGAGTGCACACATGCAAATATGTCTTTTAATCTACTCTTAACACTGAAGAAGAAATTGTATTTTTAAGGTAAATCTCTAAAGATGTGAAAATGACATTATTTTACAGACCTAAACATCTGTGTATTTTGTTGCTTTCTTTGGCCAGCTAGATAGATGATCAGCTGAACACTCTCCTGAAGGCTCTCCAGCTCACAGAGGAGAATGTCAGGCTCCGCCACCTCACCTGCTCCCTCATTGAGGACATAGCTGCTGCGTATTTTCCTGACTGTGTCATTCGGCCCTTTGGCTCCTCGGTGAACACATTTGGCAAGTTAGGATGTGATTTGGACATGTTTTTAGATCTAGATGAAGTTGGAAAATTCGACGTTCACAAGGTAATAATTACTTCTTTTCACCACTATAAGAAATTAGAAAATTTAGGAAATCTTTGGACCCAAGAAAGTTATAGTTATTGATTGCTACCTTAGTAAAGATGACTAAAGAATGAAGTTTATCTGCTAGGGATTATTTGGAATTGTAAAGTATGCCCTTGTGTTGGTCTAACATTGTGTCACTTTCTGTGTCTCTTCTACATGTGCATAAAAGTTCTCTTCCTCAGGGTTTGAAGTGCTGATGTTCATGTCTGTACACGTAGGTGTATTTCAGATATTTGTAACATTTTAATTTTGCCAGCTGGCTTCTCTTACTTGTTTTAATTTACCTGCAGTGATGATAGTCACACAATCCTTTATATACTTTCAAGTAGATTTTGAAACATCCTATTTTCTGCTTTTTTCTTTGTGCCTGTTCTTGAATGGTTCTTGTTAGCACAGCTTTGAAAAGATTTGTTTCTTAGTTTTAAGACCTACTTCTGCTTCAGCTTTCTTGAAGCCATCCTTTCTTTTTTCTCCACCCTGCTTAAAAGTAATCACCCCCACAGTCTTTTTTGTATGTTGATGGTCTTTATGGTTTCTTCCTGTAATGTTAGTGGCTGATCTGACTGTGTCCCACTGTGTCATAGCTGAGCAGGGTGTGTGTCTATGATTTACTTCCATTATAGTTCTAGTCATGAACCCTGCAAAGCTGTGTATGTTCATGAACTGAAATTAGCAAGGAGTAGGAATGACATCAAATTGAAATGGGTCAGATTTAGTATGACTAACATGCATTGGAAATTGAGTTAAATTCCTGGCATGGGCACTTAAATTGTGTGACACTATTTTATTTTTATTTATTTATTAGACGTATTTTACAGAATATGTGACTCAGCCATTTAAAGTATACAGTTTTGTGTTGGCCTTATTATTTCAGTATTTGTAGGGTGATATAACCATCTTAGATTATTTTTATCACACTGAAAAGCACCATCATAGGTGCTTTAGGCTTTTCTCTCAAGGAGCATGGCAGAGTTGTGATTAGAAAACCTGGATTCTGGAACCAGCTGGAGTCAGATTCTCCTTACCAGCAGGGTGGTCTTGGGTGAATGGTTTTCTAAGTCTCCAATTTCCTAACTGAAATTTGGACATGAAACTCATGCAGGATTTGATATTTACTACACTAATGGGAAACGTAAGTGATTGACCTAAGTGCTCAAGTGTGGTCTTCTTCTGTTGGAAGCAGAAGTTTGTTGATAGCTTTTAGTTTTAATTCTCTTTAAGTTTCTGAAGTATTGGTAGTGTTTAGGAAAAGTCAATCTTAAAAGGCTTTCCTCCATTGTGATGAAGTAATTTGACATTTGTATAATTTATGAATGTGTTATAAAGCATACATGCTTGCTTAAGATTCTTTTTGTGGGCTTACCAATATACCCTCATTTAAGATTATCATAGCTTTACCAATAGAAAAAGTAATACTTGCACAGTGACAATTTAAGCACTCTTAAATTTGCCCGGTTTCTAAAATGTTCTTGACACAGTTTGCCCAAATATGAACTTGACACTGCACCTTGTTTTATAATTCTTTGTCTGGTGGTTTTATTCTTCAGCTTAAGTTGAGGGAGTTAGAAATTGTGTGTTGACTCTTTTTCTACATCTCAAGTTACTATGTATGCATGATGCCCAGTGAAAGACAGGTACTAACAGGTTGTTTACTGATGAATAGATGAAGAATCACTTACTAATTGAAATAGTAAATTTCAATGTTTCTAAATTTGTGTCAATGAACTTCACACAGAAGACCCTTTAGAATGAAATAGTAAGTTTACATCTGCCTTTGGTTTTCCCTAGTTTTGTTTTTTTCTGATAGAAAGTCATATACGCTGCAGGATTTAAGCAATAGAAATGAAAATTAATAACTATGTCCCAAGTAGTATTTTACTGATGTCCGAGTGACTGGTTTGGGCTATATGCTTAGTTTCTGTTTTTTCTTCATTAGATTTTCTTCCACTATGCAGTGCTATATTAGAAGCTCTTGTGGAGTTAGCTGTTGCTTCAATTTTTTTTTTAATGAGTATGTAATGTATTTGTGCACATGGGGCATGCATGTGTGTTTTTCTGTGAAGGCCAGAGCTCAACATGGGATGCCTTCCTATGTCTCTCCTGTCTTGAGACAGCCTCTTACTGAATTCAGCACTCACTGATTGGCTCATTAAGCTGGCCATCAAGCACTGGTTGTATGTAGATATTTTACCAAGGGAGTTGTTTCCCCTGCCCCACTTTGTCTGTTTTGTTTATTTGATAGACAAAAGTAGCTTTGGAGAGTCTCTTACCTTTGCCCATTATTGATGTGTTTTCCATCATCTGCATCTTCTGTAATTGCATTATTTTATTTCTGGGCAGGGTCTTTTGATCTGATTTAGCCTACATGTTCTCTTGCTTTTTATATTGTTCACCTAAGCTCATTTACTTACACTTTAATGACAGTCTCCCAGACTTCAGCTGTCTATCTCTTGCTGAAGCTGGATCCAGTGACAGCAGTCTAGTCATCACTCTTTCCAGCATCCAGGCTGAGTGTCACTCATCTCTGCCTGTGTCCTTTGTGTCTTTGAAAGCAGTGATGAAACCAAAGAGAATTGAGATGTGGCCCTTGATGGATCTTTCTGGCTGTACCTAAAAATGATGCAGGAAGCCTCTGCTTACATACAGAGTACACCCATATGGTGGCACCCTACACACCTGCATGGAACAGTTTCACTATCTGTCCCTGGTCTGACCATTCCTCACAGTTCCAGTTCTTTGTCTCCAAGTCCACTGCTCAGAACTGTGTTGTTTTGTGTGCTTGTTTTTTTTTTTTTTTTTTTTTTTGGTGTCATTTGTTCATCTTTACTTCCTTTGCTTACGAGAGTGAGTCCAGCCTCATCCTTCTACTATCTGCTCTGATTCTGGTCTGCTGGTTGGTGGCTTTTTTTTAACCATCCTGGGAGGAGTTGATTTCTAAAAGTAATAAGCATTGTTATTGCCTTTTAATGGATGACATTTTTCTTTGTTTACTTTTCCATTGACCTTCTCTATGTAAGGAAGCCTCTGTCTTATTTTCTTTTGTTGATCTGTTCCTCTTCTGCCTGTATTCTCCCCACATTGTGAGTTGATAAGTCCATTAAGGTGCAATGGCTATGTAGAAAGGGCAGGTCATTGTTCAGAGAATATATGTAGTAAATGACTCATAATTATCAATGCTCTTATATCCAGAATGCAGGGAACTTTTTGATGGAATTTCAAGTGAAAACTGTTCCTTCAGAAAGGATTGCAACCCAGAAGATCCTGTCTGTAATAGGAGAGTGCCTTGACAATTTTGGCCCTGGATGTGTGGGTGTTCAGAAAATACTAAATGCTCGGTGTCCACTTGTGAGATTCTCCCATCAGGCCTCTGGATTTCAGTGTGATTTGACTGCTAACAACAGGTATGACATCATGAATGATTCGTTTAAATGTGACCATTGTAAGGTGTCAGCTTAACTTTTCTTGTTTAGAAACAGTAGCTCAGAACTTTTTTTAGACATATTTAAGTAATGACTACCTACACTGTTGATCTCTCTTAAGGTGAACTCACAAAATTGGGTGTAATGCCTGTAATCCCTGGGGGGTATTGTGTATTTGAGGTCTGCTTGGTTACTACATGCCTTAATTATATCAAAACTCTCACCACCACCCCCTTTTATTTTAAGGTGAACAGTTAGATTATAAGGTAGGAAATCCTTTTTTCTTTTTTTTAGTGTTCTTACTTAATATAACTTTTAGTATACCCTAAACAAAATATTAGAGTTTTGTTAGGATGTTACTAGGACAATGAGACCCATCCCTCCCTCCCTCCCTCCTTTCCTTTTTCCCTGGACCATCTTTCTAGCCCCAGAAATGTATTCTTACCTGTGTTGCCTACAAGTATGAAAAGTACCTATTTTATATTAGAAAATATACATCTGGACATCTCTAGGCATTGTCTCCATTATATACTGACATAATGTAATGGTTTGAATCAGAAAATGTTCATAATAGCTTGAAGCGATTAAGTTTCTCTTTAATGTATTTGTGCTATTTTATCTAGACACCCAATAGCTCACTCTAAAATGATGAGTTTATTCCTTACTGTTGCACTTTTGTTGAAGTTCAATTTTCCTACTATTTGTGAGATTAGGAATTTTGACTGAAGGTGGGTTCAGAGGTTCGGTTTAGAGCAGCTTTGGTTAGTTTACCTATCAGGCCAGTGCTTTTGGACTGCCTTCAAGTGGCATATGGTATGAAGTAATTGTAGTTTTTAACCAAATTTAATGTAAAAATTAAAATACATGCTGTACTTTCTACAAATGTAGTTTTATATTATGTATGCAAAATTGGACAATAATATCTTTATAATAATGTATTTTGTTTGCTGAATTGAGATGGGTTTGTAATAACTTGGGTTTCTACAGGTTTCTCTATCCTTTTAATGCTTCCTCATGTCAGTTACCTCACACAATTTGACTTAATTCTCAACAAAATTTAATTTTATTTAAATATGTAAAACCTTTCATTGCTCTTGTCTTGAAGAAACTCCAGTTGATGTTACATGATGATTCTTGTGCCCTTTGTTGATTCTTTGAGAAATTACAAGACACTGATCAGTGGACACTTAATTTTAAAATATTTCTGATTGATAATCTTTGAATTCTCATTTTAACTGAGAGATTTATTAAAAATAGATTTTAAATCTGATCTCTTTCTCTTCCTTCCTTTTGGGTGTAGAGTGTTTTATCCAGGCTGGCCTCTTAAGTCCTGGGCTTAAATTGTTTGGCATGCACCACCATACCAGGAATGACTCTGAGGTGTGATTTCTAACAGGTGCTGTAGCCTCAAGCTGTTTTTGTTTTTATCCATTGGGATGGAGTAATTTTGACTGTTTCACAATTAAGAATTCTCTTTCTCTCTCTCCTTTGATATATTACATCTAGTTTTCACTCTTTCTGGTTCCTTCCCCCAATCTCCTCTCTCTCCCAGATTGGCTCTTCCTCTACTTCCCTTCAGAAAAGAGCAGCCTCCTGGGTATCAACCAAACACAGCATAACAAGATACAGTTAAGACTGGGAACATACCCTTATATCAGAGCTGGACAAAGCAACCCAGTAGGAGGAAAAATGGTCTCAAGAACAAACAAAAGAGTCAGAGACAATCCCCACTTGTACTGTTACGTGTCCCACAAGAACACCCAGCTATACAACCATAACATTTATTCAGAGGACCTAGTGTAGACCCACATATGCTCCCTGATTGTTGCTTCAGTCTTTGTGAGCGCCTACGAGCTCTGTTTAGTTGATTCTGTGGGCTGTATTCTTCTGGTGTCTTCAACCCCTCTGGCTCCTACAATTCTTCATTCCCCTTCTTCCGTGGGGTTCCAGAGTTGTGTCTAATGTTTGGCTGAGTCTCTGCATCTGCTTCTGTCAGTTGTTAGATGAAGCCTCACTGATGACAATTGGGCTAGGGTCTAGTATATGAGTACAGCAGTAGACAATTACTAGAAACATTTCATTGACTTTGCGGGACAAGTCATGTTTACTTCTATCTTGGGTCTCTGGGTTATCCAGCCTGTTTGCTGGCAGTGTCAGGCATGGGGTCCCTTTGCTGATAAGGGCCTTGTGTTGGACCTGTCATTGATTAGCTACTCCCACAAGTTCTATGCCACCATTACTTCAGCACATTTTGGAGGCAGGGCAGATTATAGGTCTAAGGTTTTGTAGCTGGATTGATGTCCCAGTCCCACCATTGGAAGCCTGTGTTACAGAAAATTGCTGGTTCAGGCACTGTATCCCCCATTACTAGGAGGGTGACTAGGGTCACCCTCATAGATTCCAGGGAGTCTCCATTGCTCTAGGTTTCCACATTATCCATGAAATGCTTCCTAATTCTTGTCATTTCATTACCTGCCCCCACCTGATCCCTCCACAATTAAGAATTTCAGGAAAATACTTTCATGATCAAATGAGTAGAATGTTTTCCTGTGTTTTTGCAAAGGACTATATAAGAAGTCAGGCTTCAATGCAGAAGCATGTTCCAGTGTTCCTATCTATAGTGTAATCACAAAGAGCCCTTAGACTTTGTACTTTTTGTTTAAGAAACCATATTTAGAGACTTGACTTAAAAACAAATCTATGTTTCAGAGCTTGATTGTGGATGTTACTGATTTTAAGAATGTTGCAGTTGCCCTAAATTTGTTTGGTAGTCCAGCACGTACATTGAATTGAATCTTGTGAGTGTACATTGCTGTCAGTTGGTGGTTCTGAGGCAGACTCTGATGTAACTTGGGCTGGCCTCCAGCTTGCTTTATAGATGGAGCTGTCCTTCAGCTCCTGATACTCATGCCTCTGTCTCATTTGTGCAGTCTGGCTGCATAATGGTTTAATCATGGCGTTCAAAATACAAGTAAAAGCAGTGAGATACTTGGAACTGTTCCCAGTTGTGTCTTTAATTTGACTTTTGTATCATAACTTGGGGTTTGAAGTTTTATTTTGTTTTTTTAACTTTTCTGTTTTGAAGTATTGCTTTGAAAAGTTCCGAACTCCTTTATATATATGGCTCCCTGGATTCAAGAGTAAGAGCCTTGGTGTTCTGTGTGCGATGCTGGGCTCGAGCACATTCATTAACAAGCAGTATTCCTGGTGCATGGATTACAAACTTCTCCCTAACGATGATGGTCATCTTTTTCCTCCAGAGAAGATCGCCCCCCATTCTTCCAACTCTGGATTCCTTAAAATCCCTCGCAGGTAAGACTAGAAATGGCCTTCTTCTTTTTGACACTGGATAGACATTTACCATGTATAATCAAAGCACATATATTTGTAAGGCATGTAATTTACTCCTTGATTTTTAAATCTAAAAAGAAATGAATTTTAAGTGGTGTGTGTGTGCACGTGCATTCGTTCATTTATCAATGGTCTTTTTTTAATTAATTTATTTATTTGTATTTTATGTGCATTGTTGTTTTCCTTACATGTATATTTGTGCAAGTGTGTTGGATCCCCTGGAAATGGAGTTACAGACAAAAGTGAGCTGCCATGTAGGTGCTGGGAATTGAACCAGGAACTTCTGAAAAAACAGCTGGTGTTCTTAACCACTGAACCATTTCTTCAGCTCCCCTCACCAGTGGTCTTAAGAACTGGTGTTGTCTATCTACACCTTTGGAATTGAGCCTTATGGTGTCAGTTGTCAAGTAGCTTACTATAGCCTTCAAATAGTTGAAGTGTCTCACTTAGTTGACCCAGTCTGAGATGAAGTTGAAAAAATACTTAGCAGGTCGATCTATGGTTCTGATCACAGTCCCCAGGCTCACTAGATTTGACTCTCTCCAGACAGCACTGGGGTACCTGAAACTGCTTCCTGGTGTGCCAAAGATTTTCAATGTAAGATATATGTGAGTTTACAATCAATCCTAGGTATATGGTGTTTTAAATTCAACATGCTCTTTGTGTTATGATTAAATAGAAATTTGAATAGCCCGTTGAAGGAAATAGAAAATATCATTTTAGGGTCACATGTAGAAAGTAAGTACATACCTTTATAGCTGTCCCACTGGATATGTTACTCCAAGGTAATTCTTAAGTGCATATGGGTCTTCTCAGTTTAAAATAACCCTAAAAGGAATTTTATTCCTATATAATGAGTTGTGAACTGTTTGTTAGTTATTTAAAACTATTGGATATCCAAGCTAGTATCCTCTGGTATTCCTCCTTATATGTTCCCATACCTACCCATACTATGACTGTTCTCGTTTATGTGCTCCTTTAGTCATAACTAATTTTTCTGCCTGGAATATGCTTTCTCTTAGATTAAATTATCTCTCTCTGCTACCTTCCCTTATTCAAATCAAAAGTAACTCTCCTGGAAAGGCTACAAATGTTAGTGTTGTTTGCAGTTGAGCTAAGAAGAAGCTGACTTAGTGGGATACCAGAGTCAGCAGGGTGGAGTGGCATTGGGTCTTAGGTCTGAGGCTGAAACAGAAGACAATGGCCATGCCTGTGGACCCCTCCCCTGTACTGTCCTTCCTTTACCAAGTATGTAGTGATTGCACACTGTGTGTCAGGTAGACAGTCTCCAATAGCTGACACACTAAAAAGAAGGCATCTTCTCATCAATGAACAGTTTGTGAACAGCCCTTTTTATTCTGCTCCTGCTGGGTGCACTGATGTTTTAACATTGAGAAATTGTAGAAAAAATCATGGCGCTCATGGGATTTGGGAGCTGAAAAAAAAATCACTGATTGCTAGTTTGTGTTAGGGGTAGACTGCTATTGAGCATACCATTGTTCTGTTCCAGTCTCAGGGTTATCTGCTTACCCTGGGCTCTCCTGTGCCCCGAACCCATAGGCTCCTCCTGGGCCCTGAACCCATAGGCTCTCCTGGCATGGCTCTCACAGTCTTCTTTCCTTACCCCCAGCTCCACAATGCTAATGGTTTTTCATAAACATGTGTCTAATGGTAGTGTTCTCTTGGAATTCATCTTAAATATGTATGTTGAGGAATGGGATTGTAGATCAGTAGTGGAGCAGTTGCCTAGCATATGTAAGGCTCAGAGTTCTACCTCCAGCATAACCTCCCCTCCCCCACAAGTATGCTGATTTCCTCTAAATCATTTCAGGATGCACCACAATAGATTATTTGAGGGATTCCTTAGTTTTCCACTTAAAGACACCCAACTTGATTTTCAGGTCGATGAGCAGTTGGTTCTCTGTAACACATTGTGCATATGGTTGTCAATCGGTACAAGGCAGAATTTACTTTTTACTTTGCTTTTTTAAGTTTTGGTTTTAAAATTGCCGTGAAAGAACTTTTCTTCTTAGATGAATGTCCATTAAAATGTGGTGGAAATCACTTTTGAGGTGAACTTATGAAAATGTTTTTCTCTATTCATGTGTTTAAAGTTATGGCATTAGTATTTGCTGGTTTTAATAAGGTTAATATTGATGTCAATTAGAGAAAGTCTGTGGCTAAGAATAAAAATGCCAAACTAAAAAATGTAAGAACTCTGTCATTAATTAGCTGAATGGCTTTCTTGTTTTCTTCTGTGCCTCTCATTTGGTACATAGGATAGTCTTAGCAATTTGTTCTCCTTAAAATTATTTTTGTTTTCTTGCTTGTATTTTAACTCCTGGGTCACCTTCCTGGAATTTGTAACCAGGCAGAGCTAAAGCTCACATTTCTTTCAGCAATCATGCATGTCCTTTGTGACCTTCCTCTTCCCTCCACCTCTTCTTGACTCCTGTGTGCACCCTCGCTTGCTGATCTCAAGTGACCCTGCCCCTCTCTGCCTGCACATGCGCCCTTCCCTGGTGTGCCCTTTCTGTGTCATACCGCTCTCCATGAGTCTGGGCTATCCCGTGTGCATATCCTGTTTGCTGTGACAGTCATTCCAAATCACAGTCACAAATCAGCTGTCTACCAAAAGCATGTAGGATTACTTAAAAGCACACCTTCTGAAGTCCCTCCAGGTGTCTGACTCAGTAGCTCGGCAGTAGGGACTCAGACTTGCTTCTACAAACTTTGGGATCACTGACTCAACTTTTTGAAAGTCCTGCTGACCCATGGGATTTTATTCTTTTGGCATTTGCCCTTTAATTTTGATGGGTCTGAATAAATCAGCTTTTTTCTTTTATAGATTATAAAACTTTGTAAACCCTTCCTAACCTTAGGTTATAACGATGTACTTAAATTTCCTTTGGTAAGTTTTATAAACTGTTTTCCATTTCAAGTTAGTTCTTTTTGGCATGTGAATGTCCAATTATTTTTACACTATTTCCTTTAAAAACAGGCTATACTGTTTTCCATATAGTTCTTTTTTGTATCTGGACCAAAATCAGTGACAATAAATTGTTCATATTTGTGTGGGTCTGTTTTTAGACTGGCAGATCTCTTCAGTCCCTCCCTCCCTCCCTCCTCCCTCCCTCCCTCCCTCCCTCCCTCCCTCCCTCCCTCCCTCCCTCCCTCCCTCCCTCCCTCCTCCTTCTCAGTACTGCAGTACTTTGCTGTAGCACTATAATGCTTAATATGGCATAATGTGATTGGTACAATTTCATTCTTTCAAAAATTAGTTACTTTACTTTCATTTAAAATTTTCGAACCTGCCTATGTCAACCTACAAAGAATTCTGCTGGGTCCTCAGAAGAATTGTCCTACTAGGTGTAGTTCAGTGATTGGTTTGTTTGTTTGTTTTAATTTAGTTGACAGTTTCATGTATATATATAATACATTCTGGTCACAGTTGTATTCTTCCCCCCCCCCCCCCCCACTGCCTACCTTCACTAACCCTCTCCCTTTCCCCCAAACAAATAGAAAAAAACAGCTGAAGAAAAAGCACAAGAAACACATACAAATGCCGAGACACACACATTTGCATACACAGAAAACCTATAAAAACATATTTGGAAACTGTAATATATAATCAAAAGATCTGTAAGGGGGAAAAATGTCTAGACAAAGCATTGTTAAGACAACAATTCTTCAAAGATAGCATTTTGTTTTGTGCTGGCCATCTACTACTGGTTGTGGTTTGTGTGCCCATTGAGACGCCATTGGAAAAGAAAATATTTCCTTTCTGATTGGTTATCAATTGGGTTTAGTTTCAGGTGGGCTAGGGGTGGGGACTTATGTCTACTTCCCCTCTCAGAACTGGACCCCACCTAGTGTAGACCTGTGTAGGCCCTGTGCATGCTGTCCCGGTCTCTGAATCCTTATATGTGAAGTAGTCCTGTTGTGTGTAGAAGGCCTTGTTTGTTGGTGTCTTCATCCCCTTTGGTTCTTATAATTTTTCTGCTTCCTCCTTGGAGGGTTCCCTGAGGGCAGAGATTTGATGAAAACATCCCATTTAAAACTGAGTGTTCAAGGTTTCCCACTCTCTGCACATTGTTCAGTTATGGGTGTCTATGTTTGTTTCCATCTACTATAAGAGGAAGCTTCTCTGATGATTGCTGAACAAGATACTGATTTATGAGTATAGCAGAATGTCATTAGGAGTCATTTTATTGCTACATTCTTTTATAAGAACAGTCATATTTGTTTTTCCTCTTAGGTTCATGACCTATCTATCTAGTCTAGGTTCTCAGCCACCCAAGCATTATCGGGCATGGGTTCCATCTAATAGGTGGACCTTAATTCCAGAAAGATAGTATGGTTGGATGTTCTCACAGCTTTTGTATCACTATTGTACCAGTGTATCGTGCAATCAGGTCACCATCATAGATCCCGGAGTTTGTAACTGGGTGAGTTTCCCGTTTCTCCTTGGGTAGTGTAGAGAAAACCTTTAGTACTGTGAACACTAGTCAGTAGGGGTGAAGGTTCTACGTAGGCACAAGCTTGGCTTCTCCATCAGTAAGCTATGTAGGTATTATCAGCAGTAGGGCCTTACTAGCAGTTTGTGGAGAGCAACCAATAGCCTGGTTGTTCAGGGATTTTCATGGGGCCCCTTTGTTGGTAATATCTTGAGCCAGAGACACATTCCTTTAAAAAAAAAAAAAAAAAAAAGGCACAATAGCTAAAAGATGGACAAGAAATGTAATTTGTTAGTCACTTGACATATTAAGCATGTATATAGATTTCAAAGAAGTAGAAGTGTTTCTAAAACTGTGTTGTGGTTATGTTGGCTTTGGTTTATAGCTTTGGGCATGTGGTAAGGCTGCACACTAATGAAGGATGCAAAGTAGCTTTTTAGGATGCAAACATACGTAGAAAAGAAGTGGTTTCCCTTTTAAGAACATGCATGTTCTTAACATGTTTCTACCACATCTCAACAGTACCAAACTGAGAATAAATCTCCAACAAGTGGGACTTTGCGGGGCACTCCAGATTCAAACTGTAGCAGTGAACACATAACATTGGGGGAGGTATGTCAGTAATGTAGATTTTTTTTTTTTTAAATGTTCATCCCTACATCGTATATTGGGATATGGATAAAGGTAGCTAAGAGATTCCGTGGTGCCTGTGGACTTAGCAAAATAAGGTCAATGATTACATTTCATGATACGATGCTAATAGGAAAGTGAATGAGTGGTCTTATGTAAGCCTCTTAGTCAAAGCATAAAACAGCATTAAGGATGGAAAAGGAAATCAATGCTGATTAAGGATGTCCCAAAGTTTGCTTAATGGAATGTGGAAACTTTGTGTTTTCATTTTTAACCAGAAGACTGATTAGTTCAAAAGATGGATTAAAAGCATTGAATTGCCAGAAGTTAATTTTAGTACAATGAAGGAAATGATGTAGCATTAGTTTATCTGTTGTCAGATCATATCAAATCCTTTTTAAGTGGAGTTTTAAAATCTATGAACTAACTACATATAACATGACCAATGGTAGGAACTACTTTACAGTGTGGAACTCTTGTTTCTGTATTTTAAGATGCTGAAGATAGATGTATCCTAGACGGGCACAATTGTACATTTGTTCAGGACTTGTATAAAATTAAACCTTCAGGAAACACAGAAACATTAGGTAAGTATTTTTCCTTTCTTCTTGTTCCTTTTTGGATTCAGACAGATTTTCTTCTTATTTTCTTTATCTTATTTTCTTGCAGAATTACTACTGAAGGAATTTTTTGAGTATTTTGGCAATTTCGCTTTCAATAAAAATTCCATAAATATTCGACAGGTAAAGAATGTGTGGCATTTTTATAAACTAGCTGTTTGCTGTGCCAGTGTTTCATTTCTAAAGAATGCTTGGGTCTAGGTAACGGGCGTGAGATGGGACTGAAATGGGCTGTGGCACTTGAGTGAGCCCTGCCATCCTCAGAGCTGCAAGAACAGAGGCAGCTCTTGTCATCCGCTGTTGTCACAGTGCGTGGTCTGTTTCTGAAGCTAATACTGTATCCTTCAAGATGTGGAATAGCATCCCCAGGTTGTGTAAAATAAAGATGTGTTCAGTGACAGAATTTATCTTATTTTTTGAGACAAATTTTGCCATGTTACATCCAGTTGGCCTTGAACTTGTGGTAGTTTTGCCTCCACATTCCAGTGCTTGGTTGCAGGCATGTGCTGGCCCTGTGGAAGTCCTAAGGATGGGTAGATTGTACTGTTTCCTCACTTTCAGCTGTTGGGGCCTAATTTAGCACATGCCACTTTATAAAGACTGACTTTGTTTATATTCTCTCTCTCCTCTCTCCCTTCCCCCACCTCCAGGCCCTTCTCTTTTTAAGTAGTTGTATTATGTAAAGAGGATTTTTATTGTTGACCTAGTCCATATACCTATCGCCTGAGCATTGACATCATCATTTGTAGATTATAAACCTAAGTAATTTTCTTAGAGAATACTCGTAAACTACATGGGAAAAAGAAAAGGCTGGTTGTATACACATTCATATAAAAGCATATGTAGCCAAGACCAACCTTGGGAAAGCACTTCTTTGCTCTGTGGCTTACGCTGGCCTTGTGTGTCCCTTTTACGTGGTGTGCATCTTCTCTGTTGTCTGTAGGGAAGGGAGCAGAACAAGCCCGATTCCTCTCCTCTGTACATCCAGAACCCTTTTGAGATATCTCTCAACATAAGCAAGAATGTGAGTCAGAGCCAGCTGCAGAAGTTCGTGGATTTGGCCAGAGACAGTGCCTGGATCTTGGAACAGGAAGATAAGGGTCAGCCTTCCCCTTCTAGTAAGCAGCCCTGGGGGCTGGCCACCCTCCTGCTGCCACCTGGAACAGTGTACACATCTCTCTCCAAGAAGAGGAAAAAGCCAGTGAGTGAAAAAGTCAAAGGCTTGTTAGCATCCATAAAAAGTAGCACTACGGACAGTTCCAAGAGCACCCATGGAAAGAGAGCAATCAGTACACAGGCGTGATGGCAACAGCTTTGGACTCCTGGGAAGAGGTGCCATGAAACTTTGACAGGCCTTAACTTTCATCTGATGATATTTGTCACGATCTCATCACCTTTTACTTGATCTGAAGTTCTGGATATTTCTTTCCAATCAGGTGGAGCTTTATTAAAATATTAGTGGCAAAGAATATGTAAAAAACATACTTGAACTCTGCAGAGTGAATTTTATCAGCAAAACAGTTGATATTTCTGTCAGTCCCTAGTTGGAAATCATTTCAAAACACTTGTACTTATCTCCATGTATAGGTGATGAATGCAATAAAGCTCCAAAATTTGGTAATACTCTTTAGTATCTATATTTTCTATTTTTCAGCCAAAATTCTCTTACTAGGTGTTTTGATTTCTGGTTGGTATATAAAGTAATGGGTTTCACAGTAGGCTGCTATGTAGACTCTGTCTTTGGTTATTCTCTCCCTCCCTCTCTCCCTGCCTTCCTCCTTGCCTCCCTCCCTCCCTGCCTCCCTCCCTCCCTGTCTCCCTCCTTGCCTCCCTCCCTCCTTGCCTCCCTCCCTCCTTTCCTCCCTGCCTGCCTCCCTGCCTCCCTCCCTGCCTCCCTCCCTGCCTGCCTGCTTGCCTGCCTCCCTCCCTGCCTCCCAGCACTGCCCCCTACCCCCATTAGCCTTCTGTTTAGTTTTGCTTCATTGGTGAATGAATGTTCAGTTACTCCCTCCTCTTCCCTCACCAGAAGGCCTTCTCCCCAAAGGTCCCCAAAGTTTCATGATCTGTATCCTTACATGTTCCACACATATATCAAAAGTGAAGCCCGAGGTCCACACAGGAGAGGAAAAGTAAAGCCGTGACTTACTGGGCCTGAGATCCTTCATCAAGCAAAGTCTCCTGTTAAACAGGTTAGTTTTGATTTCCTGAACTAACTGTCTCTAAAACATAAAGTGCAGACAGACACTCATGTGTTCTAAGACTGTGTTCTAAGATATGTAACTTTAAGATATATTGTGCTTTACAGTATATTTTGTTTTAAAATTGGATTTTATTTTTGTTTTCGAAATAAAACCCTGTTTCCACTAAAATGTGGTAGCAGTATTTCTGATATTTCATTTCTCTTTTTGAGATTTCTCCCTTCCCTGTAAGAAATTGATCCATATATAGGGACATATATTTTACATTGTATTCTGTGTAATAGCTTTCCTTGCGAGATATAGATGATGTAGTTAAAAATTGGCAGGCACTGTCCTTGGCTGAGGTTGTTACAGCTACAGGATGGGAGTAGTAATAATACCTACTCCTCTAGGATGTGTAGCTGAGGTACTAGGAAGGTACAGGTCAAAGCCTGGCACACAGCCAGTGTTACAGGCTGGGCCACTGGCATCCCAAATGCTGTAGACACAACTAATGACAAATCGTGGGGGCAAGACCAGGTTCACGGACTAATTTGTTCTCTATGACCTATGGACATGTAGCCTGCTGGCACTTTATTATTCATAATTTTAGCCACGAATCTGGCTCACAGTGTGGCATTTTCCACTTGTGGGGTTATACAATCCCTGGAGTTTTAGCACTTCTGAGGCTTTGGGGATGTGTGAGATTAGGGATGCTCAGCCTGTATTTAGTGATTCTGCCGCTGCTGCTGCTCCTCATTTGACTTCAGGGACATTGGAGGTGAAACCCAGGGCTTTGTGGGTCCTAGGCATGCACTCTGCCTCAATTCCTCGTCCCTAGCTGCCACTCTTCAGAGTTCATAGTCTATAGTTATTTTTCCTCCTACTCAAAATTCAAACTTGGAGCTTGTAGTGATTTTAAACTTACAAGGTCTTAGAGTAGAATTCTAATGAACTTGGAGTATTTGGGGCAAGTCAGCAACAGTGGGTTTCTGAAGTGGATCTGCTCACAGGCATTGCTCTTGGCCCTCATACCCCACACCAGGCAGGCAACAGTTTTCTTCTACCAGTGGTGTCCAGCAAAAGCTGCTTTCATTTGTTCTTGAAGCTCCTTATGTTGAAATAGAGCTTCATGTTTGTTTTTTTAAAGCAACTCTAAAAGTTTCTAACAGAAGCGATTTTTCCCTAATCACAGATGTTTGTTCAGATATTTTCTTTTGTTTTGATTTTAAATTTAAAGTTGTTTAAACACATAAGGTGCACATTTTTTTTTTTTAATTTTCATCCTATTCTATTTTACTTTGATACTGATAGTCTGTCTTTTCACATTAAGATGTAATTATGTAATGAATTTTAAGGTACAAATTCTGTTTTGAGACAGGATCCATATAGCTCTGTCTAGCTGTGAACTCATTATGTAGCAAAAAAATGACTTTGAACTCTGCTTCTATCCCCCAAGTGGTAGAATTACAGGTGTGAGCCCCCACACCTGGCTAAATTTTTTAATATAGAATTTTAAAATAAGGTCCTGTGAACATTCCTGTTACAGCAAAGTAGGTGTGTGTGTGTGTGTGTGTGTGTGTGTGTGTGTGTTGTGTCTGCTGCTGCTGTTTGTGAGGTGTTTTTGTTTTTCTTTTTGATAGTGGGATCAATTGATGCCTAGATCTTGCACATTCCATTTAGGCTGATACTCTACCACTCAGCTATTTCCACACCCCATAATAAATAGTTTTAAATTGTATTTCACTGAATATAGACTACAGATAAAGTATTTCCTCCTTCCTTTAGTATATCACAGCCCCATTGTCTGTGTGTATGCTTGTGTATGAACCAGGTTGACCCTGGGTATCTTCAGTCACATCCCATCTTGGCTTTTCACCAGTATTGTGCTGAACTGGGCCAGCAGACCTCAAGGATCCTGTCTCTATCTCCCCAGCACTGGGATTGCAGGTGCACATCACCATATCCAGTTTCTGTATGAGGGAGAGAGAGAGAGAAAAAAAAAAAGAAAGAAAGAAAGAAAAAGAAATTAAAGAGCAGACTTGAGACCTGGGGGCAGTACACAATCCTGCAGTTCTAGCACTCGGGAGGCAGAGGTAGGAGGAGTGAGAAATTCAGGACCAACCAGGATTCCATGGAGACCGGGGCTCAAAAACCAAAGTACCAACAAAAGTGCCAGGTGGAACTTGACTCCAAACACTGGGATGGAAATGTACTGTACGCAGGTTGAACACTAGACACGCTGTGATGGATATGTGCTGTACACAGGTTGAACATCCTATCAGTGCCCCAAAAGCTTTTGATTGTAGAACATTCCTGGTTTGGAATTTTGGATTAGGGATGCTCAGTGGGTAATAGCTCTGTTGTCATTCCCATCTGAGTAACTGAAATCTGAAGCACTCTGGCCCCAACCATTTTGGATTAGGGATATCCAACCTGTGCCAAACTTGGAGTTCATAGAGCCTAAACTAGTGAATTCTAGATTTTTTTTTTTTTTTTTTGGGTCTGGCTTTCTTTTGAAGTGTGCAGCATTGGAAACTTACCATTATGGATGCTGTTGAATGAAATGAAGCAATTTAATGAAAACATTTTAAATCTAGGGTGCATTGTGTTCCCTGCCACCAACACTTTTAATGTGTAAACTGGTTCGGTCCAATTGGGAAGCTTCTCCCGGGACAGTTACTGGTACTTGGCATAGAGGAATGCAGCTGAGGTTTTCACTCAACTTGGATGTGTTTATTGTGTGGCTGAGCAAGAAGGCATGTTCCTTCCATTCTGCTCTTAAACTGACAGTAAAACATCCTCGAAGCTGGCTGATGTCTTGCAGGGAAGCAGCTCACCAATAGTCATATCATACTTGTGGGGATAATTTTGAATGTGGTGAAAGTAAACTGAAAAGTATAATGAGCCTGCACAGATCCTTCACATGTTTGGACAGTTAACAGGTGGCTAATCGTTTTGAATGTATAACCCGCTGACTTGCCACCTCTGTACCAGTCTAAGCAAACTCTACATTCTGCTGTGTCTTCAGTAGCACACCAGTGTTGCTGAAACGTAGGAATGTCTGTCTTGTCTTAGCTGTAGTGCTGTTGATCACCTCTAAGGAACAAACCAGCTTTATTAGTATTAGTCTTCTGGGGAGCATAGGGGCTCCCCAAGTGTATTTGTTTGAATCAGGACCAATTTACTTATTGATTTTATTTCCAAATATTGCTCTGGTTCCATTCACTTATATTCTAAGTGTTCAGTTTTGTCTGCTAAACCTTTTAAGCCTTTCCTTTTATCTCTCCATTTACTTCTGAGCTGTATTACAATGTATCATTTTTTTTTACATCTAACTTTAAACCTATTAAACTGTATTGAATTGAGGTTTTTTTTGTTTGTTTGTTTGTTTTTTTTTTTTTTTTGCTTCCCCCCCCCAAAATAAAAAAACTTCCAATTTTGGGGTTAGAATTCTCAAGTCATCTTTTCCCGTGCACAGCGGGAAACCTTGGTAACCTGTTCCTCTGTGGCTGTGCATGTCTGGTTAGAGCCCAGTGGTACTCACATTCTCTAACAAATGCATCTTCAGGCAGAGGCTTTGTTTTGCTTCTAGGAGGTGGGGGGCTACTTATGATCTTGGGTCACCTTGTTAAGAAAGGGCATGAGATTGTTGAGGATAGATTCAGTTTATATTTACCCAAGTTGTTTGTTTTTGTTTTTGAGACAGGGTTCCTCTGTGTAGCCCTGGTTGTCTCTGAATTCTATAGACCAGGCTGTCTTTGAACTCAGAGATCCACCCCCTCTGTCTCCCAAGCTGGGATCAAAGGCATGCATCACCAGCACCTGGCTTCCAGGTTGTAGCACTGCTGGAAAAGATGCAGTCCCAGGCATGCATACTTAGTCTGTGCCCAACCTAGCATTGCCTGCTGAGCCTGTCTGCAGAAGTTTACTTCTGCAATAATGTTTTGCTCCTCCGACACTTTGAAGCTGCTGATTTTTGTTTTGCCCAATTTTTTTTTCTCATTTGTAGCAAGAGAGGTGATAGGTACTGCCTATCTGCTCTGTTTTTACTGGAAACCCTTGATGTTTGAACCCCAGTCCATGGCTCCTGTTCAGGAGTATGTGCTGCTCAATGACTTCCCCTCCATGTGAGGAGAGTCTAGTGCTCCCTCACTACCAGCCTAGTCTCATGGATCCAGTGCAAACCCCTCCTTTAGAAATCCAGCATTGCCAAACTGACTTCTGGCCTGTGGCTTTTCTCAGGATTCCATCCATCTCAAGTCAAGGCTGGGAGTGTGCCATGTGTGAATGTGTGAATGTGTGCAAGTGCCCAAGCACACTGAGACCTTCCAAACGACTGGAAAATAGAAGTGTTTTTTTGTTTTGACTGGAAAATAGAAGTTTTTTTTTGTTTTTTTGTTTTTTCTTCAAATTTTCAAAATATTTGTCTTGGCAAAGATGAAGAATGAAGCATTTTAGTTCTTAAAAATGTTATGATTTGTGAATGCAGTTAGCAGCTGGAGAGATGACTTTGCCATTAAGAGCACTTTCTGCTCTGAGTTCAATTCCCAGCAACCACATGGCCACTCACACTATCTGTAACTCCAGTCCCAGTCCCAGGTATCCAGTGGCCTCTTCTGGCTTCTGTGGGCACTGGACACACACACACACACACTCACACACACACACACACACACACACAGAGAGAGAGAGAGAGAGAGAGAGAGAGAGAGAGAGAGAGAGAGAGGCAGATACTCATACACATAAAATTAAAAGGAAATCTTTAAAAAGAGACATTAGAAAATATCTTTTCAATTTTTAGCACAAGTTCTTAGGATATATTTTTATTTTTGTTTTATTGCGGTAGGGAGGGGGGGCATGTGCTGTATGTGACATGTGAGAGGCCAAAAGAGGGTATTGAAGTCTTCTACTGCCACTCTACCTGACCTTTTGAGGCAGGTTCTCTCACACAGTGTAAAGCTTGCTGTTTTGACTTCTGGGATCAATGTGTCCCTGTCCCTGAACACTGGGGTTGCAGGTACACAACCTGTCCCTATCTCTGTCCCCCATCTCTGGGGTTGCAGGCATACAATCTCCCCTGCCCCCTAACACTGGGGTTGCAGCCATGGGCAGCTTTTATGTGGGTGCTGAGGATTCAAATTTATTTGCACAGCAAGCATGCTTGCCCACTGAACCTTCTCCTTCATCCTAAAGCATTATTCCTCAATTTAAATGCCTTTTTACACAGGTGAAATACTCGAGATGCTTGTATATTTTATGAGTCAGTTCTATGATGACTAATTGATATTTCTTGTTTTCAGTTGTATAACTAGCCTACATTTGTTGTAGCAACAATAAAAAAATGCTATCCTTATTCTAGTCTTCCATATATAATTGTAATGTGCTACATATATTTTAGCACCGTTGGATTACCAGAGACCAATTTAAGAATACATATTTAATAAAATCACAGAAAGCTGAAGTTGTTTTGTTCTTATCTTGATAGCTCTGGAAAAGGCAATGCTTCAAAGCCCTGTGGTTGCAAGATGGAAATTGTGTTAGCTGATGTTTGAATGTAAATGTCACATCATTTTAAAAGCTTTTGTAGTTTCCATTTCTAGGCCATATTAGCTATATTTGATCTAGATGAAGAAAGATTTGACTAAGTATGTGCAGCAACACCCTGAAATAAATGTTATTCCCAGATTAATAAAATATGTTTGCCATGATTCAGGAGGAAATACTTTGGGCCTTAAATGCAGTTACAGAGCTGCTGTCTGCTTTAAATTCGGTGCAGCCAAAATCTGTTTTGTTTTAAAAATGGAAAGTTTGGAAGGCGCTGGGAGATACAGAATACATGTTTTCTAAGGCCATCAGAAGCATACACAACCACACAAAGGAATGTTCTAGAACTAATAATACCTTTAGCCTTTCAACATGAGGTCAGATGCTCTGATCAGCAAGTGTACTCTGCTTCAATTCTGTGTTCCTTATAACACTTCCCTGCTTCAAATGTGGTTCCTTTCTACAGTGTGGAAAGTTAGACAAAGGCTGCATATGTGGTGATCATGACTTCCTTCCCTTATCCTTTCGCAGTCGTAACCCATGACTGGATTATGACTGAGGAAATGTCAAGGAGAAGTTCAAAGCTCAGCTTCCTTTCTAGGTCTTTAGCCTTCTAAAGAAAGATTCAAATGTATGCACAATGTGGGAGCCAGGGTTTTGCTGGCCTGCAAGATTTCCAGTCCCTGTAGTCCCCTTGAGTATGATTGTAAACTATGAACATGAGCTGTCACTCACTTGATTGAGAGGCAAAGGTGACTGTGTAATCATCCTTAGGTGGTTAAAGAAACAAATCGCTACTGGCTTGGAAGGAAAATGATTGTAGTCGTGTTATAAAAGGATTACCTGGGCTGCAACCCACAGGTGACTCCTAAAGCTGAAAATAATTCTTGGTCCAATATGGAGTCGGGTGTATCAGCTACAGTCAAAAAGGCAGAAAACTTCTTTCATATGTAGGCTGCCCATGGAGAACATTCTGGAACCGACTGTCAGTGTCAGAGGAAAAGTCAGTTTCATATCCACACTGTCCTCATTGGACTGCTGAAAGGGCGTATTCACCCCTATGAATCATCCGATCTACCGAAACAGGAAAAGACTGTGCTGGTTTCAATGAGAAATGTCCCCATACGGTCACATATTTAAACATTTGGTCCCTGGTTGGCGGCTGGAGATTACAGATCTTTCAGGAAATGAAGCCACGCTAAAGGAAGTAAGTTACTGGAGACAGGTACCAATTTCTGTTTTAGTTTGCTTTCACTTTTGCAATGAAATGACCACATGACCACAAGCAACTTGGGGAGAGAACATTTTATTTGGCTTACACTTCCATATCACAGTCCACCATTGAACGAAGCAGTGCAGAATTTCACGTAGAGACCTCAGAGGAGGACTGCTTACTGGCTTGTTTACCTTGGCCTACTCAGCTACGTATACAACCCTGGGTCACCTGCCCATGGGCGACACAGTCTATAGTAAGCTGGGCCCTCCCATATCAATCGTGGCGGTGGTGTGTATATGATCAAAATACTTTATGTACTTTGCATGCATGATGAAAATGTCATAATGAAACCCAGAATTGTGTATAATTTAATATACACTAATGGAGGAAAAAAGATAACAGTATTTAAAAGCTTAATATAGAGGTAAATTAAGGAAATATGCCAGAAAGATCAAAAGTATAGTAAGTGCCTTAATGCTGTAGATAACTTTTTCTAAATGAGTTCTGTTTGTATTTAGTCTGTTTTTATTTTTATTTATTTTTTTTGAGATGGTCTTGCTATGTAACTCAGGCTAGCCTCAAACTCTCTGTGTAGCTCAGGCTGGCCTTGAAGTTTGACTGCTCTGCCTCTCGAGTGGTTGGATTACAGCACCCCTATGCCTGGCTGCTGTGAGATCTTAGCAGGCACTTTTCTGAGCCATAAAGGAGGGTTATCACTACTTTGTTCAGGTCTTGAATGTCTTTCAGCCTGATCTGAAACCCTTGGAGTACAGGTTTTATAAAAATGTCCCATTTGTCTATAAGTATCTCATGTTGTTTATACTCCTGTAAATCATATGAAACTTAAATAATTGTAGATGTTATTAGTTGTGTAGATAACAGATAACTTCAAAACTTGTATTATTTTATCTTAAACTCAAAATATAGGGAATATATGTCCTCTGCATCTAAAAAGAGTAAGACAACATAACAATAAATGTAACCATTAAAATAATAGTAGGCATGGTAGCCCATGCTTTTAATCCCAGGATTACAGAGGCCTAAGCAGTTGAATCTCTGTGAGTTCAGGATCAGCCAGGGCTACATAGTGAGACCGCATCTTAAAAACAAAAACAAAACCTAATAAACAATTATTGCATAAAAGACACACAAAAAGGTATAATATAATTTATAGAAGATATGGCTTTGCAAATTTTTTCGTACATGTATATGTTGTACAAGTATATATTTCATGCAAATCTTTGTATTTCCTCTCACATCCACCAAAGTCCTTTCTCACCCCTCTCTCTTTCCTTACTGTGATAGTTTGAATGTAATTGGCCCCCACAATCTCCTAAGGAATGGCACTATTAGGCTTTGTTGGAGTGGGTATAGCCTTGTTGAAGGAAGTGTGTCACTGTGGGGGCAGGCTTTGAGGCTTCCTATGTTCAGGATACTGCCCAGTGTCTCAGTTGACTTTCTGTTGCCTATAGGATGTGGAGCTGTCAGCTGCTTCTCCAGTACCATGCCTGCCTTCACTCTGCCATGCTCCCTGCCATGATGATAATTGACTGAACCTCTGAACTATAAGCTGCTAGCCCAATTAAAAGCTTTATAAGAATTGCTGTGTTCACGGTGTCTCTTCATAGCAATAGAAACTCTAAGACCAAAGCTGGCAGCAGGGACTGGAATATTGTTATGATAGCCCTGACCTTTTCTTTTGTTTGGGAGTTTGGGTTAGCAAAGCAGTGCGATACTTTAAGCACTGCTTAATGGGGGCATACTAGTGGGAGCATGGAAGACAGTGGTGCTGTAGTGCGATTTGATGAGTGAGGATCAAGAGGTTTCAGAGGAGAATGTTAGTGTGTGGCCTAGAGACTGGTCTTGTGGTTCTGTGGTGCAGAATGAGGCTGCTTTTTACATTTGTTGGAAGAGTCTGCCTGAGCCTAAAGTGAAGAGTTTTGGAATTATACATTTGGCAAAAGAAATCTCAAAACAGCCTAGTATCAACTCTGTCCTGTGGTTATTAGTATTAATTCTGATGGGGTTTTATAATGGAAAGGAGCAAGCTGAGCAAGGAAAAATACTTGAGGAGAAAAAGAACACCAGAAAGTGAAAAAGAGCTATCTATATCTTATGTTCAAGGAGATAAATGGATTAAGAAATGGAAAAAAGGTAGTGGTGGCCTCAGGGCAAGATCCCACTCAATTAAGTTTCTAACTTGTGAAAAGGAATTAAAGCAAAGCTTAGAGTCATGTGTGGTGATACATGCCTTTATCCTAGCACTGAGAAGCATGAGGCTGTCAGATCTCTGAGTTTGAGGCCAGCCTGGCCTAGAGATTCAGTTTCAGGACAGCCAAGCTTAGGCAGTGAAGGACAGAAAGCTAGTGAAGATGTAATTGAATGAGGGGGTCATGTTCCAGCCCCAGCAAACAGAAGTTGGCAGTTGGCCATGTGGTTTGGACTTTAGAGTTAAGGATAGAAGAAACAGGTTATATGCCCCCGAGGGCAGTCACTGAGGCCAGGCATGTGCCAAGTGTGTCCCTGAATGGAGGCCTAGTTGAGAGGCCATTGCATGAACCTGTGAAGTTGAAGCCTGGATTGCCTTGGAGAACCCCAGATGTTAGAGATGACAGAGATGTGAGTTACCTGACAAGGAACGCTACTAACAGGGAGTGGAAACAGCCCAAGAGAAAGAACTGTGATGCAGTCAACAAAACTGAAAGGTGTTGGAGATCTGAAGAGTTTTTGACATCAGACATGGAGATGTAGAGTTTGCAGTTTGCTCAGCTGGTTTTCAATCTTGCCTTGGTCCAGTACTTCCTTTCTATACCAAAAGTACCTGCATAATTTTATGTATGTCTATAAAATCTAAAAACCACACATGAGAGGAAACAAAGTTTCTCCTTTTGGGGACTGTCTTAAATTTTGCTTTATATGATTGTCTACATTTTCTTGCAAGTGGCATAATTTCCTCCTCCATGGCTAAAAAGCATTGTATTGTGTGTATGTACCACATTTTTTTCATCCATTCCTATGCTGCTAAGACAGTCAGGTTGCTTCCTTACTTGGGTATTGTGACTAGTGCTGCAGTAACATTGATATACTTGTGTTTTTCATTATGATAAAGCCACTAAGAAGGAGGACATTCTGTTCATTTTCTTAAGAGCATACTGTAAAATAAAACAGCTTTACACTGATTGTGATGAGTAAGGCCATCCTTTGTCTATTCTTCATGCTTGGGGTTCTCTAGGTATTTAAATGCCGAGAGGCAATGTAACCTGGTCATATGGTAGCTGTATTGTTTGTGAGAAATCTCCATATTGATTTCCATAGAGTCTAGGTCCTTTCCATTCCCACCAGCAGGTTCTCCTTTTCCACATCCAGGCCAGTGTTACTGTTTTCTTAATGACTGACACTGGGGCTGTGGTGAGCTTGAATCTCAGTGCGGTTTTAATTTGCATTGCTCTGGTCGTCAGTAGGTGAACATTTTTTTTCATGTTTATTGTTTCTTCTTTTGAGAACTGTTTGTTCATTTCATTAGTTCATTTATTGGTTGAGTTACTTGAGTTCTTATCTAGTTTTTGGAGTTTCTTTCTATAAATATACATTACTCCTCTGTCAGATGTATAGCTAGCAAAGATTTTCTCCTATTTTGTAGGCTGCCTCTTCCTTTCTTTCCTTTGCTATGCCAAACTTTTTAATTCCGTGAGGTCTCATTTGTCAACTTTGGTACTACTTCCTAAATGACTGTCTTTGTATCTCTATCTTGAAGTTACCCCCTCCCTTCTCCTTATATAACGTCAGGGTTTCAGATCGTTGACCCTTGGAGTTGATTTTTATATAGGGTGAGAGAGGAGGTTCTGGTTTAATTACTTTTTTATACCATATTTTTAATATTATTGTTGGTACCTTCAGTCATGCTATGGCATTTTGTAGATACACAGAATTCCCCCTTGTCAGCTGCATGTAAAGATGATGTTTCTTCTGCCTTCAGTCTAGTTGCTTTCTGTTCTTTTCTGACTTACTGAGCTCAGTGGGATGGTGACAGTGTCCTTGATTTAGCAGACTCAGATTCATGCCTTTATTATTATGTGCCTGTGAGCTGTGATTTTTGTAATTATGTATGCAAGCTTTCAGTCATAATCTTTTAATGTATTAAGATCAGATTTTATTAGTATACCCTGTTTTCACAAATTATTTTATTAAACTGTTGTGGGTTAACCTACTCGGACACCACTTGGGACTCAGTGAGTAGCAGAGTGTGCTGTAAGTTGCTTTCTTAAGGACATTAGACCTGCTTTGATAGCCTCTACCAAGGTTCCTATTGGCTCAGGCAGCTGACTCTGTTGCATTGTCCTTTCCTCATTGGCGACTCTCCGTCAGCAGTCTCTCGGCATTGAGGCAGGGATTGGTTTGGCTGGTTGGCTCAGGGAGGAAGTGCCTGCTGCACATGCCGGCTGGCCTGAGCACCAGGGGCAAGGTGACTGCTGGCTGCAGTTTCTCCTCCATAAAATAAGCTGATACTGATGAGCTTATAACTGAAAAAAGTGACATTACTTTTACTTAAAATAATTTTAATAGTGAAAATGACATTATTCAAGAAAGCATTCTATTTTAATATAATGTAAAATAAAAATAGCTTTATACTGATTGTAATGAGTAAGGTATTTTGTCTTTCCTTCAATTAAAGGAAAGAAGGGAAAAACTATTTTTGAATTTAACAAATATCCATTTCTAGTAAGCTCCTTTGGGTATTTCAAGAAAACAATTGTGTTGTTGTAGTTTATTGTGGACTTCTTGTTGTATACAATGACAAAGAAAGAAAATCTGAGCAGCATTATAAATGCTGATCAGAAAACAGAGCAATTGAAAATGTGGTTTGGAGCGGTGGCACATGCCTTTAATCCAAGTACATGGGAGGCAGAAGCAGGTGGATCTCTGTGAGTTTGAGGCCAGCCTTGTCTTCTATAGAGTGAGTTGCAGGACTGCCAGGGCTACCCAGAGAAACCCTGTCTTGGGGAGGGGTGTAATTGGAAGGATTTGGGGTTGTTTGATTTTGTTATTGTTGTTGTTTAATTTTTTAAGATTTACTTTATGTGTACAAGTGTTCTGCATGCATTTATCTCTGTGTACCATATGCATACTAGTACCTGCTGAAATCAGAAGAAAGTATCAAATCCCCTGAAACAGAAGTTTCTGAATGTTTGTGAGCCACCATGTGGATGCTGGGAACCAATGCCAAGTTCTCTGTAAGAACAACATATGCTCTTGGCCATTGAGTCATTTCTTGAGCCCCATTTCATTTTAATCTTTAAATACTCTTTAAGCTGGAGAGATGGCCCAGCAGTTAAGATCACTTGCTGTTCTTGTAGAGGACCAGAGTTTATTTTTAAGCATCCATGTCAGGTAGCTCCCAACTGCCTATAACTCCAGCTCCAGGAGATCTGACACCCTCTTCTGGCTTCCACAAGTACCTGCACACATGTTTCTCCTCTCTCTCTCTCTCTCTCTCTCTCTCTCTCTCTCTCTCTCTCTCTCTCTCTCTCTCTCTCTCTCTCCTCTCCCCTCTCTCTCTCTCTCTCTCTCTCTCTCTCACACACACACACACACACACAGAACTTAAAAATAATTTTTGATATAAAACAGTTTAATTTAGATAGCAAGAAGACTCAGATTTGGATATTTTATATATTTTTTTAGATTTAATGATAAGTAATTTGGATCTTTATCAGTGTTGCTTCCTTTGCCGGAAAGCTGTTTTTGGTGGGAATACTCCGCTCACGTTTTACTTTTATGGGACAAAATTCAGGGTCTTGTACATACTAAGTATGTGCTGAACCATTCACCCAACCCAGATCATTTACATGAAAGAAATATGCAAGCAATGACAAAATAGAAATGTGACTGTAGTAGGGTGTTTTTGTCAGGACAGCTAGCCTACAAACAATGGCACAGAAATGTCTTATTAATTATGAAAGCTTGGCCTTGTTTCCAACTAGTTCATATAACTTAAACTAACCCCAAATTTTTAATCTATGTTCTTTCATGTGTCTTGTTACCCCCCAAACAAACAAACAAACAAACAAACCAAAAATCAAAAGCCTGGAGTCAACCGAGAGAAGAAAGAAGAGTGCAGACAAGGTTGAAAGAATGCACTCCAACGCCAATAAAGAAAATAAAGTGTACACAGTAAACAACTCCAGGAGTTTACTAAGATTCCCAATGATTATCAGAATTCAAAGACAGAAGAGGGTGTAAGACTATAACTAAAGGCATGTGAGTCTATCCAGTTAAATAATAACAGAAAGCTTCATAGAAGGATGTTCTACCCAAGAGGCATTCTATCCATGGAGTGGTCCCGTTTGGCGGTTCACTGTACTCTCACTCCATTATTCAGCTAAGGGGAATGAAATTATGACATTTGTGGAAAGAAATTCATGGAACTGGAGATCATAAGCCAGATTAGGAAGACAAATCTATGTTTTCTCTCATGGAATGTCTAGATTTAAGTGTGTGTTTGTGTGTGTGCGTGCACGCACATGTGTGCATGTAAGAGGAAGAGAGAGCGAGGGGGAGAAAGAGAGAGGACGTGGGGGATAAGAAGAAAGGAAATTTTACAGTGGAATGGGGGGGGAACAAGCTAGGGTAATGGAATATGTGACACGAAGGCAGGAAAGTCTGTGGGGGAAGAAGATGAGGGAGAGGAAAGGGGCAAGTAACAGCAAAGCATAATGCTAAGTATGTATGAAAATGCCCCATTGAAACCATTCCTTTGCCTGCTAACAGAAAAAAAGAACTATGGCTGTATAACTAACTGTCATAGTAACGGAAACTCATGTCCTGTGGTTACGTGGATGCATAAAGATGCTCTAGAGCTGGATGAATGAAACTAGAGCCTTGCAGACATGTAGCGAGGAACTGGCTGATTCCTCAGTTAGAATTCTCCTGGTCTCACAGCATTGTGTCTGCATCAGTCCTATGAAGGGGAAGTTTCTCTGGGCAGAGGGAGCAGTCAGCTGAGAAGGCAGGTGGAGGGTTGGCTGCGTGGTGTCTCCGTTATAAAACCACTCAATATGACCAACACAGAGCAGCACTGGGAATTTTAATCTCCTAAAAGCCCGGACTCCTGTTTCCTGTGCAGTGAGCAGGTTGCTGGAGAGAGAGAGGGAAGGTTGATGCTCTCAAAACACAAGGTGGAGGCACAGCTGCAATATGGCCCTCAAATAATGGCTTCATGGAGCTTTCTAGAAGCTCATTGAATGGTGATTTTTTTTTCTCGTGTGTCCAGTGGTTTTAGAGTAATACCGACCTTTCTAATGTAAGATGCTCTGTGTGATCATTCCAGCAGGTGGCACTGTTTCAAAAGGTTCTGGATACTGTAAAGGCTAGCTGTCAGGTTGATTTGCGTGGGCCTCCAGGTTACTAGCCTGTAAGAAATACCAACTATGAGTCTTTTCTATCAAACACCCTACAACTTATATGTGGAAGTTGGAGGACAACTTTCAAGAGTTGGTTCTCACCTTCTACCTTGTTGAGTCAGGGTCTCCTGATGGTGCTGCCGCACATGCTGCAAATTCCTCATTAGCAGCATGTGACCCTCATGCTCCAACTCCCTTCTTGCAATAGCGGTGCTGGGATCAGAGATGCAGGCTAGCACATATAGCCTTTTAGTGTGGGTTTCAGGGATTTAACTCAAATTGTGGCTTTCACAGCAAGTGTTTTTACTGGATGAGCCATCTCCCTGGCTCCTAGCCCTGCTATCTTTCCTGTCTCTGTCTCCACAAAGATATGAGCAAACACCCTCATGCCCCTGATGTCATATCCTTACCCACTCCCACCAGCCAGGTCCCCTATCTTCCCCACCTATGATACCCTGAGCCCCCAAACTGTGTGCCTAAATAAATTCTCCTTCCCTTAAGTTGCTTTGTCAGATATTTGGTCATAGCCAGGGAAAGAATAATCTACAGACCACAGGATAGTTCACATTCTTCACTCAGAGCCAGTCTGGACGCTGCTTGGGGTGGGATTGGTGATAATTTCTGTTTGGTTGGAACTTGTGAGATCTAGAAAGCCCTACTACAGTCTCTCTCTCTCCAACCCCCACCCACTCAGAGACCCTCCAAACAAAGGGAAGGCACAAAAAGCCCAGTTCCACGTTCTTGGCAGCTACTGCAGCTTCATCCCCTGAAATTGTCTCTGGCCAAGTCCCCTCCCGAGAGCTCAGTTTTGGACCATACTTGGGTACAAACTCAGCTCATGGCAGATATGTTGTTACCCCTCAACTATACCTATAAACTCTCACTGCATTAGTTGTTGGACACAACTTCTCTTGCCTCTACTTTCAGGACCGGAAAACTTGCCTGGGAGTTGCTTTGCTCAAATGAGGCCCTTGTTACACCTTTTCAGTTTGGCTTCATCTAGCATACTGTGTTGTCAGAGAAACCTATTATGGGGGAAAGAAAGCCTATTACCTTCATGTATGTGTGAGTGTGTATGTGTGTGTGTGAGTGTGTATGTGTGTGTGTATGTATTTGTGTCTCTTGCAGATGTGGAGACTAAAGGGTCCTATTATATTTTTAAAATGTATTACATGGGCTGGACATGGAGTGCAATGGTAGTGCTCTAGACATTAGGTTCTATACCCTGCCGTGTAAAAGGCACAGAAAGCCCCACATAATAGAATAAAAAAGAGGATCCATCCATGTACAATTTCAGGGTTCTTCCTGTCCACCTTCCAGCCCATGATTTTTAAGCCCTATGATTTTTCTTAAATTCTCAATGAAAAATAAAGTTGGTTTGATTATTTCTCTGCCCCTGCATCCAGAATCTGATCCATCAATCCCCTTCCATCCAATTGTCCTGTGAGCCACGCCCCCTGCCAGCCTAGAAGTATCTACTTCCTATCTCTATTCAGCTTAGGGGCCTGAGCAGACCTTAGAGTCTCCTCTCTGCCTCCTCACTTCTTGTGCCATCTCCACTTTCTTTTTAACACTTTTATTTACTTAATGTTGTGTATGGGTGTGTGTGCCTGCCACAGGCAGTATACATGTTGTGGTCAGGAGGCAAAACAATGAAGTCAATTCTTTCTTCCCCTCCCCCACCTTTCCATGAGTTCTGGAGACTGAACTCAGAAAGCCCCTCTACCCTCAGAACCATTTCACTGGCCCTACATTTTATTACAGTCTAAAAGAAAAATTCCAGGACAGATAGATAGCTGTCTGGAAGAGAGAGATGATGAAGATGAAGAGAGAAAACCATACCGTTTGAGTTAAACCAGCATGGAGGTCAGCCACATGCCCCCATGGCAGCCGCCACATGGCAGGGAGGGAGAGTGTTTGAGAGAAAGATGGAAAAGCTGGAAGTACCTTTGGAATCATCCAAGGTGCTGATTAGTGTCTGAAGGAAAAACAAACAAACACTCTCAGAAAAAGAAAAGAAGAAAAAGCAAAAGTTATGACTTTCCGAGTCTCAGAAAGACAGGCAGACTCAACTAACAAAGCCCCATGGTGGTTCTGTAGCAACTGCACTGAGGACAGACATCCTAGAAAGGAAAAATACATTATCTCATCAAAGGGGTACTTATCCCTCCCATCTCTTTAGCATGGCTTTCTGTGAAGCTGCCTTCCTGCGCATGATTCCTCTGCCAGGCGAGTGACTGGCCCAGCTGGGTTAACTCTTAAGGAAGCAAACAATGACATGTCTACCCCTGGAGATAAATTCCACTCTTTACCATAAATCCCCCTTCTCCCCAATAAGAAGAGGTAACCCTAGAATTATTTAGGAGATGGGCTAGAATTGGGGAAGTAGATATAACCCATTTCTGCCATAAAATATATAGATCCAGTTCAAAGCTGTTCACCAGGAGGGATTAATGTCTCTACTGGTACTTAGTTTCTGTCTTCACATATACTTTCCCCTCCCCTGTCTTTAACACACAGTGGTCAGTCAGCATTCCTTTGCCCCAGCAGGCTTCAAAGCCATCAGACCTGGTCCCAGGGAGTCTCATTCTTCTCTCCCAAGACTAGCTCAGCATGGATGTGAAGAGAAAGACATTCTCTGATGTCTTTTCTTGCCATGAGACTACCAGTCCAACTGATTTAGCACTCACTCTGCCATTATGATGTCACTTAACTTTACCTCCTTAACAAGTCACCTGGAGGTTAGAACTGGAGAGAGGAACATCCCGCCCAGATCAGTTCATAACAGAAGGGTCTTTAAAACACTGCCATTGGGTCAAGCTTCCCTGGTTAAGTCTACTATCCCCTCTCCACCATTGCTCTGGGATGAATCCAAACTCTCGACCTTAATGTACAGAGGTCCATAGTCTATATCATCTAGTCTTGACCTGTCCCACAACTCTAGGGGTCATGGTTCCCATCAATACGATAAAACCATTTAATGCAGGGACCATCATCAATTCCAAATGGAGTGTTCTGATACATAGGAAGATTTCTATTATGGTCACCTACAGAAGTTCATGGACCATCCCTCCAAAGACTGATTCAGATGTCCAGGCTGGCAGTCACACACACACACACACACACACACACACACACACACACACACCGAAGGCACAGAAGAGTCTGTTACATATCTGAAGCCATTGGAAGCAGAGGCCAGGCCTCTTGGGTGGATATGCACTGTGGTCAGGAGATGAGAGTAGCATGGTGTTATAGTTTGGATCTTGAGTAGCTTCTGAAATCTCAGCCTTGGTCATGGTAGGATAACATGGAAGCAGTATAGGTGGCACCCAGTAGAAGGAGGTGAGCACATTGAAGATGTCCCCTTGAAGGTGATACTGGGATCTGGCTCCTCCATTCCTCTATAGCCTGGCTTCTGTGACGTGGGGAGGAACTTCTCCTATACTGTCACACCAACCTACAAAGCCAAGGGACCAATGGCTGAGACCTCTGCAGCTGTAAGCCACAACAAAGCTTTCTTTTGTACATTAGTTGTCTTAGGCTTTTGTCCCAGTAATGGTGAGCAGCTTACATGGCTTGCAGATTCTGCCAGCATCACCAAAGTAGGGCGCAAGGGGAAAGGGAGACTTCTTAGCTCTCAGCAGTCAATTTTTTAAGATGGAGTCGTGTTTCTTATAGGTTCCCAGTACGCATTGCTGTTCTCATTGGGATAAAATACATGATAAAAGCAACTTATGAAGGGTTTCTTTGGGTTTGTGGGCTTCATCATGGTGGAGACAGCAGTGGCAGCGGGAGCCTGAGGCAGCAGGTCACACTGCATCTCCAGTCAGGCAGCTGAGAGAGGTGATCACTTGTGCTCAACCCACTTTCACCTTTTCATTCAACTCAGGATTCCAGCCTATGGAATGGCACTGCCCACATTTAGGGAAGGTTTTTCTACATTAATTAACTGCCCCACAGACTCACTTGGAGGGTTCTTTCCGTGGTCCTCCTAAATCCCACCACCAAGGTGGCAATCCAAACTAACAACCACAGTGCCTCATCTTGTTCTTCAAGATATCTTGAGTAATTTTGCTCCTTTGTTCTTCCATATAATTTTATGGATCTGCACATCACCATGTGTGAAAAGCCATTTTTTAAACATGTTCTTTATCTTGTGTGTATGTGTGTGGAGTCAGAGGACAGCTTGCGGGAGGCGGTTTTCTCTTTCCATCATATGGTACTTGAAAATCAAGCAGGTTGTCAGGCTTGGCAGCAACCTTTACCTGCTGAGCCATGTCCCTGGCGTCTTTTCATGTTTTCAGCAATACATTGTTGTATAAGAGAGAGCCATTAAAAGCAGTGCATGCTAAAAAGACAGTATACACACAGCCCCAGGGTGGAGCTGTCAGAGAAACAGCACTGAGGTGCCAGACCTGTGCCTAAGGCCTTTCAGTTGATTGCAGAGTAGACAGCATCTGCTGCTTCAGCTGAGTGCCTTCTCTGAGGCTGACAGGACAGGCCGTGACAGGCCTGGAGGTCCATAGGTCTGCCTGCCCTGGGGCCTGTGTGGAGCACAGACTCCCAGGAGATGTTCCTGTCCTCCTCCATAACAGCCGGTGGCGCAGGACGATGCCGACCTTGGTATCTGGATTCACAGAGCACTGGGAGTTGGCCCCTGTGGGGATGGGTGGTCTCCTTTTCTCCTTCCACAGCTGCTGTGGGTCCGTGACTGCTGAATGGAGTCCACTGGGCACCTGTGGGCCTTAGCCTTAGGAGTAACCTGGGGCTTAGTCATGGCTGTAGTTCCAGGCTCCCTGCTCTGCACTAGCACACCCTCAAGTAGTGAACGGAAGGCGTGGCACAGGCCTGTGTCTGGTCTTAACTGTAGTCTCGGTGGGAGGCTCGCTCTATTGTGAGGACTGCTTCCTTTGTGCCTCTTGCGAATGTGCTTTTGGGTTAAGGATGTTGCCTTCTACTCCTAGTTTTCTGGGGTCTTGATCATAAATAAGTGAACCTACAAATATGTTTATAATGTTTTAAGCGTTAGACAGATCACACACTCCTGAGATTAAGCCCAACTTGGATGTGGTACAGAACTATTTGTGTATCTGATACCATGAAATATGAAGGTTTTTAATTACATTTATTAAATGTGTGTGCATGCCTGCTATGGTATGTGTGTGGAAATCAGAGGGTAGCTTTGGGGAGTTGGTTCTCTCTTTCCACCACGTGGGTTCAGACATTGAACTCAGGTGGTCAGGCTTAGGGACAAGCCTTTACCTGCGGAGCCATCTCAGTGACCCCAAGCTCAAAACAAGACGTTTGAACACTTCATGGTTTGTAGAGAGCTGCGAAGTGTGGCGCCTTAAAGATGGTGCTGGCTTCCGCCTTCCACCTCCCCTAGGGTGAGCACTCTCTGGTGTAAACAAGCCCTTATTTGGTTAAGTCTGTTCAGCCTGTCTGCTTCCGTATTAGAGTAGCCTATCTGCAGGGTCCACGTAGCTCACTGGGGTTGGCTAGTGCAAGGGTATTTAAGCCTGTGCAAGGGTCCCCCGGGCTCCCGCGGGTCAAAAGAACATGTTTCAAGGATCCTGATTAAAACTACATGAAGAAAATCTTTCCGGAGTCGCGTCTTCCTTGCTGGCAGGGGTAGGCGCGGTACAATGGTTTTCTAAAAGTTTCAGATTTTAGAGCACTTTATATGTCAAATTTGATAATTGTGAATACTCAACTGATAAAGTCTATGCAGTTATCACATTGTGCCAAAATGGTATTTATTCTAGAAATATGAATCTTACATTTTAAAGTTGGAGTAAAATAGAGAAATGAATAATACACCCATCCACCTCCTCATGAAAACTCAGTAAACCAACTAGAGGAAATATCATGATCTGATGAATGCCATGTGGATAAACCTACGACACAGCTAAGATTTGGCACAGAAATACTGAGTGTCTTTCCCTTTGACTAAACTAAGACAAAGATGTCTGCTTTTAACATTTCTGTAGACTATGACTCCTGAAGTCCTAGTCCAGGTACTTAGGCAAGAACACAAAAGGTTGGGAACATCACAGAAAAGTAAGCTTTAAAAGTGCTTTAAAAATGAAAGCTTTCCACTGCTTTAAAAGTGAAAGCTGGGGGCTGGAGAGATGGCTCAGAGGTTTAGACCACTGACTGCTCTTCCAGAGGTCCTGAGTTCAATTCCTAGCAACCACATGGTGGTTCACTACCATCTGTAATGGGGTCTGGTGCCCTCCTTTGGCCTGCAGAACACTGTACACATAATAAATAAATCTTAAGAAAAAAAAAATAAATCTTAAAAAAAGTGAAAGCTGGATGAGATGTGCAAATTTAAGAATTTTTTTATCAAGTATAGTCCAATTTTGCTAGACAAACAGCTCCTGAGGTGGAGACATATAGAAGCAAGGAAACTGAGCAAATTGTTTAAGTCTATAGACCGCTGATGTTCTCAGCCTTCATTAGAGAAGCTGCCTTCTGCAGTGGGCGGCTCTACTGTAGGGACTCATAACTATTGGCACTCATAACTGGCCAAAGAGCTGAGACCAAGTAACTGCTGAGTTCTCAGCCCTAATCAGGAGATCACCTCCTTCAGGCCCAGGAAACGTCTTGAGAGAAAAAGGGCAGAAAGAATGTAAGAGTCAGAGGATGGGGTGGACAGCTACTAGATGCATTGTTGGAGACAAAACATGGCTGTTATACTCATAAATTCATAGATGATATGATTACCTGCCCAAGACCTCTATAAGATGGGACCATCAATGTACCATTATAGATAACAGCCTCTAGCCTGGAGAAGCTATGGGTAGCTAACTGTTGCTGGAGGGAGGCAGGGCATGATGGGAAGGTGTGTGTGTGCGCTCTTTTCTTCAGTGCTGTGGCCACAGGTAAGTTACTAATAAGCTATTCTGTGCTTATGTAAGCAACCATTATTAAACTTAGTTGGAGGCCTGGGTGGGTGGCACAGTGGGTAAAATGTTTGCTCTATGAGAGTAAAGACTGCAGCTCAGATCCCTCGTACCCATTAAAAAGCCATGTAAATGCCAAGCGGGCATTGTGGCTCACTTACAATCTGAGCACTCAGGAAGCAGAGATGGGATTCTTGGGGCTGTTAGGATAGAAAAATTTAGCCTAACTGAAGGTCACCTTCTTGAATGTTTACGACAGCCTGTGAATGAATGAACACAGGAAATGAGCCTTGTCGCCCCACCCAGAAGCCTGTGCGAAAGCAGACTTCCTGGGTTAAGCGTAGGCTTGGATAGTTTAAATTAATTGGTCCGCACTGGATGATACAAGGTAATTGGTTTATGATGCGCGGGCTTTGTTGTAACCCTATAAAAGCTGTCTCAATCCTGTACCAAGGGTCCTCAGCCCACTACCCCGCGTGGCGTATGGCTGATGGCCCCAGTGCACTTGGAATATAAAGGACCTCATGCTTTTGCATCAAGACTGCTTCTCGTGAGTGATTTGGGGGGGGCGCCTTTCCTGAGTGGGAGCACGAGGGACCACGCTCTGGCGGGTCTTACAGGGCAGACTAGCCAGCTAAACCATCTAAGTCAGCAAGCTCTGGGTTTAAGAGATCCCACCTCTTGTTTAAGGTGTGTAAGGTGAACAGGATATCAACCTTCATTCTCTACATGCATGTACTCACACATATGTGTGTATTCCTCATGTGTGCATGCCCCATCATGTTTGCATCTAAACACACATATACAAGTATACCACATGCATACTCATGCAAAAAATAAAAAAAATATCTTGTTGTTCTTAAAAAGAAAGACAGGAGAGTAGGAGAAAAACATGTTGGAAGAGTAAGAGCTGCTCAGAGGGAGTGGAAAGAGTGTGAGAGCAGGTAACAAAGGGTGGACATGACCAAAATACATACATTTGTGCATAATTGTCAATAGTAAACAAATTTTTTTTTTTTTTTTTTTTTTTTTTTTAGAAATAGTGTATACTCTATGCCCATGCTCATGCAGGTGCTATAGAAACTCAGCTGTAGGAAAGAGCATTCTTGATAACATCTTTATGGCTCATGAGGACTTTCCTGGACAGGGAATGTTTATGATGAGTGTGAAGTGATGAGACTAGACATCTAAAAATAGGCTCAGAGTAGCAGGAGGAGAACAAGACAGAGTAGAGATGCTGTGTGAGCCAGAAATGCACGTCTTACCTGTAAGATAATTTTTTAGCAGCCACATTAAAAAAAAAGAGAGAGAAAGCAACATATAAGCTTATTTTAGTTTGTTTTTATGGTAGTAAAATACACACAACAGGACACTGAGCATCTTAACCATTCCCAATTGAACATTTGAGAGATATAAAACATGTTTGTGATACTGTAGCCATTGTCATCCTTCATCTCCAGAACTCTTCCTTTCTTATGAAATGGGATCTGGAAAATATACTGTATCTAACTGTGAAGGTTTGTATGAGAATGGTCCAGATAGGCTCATATGTTTGCATGCTTGGTCCCCAGTTGGTGGAACTGTTTGGGAAGGATTAAGAAGGTGTGGCTTTGTTGGAGTGGGGTATGTCACTGGCTTTGAGTTTCAAAATCCTGTGCCAAGCCTAGTCTTTTTCTTCCTCTCTCCCTACTGTCCCAACCCTCCCCTTTCTCTCTTTGCCTACTGCTCATGGTACAGGAAGTAAGCTCTTAGCCACTGCTCCAACACTATATCTGCTGCCACCACATTGCCCTCCGTGATGATCATAGATTAACCCTCTGAAATTGAAAGCAAGTCCCCTAGTGAATGCTTTCTTTCATAAATTGCTTTGGTCATGGTGTTTCTTCACAGTAATTGGACAGCAACCAAGACACTAACCAAATTATATATCAAATATTATAAGTTCAAACACACAGTTACTACAAAAAAATGAAGGATTTGTACATATTTTTCATAGTCATTGAAATCTGGTGAATGTTTTACCCTTAGGCTGGCTGCATTTCAAGTGATCCATAGCATCTGTGGGGAGAGGCTACTGTTCTGGGAACCAATGGTCTAGTGAAATGTCACAATGTTTCTGAATAGATGAAAACAGGAATCAAAACCAGGCACCTCAGGGCCTGAAGAGATGGTTTAATGGTTAAGAGCATGTACTGCCCTTGCAGAGGACCAGAATTCAGATCCTAGCATCCACAAGGTAGTTTACAACCATCTAAAACTCTAGTTCCAGGGGATCTGATGCCTTCTTTTAGCTTCTACAAGCACCAAGCACACGCATACTATACATACATACATTTAGAAAAACACTCATGCATATAAAATGAGTAAAACTAAAAATAATACACAAAACAAAACCCAGATATCTCAACTGACCATGACAGCATACCACATGTACTAACACCTGGGAAGCTGAAGCAGGAGAATTGTAGGGTTCAGGTAGTTGGAGATGCATAGTGAGTTTGAAGCCAGTCTGAGATATATAACATATATAACCTTGTCTCAGATAACTACCAGCACCATGAAGAAAGAAGAAGGGGAAGGGGGAGGGGAAGGGGAAGGAGGAGAGGAGGAGGAGGAGGAGGAGGAGGAGGAGGAGGAGGAGGAGGAGGAGGAGGAGGAGGAGGAGGAGGAGGAGGAGGAGAAGAAGAAGAAGAAGAAGAAGAAGAAGAAGAAGAAGAAGAAGAAGAAGAAGAAGAAGAAGAAGAAGAAGAAGAAGAAAGTATTTCTGGAGAATAGTATTTTTGTTTTGTTTTTTGTTCTTAGATTTCTAGTTTGTTTTGTGTGGATACTTCTATAAAGTAAAATAAAAAAGAACTACTGAACATGAAATAAAACTGAAAAAAATTAATTTCCACAGCCAATGAAGTATTGATCTACTGAACTCACTACAGATGTCTTAGCTTGTACAACTATACAAATATTTTAGGTGTCAACTGAAAGATTTTTTTTAAAAGCAAGTACAAAATGGAAGCTCAATTTTACAGTATCAGCTGCAATAGAAAAATATTCTATACTCTTCCCTTAAAATTTTTTACTTATCTTGCTCATGGGCCAGGACCCCTCCATAGGAACTAGAGTATGGTGGGGCTATGTTGACTACTAGACAATCTTGACACTTCCTATCTCAATTTGAGTTGAACTAGTATGCTTCTCTTTGAGGCTCGGAATCCCAAAACAGGTTTTGGGTGCTGCTTCTGCCTGGAAATAAGAGCAGTACAGGCCATCATTTGTCCAAAGTGCAAACCTATACACAGCACAGACTGTGTTTACACATTCTCCAACATCTCTCAGACTCTGAGGTAATCTATTTGTTATTGTTTTCTGTCCCTTAGCAAAAATCCATATCTCTCCCCTCATAGGGATGGGAGTGGGGTACAAAAACTATATGAAAACATGTTTTGAGTCCAAGTAGTACTTAATGACTGTTTAAACATATTAGAAGCATTGTGATGGAAGTCATGCAAGGGCCCCGTTGAATGTCTGAAGAGCTTCAAATGGACCAGTGATGTTGAGCCATGCTACTGTCACAAGACACAGGAGCCTCCTTGCAGGGGCCAAAGTTCACCCATTGTGCAATAACCCATTGCAGACATTTCCTGTGTGTATCACATAATCACCTTTGACCCCTCTCCCGAATTGGCTTGCTCATATGTGTACCCTTTTAATAAAATTTAATTCTTTAGACTAAAATTACACAAATAAAGAGGTTTCCTGTTCCTTGACGGTAACTCCATAAGAAATTATTTCCCAAAGTCAACTCACAGTAGTGATACAGCTGTAGGACAAGGGAACAAGACAGCAAAACTAGGAAGCATTGTTTATATACTACTGGATTTTGCAGACATGAGAAATGCAAGATTGAATTGGTCATGGAGGATTGCTCCACAGCTTCAGAAAGCAGAGTAATGTGTGTCAGGTTAGTGTAACATGACTAATTAAAAACCCAGAGACAGATTTAGGGTTCAAACTGATGGTTAGATAAGTAAAACAACCAGCCATTACCTCTTATCTCTACGTCAGACTGAAAGAGTGAGCCAGCTAGCTTTATGAATCCTCAGACTGCAATCCTAGACTGCTGCCTCTCTTCAACATAGCTGGAGACTAAGTTTTCACCTGATCTGGGGACTGGTGGTCCAAGAAAGCCTGCTACTGGGCTCCTAACCTGTAGTGATTTAATATTGATGATTTACTAAAGCTTGCCTGAGGGTACAGAAGGTAAAATCAGTCATAAGCTATAGAAGTCAGGCAGTTGTGATACACACCATTAATACCAGCAGCCATACTAACTAGCCACAGGGCCAGGCAGTGGTGACACACACCTTTAATCCCAGGACTCAAGAGACAAGCAGATGGGTCTCTGTTAGTTCAAGGCCACACTGAGCTACATAAAATCGATCCAGTCCTAAGAGAAACAGCTCACACAACAGTGATCTCAGTACTTGGGAGACTTATTATTAGTTATGAATGCTTGACCTTAGTTTTAGGCTTGTCCCACTAGATTTTATAAGTTATATTAACCTGTTTTTCTTTATCTATGATTTGCCTTGGGACTTTGTAATCTTTCATTCTGTATGTCCCACTTTCCTGCTCCCTCCATGTCTGTCTGTCTGGCAGCTGCTGGTCTGGCTGGCCTCAGGCATCTCCTCCTCTTTCTCTCTGGTTCTTCCTTGATCCTAGATTCCTCCTCCTACTTAGTCTGTCTGACCACCAGCACCTACCCCTCAAATGATTACATTATGAGCCCTGGATGCTGAACACAGAGCTACAGTATTTGGTGTTTTCCTGCTTGGTTTTGGTTTTGCTTTGCTGTGATTACCCTGTGTTGTGCCCCAGTTCCTCCATTTTGGAATGAGAACATTGATCCTGTGCTATTATATGTTGCAAGTGTAACTTGGTTTTTATTCCATAGGAGCCCACAGTTAAGAGACTTTCCAGACTTTTTAAAGTGTTGGGAGCAGTAATGACTCTAGGAACTTATGATTTGGAATGGAATGCATTTTACCTTATAACATTGTTGCAAGACCGTGGGAACAAGGGGTAAATTTTATGGCTAAACGATGTTGTACTTGTATGTCAAGGTGAGGAAAGGTAAAGCTGTGATGGCTAGTGTTACCAACTTGACAATCTAAAATCATGCTTCTTGGCATGCCCACGAGAGTGATCTCGATCTTGATTCCATTATTTGAGGTGGGAAGACTCTCCCATTGTGGATGGCAGCATTCCTTGGTTGAGATTCTGGACTGTGCAGTAGAGAAAGGGAGATGACCAGCAGCACGCATTCTAGTTCCTGCGGCCTTGACTTCCCTGTCATGATGGACTCTACCTTTGAATTGTGAGCCAAAATAAACTCTTTCCTCCCTAAATTGCTTTGTCAGAGTGTTTTTATCACAGATAACAGAAAAGAAACTAAGATAGCTGGGTAAGCTTTTCTTCACTCTGGTCTTGACCCACACATGTCTCGATTGAATGAATGAATGTATTATCATTCATTTAACTAGCAGACAATGTCTCCAGCCTTTTACAATTGTAGACCATGTTGCAAACCATGTATTTGTACCATTGTTGTTTGACTCTGTATTAATGTATCTGTGGGATGATTTCCCAGAAGTAGACTTCCTAGGTTCTTTGTAATGTTGAGAGTTCATCCAGACTTCCTTCAGGGCAGTGTATTATCTGTAATCTTACACCCTCACCAACAATGTGTTTTCCTTCTTTTTTTGCTAATAAATTTAAAATAGTGGTCTATTGCACTTTATCAAGGGTGAAGCTCAGTATCTTTTACAGTCTTAGGCTCATTTGACTTTTCTAGTCAGGGAACTCTTTCTCTGTGCCAACACTTCTGTCATCTTTTACTGCTCCCCAAGAAATCATGAAGCCCTGTTCAAGAAAGCTGTAGGAGAACAGGAAAGAGAGCACTCTGCACCAGAAGTGGAAACAACCCTTGCCGGGTTCTTCCCTTCAGCTGGAGAATGACACCAGGCCATGTGCATCAGTGAACCTTCCACCTCCATCCCCAGACCCTAGAGCTTTCCTTTCTAATTGATAATGGCATTCTACTCCCTTCTTCCACTGAATCTAGGAAACCAAAACAACAAGGAACATATCTGTTGCACATAGCTGTTCAAAATTCTGTTATTGCTTGGCTCTCATAGAATGTAGGGTTTTTTGTTTTGTTTTTTTTTCCTCATCAAATTTCATTTGTTTTTTTTTTTAAATAATTGCTGCTTTGATTAAAGCCTTGGATCCATTTGAGAACATGGAGGCTGGAAAGGTGGTGAACCCTGAGTGGGAGCTCAGTCATGATTTATTTTTCTTCAGACCCCGCTGGTCCATTGGGTAATGTGGGAGAACCCAGAGCTGTGTCACCATCACAGTGTGGCTTTTGAACTATTTCTGGAGAGTTCAGAGAGCTGACTCCTAAGAGGCTAGGACAGGAAGATTGTAAGTTCAAGACCAACCTGTGATCCATAGAAAGTATCTCTAAATCCTGAGGGTTGGGAAGTAGCTCACTTATACTAGAATGTTCCAAGGCCCCTGGTTTTGTCCCCAGTATTCTGCAAAATTGTGTCTTGTTCTTTGATGATTTGGTCCAGTTAAATACTATATGGGACTTTTCTTTTTCCAAACTCTTTGCTGTAAAGAAAAAATACTGATTTTTTTAATAACTTTTTTGAAAAAATTAAATCTTTAATGAATATAGAGCCATATACCTGCCTGTTAAGCAACCTGACTCTGGCCTAAGCTAATTTACTTACTTTAGATAAAAGTATGGGTTCTAAGGAAAATCTACATGCTTTCTAAATTAAATAAAAATGAAGTAACAAAATACAAATAAGCAAATAAAGTTTTAAAATTAATTAGCCGTAGAGCCAGGGGCAAGGAAAAAAAAATCATTATTTTTTATTTGCAATTTTTCAGGTTTATATCTTCTTGATAAAATGTTTGCCTGCTTAGTTAGGTAGGGTCTCCCTTGCATCTCAACAACTAAGAGAAAAGGAACTCATAACAGAAAAACAAACAAAAACCTAAAATCTACTGCAAGAGTGGCATTTTGGTTCAAGGCACGTGGCCATTAAAGTATGTTCTGAACATTGCTAACCTATACGCTGGTTTTGTGAACGGCTCTGAGAAACCCCTAGTCCAGGAATATTTTGGGGTGGTGAGAAAGAGATCACTCTGAGGAACCCCCTCAGATGCGCATGCAAACGGGCCAAGGTATTTTCTGAAGGTGCCTCAAGTGGCACTGCCTCCACGCCAACCCGTCCCTATCCCCAAAATCCCAGAACTAAAGTTTCCGAGTCTGACAAGTAGAAATAAAAATGTCCTCTCAGCAGGACACACAGAGCTACAGTTACACAAGATAGGTCCAGTCAAACAGGACAAGAGGATTGCCACCAGTTCGAGGCTAGCCTGGGCTACATAGTGAGAGCCTAACTAGAAAAATAAAAAGTAAATACAGGAATTGAGGAATCCAATGAAGACTCCAGTTAAAGTGCAGAGAAGAAATTCCTCGGATGCTTCAGGGCTTGGAGCTGGATGGGGAACTTGCCTGCACAGGGTGTTTCTGGTCTTACCAGAAGAGGGGGCGGTGCCGTTTCTCTATGTCAAGGGAGCTATGACATAGACATCGTTACAAACAAACGCATGCATTAGGGAAGTATAAGGGAGAGGCTGAGTATCTGAGGTAATGTCCTTGACTTAAGGTTGCTTGACCTAAGCATGCAGCCTGTCCGTCATGCGGCAAGCACTCGGTAAACATTTGCTGAATGCATTTATGAAGAAGCATTGTCTTTCCCTGTTAATGGCACAGCTGGGCTCATTTCCTCAGATGACATAAGGGAAATACCTATGAAATACTCCATAAATAATTTCATATCTTCTTGGGTTGAACAGAAAAAACAAAGGGTAATGCAGATGACATGGGCAAAAAGCCTCCAGAAGCAGCTGGAGGGGACCTATGGGGGAAAGACCTGGGCAGGCCTGGATTCTGGGGAAATGTGGCTTCCTGCTGGGCTAGCTAGCATCATCTTTTCCCTTTCTTTAAAAAAAAATCAATCCCTTAATGCTAATAAGCTTTAATTAATAAATTATGTGTGCTGGAGGCATATGAGATGGTGTTTAGAGAAATATACATTGTGAAGTGATTAAATATAGCTATATTTGGTTTGAATGCAGCGAGTATACCCATCATTTGTATGTGCATGTCTGTGAGTATACACTAAGAGCTCTCATAGCATTTCAACCCTTTAATGGAGTGTTATCAGCTGTCACCACCCTACTAGGGAGATCTCTTTCTGTGTCCCTGAGACTGTGTGTTCTCTGATGACAATACCCCACATCCTTCCATCCTTCCATCCTTCCATCTTCTCTCTCACTTTGACTCTCAATTCCACCTACCTAGTCTCCCTTCTTTTCCTTTTCCTTTTTTTTGGGGGGGGGTATGTTGCTGGTGATTGAACCTATGACATCATGCATGTGAGGCAAACATGCTCTATTACTGAACTACAGCCCCAGCCCTCCATTCTTTACATTTGAAGTCAGTGTTAAGTCTTTCAGATTGCATTAGGAATACACATGTATGTGTTCCTGTGTTGAAATATGAGGGTGAAGCAGACAGAAGAGTCACACTGCTGGTAGCATATGCTGATGTTTCTGTGTGCGAGTTTTCAGAGTGCAGCAGCTTGAGAGTCATTGAGGACCCTGCCTCATCAGCAAAAGCTTATAAAACTAGATACTGAAACACGTCAGGATCTGGTCGTTGGTGAAAAGAACAGGATTTGAGTCTGATGGAGGCATGGATTCTAAACTAACAGGGAGATGTATAATTACAATTTAGCTGAGCTTGCCAGTCACCAGGGCAGGAAAACACCACCCAGGGAAGCAGCCTGTTCTGGAGAATCAGAAATAGCATAGAGTCTACCTAAAAGTGTGCATCTGCATGAAGGTCTCTGTGTCTCATGCTCCCCGCTGTTTCTTTCTCAGCCGTCCCTTTGACCATTGCCCATCCTCACCCTTGGGAGGGCTTTGCATTTCTGTGTTATGAATCTTACCTAAACTGGGTGTGGTGGTGCACACCTTTAATCTCAGCACTTGGGAGGCAGGGGCAGGCAGATCTCTGTAAACTCGAGACCAGCTTTGTCTACAGAGTGAGTGCCAAGGCAGCCAGGGCTGTTACACAGAGAAACCCTGTCTTGAAAAACCAAAACATTGATTAATAAAATAATCAATTTACCTATTGGGAACCCACAGAGACAGGTGACCTGAACTCATGGGAGCTCATGGGCTCTGGACCAACAGTTAGGGAGCCTCCATGGGAAGGACCTAGGCCCTCTGCTTGTGTAGGACAGTTGTGTAGCTTGGTCTCTTTGTAAGCCTCCTAGCAGTGAGAACAGAACACGTGCAGGCAGCTTAGCTGGATTTGGGAACCTGTTTCTCATGCTGGATTACCTTGCCTAGCCTTTATGCAGGAGGAGGGGCTCAATCCTGCCTCAGCTTGATGTGCCATGCTTGTTCAAGCCCATGGCGGCCTGCCCCTTTCTGAATGGAGATGAAGGAGGAGTGGAGGGGGAAGGGGGGTGGGGGAGACAACCAATTAGAGAGGAGAGAGGGGAAACTTCAGTCAGTATGCAAAATAAATGAAAAAAAAAAGGGTTATATAAATAAAATGAATCTAACCTATTATCTACCCTGGGCTCTGTAGACCTTAAGGCAAGTTAGTAAATTCTGTGTTCTCAAACAAAGAGGATAACATACACTACTAAAGGAGTGTATGCTAATATGTACAGTGTATGGAAGTGTCAACACATAGTAGATTTGATAAACATTTCTTATTATTTTCAGTACTAGTAATAACTGGACATTTAGATACCGAGTTTTTGTACTATAATTTGATACATTTAATAAATAATTATATAGGTACATTCTTGTATATGTGCTTTATTCTTTTCTCAGATTGTACTTACTTACCAGGAGTACATACTTTAAATATCTATCATCTGTTTTCTTTTCTTCTATATTTTCAGACATTTATATATTTACTTTGTGTATGTGTGGGGTGTGTGTACATGTACCACGTGTGTGAAGGTCAGAGGACAAACTTGCAGGAGTCAGTTTTCTCCTTCCATCATACTGGTCTCAGGGATTGAACTTGGGTCTCCAGGTTTGTTTGCAAATGCTTTTACCTGCTGACCATCTTACCATCCCTTGCAATCTATTTTCCAAATTGTATCCCAGAGAATTTATACAAATTAACTTTAAAACCAGTACTCGAAAAGAATGCCTGTTCAGTCTGCTTGATTCAGCACTATGGGTCTCAGTGGGAAATCACTAACACTTCCTTATTATCCTTTGATTTGTGTGGCTCTGGGGATGGATCCAGGGCTCCTCCCATGCTATTCAGCCCTCACTGTCTTAAACTAGAAGGGGAGACAACAGCTCTCCCCAGGTTTACATTCACTTGCATCTAATCTTCTGTGGCTCCTGTCCTTTTTCAGACACAAATTAAATTTAACATAAATTTAACCATTAATATTTAATACATTTTCTATATGTTATATTCATGTGATTTAAGAATATTATTCCTGGGGGAGAGATGGCTCAGCCATTAAAGGCTAGGCTCACAACAACAACAACAACAAAAACTAAAAAACCAAAACCAAACCAAAACAAAAAGCATTATTCCTACTACTGTAGCTATGTCTATATCATATTTGTGTCTATATACTTACCACAAATACATCTACATATTCAATAAAACTTTCTTCTTTTGTTGTCTTTTGCTGTCTCCCTGGGTGATTTTGCTCTTCTGTGGTTACTGCCTGGGAGGTTTCATATTCTGTTTCTGTCCTTTCAAAGGTTTCCTTCTGAGTTAGTGGAATATCTCCTCGGGCATCCTCTCTGCCTTCTTGCACAGCAGAACACAGACCTGCCAATGCTTTTCAGTCCATCCTGCCTCTCTCCTCTTACACTTGTCTTCATCTAGAATTTGATTATTCCCCAAGAGTAGTACTTTAAAAAACATCAGATGTGTGTTTAGAGTTCCCTGAATGCTTGTTCTTGCTTCAAGGTCATGTTTGTCTCCTCTGAGTTTTCTTCCTCAAAAAAAAAAAAAAAAAAAAAAAAAAAAAAATCCCTTTAGATGTCCTGCTATGCTTGAATGGGAAGTTGGAAAGTGTCCCATAGGCTTCCAGATTTGAGCATTGTCCCTATTTGGTGGTATTGACTTGGGGCATTGTAGAAACTTTGGGCCTAAAGCCTGGGTGGGGATGCTATACATACACTACCAAGGATAGGATTTGAGAGCTACAGGCCGTTCCTCTTCCCCATATCATCTGTTTCCAGTCTGCTACAATGGGAGGAACCTTCCCACTACACTTCTGCTACTGTGAATCCTGCCACAAGCCACACCTTTCCCACAACCACGAACTGAAACAGAACCAGAGTATTCCATTAAATTGCTGTTAGGTTGGTGTGGTGGTGGCGCATGCCTTTAATCCTGGGAGGCACTTGGGAGGCAGAGGCAGAAGCAGATATCTGAGTTCGAGACCGGCCTGATCTACAGAGAGAATTCTAGGACAGGTTCCAAAACTACACAGAGAAACTCTGTCTGGAAAAATCAATAAACACACAGATAAAATAAATAAAAAAAAATTGCTGTCAGTTATTTGCCATAGTAACAAGAAAATAACACACACCCCTTTCAAGAGAATCAGTGGGTGCAATGTTCTTGGCCTTGACTTGTCTGAGAACATTTGAGACTTTCCTCAGTCTTCAAGAACAGTAAAAATGGGCATAAGCACCTAAGGATGACTGTTTGCATCTGGCATCTCAGATGCTCTTCCGTCTTCCCCAGGCCATTAAAGGCAGTCTGCTACTCACTGAAACAGGCTCTTGCTCGTCTCTCTGGTCTTCTTTTTGCCTTGGTTTTCCAGTCATACATGATATACTTCCTTTGGCCTTTTAAAATTGTGCTGTAGTTTCTGAGTCTACAGATTCATGTCTTTGATAAGTTCTAGAAAGTTTTTTTCTATGAATATTGATATCTATAATTAATTACTAATTATATTTAATAAATGTTTTTATATCTTTGAACTTTTGTAATGCTTCCTGGAGAATTTCCTCATCTGTGCTTCCAGTTCACTAATTTTCTGGTCAGCCATGTTTGATTAGGTGAAACCTAGCCACTGAGTTTGTGATTTTAATCACATAGTAGGTTTTTTTGTTTCTAAAAAATGGTATTTTTTCTGATTTTATTTTGATAATGTTATATCATTTGTTGGTTGGGTATCTCCTTCTCTGGCATTATTCATGTCAAATACTCTTATAATCTATAAAATTGCCTAATTTTCTGAAATTCTTGGGTTATGATGTCATTGTTTATTTCATCTTTGTTTCTCTCTCCCTCCCTCCTCCTCCCTCCCTCCCTCCCTCCCTCCCTCCCTCCCTCCCTCCCTCCCTCCCTCCCTCCCTCTCTCTCTCTCTCTCTCTCTCTCTGTTATGAGTAGTTTCCTGCCAGCCTGGTCCCACAGTCATATCAGCCCCAAATAACACGCAGAGACACTGTGTTAATTATGAAACTGTTGGCTGGTTATTAGTGTTTCTTATTGGTGAGCTCTGTCTTAAATATTAACTCATTTCTATCAATCTAAGTGTTTCCACGTGGTCCTGACCTCTTCCCTCACATCTTACATCTTGACTCCTCTCTACTACATCTCCCAGAATCCTCTTTGTCTCCTAGTTCCACCTGTCTTGCCTTCCTATTTGCCAACAGTGCTTTATTCATTAACCAATAAGAGAAACATATTTACAGAATGACAGCTCCCATTGTGTGTGTGTGTGTGTGTGTGTGTGTGTGTGTGTGTGTGTATGTGTATGTGCTCACATGAGCACATGAATGACATGATGCAAATGTAGAAGACAGAGGACAACTTGCAGGAATTAACTATTTTCCCACTATCTATTTGAGCTCCAGGGAGGGATCAAACTCTGGCTGTCAACCTTGGTGGGAAGTACCTTTACCCTCTGAGCTCTCATTCTTTCTTGAAGTAGGCTTGATGAACCATGATGATGATAGGAATTTGCAGTTCAAATTTTAATGAAATGCAACTATAAATTCCCAGGAAAAACAAAACAAAAACCACTTTTTCTTTAGTTCCAGTACAGTAAACAGTACTATATGCCTTCTTTCCCTTTGGTTGGGGGTGGGAAAGGACATTAAGACAGGGATTCATGTAGTACAAGCTGGCTCCTCAAACTCATTATATAACCAAAGGTGACCTTGAACTCATGATTCCCTGCCTCTACTTCCCCAGTGCTAGGACTACAGACATGCACCACCATGCCTAGCCTGCATGTGTTTTCCTGTCATGCCTTTGTGAAAAAATATTCATCTACTCTAGTTTAATTCTTTGTCGTTGAAGGGTTTCTACTTGCTATGGAGGTCTGAGCTTCCTTTCTTTTGCTAAGACCACAATTCTGCACCTTGTCTTAGCAGGATCATTGAACTTCACCCTCAGAATTAATGAGGTTGGCCTGGAGGTGTAGTTCAGGCATACAGAACTACTTGCCCAGGATGTGCTGAGCCCCCCACACCCCAATCACTCAGGCTCAGTCCAAGCATCGTAGAGAGCTGTACTGGGGTCCTGCAGACAGAAGCCCACCTGTTCTCCTGTTTCTTTTCCAGCTCACTCTTTAGTTATGAATTCTGGGGTTCCCTGGCTTTTCTGCAATTTGCATATGAAATCACACTGATTTTATCTGATATTGCCATATGCTTGTAATGGTTGGGCTTCCAAACCTTTACACAAAAAAATGAAAGTTCACATTTTGCTTCAGTTACTCCTGGAAATTGTTTGCTCTAATTAGATAATGATTGTCTGGCTTCCTTAGTTCTAGGGCTGAATGGAGTAACTTCTCCTTGCACAGTGAATCCAGCTATTAACAGGGTTGTATAGCATAGTGGCCTTGGATGAAGGTTAAAAGGGGGACTCTGAGTATAACCCACACTTGGGCTCCACATGGCACTGACAAGTTATGAAAAAGAATGGCAAAGCCATGACAGGCACACTCATCTGAGTCCATGCTTTGTGAGTCGAATTCTGCAGGCAGAAGTCAGTCCAAGGTGGCTCTTTGTCTCAGGAAGGACAGCTAGCCACTTGTCTGTTTGCTGAGAGATGCAAACTGGACACTTAGCTTCCAGTGAAAAGCTACCAGAAAAATGATTCTATTATCTGTGATGGTTTGAATGAGAAATACCACACCACACCCCCCCCCCCACGCTCCAGTATTTGAACATTTGCTTCCCAGTAGGCGGCACTATTTGGGGAGGTTCCTTGCTGAAGGAAGAGTGCCAGTGGGGCAGGTTTTGGAGTTTGTAGCCTTGCCCTATTTCCAGTTAACTCTCTCTGCTTTGTGTTTGAAGTTCATAATGTGATCTCTCGGCTTTCTGCTCCTGCCATCATTCCTGCCACAGCCGCCATGTCTCCCCATGATGATGGACCTTCTCCCTCTGGAACCTTCAGCCCAAGCTGAACACTCCCAAGTGTTGCCTTGGTCCTAGTGTTTTATCAAGTAACAAACCAAACAAAGACAACAACAGTCCTGGATTTGAATCTGAGCAGTGTCAGGGCCCATAAAAATGGCTCTGCTTTATCTCGACTTAAGGTCAGGAAGTTCAAAATTATCCTTACTCTTCCAAAGTCATAAGAACTAATTAATGGTCTAAAGTGTGGGTGTCTTACCTAAATAACAAGAGACTTTGGTCTACAGTGTGGTTATTCTTAACTCTCAAGGCCACTTAATGAGAGATTTAGTCAAGTCTACTTGATGTTTTGGGTACTGAGAAAGTAATTGTGCTTGACTGTTCTTTGTATCTTGGTAAGGAAGTCTCTTGGTCTTCCCCCACTTTTGATTGAGGTATATAAGGACTGTGTGTAATAAACTTGGGGCCTTTCCCCCAGTATTCACTGGCGTGCCCCTCCACCTTATCCTGTGCCTCTGTCTTTTCGCTAATATCTATAATTTTTTGACCTGCCACTTCTTAATCCCCCCACCCCCAGGCATGGACACAGGCAATGACAGAGCAGAAAAAAGTCTTGGTTTAGAAGATCAATCATAAAAATATAGTATTCTAGATTACAAATGGTGATTCTTCTGACTTAAAAAAAAAAAAAAAAACACATACCACATCTGTGCTTGTGATAGGAAGGTAAATAGTGAGAGAAAGCCCATGTGCTAATGGCTGGTACACTGTTACTATTTGAAATAGTTAGACAACTGGGTTTATCTAATTTTCTTCTTTCTATTCCATGTGGATGATTTCCCCTGACCAGTCTGGACCAGCAAAAGACAGACAGTATGAGCTACCTCAAACCCAAAGAGCACGGCAAACTGTTCCCACTCTATCAGGAGGTGCAGTAGCTTGTTGGAAAAGGTTGGAGTGGAAGGCGGTTTTAAAAACAGTTTTAGGAAGAAAATGACTATCTCCAGACTACTTATTCATTGTTTCAAATAAACTCCAAAGACTGGCACATACTTGTATCAATTCTAGTTCAGCAGGCCTGGATTTGGAGTAGATCAAATTTGGGAGATGGATGTTCAGAAATAAGTACCAGCAAACTTTCCACAGCTCATTGTTGGAATCTATTATGTAGTTAGAATATTGCCAAGGGCTGAGGACCATTCAGAAACAAGCTGGTGACCCTGTAACAGGTTCCCAGAACTTAGTACAACTGACACCATGATGGACATACCATTTAAGCCTTAAGACCCAGCACACAGGTAGCAACACCTGCCAAAATAAGAACAAAAACCTATTCCATCAAGACCCTAAATGCTTTTTGGCTTCTGTAACCCCACTTCTGCCTAACCGCTTTTCTTAACTGAGGTGTGTCAACCCAGGATGTAGCTTTTGTTCTTAGAAGCCATCACGAGAAAGGCTTGGGATTGCACAGGGGTCCCAGACACTCAGTGTAGTCTCCAGCTGGCTAATAAACACTTTCCTTATAGTCTTCTCTGGTGGATACCCCTCAACAACCCAAGCAGAGGCTTTCTCCTGACTGAATTTATCTTAGACTTACACACACTGCTCGGTGGGATTTTTCTGGCCTTGGTGGTTATCATTGCAAAAGTACTGATGCTAAGAACTGCCATGTCCTTTCCTGAGTACACAGCTAGACTTCCTGTCCCAGACTTCCCGTCAGTCCAGGAGGCCCATGTCACTGAGGGCTTATGAATGGAATGTGAACAGTGTGCACGCCCCACTTCCAGGTCTGGCCTATAAAAATTTCACATGCATGCTCTGACAATCTCATTTCCCCTTGTGATCAGGAAGGCCTCTGTGCAGCCTGTGGAATGCATTCTGAAGATAGCAGAGCCACCATGAGCCTGGGTTTTCCTGTGACTGTGTGGCTAGAGCACAGACACCCACCTGAATGTCAGTACATTGCTCAGCCAGTGCACATGTAGGTTATTTTGGTAACATTGCCAAGCCTCAGAACTAATGGAGGGTGTGTGAAGGACAGGCAGGGTATTAACAGTCCCACGAGACACCAGTGTGACCCAGATAGAGTTGTTTTTCCTACTGCACTTCTGAACACACATCTGCATTGTCTCTGGCTGCCACCCAGGGTCTGGGGTCTGTGTTGTCTGTCTCTGTCCTCCATAGCACCTTCACAGCCAGGCTTCCAGTGGTACTGGGTACCTGGTTATTTAAATTCAGTACAGCTGAACCCAGGCTATGTATTCCCATGCCGTGCCTTCCTGGAACACTGGATTCGATCTGCAGAAGAAAGGACAATATTTTCATAATAAAATAAATATTAATGGGCAGAGTGCAAAACTGGATGAATTTCAAAGACCAGGCTTGCCACTTCAAAGAGATTCCATAGCCTGTTTGCAGTTCAGGAGGAAGACCACGGACTCCCGTGGGGTGGGCTGCTGGCTGGCTGGGCTGAAAACTCAGCATTCTATTTAGTCACTGTTTCTCTAAGGGTTTTAGGTTTGAACCCAGTAGACAAACATTTTCTCCCAATACAGTGCAGACACCCAATTCAAAGGCTGTTAAGTATTGCTAGATCACCAGATTATTTGTTACTGGCCTCTTTTCTCTCTCCAAGGTCTCCTCCTCCTCTGGGGGTTGGGGGGGGGGAAGGAGAGCAATAAAGACGCTTGTCGCCCACAGACATCAGCTCCTCAGTAGACTGTCAGATTTGGGGTGAGTCCTGTGGGCGGCCTGTGGTTTCTAAGGCCCCTCCCCAATCACACAGTGTTCTCCGGCTACCCACACCCCTCTGCAGGCCTTCATTCTCAACCCCAGTGAGTCCTGTGTGTGTGAGCTGGGTGCACTCCGTGTCTGCCCATTGTGGATGGAATGGGAGCTTCTGCCCCAAGCAGCCTTGCAGCTTTGTGTCTAAGAACCACACCGGGCATTTTCTCCCCTCCCTTAGCGGTTCATGTCTCACTAGGTGTCTTAGTTGGGCTTCTATGCTGTAATAAACACCACGACCAAAAACAACTTGGGAAAACAGGCTCTACCTCGCACTGTAGCTCACATTCCTCCAGGAAGGAACTCGGGCCAGGAATGCAGGCAGAAACTGAAGCGGAGACCATGGAGGAGCACTGCTTACTGACTTGCTCCCCGAGCTTCCTCAGTTCCCTTGCTAACAAACCTCCGGACTACCTGCTCAGGGGTGGCACCACCCACAGTGGGCTGGCCCTTCCTGCCATCAATCATTAATTAAGAAAATACCTTAGAGAGTTGGCTACAGGCAGTCTGATGGAGGTGTTTTCTCAGTTGAGGTTCCTCTTCCCAGATAACTTTTGCTGTATCAAAGCAACAAAGCAACAAAACAACCAGGACATTGGGTATAGTGGCATATACCTGCAATCCCGGTACTCATGAGGAGCAGGATTGCAAGTCCTAGGCCAACCTGGGCTAGACTGTAAGACTCTCTGTCTCATGCACACGCACATGCACGCATGTATGTTCTCTCTCTCTCTCTCTCTCTCTCTCTCTCTCTCTCTCACACATGCGCGTGCGCACACACACACACACACACACACACACACACACACAGAGAGAGAGAGAGAGAGAGAGAGAGAGAGAGAGAGAGAGAGAGAGAGAGAGAGAGAGAGAGAGAGAGAGAGGAGTCTATGTCTCCTACTGATCCAGATTGGCACAGACCTCCATAATTTCCGGGCACAGGTGTCTTTCAGCAGCTCAGTGTGGGCTCATGACCTGTGTTCCTTTGCTCCACTTGCTATCCTGAGGTCCTTCTGAGTTGTTAGACATGTATTTATTCACCTCAGAGCCACAACCTTCTGAGGTTGGTGGGGTGGGGGTAAGCCCAGGGTGAGATGAGAAAAAAAAATGGAGGAGGAGGAATGAGTAGCACCAAGGAGGACATGGAGGTAGCACCTGGCCTGGTCCTTGCAGAGGACTGTGGGGATGAGGGTGGGGCACCTGCCCTGGTATCTCCGGAGTGAGTCTATTAAGCTTGATCCTGCATGGTGAGTGTTCTGCTTAAGGAGATAAAAATTGGAAGACAAGAGATAGGATCAAGAGAGAGCTAAAGGGACACAGGTCTGAGAGGGCCATCCCTGGGGGGGGGAGGGGGCTATTCCTGCAGGGGGTGGGTCATTAGGAGTCCTGGGAGCAGAGAAAACATTTACATTAGCAAACCATGGCTGCCTGATTTGGGAAGTTCTGTTTTTTCATCTGTAGCTGACTTTTGTTTGGTTATTGTATGGAGCTGGGGATGAAATCCAGGGTCTTGTGCATGCTAGGCAAGTGTTCTACCACTGAACTATCTCCCTAGTCCTGAGAAATACCGATTCTGAATAGGTAGAGTATATAGAAAGAAGAAAAGAAAGAAAGAAAAAAAGACCACTCTGCCAAGAGGACAGAGGGTCTGATCTGACCGTATCCTAACATCAGCTCTTTGCTAGTTTCCCACTTACTGGCTTAGCATTTGTGCATGCATGAGTGAGCAACATCCATCTGTATTACTGTCTGTTTCTATTTCACAAAAGGATCTTTGTACTAAACTTTTGTTCCCTATGCTCCTGGCTGTGAGTAGTACAAACTCCTTGTTATAGTAAGATGCAATAATAACTTCACACTAAGTGGTCTCAGTGAGTTCCAGGGGGTTGCAGGGATGTGTTCAAGCACTCCATGTGGAACAACGCTGGTTATGCTTTCCTTGGCCCTGAGCCTCAGCCTTCTGGGTGCACACAATGATCTCTGTGCCAACTCACTCCCTGAGAGGTCAGGAGCAAAGCCGGAGGCAGGACCTCACCTCAGTCAGTACCAGAGGGGTTGGGATCAGATTCTCTAGTGTGATTGCTGGGTGGGCCCTTTCTTTGTTATGTTTCTGGATAGGGTGAGTTCTTTGTGGCCCATGCAGTTCTAGGAAGATGGAGTCCTGTTCCAGGCCAATAGGTATCCTTAGCTGGGATGGAGTTCCTGTGAGCTCTTCCTGAGTACCTCTCGAAGTGCAGCCCTGTTCATACGGGTCCCTCCAGGGCTGTCTCCTTTACTTCCCAAGACTCCAGGCTGACCAAGTCAAGCAAGTATCTGTCCCCCTCATCGCAGGGGGACTCTGACCAGGCTGTGCTTCCTGGGAATAGGCTCCCAGATTGGAGAAGCTCAGCTGCCGCTTTGGCTGAGGATCCATGTTCTGTGATGCCCTTTGGAGTGCCATGCCTCTCTCAGACCTTTGCTGCTCTTGGTAGTACCTCTTCACAGCTGGGACTCAGGTGACAGTTGGCTCACTGTTGTGTTCCCATTTCTTATTCTCCTGATTGTTTTGAGCAAGTCTCGAAAAGAAAAGGGTAAGTGACCAGATTTGACAGCTGTGTAGAATAGAATTTCCTTAAACCTCAGCACTCTGGTGCCACCTCTGCAACGATGATGACTTACCTTCCATCCCACTTAAAGACTGCAGGCCTCTGGAGATGGTGTTAGTCCAACGCTGGCTGTCTTCATTTAAGGAAAAGAAATTTAAGAGTGGATTCAGGGTGTCCCTGATTCCCCTATTCCTTGGTGAAGGAGGTGTGGCAAAATCATACACAAGGAGCCAGAATTCTTTGATGTGCAGGAGGGACTCACAGTGGGGGGAAAGCCCATATATGGGGATTTGAACTCTTCCTCAAATCTGGCCTAGGTTTTTGACCAACCTAAGAATGACTAAACCAGTCACTTGGGGGTTCATGGAGCTGCTTTTAGAATGATTTAAGCCCCATTTTCATATTAAAACTGTTTGAGAGGCACAAACTGATAATTTCTATATGCAACTTAGTGGGATCATGTAGGTCCCTGCATGGACCCCTGAGGCACCTTGAGAAAGCCTGAAGCTGTTGGCTGGAACATCTTGCCCCAGAGTAGCTCTTGGTACTCTTCCTGATTTGCTAACACACATCTGCTGGGAAGGAGCTAAGCCTGAGACCTTGCACACTTGACTCTTGATTGTTTCCCACTGTGCTGTGAGTCAGTATATAAGCCTGCTTCTTCCCCTCAGTAATGGCATTCTGCATTCCAGCATTCCCGTTGCACAAATGACCTGCTGTCTTGTCTTTCATTTAAATCTCTAGGCCTTTCCCCAATTAGGGAAACAGATTGTAATGCGGGTGCTACAGGATCAGTCACCTCATCAGGGATGCACAAGAACAATCCCATTCACACCACTCATTCTTCACAGTCCTGCTTCTGTTGACAACCAGGGCTTTTAAAATGGTGTCTGTGTTGTGCTGTGAATGAGTCCATAGACTCTTGTTTAACATGTTCCTGCCACGTGGGGCCATGAGTTTGACTGAGTGCAGACTGAGCCTCAGGTTTCCAAGGGCACCCTGATGGTGGAGTGACATGTTGAGGTGGCCCATCAATATAGTTATACCCGTGAGCTTCCGCTATAGGTGATACATTCCTGGGGCCTCACCAGAGCCTGCACCATGCTTGCTGGGTGTCATCTCCCCAAACTATGCACAAAGGAAACCTCATTTATCTATATAGTCTAGAAATAAGGAGCCATGTCATTATGAAATGTGAACATGGTCCTCTAACAAGACATTGGGAGTCAGTGTCTCTGTGGGACTAGAGTTTTACCACTGTGTGGCCTTATTTTCCCCATGTGAAACCAACCTCATGAGAACTTTTTGAGCTTGAAACAAGAAATCTTAAGTAAAGCATCTAAATAAAGGTTAGTTACCCAAGTGAAAAGTGACAGGAAGGAGGACATGACTTGATCCTTCTAAAGCAAAAAATATATAGTCAAATAGAGTGCAAGACTTTTATAGTAAACATGTACTTCACTGGGTTATAAATATATATGAAACTATGTTTCTGCTTATTTGTTTTTGTAGTGCTAGGGATTAAACCAAAGCCAAGAATTCTAGGCAAGTGCTCTGTCTCTGAGCCATACCCTAGGTCATGAATGTGCTCTTTTTTTAAACTTTGAAGAACTGCCTATTTGAGGATATTTTATTATTGTCATTGTCACAATATTGGCTCAAGTTATATTTTCATTCTTGAAAAAAGGTTCATTCTCCGTCTGTCTGTCCATCTGTATATCCATGCATCCATAGGTTCATATACCTACCCATCCAACCATACTTGCATGCATTTACCTATCAATGCATCTATACTTTCACCTATTTATACATACATACATACATACACACACATATATCTGAATGAATGCATGCATTCATCTACCTACCCACACATGCATGCATCCACCTCTTCATTTCTAGAACATCTATGATTGGCCTCATTTAGACAGCAGGGTGACTAGTCCTCACACAGCCCAGAGCCTCCTGGGAGAATGATGATAAATTCAACAACGCAAATTAAAAATCCACAAGGTATGTCAGGACTTCACAGCAGTTGCCCATATGTCTGTGGTTATCCAAGAACCTCTCAGTAGTTATGGCTTTATTGAATTAGAAATGACTGGAAACTAAGGCCAATGAGGGGATCTTGGGAAGACAAATGTTTTAGTGTTGAGGGCCCAGCCTGTTCCAAAGCTTGGTGATAGAAAAGAACAAGACTAGAGGAACTAAGAAAATACTGGCAGTCATATCATAACAGGAGCAGAGGTGGAGAATACTGTAAAAGCAAAAAGGATTGGAGTTTTTTTCCTTAGCGGGGAAGATAAACATTTCATAATGCTAGTGATTGCTCTGATGTGAAGGTATGTGGTCTGAGGAACTGATTTGTTCCCAGGGAAGCTTCTAGTGTTATATGTGCTCCTGGTAGCACTGTTTGGTTCTCCAAGGGTCAGCTGTTCTCACTGATGTCTGAAGAGAGGTCAGGTGAGTGAGAGAGCTCTTAGTATGTTACTACTGTATCTGTTCATAGTGGTCCTTTGTCAGGCTGACAGTAAAGTGTACCCACTATACTGGCCAGCCCCAGAGTAGCATTTAAATGTTAAGGTTACACAAGTCTCAGATAGGCTGACAGACTTCTCCAGGAGTGTCCACAAGCTTTTATGACATTCATGGATGCCCCTCTGGGTACAAGATCTGTTCTCTGAAATTTGATGCCTGGATCTCAAGAGGACCCTAAATCCAACTGAGCACTTGTCAAGAGAGTCTTTTACTTTACTTCATGTAGTTTTGTGCTTTCAAGGCATCCCCCCTCTGAAGAATTAAAGAGCTTTATAGACCATGCAGCACCTTCACCCAGGAAGAAAAAAATGACACCTAGGCATATGATACCCAGGGAAACAGAGGCATGGGGAGGCAGTGGGATTGGCAGGCATGCTGGAGTAGGCCAGGAACTTGGAATCAGATCCTTAGAACTTTAGCTCATACTTTGCTGTCTTCTTGTAGCCAGCTGACTGCAGACAATTGATTCTATATGACCCTTGGTTTATTCATGTTTAGAATGGAATGATGGGATTGGGAGATGGATCAGTCAGTATAGTGCTGAGATCTGAGTTCAATCCCCACTTTAAAAGACAGGCATGAAGATGTATGCTTACAAACCCAGTGCTGGGAGGCATAGTCAGAGGGATCCCAGGGGCTTAATCACCAGTTGTACTAACCCAATTGGAGAGTTCCAGACAAAGAAAGACTATGCCTCAGAAGACAAAGTGGATAGCTCCCGAGGAATGACACTCAAGGTTGACTTTTGGTTTCCATATGCACAAGCACGAATGTGCACATGTACTTACTCATGTATACTCACACAGATAACCTCACACATAGGCAAAAGGAAAAGGATGAGTAATGATGTCTATTGCAGGATTGCTATAGACTACAACATCAATGTACAGTAGGTCTACAATGCATTTCCTATTTCTCTCAGGTCTTGGGGTGCAGCTTATGTGTCATGAAGAGTAACAAAGGTGACACATTTTGGGCATGCAGTGCATTTCAGCAACATACTTTTCCTTCATACCATCTGCTCTTCACACAACACCCATATAGCAGCTCCACTGAATATCACTGCAATATCAAAGTGATTTACAAAATGATAACTGGCATAAAATAAGAAGCCACAAACATTTCTGGGCACGGTGAAGCCTACTTGTAACCCCAGCAAGTGGGATTGGAGGCAGGAGGACCAGAAGTTCAAGCTCATCAACAGCTAAATCATAAGCTTAAGGCCAACCTAGGCTATAAGAGATTCTGTCTTAAAAAAAAAAAATCTAGGTTGTTTCCAATTTCTGGCTATGAATAAAGCTGCTATGAACACAGTTGAGCAAGCACCGTTGTGGTAGGATGGGGTGTCCTTTGGGTATATGTTCAAGAGTGGTATAGCTAGGTCTTAAGATTCCCACTTTTCTGAGAAACCGCCATATTGATTTCCAAAGTATACAAGTTTTCATTCCCACCAGCAATGGAGGAATATTCACCTTTCTCCACATTCTTACCAGCATGAGCTATCACCTGTGTTTTTGGTCTTAGCCATTCTGACATGTGTAAGATGGAATCTTACTGGGGCATCAACCCAGCTACAAAACCCTAATGATATTCTGCTATACTCATAGATTGACGCCTAGCCTAATGATTACCAGAGAAGCTTCATATAGCAACTGATACAGAGACCTATAGATAAACATTAGGCAGAGCTCAGGAACCCCATGGAAGACGGGGAGGAAGGATTATAGAAGCCAGAGGGGGCCAAGGAAATCACAAGAACACAGCCCACAGAATCAACTAAGCAGGGCTCATGGGGACTCACAGAGACTGAAGTGATAATCAGGGAACCTATATAGGTCTGAGCTAGGTCATCTGCATATATGTTATTGCTGTGTAGGTGGGTATTCCTGTGGGATACTTAACAGTGGGAGTGGTGTTCTCTCTGACTCTTTTGCCTGTTTTTAGGACCCTTTTCCTACTGGGTTGCCTTGTTCAGCCTTGATATGAGGCTATATACCTAGTCTTAGCGTAACTTGTAATGATATCTTCAGTTGGTACCCCTGGAGGCCTGATCTTTTCTGAAGGGAAATGGAGGAGGAGTAAATCTGGGGTAAAGGGGAGGTGGAGGAGAGGAACTGCCTATAGATCCAGATGTGGAACTCTCAGCTCCTTCTCTAGCACCATGTCCACCTGAACACCACTGTGAGGATAATGGATTGAACATCTGAAGCTGTAAGCCAGCCCCAATTAAATGTTTTTCTTTATAAGAGTTGCTGTGGTCATAGTGTCTCTTCATAGCAATAGAAACCCTAACTAAGACAGTATCTGATGTAACTCTGAACTTCTTAGCAGCCAGGCTGCAAGGGAAGCAGATTTAGCTAGCTTGTGATGTCATTCACAAACACCCAGCTGTGTTCCCAGTACAAAAGGAGCATAAAGCTTCTTAGGTCACATTGGTCTCTCTCTCTTTCTTAGAATCCATCATGCACTCTGAGGTCTTCTGGATAAAGGACTTACTTGGTTATAGAAAAGCAATGATCTTGTCCCCAAACTCAATCACATTTACAATCAGATTTCATAAGAAAGTTCATTTCTGAAAAGCCACAATCAATATTTGTGACAGATTTCATGGAAAGCTATGAAGCATCGGGGTACCCTGATCCAAGCCTTATGTTTCTAGATTCTTTTCTCTGGCAAATTGCTTGACTGGCATAAACTTTCAATCCATCCCAGAGCAAAGACATACTAGTGGGAGCATTCTTACCTTGAGGGGAGAGGCAGTATATGTATAACAATTAAATCATCTAGTTTTGATAATATGCTTTCAAAAGGTTGTTGAGTTATTTCCTTTTAACAAGTTAAAATATAATCTGACAGAAAAGTTGAAAGAGATGAGATTTAGTTGATACTACAAAATTATGATAAGGAGGGAGTTCTTGGAGGTAACAAATAATTGAGATAGGCAATGGAGCCAAAATGAACTGAGAGGCCACAGAAGGCCCTTTACTAATGGTCAAGGTAAAAAGCAGGGGCTGGAAAACAGATCTGGCATATGTACAATTAAGTACAGCATCCCACTTGGAGTCCAGTGTCCCCCAGGTGTGCATTCTCGTGTCTTTGCTCACATTGCTCAGTTCTCTTCCCATTTGGGTGACTGACATTTGTCCTCTTGACCTTTCAAAGCCAAGGGAAGAGATGATCCATTATCCTCAAGATCTACCACACTGGAAGACTTGGCCATCCTTGGAACTAGTGTGATGACCATCTGGGTGAGCTCAGGTGGAGTTTTTTTTTCTAGACACAGAGGTGCACACCTCAGATCTTGGGAGGTGGGGGCAGAAGCATTAAGAGTCCAAAGCTATAATCAGAAATAACACATTTGATGCCAGCCTGGGATACAGGAGAGTCTGGCTCAATTTTTCCCCCCCAGTAACTCATTTCCACAATTCAGTAGGATTTTTTCCAAAAAGGGTTCTGAAATATTATCATCATTATTATATACTAGGTAATAGTGTCACAGACCTATAACCATAATACTCAGGTTGCTGAAGCAGCAGGGTTGTGGGATGGAGACCAACCTGTGCCATAGGATGAGTGCAAGGAAGCTGAGAAACAGTATGACCCTGTTTCTAAAATAAAATAGAACTGGGCAGTGTGAAACATCTACGTTTAAATCCCAGCCTTCCTATCCCCACTCCTACCCCTTTTAACATCCAGGGCAGCTTCTTACCATGAGTAAGACTGTTTTGCCTTGCCCATGGGAGTGGCATTATGATCAAGAGACAGAAATGGATAAAGTGAGCAGAGCAGTCCTGGTTTGCCCGTACGCCCTGATCACCATCATCTCCAGGACAGCTGCTTAAGTACAACTCCCCACGTGTACATTACTGGCACTTCCCACACACTTGGGATTGCCTGGATACTCCAAGGCATACATGTACTTCTTAGAAGCATACAAAACCCTGTATCTCAAATGAGAGTGGCAGGGCTCACTTTTGACACCCAGCACCAGGGAGTCGGAGACAGGTGGATCTCTGTGAGTGTGAGGGCAGCTCAGTTTACATATTAGTCCTAGACTAGTCAGGGCCACTGAGCTGAGACCCTGTCTCTTAAATTAAAACAAAACAGAACAAAGTAAAAGTCCTTTATCTCTGAGTTTGTTCATCTCACCCTTTCCCCTGTTGTTTGGAGTAAGTTAACTGTGGTTCCTTTTCAAGGAAAAACGCCAAGGTCAGATGCTGCAATGGATAAGAGTTCAAGTGGATTTAGTTGGCACTCTGTGAAAGCTTTTCCACACCGAGTCCCAGGAGCTAAGTGATATTAACAGATTTATAAAGCAATGCCACGCTGTCTTGGAAATGGCAGGAACATGGACCCTTTCCTGACTTTGATCTTCTGGCCTTGTGAGTGGCTGAACAGTACCTGCCTAGGTTCTTGCTGAAAGACAAAACAGTAATAAACCAAAGGGCAGAGAGGCAAGAGCCCAGCTTCGGGGTATCCAGGGCTTGGACCAAGCCATCAGCCTTTGCTTTGCTCTGCAATTGCAGCTAGGGAACCTGGACAGTCGGGAAGGATGAGGCTTCCCCGAAGCTGCTTTTTGAAGGGCAGAGGAGACGGGCCAGCACGGAAGACCCTCAGCTGCACCCGGCCCACTTTTACGTTTTCACTTGACCTCTGGCCTTCCCTCCATCCGTGGTCATCTCCCCTTCTTGCTTCTTTGGCATCGTTTTGTTCTCCAGCAGCTCCATTTTCTTCAGCTGAATTAGCCATACCCTGGCTGCTCTTCATTTTGCCTGTGCAGCCTCTCCAAATGCACTGTGCTCTCACCTTTGCAATCCAATCTCTTAGGGTTCCCGATTTACTCATCAGTTAGAAGGATCTTCCAGGTACCAAAGCTGCTGAATGCTTCTCCACTCAGTCTTCAAGCATCTCCACAGCATGCCCTTTTCTCTCTTTGTCTGTCCACTACCCTGTTTTCTGTCTTCTTGGTTCAATTTCCCCCCAAGTAGGTTTATGTAAGCATAAAGGCCATTTGTCAAGAGTCTCCGTTTGCTCTTTCTTTCTCTTGTTAAGTTCCCCCATCCTTGGTGGTACCATTCTCTTTCATGTCCAGATCTGAGCCAAGTTTGTGCATTTAGAGGTCATCTCTGGAGATTTGAGGCTTTGCTTTCAAATATTCGTGTGAATGTTGTTTTTAGAGCGTAAAAAGACAGTATTTGCTAAAGTCACTTACATACCCACTAGAGGCCAGCTACGTGCTTGTCCACTAACGCTTTCTCCCTCACCTTTCTACCTTTCAAGAACAGTTGACGGTGAACCACAATGTCTTCAGCTTTTCTGTTCAACTACTACAATGTCTTTCTTGTGCAAATCCAAGAATCTCTTTCTCTTGAGCACCTTCAATAACCTCTCCTAAACACCTCTGCTCTGCTCTCCCCTCCCCTGTGTTTTCCTCTCCCCTCCCCTCCCTTGCCCTCTCCTCTGCTCTCCTCCCCTGCCCTTCCTTTCAGTGTGGCTTCCTTATGTAGCCCAGGGACTTCAAACCTTCCTTTTCTCCCTTCCTAGTACTGAGATTATAGTCATGTGTCGCCATGCCGGACCCCAATATTTCTTGATTGCTTTTAAAGTCTTACATCAGCCTTGTCACTTTTTTGCTCCTAAACCAGATTACCAACTAAATCAAGTTTGGTTGCCTGGGCTCCAAGGGGCACTCAGAGCCTCGCTAGTCTATCTCCATCAGAGCCATGGTTAACTCTTCTCGCTAGCCAAACTGTTCCCTTATCATTCATTAGCTTACTCCCTTACAGTCTTTCCATATAAGGTCAGTGAACTTCTGGGTACCCCTTATGGACCACATACTATTAGATGTGGAGATTGTGAAGCAGGAACAAGGTAAAGAAGATCACTACAGTGGTGGGCTTAATATCTTAGCAGCCTTCACATTGTGTCGTAATTTTTTTTTTTTTTTGAGACAAGGTTTCATGTAGCTCAGGTTGGCCTAAAGCTTCCTTGGTAGATGAGGGTGTCCTTGAACTCTTGATCTTCCTGCCTCCATCTCCTGACTGACTACAGCATGAGTCATTGAGCCTGCCAAGACTCTATGATGTAGTGGGCTTTATGTTTGGTAATGTGTTTGCCTAGATTTCACTACCTACTTCCATTCCCATTTTCAAACCCTAACATATTAGCCAACCTTTGCTACAATAACAAGCAGCCACAAACACAGTGTTCTAAAAGAGGAATCTTCCAGCTGAGAATTTGATCCATATTTCACTCTCCTGTGGCTAGAAAGAGACACTACCCATTACTGTTATCCTGCATACCAAGAACATTGTTAGTTAGCATTGACTACAGACAACATCTCCTTCCACTTTGACTCTGTTTTCTGTTTTTCTGAAAATGTCTTTGTCTTGCTTTCATTTTTTGAAGTATAATTGACCTTAATGAAGAATTTGACACATTTTCTTAAGTATCCTGTTTTCTCTATTCCCTAACTCTTATGTTGCGAACCCCGTGGCAGTTTGAATAAGAATATTTATATTTACATGCTTAGTCCCCAGGTAATGAACTGTTTGGGAAGGATTAGGAGATTTGTCACTAGGAATGGATTTCAAGGTTTAAGATCCTCACAGCAGGCTCAAACTCTCTCTCTCTTTCTCTCTCTCTCTCTCTCTCTCTCTCTCTCTCTCTCTCTCTCTCTCTCTCTCTCTCTCTCTCTCTCTTTCTGTTTTATCTTAGCCACGGCTCCAGTACCATGTATGTGTGCTCCCTGCTATGATGATAATGGACTAACCTGTTGAAACTGTAGGCAAACGCCCAATTTAACACTTTCCTTTTTAAGTGCCTTAATCATAGTGTCTCTTTATAGCAATAGAACAGTAACCGGTCAGTAGGTACCAGGAAGTGATGTATTGCTTTGACAGGTCTCAATATATTTTTTGTTGGTGAAATATGAAAGACTTTGGGACTTTGACTAGAAAAGCTATGGAGGCCATGGAAGTCTTTGTGCCTATAGACATCCATAAGGGGACCCTGGAATGTTAAGCACACAAGGTTGGTTCTTCAAGAGGCTGAATTCAAAACCTGTTTTCTGCCCACAAAGCTGGAGAGGATGTGCTTTTTAGCTTGGTAACCTTTGTTCTATCTGTATGGCTGAAGACTTTTCAGCGTCAAACCTTCCTTTAGCCCCTTCCCACAAATTTGTTTTTTTTTCATGCAATGTATAGGACCCATCTTTATGGTAAGTGTCATATATACTTTACAAAGAATTTTAGTGTAGTCACATCTACTTTGATCCTCAAACATTTAGGCTAGGCATGCGTTATTGTACACGTGGTATTGAGCTAATCATCAAGAATATTTTTCACCAGATTGTGTTGTATTTAAATATACCTAAAATAAACAACTCAGGGTTAGACTGCTGAAGTTTGAGCCAACACTAGCTACTGAGTTGTGCTGTGTCAAGCTACCTTCTTGCCTTCCAGGGCTTGTCACTCTGCTGCCTACGAAGGTCACCTCCCACAAAAAAGCAACTGAATACTTGAAGTGGGGCTTACTGGGTTCTGAGAGTAGAAGTATAGAAGACAGTGCTGAGGATGGTAGGTAGTGGGAACTCAGCTAAAAGGTTTCAGAGGGAAAGGATATTAGTAAGTGCTCTAGATCATTTTTATGATATTTAGACAGAAAATGTGGCTGCTTTTTGCCCTGGTCCAAAAAAATTTGCCAGAGGCTAAATTGAAGAGTTTTGGATAAATTGAATTAGCAGAGGAGAATTCAAGACAGCCTGGTCTTGTCATGGTCATGGTGCCTCTTCACAGCAATAAAAACCCTAAACCAAGGCAATGGGTAAAAGCATCTGATGTCAAACTTGATAGTCTAAGTTTAAACCCCATAGCACACATAGTGGAGGAGAAAACCAACTCCCCCAGGCCTCTCCGTGTGCACCCACACATTCACACACAGCATCAATCAACGGAAAGACTGTTTAAGATGGAAGTTTCATTTATATGTGAAAAAATTGTAGCATTTAGAAAGAAGTAAATTTATCAAAATGTGCATCATTCTTTCAAATATAACTGTTAAATATTACTCAATATCAAAAAGCATGAGTAAATGGAGACATGCTCTTATATCAGTCATTCCAAGTTATTTTAATGCAATTTCAATGGGCTTTCAGGTTTTTTTAGAGCTAAATATATTATTGCATGACTTACATAGAAAAGCAAATGTTTAAAAATCAGTGGACAAAAATGGAGCTTGAAATTAAATTGATGAATATTCAGAGAGTCGATACAGCATACAAATGGTGGCTCAGCAAACCAGCTCTGAAAAGGTCACTTGGTTGATGACCTGCGATGACCAGGTGCTATCTAAGTAGAGGAAAACAAATTTAGAATTTAATTCTTAAGAAGTCCAAGTAGATTAAGGTACAGAAAGTTACATAACAGAAATTCTAGAAGAAAATTTGCAATAGTACTTGTATAATTTTAGGAGTAACTTTTTAGTAAGGTAAGGAAAAAAGAAAATGATCCAGGTGTGGTGGTACACACCTATAATTACCACACTTGGGGTAGATGCAGAAAAACCAGCAGTTCAAGGCCATCCTTAACTACTTAGCAAGTTCCAGGCCAGCTTGGGCTATGTGAGACCTTGTTTCAAAAATGCAAAACATAACACAAAATTAATAAATGAAAGAAAGAACTATATATGGGAAATATATATATCATTTTACATATTTATATGTATGTTTTTTATATGCCTATATATGCAAATGTACATAATACACATATTTTTCTGTAAGAATTTTTAAACTGTGTAGTAAAAGTTACTAGATAGAATCTAAACATGAACAATACAACAGAAGCATAAAAACGTAGTGCAATATAAATGCCAAACCTTTACGTATACAGAGAAATCCTGTTCATAGGACAGGAAAAGACAAGAAAGCCCATGGGGATACAGGAAAAAGGGTAGTGGCAGAAATGGCTATGCATTCTCATGCCACTTCCAGGCAGTGGCTGTCCAACCGGGAATCATCTATGATACTATGTGACTGTCTCTCCCCAGTGAAGTGACTATGTCATTGCCAGAGTTGAGGAGGCTATGGAGACCGTGCTGCCTTTCCACACATCTTTCTGAGGCACAGGGGAAGAGCACAAGATGGGCAGAGCCATGTGCCCAAGTCGTCTACCACACATCATCATTACACTGGTGTAAGGATGAAAAAGAAACCGCTATTATTTTACCCCCCCAGCAAATATGAGCTTAATTTTTAAATTGAATTATATGCTCCAAATACAGAACACAAAAATACAATTCACAGAAATGAACAGCCCTCCAGTTAATGAACTTCCCCAACAGTCAAGAAAACACAACAAACAAAGGTAAACCACTAAAAAGAAAACAAACTGGCAAAAATTAAAAGAAGAACGAAGCATGGAGCAGCTGTGATGCTGCGAAGGGAGTGTTGTGGGTTGAAACGTGCACCGCTAAGATGCTGGCGGGGGTGGGGGGGGTGGGGGGTGGGGTGGGGGAGAGTGACCCACAGTATAGAGGCTGAAAGTAGATATGTACTGTACATTCAGCTCATGCACATTTCATTTTGTTGCTCTTGACAGAAGAGGCTTGAAGATAAACAAGCCTCTAGGTTTAAATTACCACTTCAGACACATTAGACTTGAAGAGGGAAGTTAAATAGTGTGGACAGGATAATCAGAGAGCTCCATGGTGTCATTGTTCTAGAAGACACCTTGGCCAGACTTGTCAAACACTAATGTCATTAAAAAACAAAATCCTGGATATACTTTTCATTTCTACAGGAAACAGAGACCAATAGATATAAAAATCAAACATAGTACATTAATCTAGCTTGAATCCAGGACAGAACAAAAGTTCTAATGGATAGTTGGAGGAAATTTGAAAATGTGTTAGGTATCAGGCGATTTATAATATATTTTAAATTATTTTAGACATGGCAGAGGTCTAGGAGTTGTGCTGAAATATGTAGATGTAATGGTTGCAATAGTTGTAAGTGAATTGCCAAACAATATAGCAAACATAAATTGCATATGCTTCTAGATAAAGCAAATGTATACATTTTGCATATCAGTTTCATGTGTATAAACCTGGCACACAATAAAAGTACTAACACATAAAAATAAATGTGTATAGAATTTTTTGCCTCATTGCTTATTGGAACACATAGTAAGAAACAACAAGACTACCCACTGCTAGAAGGTGAAGAAGTTATGGTACATTCATGACATGAAATACTAAACAAATGAGTTAAATTTGTCTGTATTGGTTTGAGGGATACACACATGGCACATTGAATAAGAAAGGGGTTACAGAATAATAGTATACTCATGAACCCATTGTATAAAATAATATTCTAAATATCTATCGACCATCTATCTACCTACATGCCATCTGTTTACATCTGTTTATCATTAATGTAAATATAACACACACACACACACACACACACACACACACAGAGGCATCACATCAGGCTATGAACATTGGTTACCTAGAAGACTAAGAAGTAGTTAACCTGTTCCTTTCACTGTCTTCGTATTATTTCACCTCTTATAATTAGGGGAATTATAATAAAATTTCTCAAAAACCTCACATGATAAAGTTTGCTCAAGAGACCCTAACATAATTATGAATGTTGGATGTTTTCCTTTAAATTGCTGTCTTTTTAAAGACTTATTTTTAATTATCTGTGTGTATTTGTGTGTTGGCATGTGCACAAGTCAGAAGAGGTTGTCAGATTTCCTGGAAGCTGCAGTTACACTTGGGTATGAGCTGCCTGACATAGGTGCTGAGAACCAAACCTGGATCATCTGCAAAAGCAGAAAGCATTCTTGATTTCTGGGCCATCTCTCCATCCATAAATTGCTTTTTAAAAAAATCACTGTAATGGGACTTTGGGAGGGCAGGTGGGTTACAGCCTACTTTGCTCTGCCATCTCTCTTCCAGCATCCCTCCCACAGATTGCACTGTCCAACGCCTCGGTCTGCACCCACCCATTATCTTCTACCTGGCACACTCTACTCTGCACACACACGTTCTTGCTAAAAACTGTCACTTGTGGAACTGTTCAGAGTTTAGGCAATGAGGCATATACATCCCTGGTTTTGCTTTGTTTATTCAGGATGAGAGGCCAGTGTGACTAGTGACTGGGTGTAGTGCTATGTGCTTGGGAGGCTGAGGCAGGAGAATCATGAGTTTGAGGTCATCCTGGGCTGCTTTGTAAGTTTGAGGCTAGCTAGTGTAGATTCCACAACAAAACACTGTCTTACAAACAGAAACTCCCTCCATTGTTCTAAAGAGTTACTTGTTTGTTTTGTTTTATGTGTATGCGTGTTTGTTTGCTTGTCAGTATGTTTACCATTTGCATGCAGGTGCCCTCAGAGAACAGGATAGGACATTTGGGTTCCCCAGAACTTGAGTTATAGGCAGTTACAGTGAGTGTTGGGAACCAAACTTGGTCTCTGCAAGGGCAGCAGGTGCCCTTAACTGTAATGTGAGCTTTCTGGCCCAACAGATCCTACTGCCCTTCTCAGAGCCAAAGAAACACACAGACACTATATTAGTTATAAAGCTGTTGGCAGTGGCTAGCATTTCTTATTGGCTAGCTCTGTCTTAATTATTAATCCATAACTACTAATTTATGTATTTCCACGTGGTCTTATATTACCAAGAAACACAGGACCTGCAACTCCTTTGCCTGCTACATGATGACTGCTCAGCATCTCCTAAGAGAAGAGAAGAGTGATTTCTGGTTTGTACCTGCTTATATTCTGATTCTGCCCAGCTATGTCACTTCCTGTCTGGTCAATCAGCCAATCAGCGTTTTATTCATTAACCAATAAGAGAAACATATATGCAGAAGACATCCCCATCACTTAACCTCTGAGCCACCTCAGTCTCCTTCATTATCTTAAAAGAGATATATTTGATGGAACAACATTTTCAGTGGCTTGATAATTCTTGACTCTTTGCTGGTGATCCACTTGAAGATTTTGCCTTTTGCTCAGAAGCCACTGACCTACTTTCTAGTTAACACCTACTGCCTTGATGTAAGTCACAGGGACAGATGACAACAAGAGTGGGATGAATGGAAACAAACTAACTCGTATCTTCCCCCAGTCTCCTGGTCAAGGAACAGGCACAGCACATCGGCATGGTGCCTTACCTGGGTTAGCTAAATGGAGCGGCACTCCTTCAAGCACGAACAGGTCACCTGCTGAAGGTGACCCAAGAAAGCAGGTCCCTAAGGTTGCTAATGGAATGTGTCAAAGGGAGAAGAGGAAACAACAGAGTGAGCACAGAGATCTCTTCTCTAAAAGACACTTAGAGCACATTGTTCCCAATGCAGAGCTGGAAGGCACCTCTGGCCACCCTAGTATCCTGTGAACTGTCTGTCCCCCAGATCAAGGCAAGGGGTCTTTTTCATATTGTCAAAGATGGAGATGTTATCACTTCTACAGAAACTGTCATTGTCACAAATGTGTGTTTTCTCAACTCAGTAGCTCAGTGTCTAGCAGAAGGACCTTCATGATCTGTAGCAGTGTCACCATCATCCACCAGGCTGAATGTACCCGGCAGCCCATGAAATGAACAAGTCAAAGGAAAATCAAAGCCACAAAGGCAATGATGGAGAGCCCCACTGTCCCAAGATCACTCAGCCCTGTCTTGCTCCACAAAATGTGCCCAGTAGCCAAGGAGCTGCCCCTCCACTTAGGCAGCAGATTCTGAACCTTACACTCCTCCATTGTGCCTTCCTGGACTCTTTGTATTTCCTTTCTTCATCCAAAACTTGCTCCAAGGATGTTAAGTTTGGGTTTTCTCTTAACTCTTTCTCTAGCACAGTGGTTCTCAATCTGGGGGCTACAATCCTTACAGAAGTCGAAAAGCCCTTTCACAAGGGTTTCGTATCAGATATCCAGCACATCAGATATTTACATCACTATTCATAACAGTAACAAAATTACAATTATGAGGTAGCAATGAAAATAATTTTATGGTTGGGGGAGTTAACAGAGCATGAGGAATGTATTAAAGGGTCTCAGTGTGAGGAAGTTGAGGGCCACTGCCCTAGCACCTGCTATCTGGTTCATGTTCTGAGATCAGAGCTGTATTGCCATCTGGCCTGGTGGGTGGCAGTGAGCCTGTCTACCATACACATGTTCCAGGACTTTTCTCTTTACTAATGATTTTATCTGTATGGAATGTGTAGCCAGGATGATGTTTCAGGGCAGACGATCTTTTTTGTAGCTTTTCAACACAGATCAGCTGTCTCAGCAATGCTTTGTATTAAAATAGCACTCGGGGTACCCAGAGCATTTGTGTAGGCATTGACTTTATTTATGTTTCAATTAGACGAGGACGGCTGTACAGGAATCCCCAGGAATCCCCTGCTCTCCACCCCCTCAGTGCTGGCATTACTCAAATGGTACTGTATCTGCCTTTGGCTTTTTTTTTTTTTTTTAACATTAATTTTTGTTTGTTTCATTCTGTTTCCTAGGAGTCTGGGTATGTGCAGAGGTCTGAGGACAATTATTGAGGATTCAGTTCTCCCTTTCCATCATGTGGGTTCTGAGGACTAAACTCATTGTGTCGGGCCTGGTGTCAATCACCTTCACCCATTGAGTCCCTCATCTTCCTACACCCAGCTCTATGAGGCTTTCCCATCTGGGCTTGGAGAGCAGACTCAGGCCTTCACACAGGCATGGCAAGGAGTTTAGTTGCTGAGCTATTTTGCTAGCTCAGAACTACCTTTTATGGCCAACAATGCTACTCACCTTTTTAAAGTAAGGAAACCCACAAGGAGGCCAAGTTGCCTCTTGGAGCTTGCCAGTCTCAAGACTGTATGGGATTCGGGCCTTCTGCTCTGTCGTCACGGTCTCCCTGCTGTCTCTCAGTTCTATGTCCCTTCCCTGCTTGAGGCTGAAATTCTCCGAGCTTCCCTTCTCAGACTGCCTTGCCAGCTGGCACGTAGAGCAGACAGGGTGGGCTGCCTTCCTGCTTTCCAATGCCAATCAGTGCTGCTGGCAGCTGGGGAAGAGCACCCAGCTGCCCACTTAATTATCGCTCCCTCAGACCACACTGTGCTTGTGTAGAGGTGGTAAAAGTTGTGCTGGAGTCCCTTTGTGACTCTACAGCCAACCACACTCTCTTCTCTCTTTCGTGCTCCAAGAGATTTCTGTACACTTTAACGTCTGTCAGGCTCCTACCCCTTTGGTGATCTGAGTATGCTCTGGGCTGAATTTCTCTTCCCAAGATCTAAGTCATGACCAGGCCTCCTTCCCATAAAAACAAAAGCCCAGCAAGATGAAGTCCCAACTCTGGGCACTAGGCTCAGCCTGTGAATGTCCACCTCCGAGGCCCTGGCACCGGCAGAGCAAAGCTGCCCACGTTGGATCTGCTCTGCCAACAGTTCCAACATCAGCAGTGGGGCATGAGCTGCACTGGATGCCCTGTCACTGCCATCACCACCGGTGTCCAAATGGGACACCTCCTCCAGCTCCAACACTTTCGCACTGGGACTTGTCCTCACTGCCTGCTACCAAACCTATTGGCTTCGCCAACCTCAGCCTTTTGTTTATTCAGCTTCCCCACACCCGTTGACATGATTCTGAGCTTGGTGTACCTGGTATGCTTTCTGTTTTCTTGATTAGAATAGATTAGACCGATGCCCTCCTACTGTTACTGAACTTGGGGCCACCACCTATGCATTAACAAGTATGGTTTGGTCACCCTTGATGCATTAATTTAAAAAGCCAAATTAACTGTGATAAGCAGAAAAGGAAGGTTTATTCAATGTGGCCCCAATGGGAAGAGACAGGGAGATCCAATGACCCCCTCCCCATTGCTTCTTTGGGGTCCTGAAGTGAGGGTGACATTTAAGTAGAAGGTCAGGGTTATGCATACCTAAGCAGTTCTCAGTCAAGGTGTAGTCCTGCCCACCCCTGGCCCACCGTTGCCATCTGTAAGGTGAACAGTCAAGTGGTCAGTCTCTTTCTTAGAGGGAAGTGTCTTGTCTGGCTGGCCCAGGCTTTAGGCTTTCTCTCCTCTCATTACAAAGTGTCTGGGGAGGACTTTTCCATTTACTGGGGTCCATAGTGGGGGACACATATATCTCTTCAGAATACCTTCAGCCCTGCCAGGTCTGTTTCATCAGGGTGACACAGATGGAGCAATATGGTTCTTACTTGCCTGTCCCTATGTTAAAATGAATTCTGAGACCCAGGATAAAGGCTGTGTTTTTTCAAGTGTAGCACACAGGGGAATTAAACTAGTCATTACCTGTGCTGGCTTGCAGCAAAGTGCCTGTGTTGGTGAAATGGTGGCTTCTGACCCAGGAGAGAACTTATAAATGGAAAATGACAAGCTCAGGCCTTTAAAACCTAGGCTTGGCTTATTGGCAGTCTCACTCACCACACACAGGATCTATAGATATGTAGAATCTATAGATATTCCTGATTGTGGGAGGTGCAAGCTGCAACAGCTTCCTTTTCGCTTTGGAAATGAAACCCTGGCATTTTCTACATCTCTGGAGTCCCTGGAAATTGGAGAAGAGCTGTGGGGGTGGATTCTTAGGAGGGGCTCTGGGTATGAAGATATTTTCATCCTATGTGATTACTCACTCGGTGACATTTCCAGTGAGCTCTCAATACTCAGATGAATAAAGGATGCACTCTGCTTGTGGGTAGCATTGCCCCTCTACCCTCTCTGCTGCTTACCCAGTGGTCCATGTGGGCAGCTCACGCATTGTTCCCGATATGGTCTTTTCCTCCCCAAGGAAAAGTGAGCTGTAGCACTGCAGAATGCTACCTGTTAATAGCAGAGACACACAGAGTACTAATTGTGAGGGCCACCTGCAGGCAGGGTAACTCTACTAGACCCCCTTTAGAAGGGCAGAAGCTATGAGTACTGTTGAAACAGACACTTGCTCTAGATGGGAATTACCTCTTCCCGGCACTGCCTTGGCAACATTACTGTCTGTGGAGATCTGGAATATCTTAGCTGTGGTCATGGATTCTGCTCATAGACTATTTAATAGCAAAAGAAGTAATGCCCCTGGCTTAATAGAATGCAGGAATGGCCTGATGAACCAGTTTTATGGACGCTTTATTGTTGCTACCTAACTATAATTTCTTGTGTCTGACTTAACAGAAATACAGAAGTACAATGGAATTTAGGAGACTTCACAATGATCTGAGATGGGGACAGGATTGTGGGGACTCTGTTCTTTGCCTTTTTTAGATTGCCTTCATCTGTAGCAAAGATTGTTATGTCTCATAGCATGGGAACAGGTTGTTACTGCTGTGTGAAATGTCGAGGAAGAGTAGATTGTTACCACTGTTACGAGACTGAACCCAGAGGGAAATTTTATGTTCTGCTCTGTGATACTGGGACTGGCACTGGGAAACTACATTTCCCAATCTCCTTTGCCAGTTTTCAGATAGGTCTGTTAATCAAAAGCACTAAAGGAGAATTGGACAGTGGGTTACAGACCTACAAGGAACTTCTTTCCCATACTCTGATTCCTCCTCAGAGCTTTAACATGTGCAACAGTAGGCTTTGACTACCACATCTATGATGTTAGTGGGGTAAATCTTTCTTCCAGCGGTCAAGAACAGCCCTGGGTCTGGTCATCCCAGCTTAGTCTTTGGTAACATCACACCTTCCAGGAACAGGACCTCATATACACTAAACAAGTGCTCTGTCACTGAGCACATTCTAGCCTACATTGTCCTTCTGCTTCTGTGGTTTTCATTTCTGACTTACTCAAGAATCTGTGTTTTGTCTTTTCAGCTTTCCAACATCTGTACAACCAATTCCCTGTGTGATTAAATCCTCTTTGTTTGGATGCCTCATGTGACTTATACTTTTCCAGAGGACTCAAGTTTGCTTCCCAGCACTCACGCCAGGGGGTTCACAACCATCTGCAACTTGAACTCAAAGGGATCTAATGCTTTCTCCTGGTCTTCATGGACACTTGAATTCACACACACACACACACACACACACACACACACACACACACACACACACACACACAAATTAAATAAAAATAATTTTTTTATACTATCCCAATCTAATTAGCAAGAATAGCAAGCATGACCCTCTACCCAGTGTTCTTGAAAGAGAGATGGTTTTCTATGGGTCCTTTTCTATGAGTCCTAAAAGATGGAATGTATCCTTTCCTCCTCTCTCCCTTCCTTCTTTATACCTTTATCCTTAGCCTCCAGAATATTGTGTCTCATGCCTTCTAACTTGCTAGACTTTTCCTGATAGCCTCTTCTAAATTTGATAAGGGATAGAAGCTTATGGAGAAAGAATCTAGAACTAGCCTATTTTAGAATGACTGATACTTTAAAAAATATTCTTGAGGCTACTAAAATTTTTCATGCCCAAAAGGAATCATCAAAGTGTGGCTAGTGGGTGACATATGTGGAAAGCTACTCTGTTCTACTCTGACCAAGAGACTGTGGGTCCCATCATAGTTTCTTGGGACTCTCAAATATTTGCTGCCTCATACAGGATATTACAAAAATAAAACAAAAGAAGCAACTCTTGATAGTTCTGATGTAAAATATCTCTTTTTAGTAACATCAATGACATAAAAGGCCTTCCACTGGCAACTGAGTATGTATAGTCATCAAGGCACACTTTGAATTGCTTGTTTAATATTCTGGTTAGGATTTTTCAATTTGATACAAGTTAGAGTTATCTGGGAAGAGGGAGCCTCAATTGAAAAAAACAACTGGCTCTATTTTTAGACCTGTTGAAAAGCCTCAAGGGCATTTCTTCATTTATGTGAAGGGCCCAACCCATTATGGATAGTGCCACCCTTTAGGCAGATGGTCCTTTCTTTTAAAAGAAAGCTGACAGCATTCCTCCATAGCCTCAACTTCAGTTCCTGTCTTCAGATTGCTGCTTTGTGTTTCTGCCTCAACTACCATGGATGATATAAGCTCTAAGGTAAAATAAACTCTTCCTCTCCAAGATGCTTTTGATCATCATGTTTTGTCACAGTGATCATAACTCGAACTCAGATGTTTAGGTATGTATCAGGATGTTTTAAGCTGTTTAAGTGTTTAACACACTTTCCAATTCATAATTACCCAAATAATCCATCAATTCCACTCTGAGCTATATACCTCAGAGATCTGAAAAATAGGACTATGCAAAAACCTTACACATGAATGAATATTCAAAAGATTATTATTTATGACAATCAAATATTTAGGAACTAATGAACAAATGAGAAAGATATGGTGTAGACTCATAGTAGAACATCTTTTATCTATTGAAAAGGAGTAAAGAACTGATGCATGTTGCAATATGAATGAACCTAAAAACATTAGGACATAAGCCAGAAAAGACCAGTGTATTCTGATTCCATTTTGAAATATGGACAGCTCCATGAGGAGAGAAATGTATGGGTTTCAGGGCCAGAAAGAACAGGAAGATGTGTGTTCTGGTTTTAATATGATTTTGTCACTTATAGGCTCATGTGTTTGAACACCTGGTCAGTTGGTCTCTAGCTGGTACACCGTTTTGGAAGGTTGCAGAATCTTTAGGGTGGAAGGAGGGGACTATCGTGAGGTCTCACAGCTGGTCTCTTTATCTACTGCTTTCTGTTCCTAGACCATAGATTACTATATGGCCAGCTGCCTTGTGCTCTCGTGGCCGTCGCCTTCTGTGCTACTGGGGCTGTGCCACTTGCTGTACCCAAAGCAAAACCTTCCTCCTTCAAGTTGCTTTTGTGAGATGTTTTGTCATACTAATGAGAAGAATAATAATACAGGCCTGAGGGCTAAAGGGTTTCTCTGCAGTTGGTAGAAATGTTTAAAGGCCAACTGTGAGGATGATGGCACAATTCTGAACATAGTTTAAAAGTCATTGCATGATTCATTCTGAATGAGTGAAGTATGGAGTAAATGATTGTTTTATAATTAAGCAGTCACCAAAAACCCCTCACTTGAATAATAAGAGAAACTGTTTCTTAAGTTCCAGTAAGTGTGGAATGAGCTAGTTAGCAACGGACGAAATCAAGGTTCAACTTGTCATCAAGGATGCCATCTGCTCTGCCTTTCATTCTCAGTAGTCATCTCTTGGTTGAACCACACTGGCATCATCTTTACAGACCCAAATGAGAGATAAGGGAGAGTTCCTTTCTGATATACTTTTTGTTGTTGTATTGCGGCAAGGCCCAGGCTAGCCTCAAATTCACAATCCCCGTGCTTCACCCTCTTGAGTGCTGTGGTTACAATCATGTGCCACCATGCCCAATATGAATTCCTTTTTCTTTTTTCTATGTGTAGCTCTGGCTGACCTGCATCTCACTTTATAAACCTGGTTGGCTTCAAATTCACAGAGATCTGCTTGTCTCTGCCTCCTGAGTGCTGAGATCAAAGGTGTGCACCACCATGACCACACCATTTTTTAAGGGTCTTTGCTATCCTCAATTTAAGAAAAAAAAAACTTTCTAGGTAGTTGACAAGCTAATCTCTTGTCTTATTGATGAATCATGATCTCTCACTAAACATTAGGTCAACAATGGTAAGGGTCTGAGGCCATCACACTTGTTCAAATCTCCAGGATTAAACAAGGTATCTCAGACAGAGAGGCAAAAAGACACTGAAATTTAACTCAAGCTCTGTCAGAGTGAGGAAAAGTGGCCATGGTTGCCAGGTGGGCAGCCTCCAAGCTACAGAGGATAAAGAATTTTCTTAATGGAATCAGTCTTGACATTGTTATTATTATTGTTATTACTTATTATTGAGACCAACTTTTGCTCAGTGATCTTCCTGTGTCTACCTCTTGTATTTGGGATTATAGGAGTGTACCACCAAGCCTGACTTTTTACTTAGTTCATCTGTTTTAGGTTGACTTTGAAATTATACCCATTTGTCCTCATCTATCTGCCAACTAGACTTCCTGTCTATATTTGTGTACACATTATACACATAAGTGGATGTGTACACATATATTCACGCACACAGATTTTAAATACTTACACTTCCAGCTTGTTTTAAAAATAATTTAGATATTATTTTTACTTAATGTGCATTTGTGTTTTGCCTGCATGTATGTCTGTGTGACAGTGTTGAATCCCCTGAAACTGGAGTTACCGGCAGTTATAAACTGCCATGTATGCTGGGAATTGAATCTGGGTCCTCTGGAAGAGCAGTCAGAGCTCTTAATCACTGGGCCATCTCTCCAGTCCCCACTTTCAGCTTCTTATACCTAAGGGATATGAGTTTTACCTTTAAATTATTTTATTTTAATTTGATTGAGCTTGTTTATACTTGTTTGTTTGGAGACTTTTGAGACTGAGTCATGTGACCTTGACTACATGATTCACTTTTGTAGTTAAGAGTGTCTGTCTTTGAACTCCTGATCCTCCCAACTGAATTCTTAGTATATGCCATCATATTGGTTATAGGAAGATTTTTTTTCTGTCCCTCCAGTCAGCTCCCAAATAACCATGCAGAGACTTCCTATTAATTATAAAAGCTTGGCCAAAAGCTTAGGCTTGTTTCTACCTAGCTCTTATAAGTCAAATTAACACATTTCTATCAATTTATGTGCTGTTGCACGACTCATGACTTGTTACCTCTCCTCCTGATGCCCTGCTTCCTCTGTATCTCATGACGTCCCCGAGACTCCACCTTTCTTCTTCCCAGCAGCCTTCTAGTCTGGCTCTCCTGCCCAGCTATAGGCCAGTCAGCTCTCCAGTAACAACGAGAGCGGCAGATCTTCTCAGTGAACAAAAAACATTTCCCACAGCAATTGGTCCCATTTTTATTGCATTATTTTTATTTTCTTATTAAATTTAATATATTCAGTGTGTATGTGTGTGTGTTTGTGTGTGCATGCTCACATGTGGAGGTCAGAGGACAACTTTCAGGAGTAGTTTTCCTCTTACTGTGGATTTCAGGGATTGAGCTCAGGTTGTCAGGGTTGCCTGGCAAACTTTCTGTTGCTGTGTAGTCTCACCAGCTCTGTTTTGTTTTAATTTTTTTAATGCAGAGATTTGCACTGGCATCACTGGGTCCATTTCAGGAAGATTCTGGAGACTGATGCTGGGTGGAATGAGCACCCTAGCCTTTCCTACCCTCTAGGCAGTGTTTGGAGCTGGGCGGAGTTTGCCCCACTCTGCACTGGTGAAAGTATCTGACCAGGAACCTGCCAGCAGGCAGGAGACTCTGGCTGGAGCCTTGGAGTGGGGCACACCCTTAATCTTGGCTTCACCTACCTCTCCGGTTTCCAGTGCTGATCTTGCTTACCAGACGCTGGCAGCTGGTACACACAAGCCGCCCCGGTCACATGTGGTTGTGTTTAACGCTACAGAATTTAGAACCAACCTCAAGCTGCGCCAGTGGGGAGATCAAAGTCAATACTCGAATGTATTTTATAAACGGTGAACCTCGGTGAAGAAACAAAACTCATTTAAACCGAAGCCAAGGGGCGTGTTATGTTTTGACTGATGCCGAAAACAAAGAAAGGAGGCTGTTTCCCCTGTGCGTTGTTTGGACTCTTTTAAAAAAGAGCCTGTTTATTAAAGTCTGTACTTTCAAATAAACACAGAGGACTCTCATGTTCTCTTTGTAAACACGTTTGAGTCCTTTGAAGCCAAGAATAACGAGTGTGATAGAGAAGACAGTTGAGCCTCTCCTGGGCTCTGGGTTGAGTTAACTGGCTCTTGCTGTCTTGAAAACTCACTCTGCAGAGAGGTGTTCAGAACTGATTCCACTGGGTGGAGGGAGAGGGAAAACACTCAGATGATGGTGTCTGCATTTAAACCTCTCTGCCAACAAGCACTTCTCTCTGGAGCACCTCACAGCCGAGGCCACAGTCCGCAGCGCAGCATCCTCCTGCTGGCAGGCACCTGCCTTCCTGGCCTCTGGCCAGGGGTGTGTTGGTACCTGTTGGAAGTCTACCTCTGGGGCAAACCTGGACTCACTTCTAGGGCACTGCATGGACTCACTTCTAGGGCACCACCCACCTATCCTGCTCAGCACCATGTGTCCCACAGCCAAAGAGTGAGGCAACACCCACAGCCCGCCAGTCAACCCCAGCATCAGGCCTCTATCTACCCCTCCAGAACCATTCCTTCCTGGACCTGGCTGTTAACAGACAACTTCACATCGGTAAACATTTACAAGCAGCAGCTTCCCCTCTCTGGGAAAACTCTCCTTGCTTTTTGAAATGTGCCCTGGCCCCATGTGGTAGAGATATGGGCTTCCATGTTCTCTGTTCCCCAGCAGGCAGTGGTCTGTGGGGCTATTTTGGTCGCTTCCTTTGAACAGTTCCTTCCTTGAATTGTTCGCATGGCATTGTATGATTCACAGAGCCAACTTCCTTTCCCCTCTCGGGCAGCTGGGAAAATCAGGCTCCCGTTATGTTTTCCTTTGTTAACTGCACCTGGCGAGGCCGGGCTGGCTGATCTGGGTCTCAATGTCCAGCCCTTGCCATTATTACAGCTGTTCCTTGGTGGGATGGAGAGAAACTGGACATGGCTGGGCCACTCCTTGGGAAAAAGCCTAGATCACTGGAGCTGCCAGAGTTTAGGATCTTGGTGGGTACATATGAGCCCCAACTCTGCCATACTCCTAAGGCAGAATTTAGCAGATGATCTGTCCAGGCTCACGGAGTGCCAGGAGGGACCAGGGTACAGCTCTGTGTAGGCAGCTGGACACTCCCAAGGCCTCTTCATGAGTGATTCATTAGGATTGAGAAAATTGTCTTGGAAATCAAGTAGTTTAGCTTCATCATGCTTATTTGGAATAGACATCCATAGTGGCTTTTCTTGTTAAGGCAAAAGGTCAAGTGGGGAAATAGAGAAGACATAACAGGGTCTTTGAGATGTCTTAGTTTGCAAAGGTGCTTGCTACCAAAGCTGATGACCCAGTTTGATCCCCAGTAGAAGGGATGAACTGACTCCTGGAAGTTCTCTGACTCTACAAGCATGTTTTGGAACTGGGCCTGGCCAAGTCAGGGTCATAGAGCAGAATCAGAGACTTCCAGGGCCCCTCCAGGTTGATGGCTTCCTGTGACAGTCAGCTTGCAAGGCTGAGTTACCTCTGCAGACCCAGGCAGCCCTGCCTGCTCTTCAGGTTCCTGGATTTCAAACCCCTCCCCCATGCTCATATTTTAAGCCCCCAGCTCTTCCTTTCAGAGTAGGTGAACCAGACAGTCAGCCTGCTGGGCTGGGCTTAGAGCTCAGGCCCCCTGCTTGAGATCTCAGACACCAGATTCCAGAGGGCCTGTCCTGACTTTTGGCAGAGGGAGAAATAAGAGAAGGCCACCTTCTCCAAGGCAAGCACAGGCCTATGCTGCACATTCTCCCTGGGTTTCCTGATTTCTCAGGGTTCTCCCTGATCCAGATGGGCTGTGGATCCTCCTCAGGGTGGCAGCACACATCCAGCCAAGGTAAATAAGAGTCCATTGATAAACAAGGTGGGCAATACTGGAAGTTGAACAGGGGGCAGGGCCTTGCACCTTGGGGTCTGTAGGTGGTCCACTAAGTGACCATGGCTTGAAGAAAGCGGCTCACCTCTCCATGCCCCAGTTGTCTTATGTGTACAATGGAGGTAATAATAGCACTTCTTACTGCATCCTTTTGTTTGGAGGATGGAGTCTGTGAACACACAGGACGTGCTTAGAATAATGCTTGGCTCAGGGTGACCTTTGGCTAAATGTGAGTCATTTCTATTACTGTACATAGCTTACTGTCTTTCTTCTGTACTGGATGGCCAGGTCACTAAAATGAAATAACGGACCCTGTCTTGTCACTACAGACACATGAACAGCCAACAGGGGCCACAGGACGTGCACCAGGCTCACTTAGCTCCTGCTGACCTTTAACCCACTGGAACCAGATTTGCCAAGCAGTTTAAGCATCTGGATGAGCTAGTTATTCCTCCAAAGACAAAAACGAATCTTTTGGCAAAAAGATAGCATAGTATTTTAAACTCCTAAACTTCCCTATCAGCTTTGGATATTCTCAACTGGTTCATTCATGCCCAGTGATTATGTTCAGGTGGTCTAATTAGCATGTAGCATCTTCAGTAAACTCCACTGGGATGAAGGTTAAAAATAAGAAAGAGGGGCTGGAGAGATGGCTCAGCAGTTAAGGGCACTGCTTCCTCTTCCAAAGGACTCTGGTTCAGTTTCTAGGACCCACATAGTGACGCATAACCATATGCAATTTCACTTTGCAGGGATCCGTGCTTTTTTTTTTTTTTTTTTTTTTTTTTTGGTGTCTGACATGCAAGTGGTGCAGACATACTTGCACGCAAAGCACCAAGACACATAGCTATAAATAAATAGCTCATATTGCTCTTGCATTGGACCTGAATTCAGTTCTCCACACCCATGTTGGGCAGCTCACAACCACCTGGGACTTTGACTTTAGGGGAATGCAGAATCTTCTGCTCCTGCAGACACAGACACTCACATACACATACCTACACACAATTTTAAAAATCACTTAAAATGAGAAATAACAGTCCATGATTGGTATGTTCTAAACAACAGAATAATAGTAAATGTCCAAACAAATGTTCTGTATGGAGATTAAAAGAAGGGGATCACATGTGGCACCAAACTTCTTAGCTCTCCTGGTACATCAAGTCACATGGGATTTTGAGGATCTGTGGTGACCTGCCAGGGCCCACTCGTTGGCCTGCAATGTCCCCTGCCTTTGCTGGACTGACTGCAGACCTGTTATAGCACCGGCGGTCTCAGAGCCCTGGCTCCCAGCACAGGGTTGTACACTGTGTGTCCAAAGACAGGAAGATCTGGGTGGGACAGACTGCCCTGTTTGCAAGCAGTAGCAGGCTTTGCTCTCCTTGTACTCTCATCCACAGTGCTGATTAGATCCCCAGGAAGCTGACTAAATAAAGAGCTTGTCCCCTGTCCTAGTTAGGGTCACTGTTGCTGCAATGAAACACCACGGCCAAATGCAATCTGAGGAGGAAAGGGTTTATTTGGCTGACACTTACACATCACTCACTGTTCATCATCAAAGGAAGTCAGGAAAGGAACTCTAACAAGGCAGGAACCTGGAGGCAGGAGCTGATGCAGAGGTCACGGAGGATGCTGCTTACTGGCTTGCTGTTTTACTCAACCTGCTTTTTTTTTTTTTTTTTTTTTTTTTTTTAATAAAAACCCAGGACCACCAGCCCAGGGATGGCCCTGCTCACAAGGAGCTGGGCCCTCCTCCTCCATCAATCACTAACTAAGAGAATGCCCTACAGGCTTGTGTCCTAGCTTATAGAGGCATTTTCTCAAATGAGGTTTCCTCCTCTCAAATGACTCTAGCTTGTGTAGAGTTGACAGTTGAGATAGAACAATCTAGCCCCAAGCCTCCAATTCCCCAACACTTCTGCTCCTCATGTCCCTCCACACAAACCGCCAAAGGGGAGAACAAGCCATTCTTCCCTATGTTAGGATGGGTGTATGGCACACCCTCACAGCCATGGGCACCCTCACTCAGCCTGGAAACAATGAAGGAGATCTGCACTGTAGCACAGCATGCACTGACCCAATGTGTGTCTGTGCCAAGACCGTTCAGTGGCCAGGTCTGCTTGCTTCTGAGGGGTGTCTTCTAGTCCGTGGTCTTAGTGTCACATCTGGGTTACCTGCTCCCAGGAATCCAATATGGCTCCTTCCTGCACATTGTGCTCTGAGATGTGATGATATGTTTGTGGGTGCTTCACAGTCATAGAAGAAGCCTGGGGGAAGGGTGGCAGGGCTGGGCATATTCACCCATTACCTTACTTGTGACACCAAGTATCTGTGATGGTGAGGACCTATGAAAAAAATTATGCAGAACCACACTGAGAACAGTTAGCAGGGAAATGCTCCAGACACATTGAAATGCCAATGTCTGGGAAGTGTGGTACTGGAGAGTGGGGTGTTATTGTGGTTTGAGAATGTTCTCCCCAAATTCATGTATTGCTCAGAACATAAGTTAATAGTACTTGCAGATGGGACCTTTGGGGAAAAAAATTCAGGCTACATGAATGTAAAATTCAGGCATTATGCTGCCCTGCCCCTGTCACCTGGCAGAATGCACTCAGGCAGTACTCTGGTCAGCCCAGGGTTCCATGAGTACTAGTCTGCAGGTAGATGTAAAGGACCCCTTTAAAAGACAGACCCCTGTCCACTTTCTCTCTTTCTCTCTCTCTCTCTTTCTCTCTCTCTCCTGCTTTCGGTTGGTCACCAGCTACCCCCCTCTTCTTCTCTTCCCCCCACCTCCTCTCTCCTCTTCTGTTCCCGGTGCCTCTATGTCTCTTCCCTTCTCCCTCACTCCCCTTTCTAAATGAACTCCTCATTCAAGCTCTATCTGCCTGGTGTGTTATTCCCTCCACCTCTCAGCCTCAGTCACCCTCACCTGCTATGGAACCTGCTATGCTCTCCCATGTGGTCCCTTGCCTTGGGACCCCACTCACTTGGACCCTCACTCGGGACAACCCTTCACCCTTCTTCTCCAGTTTTTATTCCTATAACTGTAACTAAAGAACAGCAACGAGGTCTTGAGGCAAGGTCCCATGATGCCATTGGCTTCATCAGAAGAGAGAGACTCAAGCAAGCACAACACACTTGCTCTCTCTCTACAACCATGCAGCAAGGTCTTCATTAGAAGCCAAGCAAACACGAGTGTTAGTCTCCAGGACTCAATCCAACTAATTCTATCATTACAAACCAGTCTCAGGTGTTTTGTTAGAGTCACAGACATGAAGCAAATGGAGTAGAGAGAAGGACCTATCACAAGAAATCCAAGCTTGGAAGACCAGCTATCTAACAATGAGGATTCTTCTTGAGTAAACAAGGGTATGGGATTTGAGGTCTCTAGGATGAGGCACTTTCTGCTGTGCTCACACCCTGCCCTGTTCTCTGGCTGCACAAAGAGTAGGGTAAGAAACACTAAATATTAGTCTTTCGTGACAAACACTACAGCTTCCATGTACAGCAAGGAAAACAATATGCAAATGCTCTGCCAATCATGTGAAAGCATTCTTTTCTCCAAGGCCCTGCTGCGCCCCTGGACCTTCCTGCTTTCCTCCATTTCCTCTGGGCCGATTCTTTTAGCCAATGGGAAAACAACACAGTCCCACCTGCATTAGAATAGAGCCAAGTGCACTTCCTGCCCCCTCTTTCCACGTTTTCCACGTTTGTGAGCCACATGCCCTCTAGATGAAGACTAAAGTTTTACCTTATTACTAGCAGTGTGAATCCCATGCGAGTCACCAAACAAACTGTGCAGCCGGGCCCTCTTCCAACCACCTTTCTGCTTCAAGGTGCTTCAAGGCCAAATCAGTATTTGGGGTTCTGGCTACCTCCCTATTAATGCCTCCCCCAAAGGAGGCTGAGGTGCTGAGAACTGGTCTTCCTGACAGTTCAGCATACTGAGTCTCTGAGATGACAGGCTCCAGAGAAAGGAAAGAAATGAGTACTAGGTACAGAATTTCAGGTGTCTTTGGCAGGGAGAGGAAAGTGAGATTTTTCACACACACGCGTATACACATCCCGTGTCCCCCAGTCCTGTGGCAACACAGTATAAATTGCAAATGTACTATGTGCTGGGAAGCACAGGGCTAGCTTTTCTCTGAGGGAGGCTGGAACCAAGGACATATGGAAACCCCCTTAGCACTCTGTCCTTCAGCGTCTTTGCTATGTGCGCAGGGCATATGGACATATAGACACAGTTCTAATTTAGTGTGTGTGTGTGTGTGTGTGTGTGTGTGTGTGTGTGTGTGTGTGTGTGTGTGTGTGTGAAGTCAGAGGACAACTTGCAGGAGTCTCTTCTCTCCTTTTACTGTGTGGGTCCCAGGGATCAAACTCAAATGCCTTCCTTGACTGGCTGAGTAGAGACACTTCCTCTTCCCTGTCCAGGGCAGAGTTCTAGAAGTTTCCTTTTCTTGTTTGCTGAACCATAGACTTAGAGAGCTTCTGTTTGCATACAACCCTCAGCACTAGGGTGAAAGGGGCTGAAGAAAAGGTCACCATATTATTCAGGAGAGTCCTGAGTGGGTCTTCTCTGAAGGCCCAGCACTCATGGGCTGCAGTGTGCTGGCGAAGTCTCTGGTCAGTGCTGCCGCCCCTATAGACAGTGTTTTCCACCTTGGCTTCCACTCCTGCTTGGCTGAGCTCTGGGTCTTGCTCCTGTAATTCAGTCCACTGTCCCAGCTCTGGGGCCCGCAAGCCCACATTCTTGAGTCAGAGAGAAACCAGGCTGGTGTCGGATTCCACAGCCTTGGCTGTGGGACTGGTCTGCCTGCTCTGTTAAGGGACTCTGCTCAACTCCCGGTGAGTCAAAGCATTCCAGTTTTCCTTCCCTCTACTCAGTCCTGTCCCGCCAGAATTCCTGTCTGAATTCTTCTTCTTAATAGTGATGGGCTCCACTCCCGGAAGTTCCCCAGCGCTCGTTTTAGGGGATAATGATTGTTTTTGCAGGAGGGACCCCGATGGTTTTTCCGTTTCTGTTTCCATATTATGTACTGAAATCCACACTTCATTGAAAGCAGATGGCGAAAGCGTCCTTCCATGTGCAAGGAGAGGCGCCTGGGCTGGGATGCCTCTGATTCGTCGGTCTTCTGGACAACTGGGCACAGATGAGGCCAGGGCGCCAGGCCCTGAAGATGAGGGCAGGGAACTGGATACCTAAGATGATGAAAGATGGAAATGAACTAAGAGAGGAGAGGAAAACACTAAGTCAATGGAAGAGATGAGCCCTTCTCCAAGGCTCTCATTCCCAGGTCCCGAGTCTTACAGGGTCAGCTTCTTGGGAAAGTAGCATGTGCGAGGGAGGCAGCTGCCCTCCAAAGGAAATTGGTGCTAAAGCCTCAACTTCACAGACCGGAGCTTGACCCTTCTCCTCGTCTGCCTCTGAGGACATAATGAAAAACATATTCCCCACCGTATCTTTCCCAAGAACACAAACTCAACCACCCCATCTCCAAAAAAGGCAGAAGAAAGCTCAGTTTCCCAGGCTGCCCAGCAAAAGCAACTGTCCCCATGGGTCCCGGATGTGAAGCGGAAACCCTGCCCAGCTCCTCAGGCTTTCTGCACTGGCCCTGCAGTGTGTGAATGTCTCATGCAGGGGTCTAGAGAGTTTATAACCAGAACCCTCAGAATGTGGCCTGGATTTTGCGCCTGTTGCAAGCACCTATGTTTCTCACAGTGGGGGCTACTACACCTGTGGACACGCTAATTGAGAAAAATGAATGGAGCTGGGACTCACCATGTGAAGCAAAATAAGCCAGACTAAGAAGGAGAAATGTGTTTTCTGTCACATGCAGAATCTAGATCGGAATACATACAAACATACATGTATCTGTATATGTATATGTATATGTATATGTATATGTATATGTATATGTATATGTATATGTATATGGATATGGATATGGATATGGATATGTATATGGATATGTACACATGCACACACACATATGTCATACACATATACACACACACAAATGACATGAAAAGAGAAAAACTGTGATAAGGAAGGTGACTAGTGAGAGGTGGGGTAGACACAAAGGGTGACAGCGCGTGCATATGACCAAAGCTCATGACATACAAGTATGAAGATGTAATGAAACCCATCATTTTGTGTACTGAATATACAATTAAAAGGAAATAAAGGAGGGCTGCTCCACAAGACAGAAACCATGTCTGGCGCTGTACACCTGCTTGAAAGTCCATAGGGGACACTTAATACTGTTCTTCAGCTAAAGTTACATAGCACTGAACTGCCTATAAACGTATATGTTTCTACCCAGAGAGAGACAACTGCCACACTCAGCCTTAGTCTGAGAAGCTTCTCCTTCAGGGAAGTGTAGTGGACACAGAGACCCACAGCTGGCCAAGGTGCTGAGAATAAGTAAAGGCCAAGAGCAAGACATTTATACCCAAGGCTGAGGAAGCACTGTGGAAGTGGATGCAGAAAGACACTAAGAACTGGAGGACAGGAGGGCTGTGAAATGATCTTTGGAGGACTGCATACAGCCGGTGCAATCATGAACTCTCAATAACAGGCTGACTGCACTTGGTCTGCACAAAAATAGGAATGTCACTAGCCAGGTATGGATGGGGGAGGGGCCATGGAGCCCCACCCTTCACTGTGAACTATTTCCTTTCCTCCTCATGGATTCAGAGCAAGGCAGAGTCCTTGCCACTGGCTGTGTACCCCCTGGTGACCCTCCAGGTTCCAGTGGTAGTCTCAATTCAATGGTCATGCAGATTGACCTGGTTAAACTAAATGGGCCACCAACAAAACCAAATGTCGTGACTCTGGGGAGGATACAGGTCAGGAGGAGGGGTTTGGATATAGGGGAGTTTGAGGCGAGAGCAGGTGTGGTGCCTCCTTGTACATGTGGGATTGTCAGGATCTGCGGAGATGGCAGAGTGGATGGAGTACTTGTGCAACTGTGAAGACAGCTGGTATGGCAATGGCAACACATCTGCAATCCCAGCTTCAGAAAAATGGAGCCGGAGGTCTCTGGGGCAAACCGGATAGCTAGACTAGCCAAATCTGTAAGCTCCGGATTTATGGGGAGATCCTGCCTCAATAAATAGGCATTAAAGGAGACACCTAACACCAGCCCCTGGCCTCTACCCCCATATGTGTGCGTGTGTGTGTGCACCTGCTCACATGCAAATATGTACACACACATGCATACATACCACACAGGTACATATGATAAATAAATAAACAAAAAATGCATAAGCCAGCAGAGATAGCTCAGCAGTTAAGAGAGTTTGCTGCTCTTGCAAGGGACCTCAGTTCAGTTCCCAGAACCTATGTTGGGAGCTTACAACCAGCTGCAACTCCAGTTATGTGTTCTTTTTGGGACACATGCACGCACACACACACGCACACAATAAGAGAGAGAGAGAGAGAGAGGAGAGAGAGAGAGAGAGAGAGAGAGAGAGAGAGAGAGAGAGAGAGAGAGAAACATGTCTTAGAAAGAAACACACCTTAAGGAGCAAGAGTCCAGATCAACAACTTTGACTCAATGACATAGGCCAAGGGAGGCCATGGTGCCACCAGCCATAAGGGTGGGTCAGTTTGCTCATGGGGGTAGGGACAGGGTCACCAGCCACAGTGAGGAATACTGTCCAGCTCCCTGAAGGAAAACATCAATGCTTTGGAACTGCTGCTCCTGGGCAGGTGGGCTAGGGAAACTTAGGAAGAGCTTTGAAACAGGGTGACAGGGTTTAGTGACACAGATCTCAGTGCCCCTACTACAACGCTGCACAGTGGTGGCAGCAGAGAGGACACTGTGTAATCTGTAGCTCTTCAGAGCATCTTGGGGCTCATTTCCACTCCACCAAGAGTGTTAGGATTGAGTTACTAATGGAGTTTCCTCACTTCATTCAGGAAATCCAATCATCGGGCAGACACTTCACTCTGTAGGGGGTTTGCTATGAATGAAGGTCAGACACCTGGGAATCCTGAGCTTCACAGAGACCAGGAAAGGAGGCTTCTCTGGAAGTCTAGGCAGAAGATGGTATTTGGGACACAAACAAGGAAAGGGAAAGTGGGGTTGTGGGAGAAGGATGCAAAGCAGAAAGACCCAACTCCACCAGTGCTCTCAAAGGCTCAAGGGTTTGACATCTCTCCTGTACCATGGTCTTGATGCCCACCTTGTCTTTGGAGGCCTCCTTTTTAAGCGCGCCATTTGAATTTCATTCTCTGCATCGCTTGATGTGTGCTGTTCTCTCCACAGACCTCACAGAGCCCTCAGAGGGTGTGGTAGAAAGTGCTGGGTATTCCAAGCACTGGTTCATAGAGAATGCATCACCATCTGGTGCTTTGACTGCTGTGCAAGTGCTGAAGGCTGCCTTAAAGGTGACTGCCCAAAGAGCAGCCGTATTTGATTTCCTCTGGCTTTCAGAGGCTTGGCTGGGTTATGGAAGATGGCAAGCCCACAGGCTTTGTTCCCAAACACTGTGCAGAAGCCTCTCTGACCTTGAGCTTGCAACCTAGGGCATCAGGACTGGAACCTGGTGTTATTCTCCTCTTACTCAGGGTGGCCTTGCCTTTAGGCTCCAGAATGGGTGCTTTTTCTCTCCTTAAACATATGCAAAGTCATACTCACCACTGAGCACTTGTTACATTATACTCTAAGAGTGTGTAGTTGCATGTAGTCACTAGCTGGGCCAGGACTGAGCCAAATCATCCACCCTTAGGACTGACCCAGGCTGGCCACCTCCATGCATGGTCCTTACTGCTCTGCTACTCAGCTGCCTCGAAGCAGAAATCCCATGTATCGCTGGACCTGCCCCACTGAACTTTCCTGACACTCCCTGGGCTCTTAGAGCACAGCACTGTTTGTGGTGGCCTGTTGGGTGACAACACCTCACCCTGGGAGTGCTGCTGTACTCAGATCAGAGCCTAATGGTCTGCCCTTCCGGTTGTCCCACCCAGGACATCCTGTTCTCATGGTTGGCAGAGCCAAAGTCTCCTGGTATGGTGCCCAAACTGGAGCCCAGCTAATGCTTTTGCTAGAAACCCACCTCCTTCTTGGGGAAAAAACTGTTTGTTCCCTGATAAGCAGCAGTGTGCAGTGCAAAGGCCCGGGTCAGGGGCCAGGACATTGCGGTCCACCACAGAAATCTGTCTGAAGACCTCCAGCAGCTCACTTAACACTCTGGGTCTCTATTTCCTCTATAAAAAGAGCAGGCTTGTCTCACTGGCTAACATGTCTGCTGCACAAGTCTGAAGATCAGAGTTCAATTCTCAAAATCCATGTGGTGATAGAAACAAAGGACCGAGGGCACGGAATTATCTCCTGACTGCCCTGTGGGAAACAGCCCGACAGGAGGAAGTAGGTTATTGGGGTCTGAAGGAGGCCTGACCTCTGTCCTTTCCTTTTTCATCTTCTTGTCCACCATAAGGTGGGAAGTCTCTGCCTTATGTGCCTGTCATCTGTCCTTCCTCCACCTGTCCACAGATGCAGAATCAGAGGACTCAAGGACAGCCACCAAAAGTGCTGAGATGGTGTCTTAAAAAGGAACACTTCCTTCCTTAAGTTGCTGTGCTCAGAGGTTTGGTCTGTGCTGGTCGATTTCTTCTGCTGTAGAATTTCTTCAAACCAAACCTCCTTTGAGGGCTTTAAGGTCACCCCTGCCTCGCACCGCCCTGCCTCGTTCAGGTGTCACACAGAAGTCTATTCTAACTACTCCAGGGTGCTTGTGGGAAGCAGTCTTCCTCTCAGAGAGGCCACAGCCTGGCCGCAGCAGGCATTTCCCACCTCCTTCTCCAGCTGTACACGTTCCAGCTTCCTCCACAGCATTTGGCTGGCTGCTCCCAGGCTTCTCCTTATAGAACAAGGTTTTGTGGATAAGTAGACATTTCAAGGGCTTCCAAATTCAAAACTCCAAGAGGGTGGAATGTGACAATCCCTGGTTCCCCTAGAGGCATCCGTTTCCAGCTTGGCATTTTCCATTCCTAGTGTTTCCTTCTATGGATGTGTTTGTGTGTGTGTGTTCAGGAGGGTGTGTATGAGTGTTTACACATGTGTGAATTTATGTGTTCATATGTATGTGAGTGTGTATACACATTTTATGAGCACATGCATGCATGTGTGTGTGTGTGTGTCCCCTTTCATCTCTCAAGTACTTGAGGATCTCAAGTCAAAGCACATACATCTTTTCTCCCTGCCCCTCCACCCCCTCCCCCACTCCAACTTCTTTTCATCTCATGAAGTACGTTGGGTGTGTGACTGGCTGATGGGTTTGCTTGTTTGTTTGGGGCTCTAGCAACTGAATACTTGCTCTGGGCCTGTAATGCTCCTTGTGTTCCACTCAGTTCTACCCAGCCTGGAACCCAAGGACCATTTTATACCAGCACGCAGAGCTTCTTCAGGGTTTTCAAATCATTCACAGCTGCTTGACTCTTTTTAAAATTAAGAGAATAAATTTTTATGAAGCATATCATATATAACAATATAAAACATTTATGCATAATTAGGAGAAGAAAACTAGGCCAAGGAAAAGAGCGATGGGAAAGGTCTGGCAAGTGGATACCAAGTTACAAGGAAAGTGGGGAAATGGGTGTTGGTACTTTCTGACAGCAAAGTGGTGATAGGCGACAATGACTGTGTAGTTCAGAAAGCTACCAGAAAGGATCTTGAACATTTTCAACCCCCAAGTTTGATGTGAACTTTACACAATGGATGCATGCAGTGAAATATCACATGGTAATATAAATATGTAACATTTAGAAGCTGGATACAAGAAAGAAGAGGTTCTGGAGTAGGAGGGTGGACAGGAAAAGCAGCAGGAGGACTCAGTTTTTAAGTAGAGAATAAATTTAAAAATTATATATAGGGCCTGAGTCATTGGCCAAAGGTATCCTATGGAACCCACTAAAAATGACAGGCTATTGCTGAGACTATTGGTTGCTCTCCACAATCCGATGGTAAGGTCCTATTGCTTGTGTAATTGAACACAGAGAAGTTGAGCTGGTGCCTATCTAGAAGCTTCACCTCTATTGGCTAGTGTTCATAGAACTGGAAAGTGCTCTGCATTCTACCAGAGGGAGAAGGTAATCATCAACTCAGCTGTAAACCCTGTGGTCTACAACAGCAGCCTTCTTGCAAGATACACTGATGCAATAGTGGCAAAAATGTTATGGGAGTAACCAACTACTTTTCAAAACTTCATTTAAGGCCCACTCTATAATATGAAAGCCATTCTGTGAGATGATACTCATACCTGACACAGCTAAAGGCGATAGGAACCTGAAACTAAATAGGTTGTAGGCCTAGGGGAAAACCTAATGCTATTATTACTTTGCTCAAAGAACATAGCAATAAAATGACTCCCAATGACATATTGCTATACCCATAGTTCAGTGCCGCACTCAGCCCACCCACATCAGAGAAATTTCTTCTTAAAGTAGGTGGGAAGTGACACAGAGACCCACAACTAAACAATGTGCAGAGAATAGGAGGTTTGGGAGCACAGCCCTAAATGGGATTTTTCATCAAACTGTTCCTGTCAGGGATTAGGAATCCAAGCAGAAGAGGAGGAGGAGGCAGACTTTAAGAGCCAGAGGTGATGAATAATTCCAAGTAAAAAGTGTCTTGGAGATAAAACAGGGTTGGTGCACACATGAGCTCAGAGACTGGCAGCATTTATAAGACCTACACAGGGCTAAGGCGCATGGGGTGCTGATATGGAGAGGGGGAAGTGGACATGGGTTCCTGCCAGTGACCAAGAAGTGGTTTGCTATTGATACCTGATGGAAAAGCAAAAAATCAGTTTTCTCCAATGGAGTACAACTGGATATATTAACCACAATCCAGAGCAGGCCCCATGCATAGCAGTAGCTGGCCAACAAACTCAGTGCTATTTTTATGGACTTTTTGTTTTGCTTTAGCATATTTGTGTATGTGTGTCTTATTGGTCTTTTGCTTGTCTGTTTTGATTTTTGTCTTTGTGTTTTGGAGCTATTTTCTTTCTCGAATTTATGTTTTGTTTTAAAGAGAGAGAAAGAACATAAAGTTGGGTGAGTAGGGAGGTGGAGAGGATCTTGGAGGAGTTAGGGGGGAACATGATCAAAATATATTGTATGAGAAAAATTTAATTAAAATATATATATATATATATATATGGGAAAAGTCTTTCTCATAAACCCCTCAGCACATCTATGGGCTCTGTGCCTTGTGAGGTCATTGTGGCCCATCCCTCAAGGGTATCTTTGTCACTTTCTCTCTCCCTATGTGCTGGTTTTCCAGCATATTCTCCATGTCTTCCTTCTTCACTTTGGGAGAATCTTTCTTTTGTTAGCATCTTGAGGACGTTTGCTCAGCAGGTAAAGGTGTTGAGGTCCTGGCAGGTCTTGAAGCATTCTTACCTCAGCCTGCTACTCAATTGGCAGTCTTGCTGGATATCTAGCAATAGCCAGACCTCATTTTTCTCTAGAGTATCTTCTTGCTTAGAATTCTTTTAAGAAATCTAATGCCCAGAAACTTGCAGGGAACTTGTGGCATTTTCTAGTGGTTTTCATGGCTTAGCTCTTTATAGGAGTGCTTTGGTGTCTGTCTGGACACCCCTGTCTCCCAGTCCTGAGGAATTTACCGAATCATTTCACTGCTAGCTACCTCATACATTTTCTTTCCTTCTGAAACTCCTAATTGAGCCACCTGGATTGGCCCTTGATTTATCATCAACACTTTGTACATTTGATCTTCCTAGATATCTACCTCGGAAGACTTCCTTATGTTGTTCTACTGAGATTTTTTTTTTCTTCCTGCAATCTTATTTTAGTTTTCCAATATCTTTTGTTTATTCTTTGAATGTATTAATAATTACTTTCTAAAAAAAAAAATCCCATGCCTCTGAAAGATGGCTCAGCAGAAAAATGTGCTTGCTGCCATGACTAATGATTTAAATTCAATCCTTACCTGCATGGTGGGAGGAGACAATTGATCCCTGACATTTATCCTCTGACCTCCACAAGGGCACTGCACCCACCCCTACAATTTTTTTAAAGTAATAACATTTTAAAAATAAAATTATCCCACATTTTTGTCATGGTTGCAAAACTTCCTCATGTCTCTGAGGATATATATGTTTTTATATGTATATACATATATAATCATTATTAAAGTACTATACATATATGCATTAATAATAAAGACATATCTATATGCTAGACATTTTATATTAAGCACTTGATTGCATATGACACATATGATATATTTTTTCAAACTAACTCCTGTTTTTTCCCACCTTCTCTGCTATCTGAGAGCTCTTGGCTCTCGTGGCTTAGGAATCAGTCATGCAAGGCTGCCTAGAAGTTCTGAGTCCATTATGGAGACTTTCTCATTTTCACAGTGCACTGTGGTGTAGGTGAGATGTCCTTTGGGGACACCTAACACCAGAATCTTGAGCTATTTCCTATTAGCTTCTCTTAATCTCTTTGCTGGAGAGGAAGGGTCTCACCACCAGCGTTTGAGGAGGTGAGTGAAAGAAAAGGACTAGACATGGACAGCTCACCTGCACACTGTAGTTGTGCCTGGCATTCTCCACCCACTGTGAGGCTCTCTGCTCTTCCCTCTCCGGAAAGACATGAAGGTCTGGCAGACTTGGGCTTGTGATAATGGGGAGGGTTACAAATTCTTTGCTTCTTCAGTGGTTCCCATTCAGTGTTCCTTATTTATCTCTTTGCTCTAAGTTTGTTCAATTGTTTTTTGAGACAAAGTATCCTAGATAGGCCTCTCTGTGTAACTAAAAGTTGGCCTTGAACTCCTGATCCTCCTGACCCTATCTCTCTGGCACTGAGATTACACCACCATCTGTCCTGACTTTACCTCGATTTTGACTTGGTAGCTTTCAGATTATCTTAACGTCTCATGTTTCTATTTCAATTATGCTTTCAAATTGAAAATTCCTTTTGGAACATTTTTCATCTTTTGTAGTTCTTTATATGTAAACAATAGACACAAACTCATCTCACTAAAGTTGGTTTTCCTACTTCTCAACTAAAGCAACATTTCATCTGGCCTCTTCTTGTTAGAGGTAGCATGGTGCATATTCCAGAATTTTGCTTTTGTCAGTGTCTTAAGTTTTTTTTTTTTTTTTTAATTTTTGTGAAGAGACACCATAACCATGACAACCCTTATAAAGGAAAACATCTAACTGGGGCTGGCTTATGGTTCAGAGGTTTAGTCCATATCGCCATGGTGGGAAGCATGGTAGTGTGCAGGCAGTGTTGGAGAGGTAGCTGAGCATTCTACATGCAGGTCCACAGGCAGCAGGAAGAGAGAGAATGTCACTGGGCCTGGTTTGAGCATCTGGAATTTTCAAAGCCCACCTCTAGTGACATACTCCAACAAGGCCACACCCCCTAATAGTGCCACTCCCTCTGAGCTAATGGGGGCCATTTCCATTCAAACCACCACAGGCAGCATCACACTCTGGTCCCAATATCCACAAACGCCAGCTTGAGTGAAATCATAACACATTGGGAAATGGCCTTTAACATCCAAGTGCCTTACAATGTCAAGTGTTGGTTTAAAATATACTCTTTATTATGTGTATAAAGTGTGCCTGTTTATCTTCATGTACATTGAGTACATGCAAGCGACCAAGAGGTCAGAAGAGGGAATCAGAGCCATGGGAACTAGAGTTACTACATGATTGTGAGTGACCCAGTATAAGTGCTAGGAGTGAAGCCGGGGCTGAGCTACAGGTGCTCATAACCTCTTACCAATCCCTCTAGCCCTGCTCTGCTCTGCGGTTTTCATCCTGCAGCACAGTCTGAAAGAACAGCTCTTACTCTGACGTCAGAGAGAATAAGACCATGGCTGAAGCACGCAGCGATACAAATGGAGTCACCTACTGTGTGGTGCCCAGATGGAGGTGACGTCAGAGCTGCAGAGAGAGGCCTTGGAATGTAGGCAGAAACGCAAGTGTTTGGAAGAAGTAATACTGTCTACTATGGTTGCTTTAAAACAAAACAAAACTTCACAGGGCTGGAGAGATGGTTCAGTGGTTAAGAGCATTTGCCGCTCTAGGCCGGGGCATGGTGATGCATGCCTTTAGTGTCAGCACTTGGGGGGGCAGAGGCAGAGTTAGATGCTGGCCTGATCTACTTAGTCCAGTCAGGGCTACCCAGTGAAATTCTGTCAAAAAAGAAAAGTGTGTGACAGGGGACATTTGCTGCTCTTATAGAGGATCCAAGTTGCTTCCCCAGCACCCATATGGGGTGACTCACAACTGACTGCTCCCAGCTCCCAGCTCCCAGCTCCCAGCTCCCAGCTCCAGGGAATCCAATGTCCTCTTCTGGCCTCTATGGATACCTGCATGCATAAGCAAACACACACACACACACACACACACACACACACACACACACACACACACACACTTAATAAATAAACGCTATAAACTTTACATTGGCCAATCCAAGCCTGAGACTTGTCTTTTTCCTGCCTTAACCTGTAAGAACTTACTCAGCATCTATCCTTACAGTCCTAATTTCTCCAGTAAGCACATCACCTGGGTGCCCACAAGACAACCAAGACTTTACTAGCCCCCTCCCCATTGCCATCACGGGTTGTCAGCATCCCATCTCAGGATACAAAGGGAATCCCCATGGCTGTGCATACTACCAGGGCATAGGCACTACTTCTCAAATCCCGCTGTTTCCCTAGGCTCTATGTGGAAAACCTCGCTCCTGCCCCCTGGAGATGCCCTGTATGGACTTTCTTTCCCATGGCTTCCTGGGTGCTTAATGTCTTCCATGCTCAGGTTCCAAAAACCCTGCTTCTCTTCTTCCTCAAGAGGGACCCTCAGCTACTCGGACCAGACATTAAATTACGCATCTTTTCCAGATGTTGCACCCCACAAAAGCTAAACTAGTTCTAGGGTGGCTGTGTTATCTTGGCTCCTATACGGTCTGGAGAAAGAAGATTCCTACACCAAAAGCTGAGACATGGAAGACCACAGGGTCTCATGACTGCAAGCATGGGATCCCTTTGAACATCCAACCGTTCAGTCTCAAGTCAGGCACAGAGTCTAAGCAGAGAGAAGCATGAACTGTGTTTTGTTACTTGCCTTATAGTGCATTAGGAAGGCCATGGGATGGGTCAGGGGGTGGGGCTCATGGAAAGGAGACCTTCATTGTGATGCAAGTGAGGAAGGACTGCTTACACACATTCCCCCTTTTCTTGGACACCCCTTATACTGTAAGCCCTCTTTTGAACCCTGGCACATGAACTCTTGGAGCTGATGTGGGTGACGGGACTTATTTTGCCTGATAAAATGTGAGTGGACAACTTCATGTGGCTATGCAATTTGCCACACTCCCTTTTCCTCATATGTTGGAAGGTAGATGTCTATGTCAAGGGAACTCTGGAGCTTGGGTCTCCTAGTGAAAGTAGACTCAGTTGATCTGACCTGAACACAGTCTGTGAATAAGAAACTGGCTTTGTATGCAAACAGGCATTTTTGGGGCTATTCACTGTTGTAAATACTGCTGGGGGTAAATACTATTGTAGATTAACTGCAGCCTTTACCAGTGACATCACTGGTAACTAGAAATGTGAGCTTCTTCTAATTTCTGACACACAACTCTTACAGGCCAAAGTTTTATGAGTTTGGCTACGTTTTGTTTCGTTTTCTAGATTCAGTGTCTTAGTGAGTAACCTTGGCTAGGCTGAAACTCTTGTGTAGATCAGTTTGGCCTTGAGCTGACAGTCATTCTCCTATCTCAGCCCTCCAGGTAATAGTATATCAAAGATGCACTACCATGCTCTGCTTCATAAATTTGAGTATGTTCTCAGACCAGCAAGATGGCTCAGTGTGTTATGGCATTCAACACCAAGCCTGGCTGTCTGAATTTAGTCCCCGAGGGCCACTTGGTGAAAATGGAGAAACAAGTTTTGAAAGTTGTCCTCTACTCTCTAGTTGCACCCCATGGTGGGCCTCTACAGCTGCACATGGAATTAGACTATTTGCCTTAAAAAAATAAACAGCAGAGATGATAAAAGTCACCATTGATTCAGAGTAAAAGGGTGAGGATTATGGGGGGCAAAGTACATGGAATTTGTTGACAAAGAGGTTATTCACCCAGTGTGTCCCTTCTAGTGTCTTGTAGTCTAGAGAAAAAGGCTCATAGGAAAATAGAGAGAGAATAAATCCCAGAAGAGGAAATCAGATGCGTTCTGAAGATATGAAAATGTGGCCTTAATCTCACTCATCAGCTAAACAGAAACGAAAATTCCACCTAATACTTTCTTCACTTAACATGTTGCAAAGCCTCACCCATCTCTTGGTGAGAGACAGAGAGTCAAGCCTCCCCCAAGGTCTGCTGGGAGTGGCAGTGGGTGTAACTTCATTGTGCTGGAATTGTATCTACCTATCGAGTTCAGAAGTGTTCTGTCCTCCAAACTGGTGATTGATTGCCAGGAATTTGCTTACCAAACAGAATCCGCTATTTCAAGGGACATGTTATATTTTCCATGAAGTCGGTGCATGGAGACACCCAACAAACACAAAGCAGGAGATTCTTTCCTTTGTTGTCTATTCCCGAGTTTTAGAACAATGGCAATCCTCAGTAACTATTTGTGAATGGATTAATGACACAAAGTACAAAATGAATTTTGTGCTGTTTATACACAAAGGGTTTTGGTTTTTTCAAAATACAGACTGTTGGAAATGCTATAGGATTAATGGATTGATGATCTCTTCAACAAATGCATTCCAAAGTATATGGATGTATATATGTGCATGGTGTGGGTGAGGGGGATAGAAGAAAGAGATTTAAATACCCTGTCAATAATTACAAACCATGACTTTCCTAAAATCTGGACTCAGGTCAACATACTGGCCGAGCATAGCAGCTTATGCTTGGAATTGTAGCTCTGGTGAGATGAAGGCATCCAAACTGAGACCAGCTTGGGCTATATAATAGAATTCTGTTTCCATAAGTAAGTAAGAAAACAAATAATACGTATCTGAGGTAGTTGGAAATTTGTACTGAATATTTGGTGACCTTTGTGGGCACCAGGCACTCAGGTGGTATACATATATACAGGTAAACAAAACAAGCATACATATAAAATAAAATAAATATTGAAAAGTTTTTTTTAATTAAATTAAGGACCAACGTGATGGCTCAGTGAGTAACAGCACTCAACAGTTCCCCCACCTCAAGACACACACACACACACACACACACACACACACACACACACACACACCACACACACACACTTAATAAATACAATTTAAAAAAAAATTAAGTTAAGAGCCAAGCATAGCACTACTTATAATCATAGCACTTTGGAGGTGGAAACAGTAAGTTCAGGAGTTCAAAGCCATCCTTTGCTTTTTTACTAGTGTGTGTGGCATGTACATGAGCACAAATATAGAATAAAATGTGGGTGTATATGCCATGAGACACCTGTGAAGATCACAGGACAGCTTTATGGAGTCAGTTATCTTTTCCCATCTTCACGTGGGCCTATGGATCACACTCAGGTCTCCAGGTCTGTGTGGCCAGCACATTTATCCACTAAGCAATCTTGACAGCCTACAAGGCCATCCTTGGCTACACAGTGAGTTTAAGGCCAGGCCAGGCTGAATAAAACCCTGTTTCAAAAAATAAAAAAAAATCACACCAAAAGGGGTACATTGAAATCTGTCTTTTAGTGTGTGTGTGTGTGTGTGTGTGTGTGTGTGTGTGTGTATGAGAGAGAGAGAGAGAGAGAGAGAGAGAGAGAGAGAGAGAGAGAGAGAGAGAGAGAGAGAGAGAGGCATGTGAGTATGTGGATATGAACACTTTTGTGTACATAGGTGGAGGACAGAGCAGGGTACTAGGTATCCTCTATGGCTCTCTGCCCTGTTGCCCTGAGGCAGGGTTTCTCCTTGAAGTGGAAGCTTGCAGATATGGCTAGGCTGGCTGGGCATCAAGCTCCTAGGACCCAACTGTCCCCACTCTACAATGCTGGGGTTTCAGGCACATGCAGGCATACCTGGCTTTTTACATGGACATTAGGGATTTGAACTTAGATCTTCATGCTTGCAGACCAAGTGCTGTTTTCCACCAAGCCATCTCTCCAGTCCCCAAATCATGTCTTTTAATTCAGGGTTTGGCATCAGATGACTAAAAATCACACCCATACTTTGTGAACATTAGCTATGTGACCCCATTTAATGTTCTCAAGCCCAAGTTCCCTCTCTGTAATGGGGAGAAGAGCACAGGATACGAAACACTGAGCAGAGGTGAATTTTTCATATGTGCGGCTCTCTGCAAGCTTACCAGCCTGGAGGTCAGAAACCAGAGAGGGAGCCTGTGGCTCAGGAGGCAGAGAAGCTTCCGGTGTCACAGTGAGGCTGTGAGAGCAGACGCGCTGTGATTAATCTTAGGGAAAATGACTACTTAGTCCCCTGTTTTAGTTTTATATTGACATTTGTGGATATCAGGATCTGGGTGTTTCCAGGCTCCTGTGTCCCTGAACAAGGAAGTGGACAGAGACATGTGGTTAATTAGAGAAGGAGGGCCAGTATGTCAGAAGGACCCTTCTGAGGGAGGAAGAGGTCTTGGCTTTTATATGATATAACCAGGACTTTTGGGTCATTTGCAACTTCAGTCATGAATGTGTTCCTTGCACCTTAAATCACCACCAAGGGTGTGAATTTCAGTATTACAATGCATCATGGGGCAGTTCTAGACAATCTGGAGTGTGTGTGTTGTGTGATGGAGGCTTGAGCTATCCCAGTATCCCAGGCTTCCTCTTTGCAAATAAGTTTTCTCATGAGCCAATTCTGTAGATTTTATCTTAGGCACTAGGCACCCTACTCAGCACCCTATCCTGCCTCACAATGCCTTCAATTAGAACTATGGCTTGAGGCCTGAGGAGCTGGAAACAAACAGGACTCTCCACAAGTCTATTTCTGCCACCAGCCGTGTGTACCTTCTGGTTCTGTCAGCAGTGTCTTCAACCCATCAGGGAGTGGTAACTATCTGGAATTTTCCAACTTTAACTTGGTATGACCCAGAAACTATTCATTGATACTTTCCATAAATACTTGTTTCTTCCCCCCTCAGGAAGAAGGCTTTGAATTCACTACTTGATCAATAACAAACAACATGCCAAGCCTATTTTAGGCCCTGAAAATTTAATATCAAACAGAACATGTATGTTGGCTTTTCTCAGGGAGCTTAAATACTTGGGAAAAATAATTAAGAAAAACAGAAATATACTTCAAATGAATGTCTCTGCCTGTTTCTATGGTTCCTTCATGGGAACACAATATACAGTCTCTCCTCCTGGAATGGAGCAGGATATGGACTACTTAAAAAAAAATTTCTGGGGAGCTTCCCCAGAGATTTGGTTTATGCAAACACAAACTCAATTTCTAGGCTAGACCAATTTAGTAAACAAATGCTTGTGTTGCCTGTGTTGATAGCACATGCTAAGAGTATTTGAAAGATAGTATGACAATCTCCTTGGGAGGGAAGTATTAGGAATTGGCTTTTGTTTTTTCTTATCCTCTTTTTTTTTTTTTTTTTTTTTTTTTTAATGCAAGCTCAATGCCTACAAAATCTATTGAGATCTCCTTCCCTGATTCCTTATCATTCCAGGTCACTTTGTTCTGCCCCAAGCAAGGCATTAAGGGAAGAAATGTGCCCAGGATGAGGCTATGGTATAAAATCCACATGCAGAAGTCTTTTCTCCATGAACACTGCCTACTTCAGTCACATAGGGGCTGCCCCTGCTAACTTCAGAATATAACACGAAGAGTTTTTCACTGATATTTGAGGCACAACCTTGGGATAGTCAGCCATGGCCACTTAACACTGGAAAGATGACTCAGGGTCACACACAACATCTGTCCACTCTGCTTCAGAAACCAAAGCTCAGCTGTTCACGGAGTGATGTATACTAGCTGCATTTATCAATGAACATAGCATGCCCTCAGAGCCAACTGGAATGGCTCATTAGACATATGTACAATGCACATTATTTTCAAGGGTCCACAAAAGCTTTGACTTCTTTTATAATCAGAAAGGATAACATTTTAGTATACGATGTCAATATAGTTATCTTTATACCAATACAACCAACAAATATAAATATCTCTGCATGAAGGGAGGACTTATGAAGTTAAAAGAATTCAGGCCCTGGATATTGTTCCGAGTGAGTAACTAGCAAAGTGATAGAGTTAGACATCTATCAGTGATCAGGTGACAGTGTGTTAGAGGCAAAATTGTTCTTCAAGATGAAACAAAATAAATAAAACAAACATAAAGCACACTGAAAGAAGCCATTGGTGGGCCTAGGACTGGTCCCACTCTAACCCATGCTAAAGGGACAGGTGGGACAATTATCCCTTTAATGAGGCAGTATACTTTGCCTTCCCAGAATTCCCACCACCTGCCCAGCCCCTAGGACACAATGAGGTTTCACTGACTCAGAAAGGCATAACTATTTTTTTTCTTCTTTTTGTATCTTTTTATGCAGTGTTAGCCAGAGCTTACTGCTTTTTCTGGTATTTTGGACTTCCTTACTCTTAATGCTCCTGTCTCTGCCATCTACTGCCTGCCACCATGTTTGTGGCTGGCCTCCATGCCTACTTAACGCAGATGCTATAACTTTCTTCTTTCTCTCCCCCATTCTCCTCCTTTGGGCAGCTGCTGAGACTTAGGGGTTTTCTTTTTAAATTCCAATAAAAACTGTCCCTTTTGAATAAACTGAGGTTTTGCTTGACTTTCAAACCATTCTGCATTTTGATTTTTCCATAGGCAATGAAAATGGACCTGTTCCTGGGTACCTAGTCAGGTCATTGGCATCCCCCCTGAGGGTTTCTTCCTCCTTGGTGGATGTCACTGAGTCGCTTTAGCCCTGCTGCTTGTCACACAGCCATAGGTGGGGAAATGGAGGAAGATGGAGCTGGCCCAGGACCTGACCTTGAGTGACTTAAGATGGAGCCTCCCCTTCCTGTCCTGCTCAGCCCTTTCCACTTGCCCTGCTCTTCCTCTTTTGCCTCTTCCTTTCTTCTTCCTCATCTCCCTCCACTCCTACTCTCCTGCCTTGGTGAAGCAGGAAAATAGGAAACATTGTGGGAGCAGAATTCAGAAGCTAACATGCAGGAAGACTTAGGTCAGCCTGGGCTACATTCAGCCAAGGATGCATGCTCTGAAAAGCCCATGTTATAGACACCTGGGGGAGGTACACACCACATTAATGACCCATAGAAGGTCACTGTGGACTTCCCTTTGGTACTTTTCATTTTTGCCTTCTGTGTGTCAGGGGAGAGATGGCATCCCCCCCTTCCAGGCTCTTCTGTATCTTTCCCTTTGAACGGTCTCATCTTCTATAACTAACCAGGTATCTCTGTACAATTCATTATAAGACACACAAGAACTTGGAGACCCTCGTATCTGCCCTCTAGAACTAGATCCAATCCTGTCACATCATTGCTACTTGATAGTGCTTATCCCTGCCACTGAACACCATGAAGCCAAATTGGAAAGTGATGGCAACCAGGCCCCATAGAACACTTCTTGTTCCTGGCCACTTCCTCAAGGTGTTTATCTCCCAGATTCTTACATGTAAGGCTATGTGTGCATGAATGTGCATGTGTACGAAATTGTGTGTGTGTGTGTGTGTGCATGTGTGTGCGTGTGCATGTGAATATGTGTCTGCATGTCCATGGTTGTGTATATGCATATGTTTACATGGTTATGTGCTTGTATGCACATGTGTGTTTGCATGTGTGCACATGTGAGAATGTACCTGCTTTAGTTTCTCAGGAAGTTTTGCTGTAAATTTTGCCTGGTAAGTCCGCATACTGCTTCACTTAGGAATATCCTAAAAATATAGTTCTGTGGCTTGACAGCAAGTTGAGAAACGTGGCAGCTGAGGACACTGAATTAATGTAAGTCATAAAAGTTTTACCGCCATGAGATTCACTCTGGAGACCATAAAACTGTAGTCAATGAAAAATAGCAATTGACTGCATCGTGGGGTAAGTAAATTATCCTCGGCACTTTGCTCCAATCTTGGCTACAGAGCAGGCTTAAGACTGCTTCTGCTGCAAAACACCGATTTTGTAAATAAATATGATTTAGTCTTTTTTTTTAAAGCTTAAAAACGGGATGGAGCAAAGGAATATCCATGCAGTGGGGCATGATGGTATATGCTTCTAATCCCAGCTGGAGGCTGAGGAGGATGGTGAGTTTGAAGCCAGCTTGGACTTCTCAGTGAGACCCTGTCTCAAAACAAAACAAAACAAAACACAAAAGACAGAGACAGAGAAGATGTTGTGAGCATGACACCTATCTCTATGGTTACTTTCCCAAAACCTACAGCCTCTGCCTCCCACCATTGGGCAGAATCAATGTGGAGGTCATTCCTTGTAGTATTTGCTGTGGGCACCTTAGCACTGTCAGCATCATGAGGGGAAGGAGTATGTAAGTTGAAGAAATCACCACGGTGAATAGGAGCAGAAAGATACCAGACTTGATGTCTCAGAATGCTTGCTGGTGGGACCCTGAACAGAAGGAGGACATCGGGTAAAAACAGACTTTGGTTGGTGACAACATGTCAGTATTGGCTTGAGACTTGTGACCAGTGTTCACATGAGGCGTATGGGACTCTGCACTATATTTGCACTGGGTTTTCAGGAAGGCTACTAAAATAACTAGCTTATTTTTAAAAGAAAAGGCAGAATACAGTTTGTCAATTCTCTTTCCAAAACCAGAAATCCATCTGTGTGCGCCTTTCCTGCACTGCTGTGAACAGGTGCCTGCCCAAGCTCAGCTCTGGATGCTCTCCCCATCCCTCTCACAGAGCTGCATGGCTTTCTTCAACCCTGAGTGACCCTGGACTTGGTTCAGTTATGAATGACCTTTGTTCCGTGGATGTCTGAGATGTTCACTGAGTCATTTGTCTTCTATCCATGGGTGCTTTCCACCCTACCCTTATCTCATAGTCAAGGCCACTCTGATGTCATAGCCAGGCAGGCAGAGCACATCACCACCACATGCGGCCTTCTGTGGCACATTGCCCCTCTTAGTACAATGACTTGAGTTTCAAAAGTAGGTCGCTATAAAAATCACTTTCTGGGCAGCATGATGTTTGGATGAATCTATTAACGGGGCACTGTGGTTGTGTCTCAGGGTTAAGGTTCATGCGACCCTTGCCCAGCTGTTGATACAAGTGACAGTGTTGTCTTCTGTCCTCCATGGGCACCAAGACACATTGCCTATTTACCTACAGGTATATAAATGAAGATGATAAAAATAGATCTTTAAAAACAGGTGAGTTAGCCCATCAGAGGATCAGATGAGCCCTTTCTTTACAAAGCAAGATGTGATTTTTTTTTTGTCCCGTTAAACTTCTAGCTGCCTATTGAGCTCATTCACTCTGTGATAAGCACCCACTTATCACTAATCCAGTGAGGAACCCTTCATCTTGCCATGCATATGGAAAGGCAGGCAGAAATTAGGAAAAGGTGGAAGCCTGAAGACTATCCATCGAAAAAGCAGGTGAAGACGTGGGCTGCCTCTGCTCAGGAGACATTTGAAATACAGCGTGGGACAGAGACCTTTGTAAGGCTTTGCTGCTTGCTATGGCAGATTAAGGCACCTCCTCTGTGGGTGGATGAGTGGTGGTGGGCGGCTGGTGGAGAAATGACAGTCAAACCTCGGAACCTCAGAACCTGTTCCTTTGGCACTCCTCACCCCCCACCCCTGCTCCAGGCCAACTCTTCTGCTGCAAGAGACGCAGGAAACCACCTGGAGAACTGTCCCTGTTTAACGTCACTATAGGCATGATGGGCTGGTGTGAACAGATGACCCTACTCTCTGGCTCTCATAGAGACCTAGAGTAGCCTTTTTTTTTTTTTTTTGTCCTGGACACTCCCAGATTCTTTGGGAGAGGTAATGGGCTGTCCTGCCAGGATCAGTATGTCTACTGAGATAAGATAACCTTTAACTTATCTGCTCAAGAGGAGAGCGATCCCAAAAACCTTCCTGAGGAAAAACAGGCCCCTTCAAAGCAGCTGAAGGGGGACAAATGTGCAGCCACTTAGTCTGGGGAAGGCCATGCCCCAACCGGCCACCCTGAGAGGTTCTTCTAGGTCTATGTGGTCATCAAGCCCATAAACAGTGAGACAGGAAAACAGAGCAGGATGTCCCAGCTCTTCCAAGAAAACTCTCCTCATTTACAGCAATCCATAGCCCTTTACTCAATGTGCTAGGTTACAGATTTCTATTTTGTATAAATGTGGCTCAACTCGTTAAATGCTTACAGCACAATCTGAGGACCTAAGTGCAGATCCCCAGAACCCATGGAAGAGCAAATGGCAGCACTGTTGTATCCCAGCACTAGGCAGACAGAGGGAGGAAGATCCCTGGAACTCATTGGTCAGCTAGTCTAGCAAGCTGGTGAATTTCAGGTTCAGTGTGAGACCCCACCTCAAAAAACACAGTGGAGAGCAATAGAAAAAGATGCCTGATGTCAGCTTCCCATTGCATGCATACATACATGAACACATGTACACACATGAAAATAGACACACACTACATACCAAAATAAAAATATAAAAATAAACAAATATGAACATTAAAAATTCCAGATGATATTGCTTTGAAATTACTTGTATAGTCCTGATTCAGAGGAATAAAACTTTCTTGGTATGACATAGTGAAAGTGGCGATTGCCATTTCTGGATTTTGTCTCCATATGACTGCTGTTGCAAGAAAGTCTACTACAATAGATATTTCATTTTTTTATGAAGGAGCTAGGAGTGTTTCTTTGAGCTAGGTGGCTTTTCAGAAAGATATGTTTTTCAGCTATAAAATACGTCTCTTAGGATTTTTGGCTTCTAGAACTGTGGGAAAGCCATTTGTATTGTGCTAAGTCTCTAGGGATGAAACACAGGCTCCAGCAACTCTGAAGATCTAAAGGAAGACCTGGGAACAAGGAGGAAAGCAACCTGAGGTGGTGGTGTAGTCCAGGCCATGTGTGGTCTTAGAGACCCTGAAAAGAAGCCTGGACTATGGCAAGCACATTAGGACTCCCCCTGCCTCCATGTTCAAAGCAGGTCTTGCTGAGTTTCAACCTCTAACTGATCTCTTTTCTCCCTTGGAATTGTGGGACAGGTAGCAAGACTCAGCATCCTCTGGGCAGTGAGGGAAACCTTTCACTTTGACCAAGAACAGTATCAGTGGTGAACAGGAGCATCAGCTTCTCATTCCAGCAGCAAGAGCCCACAGATGCACAGTAAAGGAAGGACAGGCATATCTTTCTGAGAAGAGGTTGAGATTTTCTGGGACCTCTTTTCACCCTTTTAATCCCCCCCCCCAGTTGTTGCCATGGAATGGCAACTGTCTGACTGTCACAGCTCTGGGGTCACTGTCACTTAGCAGCAGGAGGGGTGATAATGAAGTCAGAGGTTGTCTGGCGCTTCCTTTGACAACCAACTTGATCCCACCAGTTTTGGTTAGTTCACCTAAGTAGAAATTGATGACGCACAGGCAACCTATCCTCAAGGGTAGATTAGAGTAGGGCACGGGGGCAGTGTGTAAGGTATGACTTCATTAAAAATACTTTTTTTTTTGACATTTTTCTATTGTGTGTGTGTGTGTGTGTGTGTGTGTGTGTGTGTGTATGCACGTGCGTGCGTGCGTGTGTGTGTTGGGGGATCATGTGATGCCATGACACTTTTGCAGGACTCTGTTCTCTTCTTCCATTCTGTGAATCACAGGGGTCAGATTAAGGTCATCAGACTTGGTGATAAGCTGCTTTATGCTTTGCCCACTGTGCCATCTCACTGTCCCCATGACTTCCAAAAGAGTACTGTGCTGTGAAGTCAGGGTGGAAGAAGAGAATAGATGCAGAGACAAGACAGACAGATGACTGTTCTAGGCCAAGTTTGTAGCCACAGAGATTAAGGGCAGCAGAACCAATATACCAGCACAGTATATTGATAGATGAGACTGACAATTCTCAATAGATCGAGGGAGAAGGATACCTAGATGACTCAATAAATTCAAAAGAACAGATCAAACTAAGTTAGGACAGTAGGTCTGGCACAGAGGGTAAAAGCCAAGGGTTCAGTGTTGAACACTTCAGTGTGAGGGTGGCTGTAATTGACCAAGGAGAAATGAGGTGGGTGTGCGGACATGAAGATCTTTAGGGAAGACAGCACACTAGCGGTGTCATGAGTACTAATAATGTAAGTATCTAATCTAGTCTTGTGGGGTAGGGCTAGACATGAGCAGTGGACTAGGAAAAGAGGGTCCCAGAAGCCAGCCCAAGCCCAATGTCAGTTTTGTACAGCCTGACTTGCCATTGTAAGATCCTGGTCCCTGCTTCCACCATGAAGCCTTGATTTAAAAAAAAAAAAAAAAAAAAAAAAAAAATTCAATGGAAAGCAGCCCGAGATCAGTCACTGGGCACACTGAAAAAGGTTAGATGTGGGTAACTAAGTCAACTGCAGCTGTTTCTGGAGGCTGTGTCTCCTGACGGCCAGACTGCCCAATGACTGATGGTCCCTGAAGCTGCCGATGGATTCCTTTTATAACAAAAGTAAAGATGGCAGGGCTCTGAGGCATTTTCCACACATGTGCTCCAACAAAGGATTTGTGCTCTAAAGACCTTGACTTTGTTAAGATGTATTTGTTCTGTGCTTTGGACCTGCCATTCCTATGCTTGTGTGCACATATGGGCTCACACGTGTGTGCACGCACACACACATTCACACTCTCTCACACACACAAAACCTGTGGGCTTTTCTAGAGGGTCATAGGGAAAGATCTTAAAGGTGACATCTTGTTCACTTAACTTGATCAAGAAGGTGGCTTTCCCTAGGGCAAGCCTTTTCCATTGCCCTCTGGATGTACTGACTCCTACAATTCCAATGGTTTGAATGAGAATGGCTCCCGCAGGCTCACAGATTTGAAAGCTTGGTTACCAGGGAGTGGCATTATTTGAAAGGATTAGGAGGTGTGGCCTTGTTGGAGTAAGTGTGTCACTGGAGGCGGGCTTTGAGGTTTCAAAGGCCCAAGCCGGTCCCAGTGTCTCTCTTCCTGCTGTGCTGCCTGCAGATCTGGATGTAATAAAAGTCTCAGCTACTTTTCCATCACCATGTCTGCCTGCATGCCACCATGCTCCCTATCATGATAATAGTGGACTAAACCTCTCAAACTGTAAGAAGGCCCCAATTAAATGCTTTATTTTTTGAGTCTCCATGGTCATGGTGTCTCTTCATATCAATAGAACACTGACTAGGACATTCAACTGCGTAATTGATGGTAACGAGGAACATGCTTGCTCTCTCCTTTTATTATTAAAACAATTCATAATGTAGAAGTCACTATGTTGCTACACCACCACCAGCCCCAGCCCCACTACTACTGTTCTGCCTCAGCCTTTGAGAACAGCCCAGGCACATCTTTTTTTGAGTGTTTGCTTTGCTTTGTAAATAAGTGTAAGACCCTCAGAATGAGGAGTCTCCCCGTTTCGGTTGGCACCCCCAAGAACTCAATGTCCAGTCCAGTTGATGCAACATGCAGAGATTTTAATGAACGGGATATGTTTGCGCAAACAGGCTCCCTCAGCACACAGGCTAGAGAAGCAACATTTTCTGGGCACGGGTACTTTTAAAGGAAAAAACACAAGCTTAGGGTGGGGCTGTGACCCCCTGTCTGGCCAGATGGACTCACTGTTCCGATCAGCAGGACCTTAGGGCCTCAGGGTGTGCTAATTAATTTTGTCTGGGCAAACTGGAGTTGCAGCTATCACTGACGGGAGGGGCAGTGTGAATTGTTGATATCCTGCTATCTTAGGGTCCTGTGAGGGAAGTTGCCAGTGGTTAGCAAATTCCAGGTAACTGATAGTGGTCTGGGTTAGCTTTCCAGGTTGGACTGTCCTTTATTTTAAGTGGGGGGTTTCCTTGACTTTACTTTTGGTCTTTCATAAGCATCTACTTAGACTGTCAGTATCTCTCAACTGAAACCTTAGATACGGAGAGGATAGAGAATTGGTGAGGTGTGGGGAGAGTTAGGGTGCTGTGCTGTCCTACCAGCTCAGCAAGGGAAATGTGCTACAAAAAAGGAGCCAGCCTCGACTCTGACAAACACTGCAGAGAAGTTAAAGACAAGAGGCTGCAGAGCTCTTTTTGACTCAGTAACGCGGAAGTTGCTGGTGACCTGGCCCAAGGCAGGGTCAGGTGAGCACCGGTCTGGTCAGCATAGTTGGAGGAGTAGCTGACTCAAAATCAACTCCAGATGCAATTGAAGCAGAAATGTAGGAACAAAACTATCAAAATATTGTGAGGAAACAGAATACATTTTCACAAACTTGAAATACAAAAACACATAAAAATATGTTGCCTACAGGATGACAATAAAAACATACCAAGGTGTATAAAATAATATAAAACTAACATGCAAATGTTATGTTTGCAATCCATATATTTTAAAAAAACATTTTGAAAATAATTCCTGTAAATTAATCTTTAAAATTCATAAGTAGCTTAATAGAAAAAAAAGCTTACAAAGGAATTTAACACAAGAGGAAAACTAAGGGAGCCGTAAGTATAAGAACAGGGACTGGAGAGATGGCTCAGGGGTTATGAGCAAGCATTGTTCTTGCAGACGACTGACCCACGTGTTGGGTATCTTCCAACTGCCTGTAACCCCACTCTAGGGCCTCCAAATCCCTCTTCTGGCCCCCATGAGCACTGTACTCATTTGCTCTCTCTCTCTCTCTCTCTCTCTCTCTCTCTCTCTCTCTCTCTCTCTCTCTCTCTCTCTCTCTTTAATTAAGGACAAAATAAAATCTTTAAAAAACTCTAATAACAAAGAACGGATGCCCAGCTTCCTGAGTGACTGATAGTCAAGAAACAGATCAAGAAAAAGGGTGTGGCCTAAACATCTTCAAACATGTTCCACCAAGGTAGAGTGTGGCTGTATTTATTAACAAATCTACTTAGTATAAAGTGCCCTTCAGAAAGGCATGCGTAAAATTGGGGTGACAGATGGGGCAAATTCTTTCTAGATTGCTGAGTCCCCTTCTAAGCTTACACAGAATTCTGGTTTGTAAGGCTGTAGGGTCAGGGCTGAGGAGATGACTCAGTTGGCAGAGTGCTTGTCAAATTATAATGAACACTTTTGTTTGGTTCCAGGCATCCACATCAAAGCCTAGTGTGGTACTGCATATCTGTAATCCTCCCTCCCCCTAGTGCTGGGGAGGATTGTTGGTACTTGCTGGCCAATCAGTTTAGCCAAAACAGAAAGCTCCAGGTTCATTGAGAAATCATGTCTCAAAAAACTAATGTGGAGGGTGATTGATGAAGAAACTTGACATCAACATTCACATACATACACACATATATGCATATATGTGCACCTACATTTACACAGGTGCATACACACATACACACAGGACAATAGGTCTGAGATCCTCAATTTCCCTGGTTACCAGCTAAGAGCCATCCTTGAGAGCTTCTGAAGCTGCTCACAGCCTCCACATACCCACAAGACAGTAGCTTCCTTCCTCAGGGTCAGCAGGGAAACCCCTCATTCACATAACATACTGAGAGAGAGATTGTCCCATAAGTCAAAGGGGATGATATCAAGAAAATTTAACAGTCATGCAAGTTGTTCTGGCTGGTGCAAAGCAGATAAGCCTTGGATGGTTTTTGCTTATGGATTTTGTCTGCTTCATGGGAGATTAAGAACTACTTAGTTGCATGTCAAAGCATAAAATCCAACAGATATAGTTAAAGTTGGGGTTTTCCATCCTACAAAACAGAATGAGTTTTCCCACCCAGCAATATAGAGTCAGGGAGAGGGATGTAAAAGATAGGAATAAGGAAGTAGAACCATAGGACAACGTCCAATTGGTCAGCTTTGTGGTTTGGGTAAGTATCTTACAAAAGACTATATGCTGTGTTCAGGGCCTTGTTTTCTGTCAGGACAGGCAGAACCCTGAAAAGATAAAGTGGAGTGGGAAGTCTTCAGATCATTATCGTATGCCACCAGAAGGGACTGAGTCATCCTGGTCTCTTCTCTTACCCTTTGCTTCCTGACTCACATGGTGTGCAGTCTATACCACACTCCCTGCTATTCACTGATGCCTCCCACAGGTCCCGAGCTACAGGACCGAAACCTCCAAAACAAACCTCTCCTCATTTCAACTTGGCCTCGGGCATTTTGTCACAGTCACAGAAATCTGAGGGACACAGTAAACATCAGGTTATATTTTTGTAGGGGTTAATGTGGAGGGTCAGAGGTTAAATATATTTTATTTTAGGAAAACCTAGTTTGCTGCCTCTTAGTTTGGCAATGTAGCATTTAGCATTCTGGTATGATTTCATTAGAAAACTATTCTCCCACATCATTCTGGCTTACCAGGGACACTAGGTCCTTCATTTTCAACTTTTAAAATTGATGCACCTCCCAATCTAAAAGTTACCTTTAAAATAACTTTAAAAAATAATGCATATGTGGGGGGGCATTGTGCATGTAATTGCAGGTTGCAATTACATGCACAATGATCAAGTTTCAAGTGTCTGCCAATTTCTGGCCGTGTGTGCTGGAAATGAAACTTGGGTGCTCTGAAGAGAAAGCAGTACATGCTCTCAGCCACTGAGCCATCTCTCCAGCCCCAACAGTTCACCTTTTGATCTGATCAGTAGGGTAAATAAACTGACCTGAAGCAAGCTATGAAAACAAATCGATCCTTTAAACAGAGTGTCCTGCAAACTCTGCTGATCTCAACATTTCCAAAGCTTTGAGGAGCGCACCAGGAAACGCTGTCAGAAGCAAGTTGTGTGTGTGGATTTGTAAATTAGGTTTTGTTTCCCTTCATTCCTATTGTGGATGTGTCCATTGGTGATTCAGGCCTTGATTAGAAAAGCCTGGCATCAGCAATAGTATACATACAACATGCATGACTGGGCTGTCCTAGAAGAGGATACATACAACATGCAGGACCAGGCTGTCCTTCATAGCTGGTCAGTCATCTTTGGAGCAGCCACGATGGAAAGCACAAGAATCCCTCACCCAGTGGTTCCCTGCAGCTATAGTAACACAAAGCTGTGTTTTTTGGATGGATTTTGCCATCCCAGCAGTCTATAAGAGATTTCCTCTTTGTCATTAACCCACCATCATGAGCAAAGTGTTTTGTTCCTTGGCCGTGACCTCCAAACACATGGGGATCAATCAGCAGGAAACTCCAGCTGTTGAAGAAAGTTCATGTTTGTTTCAAGTTGTCTTAATCTCTGATTGGGTTCAACACTATTAGATGAAAGTATGTATGTGGTTGTTTCTACATGTGGAATTAAGTTGTCTGCCTGGGAATAGTCAGGGGGATTTTCGGGTAACTGTAGAAGCCTTTTGATATCAAAGGAAGAAAAGAGGAAAGAAAGACAGAAAGGAAGGAAGGAAGAAAGAAAGATGAAAGAAAGAAAGAAAATAAATGAGAAAGAATACCTGAAGTATACCAAGATGCTTGAAAAACATGCAGCTTCTGTGTTTGCCCTTCATGTACCCCACCTGCCCAGGTCTTTTCACTTCCTACAGGTTCACACTCATTCCTTTAGTTCTGAGCCTGGTCCATACTCTGCCCAGCCTCTGCGCTAGCAGGAAGCATAGATGAAGTGAGCCAACCAGACTATGGTCCTCCTGTCTGATATCCAAGGCCTACCTGGCCACTGGCTTCATCTTGCAGACTGAGGTACCTCAGCTCACTCTACTTCTGCCTCAAGGTGAAGCAAATCCATGGATAAGCTCAGACTCTAGAATGGAAAAAAGACAGAATGAGGTAGAGACCAGAACATCTAGGGTTTGCATTCCCTGGTAACAAATAAGCATGCTCATGCTTGATGGTATTATTTGATTAATGGAGGAAGTATGGATCCAAAACAAACTCTTTGGGCTGACAAGATGGATCGGCAGGTAAAGGAGCTTGCCACCAAGCCTGACAACCTAAATCTGATCCCTGGGACCCACATTATAGAAGGGAAGAACAGACTATTGCAAATTGTCCTCTGACTTCTACACATGTGTCATGGCATGTGTGCATCCATACACATATGCACTTGTGTGGCAGGCTATTCTATAGTCTGTTCTTACCTTAAAATACCTTTATACATCCTATTTAACCAACTTTAAAATTTGACATAGAGTTTACATCCAGTATTATATAATTACTACCAGCCAGACATCAGTGATTGGCCCAGTTTCTAGTTCTAAGTTTTAGAAGTTCCAACATTCCATTGAGAGTGATGCTTCATGCCTGGAGTCCTAGCATTCAGGAAGTGGAGGCAGGAGGACCAGGGGCCTAAGGTCACCCTGGGCTACATGGTAAGACTCTGCCTCAAAAAACAAGTAGACAAAAATACTACGAGAGAGAAACGGAACCAGCACTAAACTGTGTGATGGCTGGCAGCAGCCTGGGAGAGTCATGGGGATAATCAAGGAGGTCTCAGAGGGAAATGTCTAGTGGGGAGGATGAGCGAGAAGTGCTGAGCCAGATAGCAGTAACTGTTCTGAGGACAGAATTTAGAAGGAAGTGAAGTCTAAATGATGGCAGCTTAGGGCCCAGTACTAATGACTTTTTATCTCTTTGATAGATTCTTTGAAGAACTGCTATGTCATTAAAACTTCATGGTGCAGAGGACAACAGTGTACATAACAAAGCTCCTCTATCAGAAACGTGGCATGAAACAGTAGCTCAGGAGAATGCATGCAATGATTTGTTTTTCTTGTGTTTTCTTTTTCATATTTGTGTGATATATTACGAAAGTTATCCTTAACCAGACTAGCTCAGCCTTTTAAGCATGCATAAGACAAAAATTCCCCAGGACAAGAAAACACTCTCCTCTTTAGAAAGAGCACATCTGGCCAGCATTCAGGAAGCAGAGGCGGGTGGATCTCTGTGAGTTTGAGGCCAGCCTGGTATACAGAGCAAGTTCTAGGACCCTGCCCCCCAAAATAAGGAAGGAAGGAAGGAAGGAAGGAAGGAAGGAAGGAAGGAAGGAAGGAAGGAAGGAAGGGCTATCTGGCAGCAAGTAGCAAATGGCTTAGATCAAGAGATGTGTATATTGTTGGCCATCAAGAGGTGAAAGAAATCTGTTCTTTGATGGGGCCCACTGGTCCACCTATGTGAAATGCAGTCTTGGTTGGCAGACGTGTATCCATTTCTTACTGCTTCAATGGACACAGACCTACTATGGCCACCAAGAATTCCTTACTTCTCCATCTCTGGGCATTCCTACTCAACACTGAGGTTGAAGCCTAGGTGACAAATGCTTGTAAAATTGCTGTGCCATGTAAAAATCCAAGGTCAGAGGTGAGATAGTGAAAACTGCCCATGTTGACAATATGTCATGGATGGTATGCAGGAAGGATATGAAGTTTGTGGTCTTGAGAAATGTGGGAGAAGTGAGGGACAAGGAGATGTTGTGATGGAAGTTTGTGGAAGTTAAGCTTGTCAGGACCACAACCAGTGTCCATAAGCACTACCCAAGTAACCAAGGGGGCCTGAAGGCCTCTTCTGGATGTCTAGCTCATCCATACATATGGCAAACAATCATACAGACCTATATACAGATACATAAATAAAAATAACATAAACCTTTGAAGGTTTCAAAAGATGTACAAACTAAAGCTAAGAACATACCCATCTCCATGTCCAGCTGACTTTAACAGTCCCTTTTCTCCTTGAGGTACCAAACAGAAGAAAGTCTTAATGCTTTAACTGTCTATTTTATTTGTGTGTATGTGTGTGTGTGTGTGTGTGTGTGTGTGTGTGTGTGTGTGTGGCACGCGCATGTGCGCGCGCGTGCTCACACATGTGCCACAATGCATGGGCGGAAATCACAGAACAACCTGGGGAAGTCAGCTTTCTTTTCAACCATACAGGTTTTAGCAACGGAACACGGGTGGTCAGGCTTGGCAGCAAGTGTTTTTACACACTGAGCCATCTCACTGACTCTATTTTAATATTTTTAAATTAAATTTCTTTTCAAAGTTCAGTGTGTACCTTAGCCTTATCAGACCAAGAACACCCCTGTAAATCATAAAAAATTAATATTTTTTCCAGGTGTCAATTTTGATGACAAGCAACCATGCAGCCTGGAAGAGAGTAGTGGAATGTGTCTATGTCTTTAGTTGGCATTAAAAAATGGCAACTTGATATGTTGTTTTTTATTATAAATTATTAATAAATTATTCTTGATGTCCCATAAGGTGGTTTAAATGAGAATAGCCTCCAATAGGCTCATAGATTTGAATGGTTGGATCCCAGCTGATAGACTGTTTGGGAAGGATTAGGAAGTGTGACCAGGCCATGCCAGGCCCAGGATATTCTCTGTGTCTGCTGTTTGTGAATCAGATGTGAGCCCTCAGCTACTGCTCCAGTGTCATGGTTGCCTGTCATCATGCTCACCAACTAACCCTCTGAAATTGTAAGGAAGCCCCCAATTAAATGTCTTATACGTTGCCTTGGACATGGTGTCTTGTTACAGCCATAGCACAGTGACCAATACTTAATGGAAACAAACAAAAGCAAAGTAGAGTATATTGACAAATATTAGAAGTCTCACATCTGCCCATCTTCAAAGTTGGTTCTTATTTGGTGCCTTGAATGATATCTGCCAACAAAATCTACCCATGTGGCTGGGGTGATGGCTCAAGCACCTGAGGCTCAAGTGTGAGGACTTAAATTCAAATCCCCAGAACCCATATAAAAGCTGAACCCAATAGCATGACCATCTGCAACCCTGGTGCTCTTGTGGGGAGATGAGGCAGACAGGAGAATTCCTAGCCCATGGACTAGCTAGGTTAACACATGTAGCAGAAGAACAACCAAGAGACCGTGCCTTAAGCTAAATAGAGGGTGCGGACCAACACATGTGTGCCATAGCATTTGTGTATGTGCAGAGAGAGAGAGAGAGAGAGAGAGAGAGAGAGAGAGAGAGAGAGAGAGAGAGAGAGAGAGAGAGAGAAGAGGAAGAGGAGGAGGAGGAGAAGGAGGAGGAGGAGGGGAAGGAGGAGGGGAAGGAGGAGGAACTCTATTCACTCTACCCAGTAGCCACATGGACCCCTATGGCAGACACAACATTGGCAACACCCTCTAAATGCTTCTAAGGCTAATTTATCTTCCTAACTGGACCTGCTAATCCATGCGCACACGCGCACACAAAATATGCCCAGACAGATGGATTTATTTTCTTGCCTGTAAGAATAGTTCTTATTTATGACTCTGAGAGATCTGGTTCCCTCTGTAACCCAGCATTTACTTAGTGAAGGAGAAGCCATGGAATTTGTTTCCCACCCCAACCATGGCATCTCATCAGCAGAGCACATTTACAGCACCTGAAGATACGGACAGCTTTCCATCTTCCTGAGTGGATGGAGTCCTCTCATCTCCTCCTCCTTCTCTCCCCATCCCCATTGTGTATGCTCCTGTGTGTGGTTGGGTACGTGTACCTATCCACTCATGTAGAGGCCAGAGAAGGATGTTGACAGTCCTCTATACATCTCTATTTTATTCCCTTGAGACAGGGTCACTCACTGAGGCTGGAGCTAGGTTGGCAGCCAACAAGTCCCAGTGGTCCTCTTGTCTATACCCCACAGATCTGGGGTTACAGGCATGTACTTCCTCATCCAGCTTTTCCCCCCATGTGTTCTGGAATCCAAGCCTCATGCTCATGCCTTGACCATCTAAGCCATGTGTCCCATTTCCCCCCTTTTTCTTGGTACTCCATGAAGAGTGCAAAGGGATCTGCTAAAACCTTTCCTGTGGCTGGGCTAGAGAAAGGAGGGCAGAGGCGAATGAGTCTGCTGCCCAGCCGTAGCTGTTTCTATCCATTACAGGAAAGCTGAAGAGAGATTGAAGGCATTTTCTAGAAGAGAAAATTGGGAAAGGAACAGAGCCTGAAAGTAAGTGGCATGAATGACAGGCCAGGTGGAGATGCTCAGCCCCAGGGATACTTTTCAGTTTGTTTCCATTCAGGGATTTCTTTGGAAATTAAACTGGGCAGCATACACCTTTTTTGCTCAGATTCCATCTTAGGAAGAAGCCTTGGTAATAAGGTGAAAATGGGGTTCAGCTTCAGTGTGAAGAAATGTGGGGCTGAGGGTAGGAGCTGCATTGAAGAGGGATGAGGCGTTCTGACCTCGTTGGGGGGGGGGGATAAGCACACAGCCTCCTCCACCTTTGATTAAAGATGGGCTCAGACCTGAGCCACATCAGTTGCCTGTGAAGGTGGGGAAATCCCAGGCTTCTGTCTCCCCGCAGAGCCTCTGGAGGGTTAGGTTGGGCTGGAGCTTACATTAGGCATCTCAACAAGGTTGCTGGTCTAGGGACCATGACTTGAAAACCACCAATCAGGAACACTGTTGGTTTGTTACAGTGTAGATCTGAAATATCCCCACAGGGCCATGCACTCAAGGACTCACACCCAGACTGTTGAAGTGGTGGGTTCTTTAGGAAGCAGGGCCTAAGTTGAAGGAAGTTAAGTTACTGGGTCAGGGCCTTAAAGGGTACCCTGGGACACTGGTACCTTCCTTTCTTTGTAGTCTTGGCTGATATCTGTGAGGAGTTTCTGACACAATGTGCTGTACTGGCCACGCACACAGGAGCCGAATTCATGAGTCAAAACTCACCTTTCATCTTTATCATGATTTAGCCAGTCCAGGTATTTGTTGCAGTAACAGGAAGTACTTAACACAAAGTTGATGGAGAATGTGAGGCAAAACGCAGAGCCTTGGACATTTTCTGTTTGCTAGCACCCTGAGGTTTCTTAGTGCCCACTGTAAACTCATGTAAGCCTTTCCTTGGGGCAACTTTTATAGGCATGATGAAAGTCTTAGGTGGTAAATGTTAGGAGGAAGAAAAGCATCCATCTTCTTTGACTCTCAAGCATACCCCCACTGCAACTGCAGACACTGTTTTCACTTGGGGGAGAGATGTCAGCTCTCCTGATGGTGATTGAAGTACTTGGACTTCAGTTATCTGGAGTTGCCCTGGAACTCTGGGCAACCTTGGTATCATCAGGGTTTGCATCAATGCATATCACAGCACCTCAGCTTTCTGCTCCAACACACCATTTAGGGGAGCTCTGATGATATTCGAATGTCCTTCTGGCCTTCTATAAATCAGAGTGCTCCTCTTGACAGCTCCAAGGTGTATGCTTCTCCCTGAGCAGGGTGAGACTTCTGGGCCTGAAAAGTCCATGACCCTTTAAGAATCTTCAAAACTACTGCCTACTCCAAAAGCTTTCTGCCTATCTAGTCTGCAGCTATGGATGCTTGCCATGTCAGAACTCAAACATGTATTTATTTAAAATGACTATAATAATGATACATGCTATCCTTTGAGCTTTTTAATAAAAACATTTTCTAAGAATATGAAGAGAGGTGTTTTACATGTTTGAAAGCCTTTCGAATGTCTAGTTTAAAGAAAGGGTGTTGCCTTCTATTATGTGTTACAGTAGCTGGGAAGGGGAACTCATTTTAGCCCTTTCAGATAATTGTGGCATTGAAGGCACACAGTGCACTAGGCCCTCTCTGCTACACCATGGTGGCCTTTCTTGCACTCCCAGTGTGTCTCTCCTCACACTCAGTGCTTGGTACTCAGTGATGTCTCCCTCTGAGGTGGAGTGGTAGAGTGTAATGACTACTGATGATGTCTGGAGCCATGGTCAGGCTTGTTCTAACACATGACAGTCCTATCAGCTATGTCGGCTGTCTTTACCTCCCTGTGAACAAATATCTGAGAAGTAACCTAAAGAGAGAGACACTTGCTTCCCTAACCCTTAGACTACATTCCATCATGTCTGGGAACCACCGGTGGCAGGACCAGCTCTTAAAGGATGGAAGGAATGAGGCAGCTAGTCCCAGCATGGTGGCAGCTGGGAACCACAGAGTTCTTAGGTATCCCTTTCAAGCCCTGTCCTACTGGCCTGTGTTGGCTAGCTAGGCCTCCTGTCTTAAAGGCTCCCCAACCTCCCCAAACAGTGCCAATATCTGGAGACCAGCTCACCTGCAAACCTCAGCACCAACCATTGCACTATGTGTATGCCAACACAGATGTAAATAAGGTCTCTGTGACTTCCACAGACTCATGGTCCAGAGAGAGTTTGACAACATTATGTCTAGAGAGTGAGCTAGCTGCCACATCTTACATCTTTACCATGCTGCTCTCCCATGGTGCTATGGATAGAATCCAGAGCTTCATGCATGATGAGATACTTTTATGGTCATTTGTGTTTGTTTGTTTACGCGCTTTTTTTTTTAATCATTTCTGTTTTGAGATTGGGGGGGGGTCTCACTCTGTTACTCAGGTCAGTCTTGAACATGCTTTTTGCCTCAGCCTTCTCAGACCTAGCTTTTCATTGCCCTTCATTTTTTATCTTTTCAGTTTTCAATGTGACTTTTAAACAAAATCGCAAGATCACATTAAAAAAATCTTTTAATTTATTCACAACATCTAATTACAAAGCAAAACAAATCACCATTTTTTCCTTACAAAGTATCTTAAATGTAATAAAAATAGTAATTAGTAACCTGGTAGGGATCATCCTCCAGGCAGCCAGATAATGAAATACAGTGTATTCTAGAATACACAGAAAAATATAGGCTTGAATGTGCTTTAAATTTATAGGCACTATTTTGTGAGAAGCTTTATTTAAAAATAGAATGCAATGCCAGCATGATGGCTCAGTGGGTAAAGACGATTGTCACCAAATCTGACACCCGAGTTGTTCAGTCTCTGAGACCCACATGGTGAAAGGAGAGAAGTTGTTCCATAAGCTGTCTTCTGGCCTCCAGGCATGAGGCAGAAACACATGCATGCACGTGCACACGCACACACACAGAGTAAATAAATGTAATAAAAGTTAAAGAAGACACCACTGTCTGTCATTCTATCATTTCTCTTTGGTGAACTTAGTGAACCTATCTCAGACTTACACAACCTCTTGTGACAGGGAGCTGAGATCAGGGAGGGGACAAGGGCAGAGCTAGGAATTTAGGAACATTTAGGGAGGGGTGGGAGTGAGGATGGCTCACTTGTAGAAACCCTGGCCTGTCTCCCTCCAGCTTAGCCTCCCTCTGAGTCATCTGCAACCTCCCCAGCTACCAGTGTACTTGCTGGCCTGGGTCTGGCCATTCCAGACCCATGAGGGATCTGAATGTAGCTCATTCTTGAACCTAGACCTGGTGTCTACTAGGTCTTGGCCTTGATTAGGCTTCCTGGTTTTCTGGGCTAGTAGAGATGCCCACCAATACTGCAGTGCTGATAAAATATACCAAGTAGAGTGACCTGTCACCAATGAGCACCCAGGGTGGAATGGGCCCCTTTGGAGTCTCCATGGAAACACAGGGCGTGGTTGTCATGATCATGGTGCCATGTGCAGTAAAGATCATGAAAACAACACTAAAACATCTGCCAGGCAATATGATCGCTCCTTCTGCACTGTTCATTCTCAAAAGTAAAGAAACTCAATCCATCAGGGAAGTTGTCCATGGAAGCCACCTCAACCTAAACAGAGGTGCATTCAACATTTCTGAGAGTTATATGCACAGTTTGCACCTTTGGGCAACAAGGCACATGAGTGAGAGAAAACTGCAGAAACATCAAAAGCTCTGGGTTCATGGTAGAGACTTGCTAAGCAGGAGTGAGAGCCCAGGTTCTACCTGCAGCAACAGGAAAAAATACACACAACAGAAGCATGGCCCTCCAGTGACTTGTGAAAGACCCCAGAGATCCAGAGGGGTGTTGGGGAGAGAATGGTGTCTCCCTTCTTCACCTTCCTGTGAGTTTGCTTCTAGGCTAAAATGACCTTAGCCTCTCGGTGGCAGATAAAGGGCAGGATAAATAAGCAGAAGTCCCAGGAAGTTGAAATGACAATGACTTGAGGCCATCTGACTGCATGTTGGTCACTTTCTTCCTTTCTCTTGTTGACCATAAACCTTTAGTAAAGTGTCCCAGTGCTGTGACACTGTGTGTGAGGAACAAATGGAGGGCTTTTATCTCCACATTTGAGCCGGAGTTTTGAAAAGGAAACGATCTGTGTTAGTCTGTGTTCTGTTGCTATAACTGAATGCCTTGTGCTAAGTAATTTATAATGAATAAAGGTTTACAGAACTTGTTGTTTCAAAGCCTAGGATGTTCAAGCTCAAGGGACAACATCTGGGGATGATCTTGTGTGTGTGTGTGTGTTTGAGATATGATATATTCAGTAAGTGCAGGTATACACACACACACACACAACACACACACACACACACACACACACACACACACACACACACACACACACACGGGGTGAGGCAGAGGTTGTCAGTGGGAAAATTTCCTCAATCACCTTGGTTTTTAGACAGAATCTATCCGAATCTAGAGCTAGTGGTTTTAACCAGTCTGCCTGGCCAGTGAGCCACTGATATCTGCCTGTGTCTACATCCAGGAGCTGGGGTTACAGGCATATGTCACTATGTCTGGTTTTTGTTTGGGTGCTGAGGATTTTAACTCAGGTCCTCATGCCTGTGCAGCAAACACTTACACTCACTGAGCCATTTCCGTAGCCCTGGGGATAGCCTTCTTGCTCCATCACATGGTAGAGGATATCACCTGGGGAAATAGAGCGATCTTGCCAGAGAGAGATTGCTCACTCCAACAGCAAAGTCCTTTTCTTGAAAATCCGCTGAGTGAACAAGCACAGTGTCAAAGGATCTTTCTCCATGACCCAGGCGGATGGACTGCCTAATGGTCCATCCCGACTCACATCCTGTAATACCTTACCATGGGCGTGCAACTTGAATGTGACTTTTAGTGGGGACACTTAACCAGAGCAGGGTCTCTGTAGACTTAAAGTAGCCCCAACAGGAAGGTTTAGGAAGGCAGGTTCAGGGATGTGCAGGCCCAGCTTTCTCTTCTTAGGCATTCTTAGCGTGATGACTTTGTTTTTATTCTCATTGGTTTATATTTTCTTAATGAAAGAGTTCTGCAGGACAGGCAGTGGTGGCGCACACCTTTAATCCCAGCACTCTGGAGGCAGAGGCAGACAGATCTGCCTACAAAGCAAGTTCCAGGACAGGCTCCAAACTACACAGAACAACCCTGTCTCAAACAAACAAACAGAGAAACAAAACAACAACAACAACAGCAACAACAAAGACTTCTGCTTTGCTGAATTGTCTTCAAGGAACTTCCTACCATTTACCATGAACCAAAGACATGTGGATTGGTGTCTACTGATCCTGTGCATGAACTTAGCCCCAGACTGGGCCACTGATACAAGCCTTAGCACACCAGTATGTTATCTCACTAAAGCATCAGCCATAAAATGGAGCTAGGGAGGAGGAGTTCCCTGGGGACGGGAAACAGCAGCCAGAGCGCTGTGGAGATGCTGGCATTACCAGGTAGTCACCACAATAATTCAGTTTCATGTAAACCATTCTTGGGTAGTTTTCTTAAGAACCAAGCAGGAGAATCCCCAGGAGACAGAAATCTCTCACATAGAACATCCCCAGGGGGAAAGTGACTGTTGCTTCCTACCAACTGGAGGGAGCAGTGGCCTGAGCACAAAGCTAATGCAATTCAATGTCAACAAAGGTAGACTGGTTTTTTTTTTTTTTTTTTTTTTTTTTTTTGTGCATTCTCTGAGAGCTTGGTGGTTGTAGTTGGCCTATTGAATTATTTTGTTGTTGTTTTGCAACTCAGCGGATAGTAATACAATTTAAATGTTTGTGTCAGACTTAATTAGAAACAAATTTTGTTCACATTAGGCTGCTTTGCCTTGATATATATATCTACTGGATTATTTTTTTCTCCAGATCTTTTCTTCAAGGGCAATGGAAACCTTCCTATACAATGAAAGGACAGTTCAGAGGTAGAGCATGAGGGCTCTAGAGCTTGACACAACCGTGCCAGCCCTACTTTCACTGCCTTTGCGTCCCTGTCTGTGAGCTGCAGAGGTTTGATGGGCAGCTCTACAGCACACCCAGCAGTGCGTCTGGCCTATGAAGGGCCTAGTATATAACAAACAACAATGGAGAGTGTCCTCATCGCATTTCTGTTGCTGTGATAAAATATCCTGGTAAAAGGTAACTTATGGAGAAAGGGTCTTATTTTAGTTCTCAGTTCCAGATTACAGGCCATCCCTGTGTGGGAGCCACAGGCTCAGGAGCTTGCAGCAGCTAGCCACATCACATCCACACTCCAGAGCAGAGAAATTAATTAAATGCATGCAGCCTGCTTGCATGCTTGCTTGCTTGTGCTCTGCTCTGTAGCTGGAAGTTTATTTCCCACTTGGCCCCACTGCTGATTAACCCCAAATAAGCACACTGATACATATTAATTATTAAACTGTTTGACCGATAGCTTAGGTTTGTTATTGGCTAGATCTCTCTTAATTATTAAATTTGCATTAATTTATATATTGCCATGGGGCTGTGGCTTACCCATAATCCAGCATGTTACTCCTTTGGCAGCATGGTGTCTCTTGGAGGCCTCTCTCTGCCTCCTCTCCCCATCATTTTTCTGGTCTGGTAGCCCCTCCTATACTTCCTGTGTGGCTACTGGAGAACCAGTGTTTTATTCATCAACCAATAAGAGAAACATATATACAGAAGGACATTCCCCATCACAGCTCTCTTTCTACCCTTATACATTTCAGGACTCTTGCCCCCAAAATGATGACACCCAAATATTAATTAACTCAAGACAGTCCCTCACAGAAAGCCCAAGAGCCAACCCAAAGTTGACAAGCCCTTATTGAGACTTTTGCCTCCTATGGGTCTTCAGAGTAAGCCCCTAGTGTACCTGGGCTCAACTGAGCCATTCCTGAACAACAGATCTACAGACAGTGATCTGCAATGCACAGGGCCTCACAGACCTCCAGCTAGGATATTAGGTCTAGATGGCCCCAGCATCACAAGGACATGTTGGGCAATTGATACCCTGACATAGGACTGTGACTGGACAGACTCAGCACAAAGCTGTCCTGTCTTTTGTCCCTGCTTCATTTTAACCTGCAGCTATTTCAAGGCAGGAAATCAGATCACATAAAACTGCCTGAATGTGACAATTCCGAACTAAATCATATTTCAGATGAGTGATGGCCCTGTTTCTCTGTGATTTCCAGCTGCATGCTCTGTGTTCTGCATATGAGTGACCTGCACACACATATGGCCAGCTTGCAGGCACCTTCTGAAGGCCAAAGTTTGGCATCAAACTAGGTTTGGCCTCTTGCCTTGCCTGCTGTCAGCAGGCAGCATGGTTTTAGATTAATTTGGGTCCAGGATGACATTGTTTTATAGTTGCGTATAGTCCATGTTGGAGCTAGAAAACCACAGGTACAGAAATCCTAAGTGCCTGGAACCAGAAAATAAGCATCCTGCACAAAGGCAGTGCATGGAAGGAGACTTTGTCACTTCTTCCCTTCTGCAAGCCAATTACTTGTTGGTTTGTCTGGTGCTGGGCTGGACCCCACAGCCCTGTGAAGACTGAGCATGTGATCTGCCAACTGGGCTACACAGCTGCCACTGCAAGGCCTTTGGGATTCCCTCTATTCTCTGTCCCCCTCCACTTCCTTCTACTTCAATGCTCCTCCCAACACCCTAACCTATGGTTGCCTTAGACGCTAGAAAGAACAGGAGAAACATGGCCATTATGATAGAATTGCTAAGCCAATAATTTGAAATGAGCTATGCCTGGTTACACCTGTGGAGGAAGCCTTAGGAGCTTGCATGGAATTCCTCTGGCTCCTGGAACTCAGTGATCATGTCTTTGTGGAGCTGGAGATGTGGACTTGAGGGAGGCAGGGTGACCTGGGAGAGATGATTTCCAGCTGGCTGAAAAAGACTCATTATGACACATTTCCCCCTTTTAACTTACTTCCTCAGCAAATTGACAGGTGGGCCTTCCACAGGGTCTCAGGATGGCTACCATGTCTGCACATGTGGCTTGTCGTGGAACAGTATTCTATTGCTTACATTTTCTAGTCAGGTGAAATTGCCCTTGGATTGGAGGTTCCCTCCCACACAACCCTTTCATCAAAGTGGGCATGCGTGGGCATGCACATCACTCATGAAACAATGTGCAGGGGATGAGGCAGATTCAGGGTTGGAGAGCCCTCATCTGAGAGTGGTTACTGTGGGTCCTGTTGCCTCTGGGCTCTACTGATGATTTAATCTCATTTGGTGTCACTGTGTGGATAGCAGTTATAGCTGGATCTGTCCCTATCTAATATATCCTGGGTAGGGATGTACACTCTAGACTTGTGCTAAGTAGGGTATGAGGGAGGCGTTACTAGAAGCAATCCTGCAATACAATATAGACACTGTTATTCATACTAGTTTTGGATAAAAGTCAATCTGCTAGTCAGCTGTGAACTGGAACCAGAGCTAGGTCTGTCTCCAAGACAGCTAGAGCTGTTCCTGTCTGACTGCAAGAGCTAAACATCTGTGAAGACAGAGAGCTCACGGGGCCAGCCCAGCCCTTTGCCCTCCCTAAGATAGCATGTCTTGTATTATGAGAAGGGATTCTTTGCCCTTCCCATGTTCACAGCTGGGCTTCCAGGTATTTGGGGAAAAAAATCACCCTGTACCTTATAAAAGGTGTGTGTGAGTGTGTGTGTGTGTGTGTGTGTGTGTGTGTGTGTGTGTGTGTGTGTGTAACTGTGACACCTCTGCAATTCTTGAGGGACTGAAAACAATGTGAAGAACTTCTGTTTGGTTGACATTCTGTGATGTCATGAGTACTATGCTTCTTTTCCAAGCTTTTCTATACTTTCTCCCCACCCATAATTCTGTCATCACTTGGGTAAGCTGTGAAGCCTTTAGTTTACAGTGGCTTCATGTGAGCATTCTTCAGGTAGAGCAAGAGAAGCCAAACTGAATGACCCACAGAATGGTATCCCTACTCTCCTGAATGGAGCTCATGTTGGGAAGGAGACTCTGAGAATTATAATCACACAACGTTAGAAACAAGTTATCATGGTCGAGGCCAAGAGGTGCTTTGATGACAAGCCTGCACATTCAGGTCTGTTTTCTAGAACCATCTGTGAGGCCAATACACAACCATTTACCATTGTATTTGTCTCTGGCTGAGGGAAACTGCTCTTCGGTTGTCATGTCTGCTTTCCTATGCTTACCCCAACCTGAAAATGTTCACTTCTTTGGCAGATTAAAGGCACCTGTGATGCTGAATTTCAGCTATTACCTGAACTGGATTAAGAATCAGCAAGTACACTAATGAGTCACAGCTCAGGGTGTAACTGGTGTTTCCGGAGGGGTTGATGGTGAAAAGACCCACAATGAATATGGCCCATATCTTCCCGTGGGCTGAACTCCAGAAGCCTGAATGAGAATAAAAGGCAGAAGCCAGCTAAGGCCTACATTTATCCCTCTCTGTCTCCAGCCTTCGGGCACAGTGTGACCAGCCTCCTGACATTCCCAATGCCATGTCTTCTCTACCATGATGAACTTTATCATCTGAGCCATGAGCCAAATACTTCCTCCCTTAACTTGCATCATTTGTCAAAATGATAACATTAAGTAACTAGCATCACATCTTGCAGCCCCACCAAAGTAAGAGTACTTTATTCTTTCACTCAACCTGTCTGTTTATTTCTAAAATCGGACGAGGGCCACATTAGCTGCAGTAATCTGCTAGTGACTGTGAACTCATCCACAGGCCCTTTAGTGATCTTGAGGGGAGGGCATGGGTTTGTTTGAAACTAAGAACTGATTCTGCCTTGAGTTTTTGCTGGAACACAACAGAGGGAAATAAATTAATAACAAACTTGATTTCTAGCTTGAAGCATGAAGTGGGTCCTAAGGCAGATCCAGGAAGTGGCCCAAGACCCTCCACCCTCCCAGATCCTACTGCTTCAAGCTGTGTCCCAGGAACACGGTACTGTGACCTACTGCTCCAAGCTATGTGCTGGAATGTACAGCCCTGGCCTACAGCTCCAAGTTGTGTCCTTGGGCATTCGCTGGTATGGCCTGGGAACTGGTCTTCCCTAAAAACACTTACTTTTTATCTATTTTTTTTCTTTTTCTTGAGATAGTCTCTCATCGTTTAGCGCAGGCTGTACTCAAAATCCTCCTGCCTCAGCCTGTGGTGCCCTGGCTTATAGGTGTATACCACAGTACTGAGCTCTTCCATAAGCTTTAAAATGTATAAAGAATAGAACATAGTCACTGTGACAATGTCAATAAAGCTGGAAGATACTATGTGGTGGAAGACAGCTACAGAAAGACAAAATTCACACTTTTTCTTTTTACTTTGAGATAGGGTCTTAGCACATAACCCAGGCTATCCTTGACTGTGAGACCATCCTCCTGCCTCAGCCTCCTGAGTTCTGGGATTACAAGTATGAGCCATCACACCTGGCTTTCACATTGTACTTTTAAAGCATTTACTTACTTAACGTGTGTGGCAGGGTGTGTATATGTGCTTCCCTTCTACTGTCAGGCACCAGGTTTTATGGCAAAAGCTTTTACTCCAAACCCCCACAGCCATTTCATCAGTACCAAATATCATGTTTTTTTCTTTCTTTTTAAAGATTTTTTTTAAAAGTGTCTGTTATTTGTGTGCCTGCTTGAATCTACGTGTTCCACATTCATGCAGGGACCCACATGGTCCAGAAGAAGACATCAGTTGCCCAGAAAACAAGAGTTACAAGTGGTTGTGAGCCACCATTGTGAATGCTGGAAGCTGAGTCTGGGTCCTCTGAAAGAGCAGTAAGTGTCCTCAATCTCTTCCGCCACTCACACACTCTTTCTCATAGGGGGCATTTTAGGGAGTGGACCTCCCAGAAGCAGATGGCCACTGGTACATCAAGCCCGTGAGGACTGGGCAGACATTGATTGAAGACAAAAAAATCCTTAGGAGGACTAAGTTCAAGAGCTGGACTGTATTGACGACTATTGTTAATAATAGCATGCCACATAGTTAAAAATGATTACCAGCGTAGATCTCCAATGTTCTCACCATGGAACTGAAGTAAGCATCTGAGTCAGTGGACAAATTAATTAGCTTGATTAATCATTTCACAATGTGTACATACATCAAAACATCTCATCGTGGACTATAAATATATTTATAGTTAGCAATTAAACTTTAATGAAGCTTAAAAAATACACCAGAAATGTTTCAAGTAAAGGATTATAACACCCCCTTCTTGCCTCCCTAAAGCACAATGAGTCAGAGATGGGAGAGATAAAACTGAAATGGAATGGCTAGGGAAGTGGCTCGCTGGGAGATAGGTTTCCTAGCATGCAGAAATCTCTGCATTCCATCCCCAGCACTTGAAACAGCAGTAGGCTGGGATGAAAGCACAGCTCTCCTGTTGGGGTAGCACAAGGCACTCAGAAACTGACTCCAGTGCCCTAAACCAGCTCCCCTCCCCATGTACAAACGACTGACTGACCTTGAACATGCAGATGGTGCCTTGCTTAGTGGGGTTGTTGTGACCATGAGAGGGGGAATCTAGACTGAATGGCCCAGGGTATGAGTAGGAGTCGGCAAAGACCGGATTCTGTTGGTACTAATGTAAAACCCCCTTTGGTTCTAATGGAACAAGGGATCTGGGATGGCTGGATCTTCAAGAATGCCATGTTCCCACCACCTCTTTCTTTCCCCTCCAGAAAGTGCTTGTCCTCATCTTCAATAGTGCTTGTCTTCTCTGGAAGAACATCCCTAGCCTTCGTTCCTTAGAGTGGACTGGACACAGGGCTGGGCTGGGGCTTCGTGTGAGAGACTTTCCTAGTATGCCCAAGGTCCTGCATTTGATCTCTAATACTGGAAAACAGGAAGTAAATATATACCCCCCTCTGGAAACAAAAGCTGCATTTTGTGGAAGCTGTGCCATTTCAACAGCTTCCCTTTATAATAGATTTCTTGCACTTAAACACTTCATCACATCTGACTTCTGCCCATGTATGTTTCCTGAGAAGACCTGGAATCCGTTATTTTCTCTGGGGCTTGTCCTCTTTACTGCCTCTTGTTCTCTGTTGCAGACACACTGCCTCCTGCCCCACCCCTCTCTCTTCTTTCCTTCTCTTCCCTCCTGCCTCACTCACTCTGTGTGTGTGTGTGTGTGTGTGTGTGTGTGTGTGTGCACGTGTGTGCGTGCGCGCGCGCGTGCGTGCTTGCCAGAAGTCTTCAGCATTTGTCTTCCTCAGTCACTTTCCACCTTATTTTTTTTGAGGCAGGGTCTCTGCTGCTGTTTTTCTCCTCTTCCTCCTCCTCTTCCCTTTAACTAGGTGCTGCTGGAACTCATGAAGATACCTTTATGGTAATACCTTTATGATAAGCACTTTACCAACTTATCTATCTTTCCTGCTGTTACTGTGGCCTCTTCATCCCCCTTGCTCACCTCAAACTCCCACTTTGCCCGCCTCCACATCAAGTGCTGGAATTTCCAGGTGAGTGACTGTAATTCCATACCCAGCTCTCTAGAGCTCATTTGATTGCCTAATTGCATTTCCCTGTTTCTGTGTGTCACTCTCACGGCTACCATGAAAACCACTAGTCAATGTCTTCACGCCTGGGCTAAGGGAGCCACTTGACCAGTGGCTCGCTATTTCCTTCTCCTTCTCCTTCTCCCATGAGCTCATACTAAGATCTTTTTAAATCTGTCCACTGTGCTGAGATTCTCACTGCTAAATCTGACTCATTCTTAAATACCATGAACAAATGGAACTTCTTGAAGGAGAAGGATGTTAGATATAATATACATCAAACGACACCATCACGTATTTCCTAAATGTCCCTACACTGGTCTACAGCAGGGATAGTAGGATGTGGTGAAGGCCTTTGTAGGCTTCCTTTCTGCCCAATTTTCAGGTACACAGACACAGCCATGAAGTGTGTACGCACTTCTCTTGAGTATACACATGAAATGTGGATCATGGACACTTTAACCTCAAGTGTTTTCAGATCTTAAAGTTGGAAACTCTAGAAATGTTCAGAGACACACAAAGGGGAAACTGTGTATTTCGGGCCTGGATGCTGTTCTGATGAGCCCTTTGGAAATATAGTGAAGCAAAAAGTGGGGCATTGTGATGTAAAACCAATAATTACAGTGTCTTCGAATTTCAACTTGGTTGGGAATTATTGATTCAAGTCCCATACTACACCAGGCCACAGTTTGTAAGCAGTGTCCTTACAAGAGAATTCTAGAACCATTTACTGTGCATCTGGAACTCTTTTATGTTCAGGAACTTGCAAAAGGGGCCCCCCACCCTAATCATCTGGTTCCTTCTTTGCTCCTTCTAGTCTCATTTCTGGGATGTGGCAGACCCTGATTTCTCCTTTCTATCTCTCCGGTTTCCAGAGGCATCCTAAACAGTATCTGAGCCCACTGTGGTTCTCGTCACTTTTTCCTTGTTTCATGTACAAGTTTTGTTGGCTCAACTACAAATCCCTAAGGGAGAACCAAAGGGCTGCCTCCCTTTCCCCAGCCTATGATACACTATCTTAGAAAAAATCTTTAGGTCAATGGATGCCCTGCCATACCAGCTCCCAGAAGGTCAGTGTCTCTAGAAGAAGAAGGAGGAGGGAGGAGGAGGAGGAAGAGGAGGAGGAGGAGGAGGAGGAGGAAGAGGAGGAGGAGGAGGAGGAAGAGGAGGAGGAGGAGGAGGAGAAGGAGGAGGAGGAGGAGGAGAAGGAGGAGGAGGAGGAGGAGGAAGAGAAGGAGGAGGAGGAGGAGGAGGAGGAGGAGGAGGAGGAGGAGGAGGAAAAACCAATTATACATTCTAAAAAGCAGTTATAGGGGGAAAGTGTAAAAAGAAGTCAAGTTGAGGAACAACAGAAATGATCTGTGAAGAGTTCATGTCAGTCAAATTCTCAGCTCTTAGAAAGCAGAGTCACCTAGAGTCAGGCATAGTTCCATAAATCAAAAAGGCTTTCTCTCTAAGGAGAACTCTAGGTGCATACTATCAGAGTCAGAGAAAAGGTTTGGCTACTATGGTACATCAAGATACCATCTCTTTGTTCTCATAGATTACATCACATCCACCTCCAAATTAAATGCCTCTATTCCTAATTGTTAATCTATTTTATTGTTTGGTCGGTTGGTTTTTGGGACAGAGTCTTACTTTGTTGCCCAAGATGGCCTCAAATTCATAATCCTCTTGCCTCTGGCTCACAAGTGACCATATTGCTGGTGTTTGCCATCACCATGTCCAGCTGGTTAATTTATTTTATATGGAGATAACCAAGACTTTGGTTGAGATTCATTCTAGTTTGGTTATAATGCACTCCATAACTGAGGAAAGCTTGGGCAGAAGCTCAAGACAGGAACCTGAAGGCAAGAACTGAAGCAGAGATCATAGATTAATCCAGCTTATTGGCTTGCTTCCCCTGGCTTGTTCAGCAGCTACTTTTCTTATACAGCTCAGGTCTTGCTATACCAATTAACAATCAAGAAAAAGCTCCCACAGACCTATGCCACAGGCCAATTTAACAAAGAAAATTCTTCAGTTGAAGTCTCTCTTACTAGGTATGTTTAACTTTGGGTCAAATAGACAAAAACTAAACAGTACCATATTCTAGTTTCATTTAAGATGCTTTGATAAAACGTTCTAATGAAAAAAGTAACAGAAGAGAAAGGGTCCTCTACAGGATTATTAATCTTATAATTCTAGGTTATAAGCCATAATAACAGAAAGTTAGAATGGAAGGAGCTCAACATTTAGTCTTGTCAAATCTACTGCAGTCAAGAGTAGAAAGAAAAGGATCAATGCAGGCCTGCTTGCTTGATCACCCTTCTCTGATACAATGTGGGACCCTCTGCCTAGGGAATGATATTGCCAATAGTAGATTGAGGTTTAGCACATCAATTAGTAGCCAAGACAATTACCCCACAGACATCCTGGTCTAGACAATTCCTCAGTGAAGACTACTCCCAGATGATTCTAGGTTGTGTCAAATTGATGGTTAGTTAAAAATTATCATACTTGGAAGCTTTCGTTTCCTTCCTCCACATTTGAAATATAGTCTTTTTCCTTGATCAACACAGAGGACAAATTCTATTCATCTCAGTGCTTTTTAATAGTTTTGCCTATGTTATACTCGTATATCTTCAGGAAGAACAATGCCTAATTTGTACCATTAAGGTACCTATCATGCCTCACTAAGTAGTGTGCATTTCACTCTAGTGACTGGCCAAGTGTCTTTTCTCTTATGGAACATACCCTATGCTGCAGGACCACACAGCCAACCTTTCTCAGACAGTTGCCTGAGCCCTTACTAATCTGTCACTAATGTCCTGTCTTAGGTATACTTTAACATGTCCACGCATGTGGTACATTTGTCTCAATTCAAAGATTATTCAATTCAAAGATTTATTTCATTAATTCAAAGATTAATGAAATAAAATCACCATCCTATAGAGGATTCTGATAGAAGAGCCCAAAAAAATTCATAAAAAGCAATTTATAAGGTTAGTCAGAGGTACCAGTTACTAAATGAATGATCCAGCCACGAACCTCCATAATCTTGTAGGAAGTCTTGACCATGAAGAATTTAAAACTTCATAAGAAATTTACCATGTCCCAAGGCTTGATATACAGCAAGTATTCAATAAGTACCTGCCAAATGTCTGGGAGGTGGTAACATAGACTGTGTCTGGAAATATAAGTCAAGAATCTTTAAAGAAACACATGTATGTGTGTACACAAAATCCCCACCAAAGAAACATATAAGCCTGTTGCCAGGGAATGACCTGGGAAACTGATGGACATATACCTTCTTCTTTCAAGATTCATTTTATTATTTATTTGTGTGTGTGTGCACGCACGCACGTGCCACATGCACATGTGTGGTGGTGGTGGTGGTGGTGGTGTGTTAGCAGAAGCTAGAGGAGGGCATCAGATCCCCAGGAGTTGGCAAAAGGTTATGGACCACCCTGTGCAAGTGCAGGGATCTGAACTTGGGTCTCTGGAAGAATAGTAAGTATTCTTAATGGCCGAGCCAGCTCTCTATTCTCTCACTCTCTTTTCAAGGTGAACCTTTATACCATTGGTGGTGTCCTTGGTGAGCAATGGCTTAATTAGCAGCACTACTATTAGATAGTATCGATGTTTAGTGTATAGGTTATACACCATTGTGTGAATCCATCAGTTCATGATGTAAAAGAGAGAGGCAGGAGCTGAGCTGTATACAGTGATATTTAACTTATTTTGAAATTGAATAGTTTATATACACATCATTCCAAAATAGGTTCAAAGTCAAGTATTTAGAAGGCCTAGACAGGAAAGCAGATTAAAGAGAGAGGGATGAAGAAGAGAACAGGTAGGCAAGCCAGCATCTTGGGGAACTAGCTTTGATAAACTTTCTTTTTTATTAGTTTGTGTGTGTGTGTGTGTGTGTGTGTGTGTGTGTGTGTGTGTGTGTGTGTGTGTGTATTAATCATGCATAATAATAGGTTTCATTGTGACATTTTAATGCATGTACATAACATATTTCAATCATTCATCCCCCATTATCCTCTATGTCCCCATCCACTCCCATCAATTCCCTTCTTCTTCCCAATCGATTGATAAGACACTGTATTAATTATTTAGACGCTACCCTAGGAGAAGACCAGAGTGCTTTACTTGAAATTCCAGGTGCTTCCAGCCCATCCTTGCCCTTCTAGCCTTGTAAGGTTGAGCAGATCATTTTTCATCCCCTACTCTCAGCATCTTCATCTGCTGACTGTGGCAAGAAAGAAACTCCACCATCTACAGAAAGTGTCTGCCAAGTATTGAAAATGCAAAGGGCAACTTCAAGTTCTGTGCTCTGCAGGCCAGGTTGGTGGTCCACGTTTGTGATTGCAAGGAGGCAGAGGCAGGAGGGCCAGAATGAGTTCCAGAGCAGCATGGTCCACACAAGGGAACCCCTTCTCAAACAAAACAAAACAAAACCCCAGAAATAAGTAAGTATTGGCCTGAGGATATAGCTCCATGATAGAGTACTTGGCTAGCATGGGCAAGGCTCTGGGTTCAATCCATAGTGATAAAACATGAATAAAACCATATAAAATCAATCAACCCATCACAAAATAAAATCCCAACATACTCATGGAACTCGTAGCAGCTATCTCTGCACAGGACCCACATAAGATCAAGCCAATCAACATGCCAACATGGATGGGAAAGGACACACAAACCTCTTCCATAGCTAAAGAGTTATTGACAGTTGCTGGCTACTGGGAATGGGAGAGTCAGTTTCTCCCAGGGATGTGGCTTTGGATTGCCTGTATGCCAACCATGCACATGCAAGCAGCCATAATTGTACTCATTGGGTTTTTAATAAAGGACTTCAAGTTTGGGACATACAGGAGGCTCTAGGAAGAGTTGGAGGAGAAGTTGGAGACATATATGTTCAAATAAATTGTATAGATCTATGAAGTTCTCAGAGGATTAATAAAAATGTGTTTAAAGGTAAAATAGAACCCTGTGTTTCTGTCTCTACATAGATCCTAAGAAACGTTGAAGTTCTGTATTATGTAGTTGACAGACTTCTTGTGTTCTTTTAAAAACTATATTCTATTCTTTTTATCCTTTCAGTGTGTCACAAACCTTGATGGTTTTCTGCCCTGAATTTCTGCCTGTCCTTTCCCAGTGTCTACTGAGTTTTGGATGGGGTGAAGGAGGAGGGAAAAGAGGAAAAGGAGGACAGAAAGGAGTGACAAGGGGGGGATATTGATCTTCAGACATTGTTACAGAAGCAAAGGTGCCTCTATAAAGAGAGCAGATGAGCTCCCCAACACCCCACCTTCTCAATCCCCTTTTCTCCAGGACCCATCTAGCATGTGCTAAGGCACTTGTAGCTTTCCAGTGCCTGTGCTGGGGGTGTATACCATCCTCTTCTGCTGTCTGTATTTATTCAACACTGCTATAAATAGATCCTAAGTTGCTACGTCTTCTCTTCATAATTATCCCTGCTACTTGTAAGCTATCCCATGGGGTAAAATGTACCATGAGGGGAAGCATCATTTTTTGACTGTTGGATTTCTGGCCTTTTTAAATAAATAATGCTATAATGAATACCTTGCATTGAGAGCCTATTATGAGTCAGAGAGAAAAGTGTTTCTGGGATTTTTGTTTTTGTTTTTTCTTTTTTAAAACCAGACAACATTTTCCACGTTTCTACAAGCTAACCCATCCTCTTTCATCTTGCTTGATTTTTGTGTGATCTTTTGGCCACCGGGGCCAGGATTTAGCTGCCATTTCTAATGACTTTTTCCAGTCACAAATCTCTTTGAATGGTTTCTTGTTCTCAGAAGAGTCCAGAAGAGTTACGTAGATGCTGTGCTAACACTTGCCTAATTGTAGCCAGCTCTGCAGACAGGATCCCATTCAAGGACAATTCCATCACACAGGGCAGACTCAGCATGGACAGGCTTGTCTCAGCCAGTGGGTGTGCAACACTCCTTCATCCTGGAGCAAAAGAGGCAGACAGTACCATTCATCAGGGATAACCAGAAAAACTGGGACCTCTCTAACCATCAAAGACAGAGTACATTTGATATAGTAGTTGGTAACACAGAGAGTGGGAAAGACTAGACATTAAATAAGGTAGAGAAGTAATTAAGGGTGAGCAATGGTGGGAAGTTACCACTGTCCACGACACAAAAGGACAGATCCAGAGTCATCGTGTAGAAGTTGTACCCAGGAGCCTTTCCCAGAAGAGCTAAAGTTAGAAATGAGAGGTTGCAGGGCTGGGGACACTGAGCAAGACAAAAAGGGAAAATGTACCCTGTCTTCTTCCTCATGCTTACTTGTCATTTTGCATCAGAGCCAATTGATGGTGGAACAGAAACCAGGCACAGAGAGGCTGTGACACAGAACCAGCTACCCCCCCCCACACACACACAAGGTGAAATAGCAGAGAGAATGAAGTCAGGGACCACACAAAATGACAAAGAAAAGCTTTTCCATGGACAAGATGGTCAAGAAAGTTTTGTTTGAGAATCATACTGAACAGCTTGGGAGATGGATCAATATCTAAGAGTGCCTGCTCTGCAAGCATGGGGATCTGAGTTCAAATCCCCAGCACCAAAGTAAACAAAACCATACATAGCCCTGCATGTTTATTAATACAGCACAGCAGGACAGAGTAGAGATCAGCAGATCTGGAGCGCTCACTCACTGGCCAGCCAGCCCCACCAAAATGTCAAAGAGTGAGACTTTGTCTTAAGGCAATAAGGCAGAGTTATAAAACACACCCAATATTTTCCTCTTATGTTCACGCATGCATGCACGTGTGTGTGCGCGCGCACACACACACACACACACACACACACACACACACACACACACACACACACAAACACATACTTTATTGAGGCTGAGTATGCAGAGCAGTGGTAGAAAGCTCCTGAACATGCACTGTCTTGGGCTGGAGCCTCAGCATCAGGGTGTAAAATTTAAGTCTGTCCTTCAGCCGTGCTCATCTATTTCTTAGTTTTAGATGGTTCTCTTGACTAGTTTAACCCCGAAATATACTTTGTTAGTGATTATCTGTAAGTCTTAGAGATCATGGGTTACTACAATACACATGACCCAGTAGACACTAGGTAGGCTGTCACTGTAGAAGTAAGGCCAGGCCCCTGAATTCTCCTGGGAGATACTGGACAGTACACTAGGCTAATCTTCCCTGTGGCTGCTTGGAGGTGTGTGTGTGTGGGGGGGTAGAGTTGACATCTCCTATAATGAGTTCCCAACCTCTCTTAGAGTACATTTGACTCATTTCTAACCCCTCTTGACTGTGAATGAGTTGTTGCTTCTGGGGTGTGTGTCACTGTGCAACCCTTGGCTGCAAGAGACAGTCTGGCTGCTACCTTGAGGAGGAAACTTAGTGTGGGGAAGTTCAAGTTTACTAACAGGAGGCTGTTTGTTCATCAGATGCCAGGTGGCCCTGAATATGATAAATGTCCAACCTTTTCCCACTGCCTATTGTTTGCAGGTATTGCTGTACCTGCGACTCTGGATAACAACAAGAGGATTGATAACACCGCCCATAGGGTGATCTGCTACCAATGGCACCTACTACAGTGGAGCTGTCTTTCATGCCCTGGGTTGATAGGGCAAAGCTGCCTCCCTTAGCCATAAGATAGATAGCCTTCTCTTCTAGTGGTGTGACACCAGGGAACTTGGGGGCATGCCCACACCTTAGAGTCATGAGCAAAGTCAAAGGATGTGCGGTCTCTTTTGTACCTGACACTACATCCTTCAAAGCTCCTGCACAGATGAATGAGTGCTAGATGCTCTTGGTTTTCAAAAATTAGATGACCAGCTAACACAAGTAAATGCCAGTACTATGTAGGGGTAGGGGCTAGAAAGAGAAATCCAAGTTCATCCATAGGGATGACCATTTTATGAAGCCACCCAGAGAAGATCAGAAAAGCCTTCTAGCTCATTTCCTCTGCCGCTGTTGTAGAACAAGGCTGGTTGGGTTATTTCTGAAATCACCATTGGCTAAGTGCTCCTTCGTCTTTTACTCTACAGAGTTCTGGGGAGGGGTGAACTAAAAAGATAAACACAGTGGCTGGTTCTTTCCTTTCTCCTCCTCTCCTATATCCTCTTCCTTCTTCTTTTAAAGACATAGCCTCCTATGTAGCTCAGGCTGGCCTTAAACTCACCAGGTAGCTAGACAGTAATCCTTGAAGGAGAGGATTTCAGATGAAGGAATAATGAAGTTAGAGGCTTAGGGCTCTACCATGGAGTTGGTGTTAGGGCCAGTCCCACCCCCAAGTGCTATCTTTAGGGATTGTGGAAAAAACTTCCTTATTCCTTCTACTCTTTAAGAAACAAAAACAGTGCATTTAAAAAAACAAACAAACAAAAAACAACAACAACAACACACACACAGGCCAGAAGTGGTGGTGCACTTTAGTTCCAGCACTCAAGAGGCAGATGCAGGCAGATCTCTGTAGATCCAAGGCCAGCCTGGTATACATAGTGAGTTCCAAAGCAGCCCGCTATATAGAACTTCTCTAGACAAGGAACTTCCCAAAACAAGCAACAAAAACAAAATAAACTAAAACCAATGCACATACAAAAGATTAAATGTAGTAAGATTTTTTTAAACGTTGCACCTCTACTGAGCATATCCACACCTTTTTCTGCCACTATTCCGTGAGTGGTGAGTATGAGCCCTTAGCGCATTGCATGTGTTTTATGTGAGGTATTACAAGCCATGCAGATGTGATTTAAAGGATGTGGGAGGCTATGAGCAGGTTCTATGCTGAGGCTACTGCCCTTTTACATCAGAGACTTGAGCATCTATGGATTTCAACAGATCTTAGGTGTCCTCTTTGAGAACAGCAACTATGAGTGAGTGTGTCATTGACCAACCAAATTTCATTGACAAAAAGCAGGCTATGGGCATCATTTGGTCCAAGCAAACACCATCCCAGCCTTGCTCTGAGTGACCACATTTGAGATTCTTCTCGTATCTTATAATTTACCAGCTCTTTTCTAAAGGCACACTTTGAGTTTGTGCCTCCAGGCAGGCCTGGGAAGAGGCTGCCAGGTGAGGTCACTGAGTGACTGGAAACGAAGGTGGGGTACCAGCTGGAGCTGTCTGGTAGAGGAAAGAATGCACTTAGAAGTACAGATGCCATGCTTCCTTGCAGGGTGCCACTGTCTGCCAATCCTGGCTCTCTCACCCTGGTTCTGGACTAACTGGCTGCGACCCGGGCAGCTGCTCCTAGACAGGAGACCTGTTTCACCCCTGTGGTGACTGTGTGCGAATAATTTACATCTTGGTACGAAAGCATCTCCAACTCCTTTGAGATGAAAGACCCGTATAAAACTGAGTTATAGCCCTGCTTAGCACGAGCATGCTGGGTTTCTCCAAAAGTGGAATTAAACCCCTTTGGCATCTGGGACAGGCTGCCTGGAGACGCTCCTAGGTCATTTCATCAGGCCGGGTTCTTTCTGTTGATCCCATGCGCTGTAAATCATCCTCCTTCAAGTTCAAAGGCAGTGTTTGCATTTGCCAAAATCCCAAAGCGGAGGGGCGCCTACTGATCCAAGATGAGGCTGTTTCTCTGCTTCATGGGTTGTTCAGGAGGTAAGGGATACACCCACATCCCCAAACACTCACACTCATCTGCAGGCCAATCTGTCCTAGTAAAATAGCCCACAGTAGCTATTTCCTTGCCCTTTGCCTTCCCAGGGATCCCCAGGACACTGACTCTGTTTATATACTGAATGTATGGTTTGACCCTGCACTTTTGCTATTTATTACTAAAGTCCCCTTCTTTGAGCAGAAAGGCAGTCAACAGACTTGACTTGCCCTGTTCCAAGTGCAGGACTCCATGTCTGGGTACCCAGTTCAGCCCTGAACTATTTGGCAAGGTATGGCAATGTGCTACCTATGTTCTTTTGGGGGGGGTATTTTAACCTCTTAATTAGGAAAAGTTGGCTCTAGGGTTCTTTGAATCCCCACCTGGCCTCACACCTAATAGGAGAGTTCTGTTGTCTGGAGGTGGATGGCACCTGTGTGCCAAGAAGCCGCCCTCCTCCCACCGACTGGGGATCTCATGGGGAAAATAACAGCCTCTATTCTGAGCTCACACATAGAGCTTCTTTCTACCAAAGGCAAATTTGTGATTCAGAAAACTCTCAGCAGAGGCTTCCTGCAGCTTCAGAAGAAGCGGTAGACTCTCGCAGAGAATCAGAGATCTCCTCCCCCTCCCCCTTCTCCCTTGTTTTGTTGGAAAGCTGATTAAGAAAAACAGGGTTTGGAAGAATCTGCTGCTCTCTAGCTTTCTTATGATGAAAGGGCTTGTTTCTATTTCTCTGAACGAGGAATAAAGACATGAATTTTGTGGAGAGAAAACAGCAGGGTGTTCTCTGTGGAGACAGGGCTGGTGTCTAGGTCACACACAGGCAGGACTCAGCTTCTTTGGAGTCCAGCTAATCCTCTGCCCGCCAGGTGCAGTGGCCCTGAGACTGGTCACATGACTAGCCATTTCAGTGGTGGCCCCTAGGACCCATGCATAGGATGACACCAGTCCACTTCCTCTTGCTGTTTCTCTTTAAGCAACTGGGCACTACTGTATCTATCTCCTTCCGTTTTTAAATGTGAAGTCTGTTTCTGTGTGTTCTGTGTGAGCAAGTTTTAAGCCTACTCCTCTCTCCAGTGATAGATTAAAGGTCTGTCTGAAGCCTATTGTAACTTGTGCTAACATTTTCTCTGAATACCAACAACTACGAAAAAGAATGATTCATCTGCCAGATGGACCATTTCTTCTGGAAAACTTAGCCACTACCCGCTCCCTTCCTTTTGCAAACCTTCCCATGAAATCTGTCACCATATCTTGTTGTGACTGAATAAGGTGTTCATTGGCTCATTCTCATTCTCTCCCCCCTCCCTTCCCCCTGCCTCTCACTTGAAGAAAGTTTCATTCCTATTAGCTGCTAGACCCAGTTCAATACATCGATTGGTTGTTAGTCAGATAAGCACATTCTCCTCTCTGTATTGGAATGTCACAGGTGGGTAGGCTATTTCCAAGAATATCAGAGCCAGTCTGGTACCAGGTACTCAGTACTCAGTACTCACCATGCATCTGACTTGACCCTATACCCATTGAACAATCGCCAAGCAGTGCTAGGGAGTGCTAAAGGACTCACTAACTTTTAAGCCATGGGTGTAGATGGGGGTTGAAGTGACCACATTGGCAGCATCACTGAGAACTCCCCATGAATCAGGTACTAAGCCAAGCTCCCTGAGATCATCAGTGCTATCCTCGACAGCTCTCATTTTACACGTGAGAAAACAGGAACTTCACAGGCCCTGTGCAGATGACAATGAACAGTAGATTCGGGGCTCTGAGCCTCAGGATGGCAGCATCCTAACTAACTCAGTCCCTGGACTGAGACTAGAGGGGTCAGAGGTCACCCCAAGGGCCAGAGGAGGCAGTTCTGTTGGTAAGGAACAGCTCAAAGCATCTGGGATGTTGGGGGACAGTACAGTAGTTGATGCCCTGTTGTGAGTGGCTGAAAAGAAAGTGGTGGCCTGCAGAGAAGAGGAGCAGGGCACAGGAGACACCACTCTGAGGGAACAGGGTGAGGCTATGATCAAACTGAGCACAGCTGTCTGTGTGCTGGGGGTCTGCTTCCTCTCTGCGGTCCTCTCTTAGCCTACTGCGGATCTCATACCATGCTCCTTTGGGGCTCTATCCAAACCTTCCTTCATCAACTAAGCTTCCTTGACACTCCTATTCCAGAACACCCTGTGACCTCTTTCATTAACTTTCTTTAAACCTTGTGCTAAAGTGTTTATGATGTGCAAACCGTCATTTTTGTCAACTGGGTGATTTAGTGGAGTTTAGCACATTTATAATTTTGTGTAACCATCATGACTACCGGGTTCTAGAACATTTCCACCACCCCCAAAGGAAAGCTTATGTCCACCCAAACGTCACTCTGCCTGATCCTTCCTCCAGTGCTAGAGGCTACTAATCTTGCTATTTTCCTGGGCTTTCTTACTTTGCATGGGATCCTTCCTTATATGTCCTTTGTATCTGACTTACTTTACTTAACTTTTTATTTCTGTGGTGCTGGGTTGGAACTAGGGCCCGCACACATGTTAGGCAAGCAACCTACCACTAAGCAACACCCAGCCTGCTCAGGATATTTCTAACCTTCATTCACAATGCGGCATGTGCCAGCATTCTGCTATGCTGTATGGATGGCTGGTATCTCATGGTACAGGTACATTACATTTTGTTTAACCATTTGCCGGTTTGTTGTCATTTTGGCTGTTTCTACCCTTTAGTGATTGTGGATAGTGGTATTGTAAATACTGGCGTGCAAGATTTCACATGAACACGTAATTTTAGTTCGTTTGGACACACATGTAGGAGTGGAAACGCAGGATCATATGGTAGCTCTGTTTATCTTTTTGAGGACCAGCCAAGCTGTCTTCACATCCCAACTTGCTGTGGGAGGACTCAATTCCTCCACATCCTTGTTGTAAACACTTACTTTCTGTTTCTGTTTTTTCTCCAATCCTGCCTTCCTGGTGGGTGTGGAGTAGCATCTCACTGCGGATTTGAATTCCATTTTCTCAGTGACAGTGAGCATCTTGTCCTGTATTTCTTGGCCATTTGTCCCACTGACTTTCATTTCCTTTCTTTGACTTTCTTTCTTAAACATCTTTGTTTAAATAAACAAAATGTGATCTATCTACTCCTGGGATGGCATAAGCTTTATACAGACTAGGACATTCTTGTGGCCATCATTGTAACTCAGCACTTACTATGGTACTTAGTGTTGTTGAGGCTTGAGTAATTGAGAGGAATAGGATGGTTATTCCCAAGTCCTGGACCTCACATGATGAAAGTGGCACCATAGTCTGAGTAGCACTGTGAGGGGAGAGTCTCAGCTGGCTCACCCCACAGTCCTCATCTGCCCTCTCCTGTTGCCTACACCCACCTTCCACCCACTGCTCTGTTGCAAAGACAGAAGCAGTGGCAGAGAGGTGAATCCAAGATCATTGACGTCTGAAGTGAGGAGAGCCAGGCCCCAGGCAGCAGCAAAACATACTGGGTGGGAAAAAACATCCAAGTTTAGGAGACTTTCTGTGGAAGTGGGAGTGTGGATTGGAGACAACTCCAAGTTTCTGTCACAGAGCGTTGGGAAGATGACAGGGATGGGAAGCTAGGAACATGGGAGAGGGAAGGCTGGTTCTGTGTTTGAAGAGACTAGAGGCCAAAGGGGTGGGTCAGGTGCAGCTCTGTAGCTTACAGAGGACACAGGATGTGAAGAGACAAGAATGGAGATTCTGGAAGTGGGGGGGGGAGAAGTTGGGCAGGGGAGAGGGAGCAAGAGACAGAGAGAAAGTGACAGAGAGAAAAAGACAGAGACAGAGAGAGAAAGGGAGGCAGAGGGAGGGAGGGAGGGAGGGAGGGAGGGAGGGAGGGAGGGAGGGAGAGAGGGAGGGAGGGAGGGAGGGAGGGAACCCCTGGCAACACCTCCCTAAGGCTGCCTCTGTTCTGTGTCCTCTTCCATTCTGTGGCGCCTGCCTCTACAGGGGAGTGAAGTAGGTAACTAAGATGTAAAGTCTGTCTGTCAAGTCAAGATGTTGAGGTCTGGGCAGAGGCACCCAGGAGTTGGGGAGGGGAGAGCTACACTAAAACTTCCTGTGTCAGCTCCAACTCACTTCATCTCAGTCAGGCAGCTTGGGCCAAGAAGTCCTGGTAGGAAAATCTGTTCATCCCAGAACATTCTCTGTCCAGCATAGTCACAGGAACTTGCCAAAGGCCTTTAAGGAATGTTTTTGTTTGTTTTGTTTTGTTTTAATGTTAGGTTTATGGAAGAGGCTGTTATTCTTCCTGTTATTCTTCATTGGGAATTCTCTCTTCCATGACAGGATAGACAAAAATGTGAGTTTTTGGAGAAGGTGTTTGCTATGTGGGCTAGAAACTGTTGATTTCCAGGTGAGAACTCAGTGGACAACGTTTCCTCCCCGGGACTGATTGAAAAATGTTCCCCCTCTGATTGTGGACACCCTAACCCTAACCCTAACCCTAACCCTAACCCTAACCCTAACCCTAACCCTAACCCTAACCCTAACCCTAACCCTAACCCTAACCCTGAACCCTAACCCTAACCCTAACCCTAACCCTAACCCTAACCCTAACCCTAACCCTAAACCCTAACCGCAGCAGTCATGGGTGTCTTCCCCTCTGAAGCTTCTGCCTGGGGTCTGTAATACTGTCCCCATGCCTGGGCCTAGCTCTAATCAGCATTTGCCTCCCCACAGCAAGGGTGTGCCAGTTACAAGGACACAGGGGTGCCTTCACTTTTCCGTTGTGAACTGGAATAAAGAGATGGCTCCCGAGAGCCAGGGGACCACTACCCCGATACCAGGACACTCTCATCATAGAACAGAGCTCTTGACATGTTTTGGGAACATAGCCTGCTGACCAAGCTGTCCCAGGCAGGAGAGTGGCACTCTAGGGTAGGGGTGTACACTCATTAAATGGGTAGAAGAGTGGGGTGTTGTCTTAGTTTGGGTTTTTATTGCTGTGAAGACAGTGTGACCACACAGCTCTTATAAAGGAAAACATTTCATTGTGGTGGCTCGCTTACAGTTTCAGAGGTTCAGTTCATTATGATCATGAAGAGAAGCATGGCATCCCACAGGCAGAGGAGCTGTGGGAGCTGAGAGCACCACATCTTGTGGGAAACAGGAAGTCAACTGACATATTGGGCAGTATCCTGAGTATATGAAACCTCAAAGCCTGCCCTACTTCCTCCAACAAGGCCATATCCACTCCAACAAAACCACACCTCCCAATAGTGCCACTCCCTATGAGATCATGGGATTATGAGATTATGGGATTACAGGGGCCGATTCCATTCAAACTACCATAGGTGTACACTTATTAAATGGGCAAAAGAATGGCACTTCCTAATATGGGCACACACCCATTAAATGGATGGGTAAAATGTTTCTGGTGGTTGAACGTCAAGGATTCAAAAGCAAATATGAGGATTTTGTTCATACGGAAATAATGGGGCTTCCTCCTCCATCCACCCATCCATCTCTCTTCCCTCACCCTTACTTTATTCTTACTGAGCTATATTAGTTTTATATCTAGGAAGATTAATAACTTCTGAAAAAAAATGTCAAAATAAACAGGACATTTTGTGTAAAGTATGTTAGTTAAATGTACAAAGGCTTAAAATGCAAAAAATGCTTTAGAAAGGGTATAATCAAATGGGATAATTTCATTGAATACATAAAACAGCATTTCCTCTCTTAAAACTGTTTAACACTTAACTCAAATTTTGATATGAAACAAAATTGTATTTACTCATGGGGTAACCTGATGTGTTTTATATGTACATATGTGTGTGTGTGTGTGTGTGTGTGTGTGTGTGTGTGTGTGTGTGTGTGTGTGTCCATTTGCCTAACAAACATTTGTAGAAGCCATGGTCAGTACTACTGGAAGGGACCCACGAGACCCTCTCTGTATTCTTGACAGAGTCAGTACTGCAGAGGCAAATGCTGGGATGGAGGACTGTCAGGCCTTATGCATGCAGCTGTGGTCTCCCTAAATTAGAGCTGGAGCCCCTCCTGAGCATGCCCCACTAGAGAGCAAATAATCCGTGTTCGTACAAGTTGTCTTCTGTCTATGGGGGCTTTGTGGTGACAGCATTCCACAGTGCGTACTTGCCTGCCCCTGTCACTTGTGCCTCTTTAAGGTGACACCTTCCCTAATTATGGTTCCACTATTCAGGAACTATGGTGGGACAGGAACATTACTCGGGGTCTCATCAGTAGAGGCCACCTTGTACTGAGGGAGTGGTAATTCTAAGTGTTGTCTCCAGAAAATCAACACTTAAAAGACTTATCACCGTCAGGCTAAGGCTAAATTTGAGACAATTCCAGATGTAAGGTATCAGTCACCAGGCTGATACTTGACACAGAGATTGTACAATAGCCTTTGATGTTTACACATACCAGATGTGAACATATACTACTGTTATTGCTAACCTGCCCACTGCAGATGACAGACACAAAACAAATACTGCACTCGTGTTGGGCTTCCATGCACAAAGTGAATTATTTTATAGTAGCATTGCTTTACTGATTTTTTTATAGTTTCAAATTATCATTAAATTCTATTGTTTCAACATGTATCAACCAAAGATGAGACTTTGAACAATAAATGCCAGAAAGAGGTCTTGGAGAGTTGAAGTCACGGCTGCAGGGCTAGTGACCCCATGAGGTTCTGCCTTTGTAGCTCTTCATCCTTTTCTATACCAGCCTTAATGGAAATGTCACAAAGCCACCTCTCTCTATGTGTTCCCTCCTCTAGAAGTTACTGCCAGCAGACTTCATCTATGCAGAGGATCAACTTCTTGGCCCTGAGAGCAGGATAACATGAACATAGGCGGCCCTCCCTCATGCCTCTTTTAGCCTGTAGCTTCTCTTCTCTGAGCACCAACTTCCCCATCTATTAACGAGAACCAAAGATCCCCACCATTAGGAGCACCGTGACAGCCTAATGAGCGAATGCAGGCAAAGCTTTCAGCCCATCCAGACATACAAGCTGTCATTATCCTAGGTGAGCCTCCTAGAAAGGAACCCAGCTGCCATTCCACAGCAGCTATAGCCAGCTCTTCTCTCTCCCACAAGTGCAGACATAGAGCTTGCTCTCATTAAGCAGTTGTTCTGAGCTAAAGTCTGTGGCCAAATGGGCCAGAATCCCACAGCATGTCAGCAGCTCCAAGGCTGTTTTCTTCTCTCTTCCTTCCTACAGCAGACCATAGGGTCTGCACCCCAGATCCCCAGGAGTCGCCTCCCTTTTCCTGAAGACCCCTTATTCCTAATGCCTTCACTTACAGTCCAATCAGGACTGGGGTGACAGTCTTTGGGTACGTTCCTAGTTCCTAGGTACCTTAATAATGCTATTAGCCTCACTTGAAATGGTGACTTCTATGTTGTACAGAAAATTCCTTGAAATTGAAAGCAGGTCCTGTTTGTTGTTGAGTATCTCATAGTAATTTGCTAGCTATTTTGTACATAAGAAAGTAGCAGGGAAGGTTTGGTGAACTGAATTGATGGATGGATTCTTCAAGTGTTTATTGTCAGTGGGTCATTGTGGTAATAATAGAGGGTGTGTGTGTGTGTGTGTGTGTGTGTGTGTGTGTGTGTGTGTGTGTGTGTTGGAGACAGAGAGACATATAAAACAGGACAAGGGAAGAAAGAGTTCCTCCATTTCCTTGAAACTTCATGCATGTCAGTATCTTGTCCTCAGTAGACACCTCACAGCTCTCTCTGTAGTAATGAGTGTATGATCATTCCTTTCATTATAAAAAAATAAAAATAAGAATTTTTAATATGGCATGACAGGACTCTGTTTAAAGAACAAAGTTATAATTTCCATTGTGAATACTATGCTAGGCTAGTCAGGCTTTTAAATTTTTTATATAACATTTATATAACTTATTATAATCTATATTAAAATAATTATAACACACACATATATTGCGATTTAATAAGGATCAGGATAAACAATTAGGCCGAACAGAAGTTTATTAAGGGAGAAATAACTCACAACATAGGCAGATGCATGCGGCGGGTTCCAGCAAATCCTGAGCCTTCCAGCGTCCACCACCCAAAAAGGGGCAGCCCGACCCTCTCCCAACCTTTTCTCCCCGCTCCCATCCGGCCCTGTCTCCGCCCCAATGGGCATGGCCTAAGCCACAGGTGCAGACAAGGTGAATATCTCGCTACACACATATATATGTATATATATATGTATATATATATATAGTACCTATTCACTCATAAAAATATAAAAATGCAGTCTCTAGGGATGAGGATATCTCAGTGGTAGACCGCTTGCCTAACAGGTGTAAGGATTTGAGTTCGATCCCCAGTCCCTTTCCCCCACACAATATATCCTCTGCCAGGTTGGGGGCTTTTTCTTATCTTTCTCATTACCATTTCCCTATAACAGTGCCCAGCACATAGTTAAGTGATTAAGAAACTCTAAAGAAAACTATGAGTCTGAGTTTGGTGGCTCAGGCCTATAATCCCAGCATTTGGGAAGCTGAGGCAGAAGGATCACTCCGAGTAGCCAGCCTGGGCTACAGAGTGAGAGTGCATCATCAAAAACAATGCGTGTGAGAATGATAATTTATATCAGGAATTTGGTGAGCAACAAGGCCATTTGAAAGAGAAAGCTGTTGAATTGTTGAAGAAACTCATTCTAAAGGAAAAGCTGATGGCATTGTCAATTGTTTGGACTGGGAGAAGAGAAATGAGATCAATGTGAATTTTTACCCTGAGTTCTTTGGAGGGAAATAGGAAATACAGATTTGGGAGGACTCCTCCAAAGGGTTGGCAGTATTCAGCTGTGATTTCCCTTTGTAATAGTGTTTCTTGTTTCAAGTGGACTGGGACTCGGGAGAGCTGAGAATGAGTTTAGGTTTCATTCCCATTCTCAAAAAAGTTTAACAAAGAAAACTACAACAAAAGAAAACAAACTGAGAGGTTAGGAGACAGTGGAAGGGTCAAAGATAAAGGACATGAGGAGGCCAAGGGCTCCTAAGAAATTCAAGTGAAGGAGATGAAACACAAAGATGAAACAGCAACATTACCAAGGCCAGGACCTAGGGAGGCAGCAAAAACGGAAAGACAGCAGCATAGCCAAGGACAGGGCCACAGATGCATGCCAGCCTGCCAACACGAACTCCCTGGGTTTAACTTTAAGGGAAACCGGATGATTCTGAGGCTGTGTGCTAAACGGAATGGAGAAGGAAGATGTGGGTGGAATTTCAAGTTGAGGCTTTCGTGACAATCCATTATTGGACAGTAAGAACTTTAGGATGGTGCTTTAAGAGAACATGAGTCATCTCGGAGACTGAAGAGGCTTTTAAAAGATGTGGAAGTGTTAGGAAATAGAATTCATTCACTCTTTCACCTCGCTTTATTGGGCACTATTCAGGCCCAGGGATATGAAGATGAATGAATCAGGCCAGACCTGATCCCCTTGTTTGGGGAAACAGATGGGAAAAGGTCACAGTGAAGATTGGTTAAGCAGAGGATGGTGGGGGTGAGGTGGGAATTCAGATGGAAGCAGGACTAATGAGGGAACCAGGTCTAGATGTGGGGGCTCCAGATGCTTCCCAGGTACCTAAGATCTGAGGGCCTCTGGGAGCCAGCCAGAGAAGAGGGCTTGGGTAAGTGGAAGGATCTGCTAATAGAAGTTGCATGGAAGATGGATGGTAATATCTTCAGCAAACAGGATAAGCACTAGAGAGCTGGAGACCAGTCAGATAATCTGAGGCATTTATAGTAGTAGATCATGCTACCTCAGGCAGATTCTGTACAAAGATAGGTATGTGAGGTTCTACCCCCATGAGCAATAAGACACTATGGGTACCACAATGTCTTCTTGTGAAGATAAGATGGGACCAGTAGCTATGTGCTCCGGATAACTCAAACACACCTATTCATGTCTCTGCTACTTGGATGAATCTGAATTAGGCTTGTTCATTGTCTCCATATCCTATACTGAAGCATCCATTCCTAATATCTACAGTCTATTGGTGGTCCACAATACCAAATGCTATGCTTAAAATTATAAAGGCCCCTGGCCTTTAAGTCCAGAAATCCAGGATTCTTCCTTCCTCTTAAGGACTAGTCTGTTTTCAGACGTTTTACTTTGAGGCTGTTGTCACTGCACTTTCCTGTTTCTAAATGAATGTTTCTACTCTGCCATCAGATAAAAAAATGAAGGAACCTAACTAGTTGGTCTCTGTTACACCATGATACAGTGTTTGGGCGGTGTGTGTGTGTGTGTGTGTGTGTGTGTGTGTGTGTGTGTGTGTGTGTGGTTTCTTCAGTAGAGCAAATGTGGATTCCTCCTAGTTCTGACTGGTTCTCCAGACAGTAGGGTTGCTTGAGCAGGACCCCTCTTGGTATCTCATTGATATGTACCCCATGAAGTGGCCACTAGCCACACATGGCTCTGTAGATTTCTGTTCATTATATCTGAATGCAGTTTTTTTAAAAAAATCTGAATGCAGTTAAGAATTCAGATGTTGATTACTACTAGACCCATCTCAAGTTCTGGTTGGCCACATGTGGCTAATAGCCACTGTGTTAGGTTGCACTAGATGCACATTTTAATGTTTGTGGAAAGTTTGATTGGACAGTCCTGTTTTAGCGTATTGCAGTGAGCATGAGCCAAATGATCCTTGCTACTGGCAGCAATCCTGTTAAGCATTCGCTTGACAGCAAGTCTAGGCCTGAACCAAGTACAGAACTGTATGAGGCCTTTCTCATTCCGCTAAGCTAACAAAAATACATCCTGTAAATTATTCCTTGCAGAACTGTTATAATTACTGTACTGCTATTGAAGAAATGCTCAGAGTTCTGCTATTTCCAGCAGAGAATGGACTCGAAGCTAATTAAAATTCTACAGTTGCTCACTGAAAAATCAGAGCGCTTGCCTGACTGCCTGACTCACCTTCCCACGGTGTCTCCAAATAGCAGCAAGTCACATACATGTCAGTAGCCTTAGTGGCTTGAGAAATTCCATGACCCGCCCAAATTTTTGTCCACCTATCCTTCAACCTTAGAAGACCAGGTCCATGCAGGAGCCAAAGGAGCTGGTACAAGAGTTTTCTTTTTTCTTTTCTTTTCATTTTTCTAAAGAAAACTCATCCTTCATTCTGAGCTCAGAATAGCAAATGAGAATAGATAGAAGGAAGCTGTTCCAGCTGAATGTCATTTGAAAGTCATGCCGAGGTGCCATGAATGACACATTAGTGATTGCTCAACTGTTGCCAAGCATGCTTAGAGCCCTATCACTACCCTAAGAATGGGGTTTGTCGTTAGTACTGAGAGTGTCATAACTCTGCAAGTAGAAGCCTTTTTACACCTGACATGTGAGGAAGCTGGGGTCGAGAGTTGGGGCTGGTGCTACATCAGGAGTCCAGATTCCAGGGAACCAGCCAGGCACCCTTGCAGCACCTCCTGTGGCATCTACATGACTTCTGTGCACTGAGTCCTGTCTTTGACTGATAGCAAGAGAAAAGGCGGGACATAGTTTGTCTTATCTGATTTTCTGACCTATGATCAGTTGATGTATGATGTATTGTAATCTTAAGAGATAAGTTCTGCTTCATCTGGAAAAAACAAAGCAAACAGGTTGAGAAAGACAAAAGCTGTATGCAGGGCTGCAGGACAAACGGGTCCAATGGCGTCTTTCTATCTTGATCATTTTTCACTACCCTGCTTCAGGGCAAGCCTGGGGTTCCAGGATGCTGCAAGGTTTCTCCCCGCAGAATGTAGCAGCACACCTGAGTGCCTCTAAGGACTTTCTGGACAATTCTCATGTTTCAGGTCTTCATGAACCAGATGACAAGATTTGGGTCTTGACTGGGGAAGCTGGTAGTTTGGCCTGAGATGCTGTTCCAGTCTCATTTCTGTTGCTGTGATAAAATATACTGGCAAAAAGCAACTTGGGGAGAAAGAACACTATGTCATTTTACAATTTCAAGTTTTAGTTCATTGCTGTGGAGGGAGTCAAAACAGGGGCTTCAAGAAGCTAGTCACATCACATCCATAGTCAATAACTATGGAAATGAATATGTACATACCTTCTTGCTCATTTGTGCTCAGCCTAAATTCTCCATTCTTGCACAATTCAGGAGCCAATGCCTGGGCAATGGTGCTATCCACAGTGGGCTAAGTCTTTCCATATCAATTAACTCAATTAAGAAAATCTGTCTCAGGCATGCCCACAGGCTAACATGGTCTAAACAATTTCTCATTTAGACTCTCTTTAAAGGTGATTTTAGTTTGTGTCAATTTGATTGTTAAAGCTAACCATCACTGATTCCATGAAGCAAGAACAGAAAATACCTCAAGGTAAATTTTTAGATACCATGACACAAGGTAGAAGATGCAAATAGATAGAAGATGAAATACATACTTTCAGCCCAAAGTTAAAGTTACACCAGGTATTGTAGATAGAGTTTCTGTCCAGCCTGGTCCTGCCACCCTTCAGCCCCAAATAAACACACAGAGACCTACATTAATTATAAACAGTTTGGCCAATGGCTTAGGCTTCTTACTGGCTAGTTCTCTCTTAATTATTAACCCATAACTACTAATCTATGCATTTCTACATGGTCTTATATTACCAGAAAATGTCTGGACCTCTTACTCCTTAAGTAGCTACATGGCATCTTTCTGGCAGCTCCTCTCTGAGTCCTCTCCCCAGAATTCTCCTCATCTGATAGTCCCGCCTATGCTTCCTGCCTGGCTGCTGACCAATCAGTGTTTCGCTCATCAACCAATAAGAGAAACATATTTACAGGACATCCCCCATCAAGGTATGTAGCTCCTGTCTAGCTACACAGACAAAGCACCCAGGGGTGGGGCAGTGGCATCTATTATCAAGACCATAGAGCTGGCCCAATAACTTATTTCAAAAGCCAGGACTTAAGCCCCCAGGGCAAATCAGCTTTAATAATCTAATCATCTATCAGCCAAATTAAGTAAGCAAAGCAGTGGGTAAGCAATCAGAGAATAACTTCAAGAGAAACGAGCCACAGACTCACCCATCAGGGGTCAAATTGAGAAGTGTAAGTTGAGAAGTTAAGTTCAGCACAGAAGAAAAAAAATGGTGGGATCACCCAGGCAAGGACTTAGAGGCAAACTTAGAGTTGGGATTGCAATAACAACACCTGGTTCCAGCGTTGATTTTGTGGAACATTGGATACCCAAGTACTTGCTGAATTTGTGTTCCACATTCAGGGTTCCCTTGACTTTGGTACCACCAGCCAGAGTGCATCACTCCACTGTGAAAGCCCAGTGGCTGTAGCTCAGGATGTAGTCACAGGCACTGGGGAATGGAAGACACTGGGCATCCCTATAAACCAGACTCCAGCTTCTTTCTCTGAGTTTTTGTGGTCCCAATAGAGCCAGCTTGGAGATGAGTTGTCCCTTCTCTATGGGCAAGATGAGCACACCACCAATTTCTTTGCCATAGCAGTTCTAAGACTTCAGAATCAACATTGGGAAGGTACCTTGGATACTGCACTAACACTGTAAACAGAAATAACTCATGGACAACAACAGCTGTCAAGAAATTAATATACCATTTGAATCTACACAGAAAATCTAGGAGACAACTGCTTATCAACATTTAAACCTCTCAAAGGTAGATGCCTATTGTTGTGTGTGATCTTGGTGCCTACACTGAGCATAGCTCTATCAGACCTCTAAGTGACACACACAACAGGTCGGTGGAGTCAATAGCCAAGAGCCCATACTGTACCTTTGCAATTCCTGTGGTAGCATTCTTCACATTTGTCTCTCCAAGGCTGTTTGTTTTTCACCCATCTACCACTTTCTCCCAGACTCCTACAAGTTTTTAAGTTATAATTAAGGGGCCAGAGGCTTCTCAGGTAAGGGTATAGTCCAAGAAAACCCAACAACCTGAGTTCAATCCCTGAACCACATAAAGGCAGAAGGGGAGAACCAGCTGGACAAAGTTGTCCTTGGGTTTACATACGTGTGCCACAGCACATATGCACACATGCAATAATAATAAATAGAAAAAAAGGTAATTATACTTAGTACATTATTTTTAAAATTATGTAAAATATCTATTTTCTGGCAAAACCTCTGTCTGAGAACATTTTGCATTCTTTTCACTTCCAAAATTAGCATAAGTTTTCTTTAGGGACTCGGTCCATTTTATATTGCTGTAACAGAATTCTGAGTATTTTATCAGAAAAGAGGTTTATTTAGCTCAAAGTTTGGAAGGCTGAAAGTCCACAGTTTGGTGGTCCACTCAGGCCTCTGATGAGGACCTCCAGCTACATCATAAAGGGGTGGACAGCATCTTCATGGGAGACACCACAGGGTAGGCAGGAAGCAAGGAAAAAGGGTAACATTGTCTATCATAACCCAGTCGAAGAATCTAACCCATCCCTGTTAGTCCAAACTTAGTCTGAGACCAGTACTACCCCAGTGCAAAGGTGGCTATGACCCTGTCACCCACATAGCCTTCACCCCCTTAAAGGTCCCAAGATGTTTGAACACTGCCACACTGGGAACCAAGTCTTTAACACAGGCATCTCTGGTGTAGAAATTGTGGTGGGGACATGTTTACTGCCACACAGCATCCCATTACTCGACAGGGGCTACTGAGCAGAAAAGCAGTGACACAAAGCCAGGCTTATCACTCGCTGTCCTTCCCAAGCTTTGCTCTAACAATTTTGATCCTTGGGCCTCAGTGATGATGTGTCACAGACATCAGGGGTTTTTCAGAGACAGTTAAAGCCTGGACCGGTAAGTCTTCAAATGCCAAAACCCACTGTGCTGGTTCTAATGTGTCTATGAGTTCCACCCGGAAGTAGGAGAACAGTTGTTTCTGGAAGACTCTAAACCATTTGTGTGCCCTGCCTGGCAGTCCACCAGGGCTTGTGTTGAAGGTGAGGCTCTTGCGACCCTAACCACACTGGCTTTCCAGCCCTTCTCAGTGGAGTCTGGGGGTTGAGTGGATGTGATTCTTACAGCCTTGACTTCCGTAAATGCCTCCAGAGCTTTGTTGTCTTGATACAGAACTCCATAAGCTTTGGGTGCACAGGGGTATGTGCCTGCCTGCCTGGGCACCCACACCCACTCACTTCAATGCTGGTGCCTATACTGAAGAACAGCTGGCTCCCTGCTCCCAGCCCCCACCCCATTCTTCTTCATCCTTCTAGGGGATTCCTGTGTGTGGCAGAGCATGCATAGGTGTTTTGATTTTAGCCCCTAAGTACATTGACTTTTAACAACTTGAATAGAGTTAAAAATATCACAGCTATCATGAGGAAATTCAAGCAGGTGATCATGTCTTCCCATCTTTCCACCCTCTTACCTCCTACAGCCCTCAGAGCAACTCTGACGTCAGCTCCCATGTGTCGCTACCACCTATCTTTAACCAAGTCTCAGCCCAGCTTTTGACAGTAGCTTCCTTTAAAGAGAAATGAAAGCAGAAACTCCAGTATGCTATTAGAATCTCATCCAGAAGCACATCTATTTTTGAAGTCCTTCCCTCCCCCCCCTTAGCTCTGTTTAACGATTTTTTTTTAATTATGCCAGACACTGTCAGAAATCATATTGCCAAGCTCTTCACCCACCGACACCATCCCCCACCCCACCCCGTGTCTTCAGCTCACTGCATTGTTACTCCTCTAGAGTTTGAATGGAGGGTGAAGACAAGCCTGCACACCCGTGGTCTGAATGAGTCAGCAGGCCTACATGCAATGAGTGAGAATGGCCGGACCAGGCTCCATGAAGCCAGGTCCTGGGCTGTATGTCTTCCAAGGTGGCATCTGCACCAGGACCAGGCTAGCGCTTCTATCCTTGCCACGGAGTTCGGCTCCAGTTTCTTCCTTTGCCCTCCACTAATGTTTATCAACAATATGTTTGCTAAGGCAGAAGCCAACCTTGAGCTGATAAGAGCCCATCCTCCCACCTTGTGAGGACAGCTGTGACACCAAGGTTTGCACTTATCTCACTGAGTCTCGGGGGGTTATTGTAGTTGTTTTGAATATTTGAGTATTTGTTGGGGTGGGGTTATACACACACATGCCCATGGGGAGGCCAGAAAGTGCATTAGATGTCTTTCTCTCACATTCTTCCCCTGAATTTTTGAGGCAGGGTCTCTCACTGAGCCTGCAGCTCTCTGCTTTGTCTGTGCTATCTGGTCAGCAATCTCCAAGATCCAGATATTTCCACCTCCCAGTGTTGAGGTTACAGACATGCAACTTTTATATGGGTGCTGAGGACTTGAACTCAGATCCCCTTGCTTTTCTGTGGACCCATTTCCCCAGTAACAAATGTTTAGATTTACCATATTGAATTTCTATAGTATTTTTGTTTCTTTGGGGAGATAGTCTTGTTATGTAGTCCCAGATGGCCTCAAACTCTCAATCCTCCTGCCTCAGACTCCAAAAGAATGGGGGACCACAGGTGTGTGCTTCCCCTTGCCTGATACTGTTCTGTTTCAGACCTTTGGCTGAATGTGGAAAATGATTTGGGAGGAGGTGAGAAGAAAATGCAGGGGGCTCCCATTTCCCTTCTCCTAATCATTTCTACCCACTCCTTCCCAGGCAGCTGTCTATCAATTCTGAAAATATTTTATCCTAAAAAGTTCACCAAGCAGGCTGCACGTAAGGAGAAACGTGTTTTAGATCTTTAGGGACGCCAGGGCATTTGGGGGTATTGTTAGCTTTTGACATGAAGGACTGTACAGAATACCATTTATCACACTACTGGGCTCCACAGCTTTAAAAAGTATAGATAGTAACATTTATCTAAATAACCCCCAGCTAGAAGGAAATGAGAACATATCCTCTCATTTTAGGTGAAAATTAAGTAGAGGATATATATATATATATATATACACACACACACACACACATATATATGTTTTCTGACAGTTTTCATAAACAAAAGTGAAAATAAAAGAAAGTATCTATTTTGAATATATTTGTAAATAATTGTGTCCTCATGTGCTATGAATACCTTTCTACAGCAAAGTTTTGTGTGTGTGTGTGTGTATGTGTGTGTGTACGTGTGTGTGCGTGTGTATCCATGCACTTTATAAACCTCAAAATACACAAGAGCCTTGCTGTTCACTAGATGTCTGGCATCTGCTATTCTATTCCAAGTGATTAACTCATCTGCAGTGAGTTCTCCCCACTTTGAATAAATCAGACAACACTGGCTAAGAGAATCATGGCAACCCTTAACTATCTTATGCAACAACTACCCAGTGAACTCTAGATGCTTTCATGTATCAGAAGGGATTTTCTCAAAGGTCTTCCAGTATTTCTGTCTTTAGGCATTCCTTAGTAAGAAATAAAGGGGTGGGGGACGGAAGAAGCATCCACAGGGCACATCTCTCATCCCTGATGTTCTGCAGGGATTCAGCAGATGGAAACACAGCAGTCATTATGGAAGTGGCTGCCAAATGGGGCGGCCTGAGCAGATGGGGAGGGAAGAGGTACTTTTCAGGATGCTGGAGGAGGCTCTTCCATGAGCTCTGCTTCCTAAGAGAGAGCCATCAATATCACACCACAGTGGAGGTCTATTGTTGAATGGAGACCACACTCAGCACAGATGGAAGAAGGCTGCCCAGGCCCCTGCCTCCCTTGCTAGGCAAATAGAAGATGATTTTTGTCTAGGACATGGAAACTGGCCTGGGATCCCAGGCTCAGCCCCGCCCAGTGCTCAACACCTCACACTGCCCAATTCATTATATCCACCATAGAACCCATAAGAGAGTCAAGAACTGTCAACCCTCTGTCAGCCAAAGCTTGACAGACTTCCCATGCAGATGGACGTTTAGATCCCCTGAGACTGACAGTCATGCTTCAAACATTGCTTCCTTCCTTGGGACAGAAGCTCGGTTTTTTTTTTTGTTTTTTTTTTTAATGCTTGTCTTCTCTTCTTCCCATGGATGTCTGAAAACCAAATGGACTTCATCCAGGTCCTGCCTCTGGTTCATTGTATTTCAGAAATTTATTATGCTTGAAAGAAAAAGAGGCTGAAATTGAATCGGGGCCTTTATCTTGCCATCTCCAAAACTAGCTTTTAGAACCTGAGGCTAGGCTGGCTGGCTGTTGGACTCACTCTGCTGAAAGAATGAGTTGGGAGGTCTGCAGACTGAAAATGCTAGCGAGTTCTAGAACCTCTAAAGGTGGCTGCTCCCTGAACTTCTAGTGGTGAGAATGGCTGTCTGGCTTTCTATTAGAATACTAACAATCTCTTTGGGAGTCTGAAGTGGGAACAACTCTAAAATAGTCTTTCTATTTATAATTTTGTGCTCAGGTTACTTTGAGTATTTTCATTAGAACCATTCTCTACCTTCACTAACTTTAAGAATTTACTAAAATCCAGAAAAAGTTCAAGACACTAAATTGATCCTTTCCCAAATGGAATTGAATAAACAAGCCCTCCATCCTCTCTAGCCCCATTTTCCTCTCCCATATTCAGAAATGATTAAAGACATTGTATTACTGATAGAATGATGCCAAGTGTTCTGGTGGGCTTTCTGATACCGTGTTCCTAAATTAGAAATTCTTTTCCAACCATCAGTACACTGAACTGGAGAATGACATTTAAGTCTACTAAAATAATGGGTTTTAGCCATGCATGGTGACACACACTTTAATCCCAGCACTCTGGAGGCAGAGGTGGGTGGATCTCTGTGAGTTCAAGGCCAGCCTGATCTACATTGTGAGTCTTAGGTCAGGCAGAGCTACATAGTGCGACCCTGTCTCAGAAAAACAACAAAAACAAACAAACAAAACCAGTGGGCTTATTTCTTGTCTTAGTGTCTTTTCCTATCGCTGTGTTAGGTACCCTGGCAACAGGGAGAAAGGGTTTGTTGGCTTACAGTTCCAGGTTATAGTCTACTGTGGCAGGGTAGTCACAGAAGTAGGAATGTGAGTGAGCTGGTCACATGGCATGCATGGTCAAGAATCAGAAGTCATTAATGTCTGTAGGTGCCTGGCTTACTTTCTCCATTAATCCATTTCTCATTTAATCCAGGGATATCCCTGCCTACACCTGAGATATGTTTTCCTAGTCAGTAAACATAATGAAGATAATTCTTCACAGAACTCAGAGGATAGCTTAATCTAGATAATCCTTTACTGGTGTGCTAGAGGCCCTTCTCCTGGGTGATTCTAAAGTCTGTGAATTTGGCAATTAATGCAGACTATCCTACTTCTCAATTAGATAGGCTTTTCTAGCCATCAACAAGATGAGTGCTGCATAATTCTAGAAAGCTGGCCAAGAACATGTGTGTTGATTCAAAGAGAGGGAAGAGGAGGATGCTGGCTGAGTAAATTCACCTCTTTGTCTCTACTTGTCAATCAGGTGCCAGTTGTCAAAAATAGACAGAGTGGAGAAGAGTCTGGGATATGACTTGGCTGCACTATGCTGTTCTTAGTGGGAAGAGTTAGGATTCTCTCCTAGGCTCCTGTTAGTCAGCTTTGCATTGCCATCATGAAATACCTGAGACACACAAACTAATATAGGGAAGAGGTTCACATAGCTTACCATTCCAGAATTTCAAACAGTCATATCTGGTATCCTTGCTGGCAAAGTCCCAAAGTAGCATTTCATGGTAGAGATGGGGATCTTTGCCTGTGTGTGTGTGTATGTATGCATGTCTTCTTATAAAGCCAATACGATTCAGTCATGAGGGTTCTACCTTAATAACCTTATCTAATCCCAACCAATTTCAACAGAGCTCATCTCTGAGCACCATATCCAAATGATGTTTTTATACTCTTAATACTTCACAATAGGGATTTAATGTCAATACATGAAGCCTCGGGGCACACAATCAAATTCTATCCAAAACATTGCTGCCCCAGCCTCAGTCCAAAAACCTGAGAGCCATTCTGCTATTTTTATCCTACTGTGCTTCTGTCAGACAGACAGCAGGAATCTGCTGTGTAACTTGAAAATAGAGACATGAAAATGTATAGCTTGCTCAAAACACTGATTCTCAGGCCTGTCCAGTTTGTCTATCAGAGTCGTAGAAGCGTTCTCATGACCTCACCATTGCTTCAAGCAGTGTGCAAGTAACACAAAGTTTCCTGGTTACAAAAGCAATCAGTTGGAACAAAACAACAGAGGACTCTCTTCAATACTGGAGCTGGATTTTTGCATAGCCCAAGTCATTGCAAGGACTAGGGGCATGGAGCTGACATGCACAATGCACCATTGGAAACTCAAGTTAAGGATACTGGCACATTCCAAACAGATGAAGCTCCATCCTGGGCCCACTAATATCCTGGACACACCCACAAACAAACAGATCTGAGCTTTCAGCTGGATCATCCAGTACAGTCCTCAAGCTCAGGAGTAGACACTGATTCCTGCTTTGAGTAGTATGCTCTCTGTCAACTCACACCAACTTGTCTACCAACCTTGAGAGAGGAAAGGTTCAAATCACATGAAGAGGCTGGTAGGAAGCTGGCTCTGATCCTAGCTGCTTCTCCTGATGCAGCTCATCGGTGTTTTATGTTTATGTTTCCTTCTCTTTGAGAGTGTGTATGTATATGTGTGCACATGCTGTCTGTATGTGCATGGGCATGTATTTGCACTCCTGTTACTGCACATGTGGAAGCCAGAGGCCAACATCAGAGGCTCAATGAAAAAAGAGTACACATTATGTCAGCCTCTAGCCTGCACACATGCATGCACACACTAGTGTGAAGTTGTGCATAGAAATATTAATTAGAGCTGCATGAGCACACATGTACAGCCACTCTGATAGGAGTATGGGTGAACACATCCTGTTGGGAAATGGCTATTTAGTGTTGGTGGAGGTGGGAGTAAGGGACAGGATCAGGGACTTGACTCCAAGTTCCTGCACTTAGTTGAAACAGTTGTCTGGCCCTGGAAAAACCATTTCCTTTATCTGTGAAGATGATAAGAGCTCCTCTGGTCACAAAAACACTCCAATAAAATGGGAGATCATTCCTCCCTTTCGTGAATGGAGACAGGAAAGCTATACTTATCTGGAAATTTGTGCCATTTGGTCCCAAGTCAAGTACATCACTTTTAAATATGTTGTTTGAATTAAGTTTCACATCTTTTGATCAGATAAACATTTTATTTGCAGTTTGTGACAGTCATTGATTGTGAGCCATCGTAGGCCTCCCATGCCATTTAAAAAAAAAAAAAAAAAAAAGAACCTATACCCTAAGGTATTAGAATAAGTGGGAGCTTTTCTTAGCACCACCTGAGAACCCACTCTAGTTTTCATCCCACGGAAAACTGGATTTGACAGCTAATGGATCTGTTTTGTTCTAAAACTACCATCTGTTCCCAGGGCACTTTTTAAGGTTTCTATTATTTCTATTATGTGTGAGATATATTAATATGTATTCCTAATTACTCATTTCTAAGAAAAAAGGTAAAAGCACAATTATGGTTAAACACAAATTGGTAATATTTAAACACTGTGGCTAAGCTTAGATTTCAGCAAGTGAAGACATCCTTATAACATTTCTATGCCCACTGACCCTCCAGCTAGACCACATTTACTGCCTCTGTAAACAAGATTGCCTTACTGCCCCAGAGTTGTAGGCAATGCCTGGGTTGATTGCATGACCACAGATTCTAAATGTGTGCACACTCATTGCAGGTGCCACTGTACTCCAGATGGACATAAAGTCTTCAGGGGACAGTCTCAGGGTATTTGAACTTTGGCCTCCCATCTAGCTTTGTGCCTTTGTTTATTTGGCTTGTAGCTTCAACTCCTTCTCTGGTTCTGAGATCCAATTACATCTTACATGTGCCAGCAACCAAGATATCCTAAATCAATTTTGTCATTTGTAGATATGCCCCATGACCACCACTTACTGATATTAAAAAAAAAAAATAGGTGCCTTTTATTCAGTTTCTTTGTTCTTTGTTCTCCAGCTCACTTAGAAGTGGTATGAGCCAATGAAGTGCCAATAATGTTTTATCACTCCCAAGTGACACAGATGCCCTTTAATTAAGCTTGACCCCAGAGTGTATCTGCCTTCACCAGGGGAAGCCGGGTTGGGCACCAGTAAGAGATTATTGGTCAGATGGTGGCCCACCGTTCTCCAGAGGATTTGGTTGGTACATGTCTAACAAAGAGCTGATCTGTGGGAAAGGAGAACTTGTTCTCCTCCTGAGCTGACAGCAAGTCTTGGAAGACTCACTCCTTGTGTCATATGCAAACAGCACCTGGGAAGCCAACTGAGCAGCAGGCACCAAGGGCAAAGAGATGCTTGTGCTGCCATGGCTGGGCAGCTGGAAGCGAGCATGCTGGGGCCTCGTGCTGGGCAATTGGAGGGAGCTCAGGACAGTGGTACAGAGAAGAGCAGTCTGGGGGCAATGCCCTGAAGTGAAGCTGGTTGGGGGATGACTACAGAGTGAAGGGGGGAGGATATTCTCCAAGAATGGAGGGGCTGATCATCTGTGGGACCTTGGGTTAGGAACTTCACTCTAGGACACTTGGGATCTGGGAACCTGCATGGACAAAGTCTCTCTGTTGATTGGGGAGCAAAGGGTAGTTCAGAACAAGCTTTCCATCAGACAGACTCAGCTCTGCAAGAACTATACAGTCAAGTCAGGAAGAGTGAAGAGCAATCTCTAGATGGGAAAGATTGCCAAAACCTCGGGGATGTGTAGGAAGAGGTGGCTGGAAGGATATAGACACCAGATTTAGCCTTTTTGGGCTTCAAGGGGAGGAAACAGCAGGAGGATGGGGGCTGAACTTGACTCAAAGCTGGAAGTCTCAGAAGTGGTGTCCTTGGGTCACATGGCATATAACATGAAAGAACGGAGGGCAGCTGGGCAGAAGTATTCTTTTAGAGTTGACACTGGATATCATGTCTATGATGGATGGCTGTGATATGCTTCTATTTCCGTGGACTTATGAAAGCCAGATCATTGGATTTTATGTCTGCCCCACTTGTGAAAACTTGAAAAAGTTTCTACAGATTATGAGAATAGGTAATGAAAACAATTGCACTCAAATCTGACATCGCCACCATTCACTGGTTATTTAGGTTTTCAAATAACCCCAAAGAGAGAGCAAGAATGAGAAAGAACGTCTTCATAAAACTCTTGGCAGAAAATACATATGTAAAGTGTTGAGGAGTTCCCGGAATTGAGCGGCTGATTCCTAGATCAAGGCAAGACAGGATGAATCCTGACACTGCCCAGTGCTGTGCTCTGCCAGTTACTGCATGGGGGACAAAGACATTCTTGCACCTTCAGAATTTTTGTCTGGGAAGCCGCCGTCTATCAGATTTTGAAGTGCTATTTGTACCGGTGAACAGTAACCGGAAGAAGAAGTTCTCAGGGAAGTTCTGTGGTGGAGGTGATGATAACTAAGTAGACTATCCAGCTCTTATCTCTTGTAAATGTTATTTTTTAGGAACCATGAAGATTTGGATATGAATTATCTCCCTCAGGCTAATACTTTCCTGCTAGGTCTTCACCTTGAGGGCTGTGGGGCATTTAGGAGGCAGACCCTGGCTGATGGGAGTGTGTTGCACTAGTAATAAGCTTCCTTAAAAATTATTAGTTTGTTTGTTTGCTTGCTTGTTTTGAGGCATGGACTTACCGTGTAATCCTGCTTGGTCTGGAACTCTCTGTAGACCAGGCTGATGTTAAAGTCACAGAGATCTACCTGCCTCTACCTCCAAAGGGCTAGGATTAAAGGTGTGTGTGTGTCACCACGCCCAGTCCTAGTGGTGGGCTTCTGAAGGTGATATCTGCACCTCTGTGGACTCTGTAAATATCACTCTTCCTGACCCACTGACCAGTTAGATCTGGAACCTGGGCCAGCATGGCAGGTAAAGGGCAGTTTTGTTGCTGTTGGTCTGAATTCGAGTAAAAAGCCTCAAGCCAGCTTTGGGGAACCTTTGCCTCTATTGATCTTCCTTCCCCTACCTTCATGGCATCAAATAAATCTCCCAGCTTCATACACACACACACACACACACACACACACACACACACACACACACACACACAGGGAGAGAGAGAGAGAGAGAGAGAGAGAGAGAGAGAGAGAGAGAGAGAGAGAGAGAGAGAGGGAGAGAGAGAGTAATGATGCACAGGACCATCTTTTATGGAAGTACTTAAGAACATGGGCCGTGACCTTCCCCCCCTGAAGTCTGGAGGTATCAGTCCCAGCATCAGAGGCACCCTCCTCTGCAGTATTATTAAGGAGAGATGCCATCAGCAGCTCCATTACAGCTGGTTCTAAAGAGAAATTCAGTCTGGTCTGTGGCCTTTTTATGTCAAAGCATAAAGGAGGCCTGTTGCCATGGGCCAGTCATTAGAGGAAGGGCTCATGTGATTGATGCCTCCAGATTCATCTCCTTCCAGTCACCCTAGGTGTAATTTATTGATCTTGCTGTCAGCTCAGAGCAATCAGCTTCTCCTTCAAAAGGCTCATGGCCTGGGTAGGTGCTTTTGTCCCTCTGTTCAGACAGTCATGAGACTGTCTGCCTCCACTATCTCCACAGGTTTGATGGGAGAATTGCCTGCTTGCACTAAGACAGCTTTCTGGCTCTACTATATTTAAAAAGGAAAGCACCCCTTCATGCTGTCCTGTGAGGGGGGGGGCAAGATGCCCTCTCCATTAGGTGTCTGCTTTGCTCCAACTCCAATCCATCTTTGGGAGGTGTTGGGTATGACAGTGACAAGCTGAGATTGCTGCAATGCAGCCTTGAGGCTTGTCAGGAAATGGGCTTCACCCACACCTTGCACCAGGGGAGCTACCAGGAGCTGAGGAAAATGCAGCCTTATCCTTAATGATTCAATTAGAAGAAGCATGGAAATGAAAACTAAAGCCCACCTAGTTCTCCTTCACAGACAGCCCATTGGCTGTTTAAAGGACAAAATGCAACACAATCAGGGCTGGCAGGAACGTGGGGCGATTGGAACCCTCCAGGGCTGATAGGACTGTAAAGGGGTGCAGCTGCTTCGGAAAACAGTTTGGCAGCTTCTCAGAAAGTTAAACTTAGAATTACCATATGATCTAGCAATTCCACTGCCGGTATATTACCCAAAGGAATTGCAGGTGGTGCCTTTAAACAGACACTTGGCTCACAGCAAACACGGTGCTTATATAATATACATAAAATACAATGCGTATGGTAGCGTCCATCACAATACCCACCAAATACGGGAAGAGAAATGTGTGTCTACAAATAGATGAGTGGATCAGTAAGAGGACATATTATTTAGCCCTAAAAAGGAATGACTTACTGACATAAGCAGTGACATAGATGAACTTTACAGTGTGCCAAATAAGGTAACAAATGGGAAGTACATGGTTCCATGTGTATGAGAGACGTAGAATGATAATTTTACAGATGGGAAACAATAGAGACTACCAGGATTTGAATGGGGGAGTGGGTAAGACCATGGGGCTATTGGTAATGGATAGAGAGTTTCTGTTTGGGATAATGAGAACATTTCTAGAAATGGGCAGAAATGAGGGATGTACAGCACCATGAACATACTGAGTACAGCACCGCGGGTGTACCGAGTACAGCACTGTGTACAGCAGTGCGTTGAGTGCTGGTGAAGTGTGCACATAAAATGGTTAAAATGGAAAAACACAGAAAGGATGGAAGCTAAATTTCCTTAGCCCAGGCCCTTGCCAAGGATTGAGGTGTCTCAGTTTCATCTGGAATCTTCTGCCCAGGGAGGGGTCTGTGAGTCTGTCCTTACCTGGCCAGGAAGTCTGTGGATGTATCAGGACCTTACAGCAGAGAGGACTAGACATTTGCTTCTGGAAAGGGGGCTTCCCTGAAGCACTCTAGTGAACACTGCCGGTCAAATGACTCCATAGACTATAAGGTCATTGTAGCACACGCCCATTTTTCTACCTGTCTTGGGCAAGTGCCTTGTGGTGGGACTCCTCTCCCAGGAGACACCTTTGAAATGAATAAAACATGCCTGATCAGTCAGCCTTCACCACTGATCCTCCTTCGCCTCTGAAGCCTTTGTTTTCTTCTGCCCTTGACAGGCATGATGGCTTTGCTCACAAGCCAGCTCTGACTCCTGTGAAGTAGAGGATAACAGGCTGTCAGTCAATCCCATCTCACCAGTCTAATTTAGACTCTAATGATTAGCAATGGCAAGCTACCCAGGACTACACGTGGGCCCTTGTCCTATCTGCACCTAGCGAGCCCTTCGTGATGGGATGGGGTGTGCGTTCCTCACTGAATGTGCAGGGGTGGTGGCCTACAACTTTGGAGGCTGACAAGATGAAAGTCAGCTTCTGCAACCAGCAGGCTTTGCCTGGGTGCTGTAAACAAACTGAGGAGTAAACTTCTGCTCCTCTCACTCTAGTAGGAAATAACTGATTTCACGTGAGTGTCGTGTTAGACAGCCTTCTGTTATTATAATGACACATCTGAGACAATTCACTTGTAAAAAGGTTTGCTTGGGTTCATAGTTTTATTTATTTTTGTTTGTTTGTTTTGTCTCAAAACATAGACCAGGCTGGCTCAAACTCACAGATATCCCTCTATCTCCCAGTGCTGGGATTAAAGGAGTGTATGGCTACACCCGGCTCATGGTTTGAAAGGCTTTTTTGGTCCATCATTCTTTTTTCTTGTTGCTTTTAGGGTCTATGGTGAGATGGCACATCTTGGTGAAAAAGGATAGCAGAACAGAACACTCACATAATAAGCCAAGGCTAAAAAGAAAGGATAGAGACAGGGCAGGGGCCCCTCTGTACTCTTCAGAGAGGCCTCACCTCCTCGAGCGTCTACTGACCCACTCTTCAGTTCATGGGCCTGGCCTTTGAGATCCAAATTCTAGCATGTACCAAGTGTTCAAAAAATCCCTGTTGAACCATAGTTGTAAATTAGAAGTGAAAACACGCATGCCCCAGGAAGCATCAGGCTAACTCCATTTGTCATCCTATTCTAGGAGATTAAAAACAAGTGACAGCATTTGGAGGGAAGTGTTATACTGTAGTGAGAACGCTGCAGCTACAGCTGTAGGAACTGCAGGCACACAGTGTGGCAGTACCTGTACGCCCTGTTTGTTCCTTCTGAAGGTTTTCTTTCTCACCCACAGATCCTGGGCAAACAAAACCAAACGCTCTCATTTCCAATGCTGCCAAGCCCTTCTCTGAGCTGCCCTCTAATGTGACAGCATGATTCGCACAGGACAGCACCCACTTGTATCTGGTGTTTGTTTGGTGTTTCTCATGAGATGCCGGCTTTACTTCATATGGGGATTTTTGTCCAGAGTGAATGTAGGCTCCCAGGGTGGGCTCAGAGTACAATGATGGATAAAGATCTAATAGTTGGAGGTACTTGGTAATGAAGCCTATTAGGAGTTCACACAGTAGGTTTTCTTCCTGGCAGTCATGGTCAAGGGATATTCACTTCAGAGGTCAAGACACCCTGTAACCCTTCCCATTCTGTATTTAAAAGCCTTTTCTTCATAAGAAGATGATGTTTCCTAGCAGTCTGTATAGACTTCCAGTTTGTGCAAACAGAATGTAATATAACAATGAGTGCTGTAAAAGCTAGTCTGGTGTGGGGGAATGAAAAGGCAGCATTGCTTCTCCATGAGGAAAGTCACCTGCAAGACTGCTGTGGCTTGATAATAAAAATGCCTCCCTGGCTTTTCCTTCCCTGGCCGTCACTGGCAGCTGGAGTTGAGCTCAGCCGCAGATTGCATTGCCTTTCCCTCCAAATCATTGTCCTATGTTGGGGAAGACGCAGGCATGTGCACATTGGCACCCTGCCTTCTAGAGTCACTGATGTGAGCAGCCTGTTCAACCCACGTGCACAGCCTGAGAACCAATGGGAGCCAGGCATGGATAGCCAGGTTGGCTCTTCTGAAATGTTCAGGCAGGCCAAAGAGTTTTGTTTACGGTACATAGTGAATACTTGAACTTGAAGCAGGGAATGTTCGATGCATTTAGAACATGGTTACATTGCTTCTAACATGACCTGCTTGGAGCTCTGCCATTCAACTAGGAATGGGCAGAAAGCAGTGAAGCACCTCTGTCACCACCAGTGGTGTGAACCAGTATTCAAAAGAAAGCAAACTGATGGTAGAAGTCTTGCATGCCTCAAGAGCACACTCCTTTCAGGACCATGCGTCGTCTTTGTTCATAGTGCATCCCTTCCTCCATACCACGGAGTAAAGCCATGGCCTGGGGCACTCCAGGCAAGCACTCTGCCACTGAGCTACATCCCCAGCTATGACCACAACATTCTCCAATATTTGCAACACATTTACTCATCTAAATACTGCAAGCTAATTTTATTACTCTTTTCATACACTGTGGCACATATATGCGCGCGCACACACACACACACACACACACACACACACACACACACACACACACAGTCTTATGCTCAAGTTAAGCCTTGAGATTCTACATCTCACATTAAATGGGGGTCCTTTCATTAAAATGTTATTTGGGGAACTGTGTTGTCTGGGCTAGGTGGCAGAATGAAGGTGGTTCTAAATATTGGGCCATTCAGGATGTGGGTACTACCTTCTATGTTCCTTCAGGGGTTTAGAAGAGTCGTAATGTTTTTCCCTGAAAAAGGCACTCACTTTTTGTATTCTGTCATCGAAGAAAGGGAGGCATGCTTGTAATCTCGGTATGAGGGAGGCCGAGGCCAGCTATTAACCGTTCATGTCTAATCTGGTCTATGTTGTGAGAACCTGTCTTCCACGGGTGGTAGGAGAAGGGAAGGAGGGAAGGAAGGAGGGAAAGAAGGGGGGAGGAAGAAGGAGAGAAAGGGAGGGAGGAAGGGAGGGAGGGAGTGGGGATGAAGCTACAGTGAGTTCAAAGCCAGCTTGGGTTAGAGTGTGAGTGTAAGGCCAATCTAAACAAGTTAGTGAGATCTTGTCTCAAAATAAAAGATACAGAAGGTCTGGGGATGTAGCTTTGGGGTGGAACGTTACAAAGCATAGATGAAGTCTTGGGTTCAATTCCTCACGGACCTGGGGTTGGGGAGATAGAAAGTCCCCCCACCCCCACGATTCCCCATAGACAAGAGAATGGTGCTTCAAGGTGTCCTTTAGTCTCTAAAGACTGGCGGTCCACTTCCTCCAGCATTGTGCTGTGACATGCCAGGTGCTTCAACCACTCTAGTTCTTTGTCCTAAACCTCTGAGAGGGTGCTGCACAGAGATGGCCACACTTAGGGCACGCTGGCTCTGTACTGGGTGCCTCTGTGTAATGTCTATGGTTTGTTAGATAGGGCAATTGAGGCTCAAACATCTAAATTGGTTTGTCTAAAGACAGTGTCAGCATTGTAATTCAAAGCAAAATGTTTAACCCCAGAGCCTGAGTGCTTCATGCTTCTCCAGGGGCCATCCCGAGAGGCACCTGACAGCAGGGAAAATGAAAAGCACTTTGCTGGAACACTCAGGGCTTAAGGACTTAAGAGCGCCTGCCGATGGCAAGCTGTCCGTGGGATTGGTCACAAGCTGTGTACCAATGTGTACATCAGAATCCTAGAATTTGTTTTAAAGCATAGATTTGTAAGCCTTTAGGCACCTCGCTAGTCACTACTGTTACATTTTCCAATAGTCCCTACATTTACTGATCCATGATTTAGTAGAGTTTAACTATGGCACTTCTAGCCTTTTATTTTCTTTTAAACGTTATTTATTTGTTGACATTTTCATATATTTATATAACTCGATCATATTTACTCCTATTGACACCTCTATCTTCCACTCCCTCTAAACCCCTTCTTCTCCCTAATAAGTCACTCTGCTTTCTTGTCCCCCACCCCCAATAATCTACTGAACTTAATGATGGCTACTGGCATGAGCACGGATGTAGGTTATTTACTACTTCATGGACAAGTTACAGTGGCTGCACCACTCAAGAAAAATGACTTCTCCTTTCCCAGCAGCCACCATCTGCCAATGCCTCCTCAGTAAGGGGTGGGGCATCATGAACCCTTCCCAGGACCTTTCGAGTCTCAGGGCTTAACTTGCAAAGGGCAGGATGCCATGGGTCTCTTGCCTTTAGGATGCTTAGGCTGAACCGTGAGGGAGGTCTTATGCTAGGGAGAATGCTTGCAGGACACACATGCTTGTATCAAATCTTACTATAAAAATGTCTGTGGTAGCAGGGACACAAGATGGAACACATTACCGCAAAGTAGGAAGGTTAAATAGATGTCAAATAGATAAGCCTTATTTAGGAGCATCGGTCATTAACTGAGAAGTTAAAGATGTAACATAAGCACTTTTAATACCAGTGGCAGATCATCTGCCTTTATGAAAGAGAGAAGACTTTGTTTTCACAAAGCAGTAAAATTAGTGTTTGTATGATTCCTTTTATTGTGCTTATGTTAGTTTCTAAAATTACATGGAAGAAATGTTACTTGTCTTGGGTCAGGAAAATGGCTCAGCTGGCAAAGGCACTTGCTCCCCAGCCTTGAAAACTTGAATTTGATCCATGGGACCCACACAGTGGAAGGAAAAAACTGGCTTACTCAGGTTGTCCTCTCACCTACTATATGTGCCAGGGTTCATACATCTATACCCACACCTACACTAAAACAAATGCCATTTATACATTGTTAGGAAAGGAAGACAGATCTATATTTTTCTTTATTTTTTTGTTATCATTATCATTGTTGATGGGAAGGGAGCTTAAGGTTGTATGGTAGCAACAAGAATTAGTAAATAGGAAATTCTCTATCCTTTAAGTAAGGCTTTAATATACAAGACCCAGAGGCTGGCCATAACTCAGCAGTTAAGAGCACATACTGCTTCTGCAGAGGATTGAATTTTGCTCCCAGCATCCACATCAGACTCACAACTGCATGTGACTCCAGCTCCAGAGCATTAGACAACCTCTTCTAACCCAGGGCCACTTGTACCTCTAACACATACATACCATTATTCTTTAAATAATAAATAAAATTTTAAAACATAAAACTCAGGATAACTCAAATTTAGATGAGCCCAGTGTCTGTAAATAAAGCAGGGCGACCCACAGAAAAGCTATCTATTTGGCTGTGTGATGTTCCGAGGTCGCATCCTATGATGGCTTCATGGTCTGGCGCCTAGTGAGGGGAAGAGAGGTGGCATTGGATCAACACTACATCTGTGATTAGTTAGTTATGGTAACCTCTAGGTATTTGATGGTTTCAGCAAAAGTTCTAGTTTACATTCCAAGCATCAAAACCTGTAGGGAAGGCTCTAAAACTACACAGGCCAAAGATTGAAGGCACACATCCGTCGGGGAAAAGCAAGAAGATCTGGCAGCTCTTGCTGACCTGGGAATCGCTTTCAAAGCATCCTTTCAGGAAGTTGCTACAGGTATCTTTGTCCAGCTGGAGGCTGAGTGCAGAGAGCAGGCATCTAGTAGGGGCTTATCAGTTGCTGGTTGGGAAGAATGCAGCCAGTGGTCAGAAGGAAGGAGGGGAGCATCGTAGTGAAAACATTACAGCATCTAGCAGGAGCTCAGAGGTACTGTCTGTCTCAGCTAGAAAGGATTGCTGCTTTTATCTCAATGGTAAGAGTCCCTTTTCATTTGATGTATCACCCTTGCTCAGTCATATCCCAAAGGTATCAGCTACCTTTCTACAAACTGCTAATCATGTCTTATTCATGCAGTATTTTCTTTTAGAGAATGTGATTTGTCGTTGTTATATTAGATAAAACACACAACTGCCATGCAGGCTGCTTGATATACAGAGCACCAGGATCACACGGGGCTAAGGAGAGGGCAATTAGCTGGCTTGAAGCAGAACACAGTCCACCCCACTGTAACATTTATTTTTAAATTCATTTTTATTTTAAATTAAATGTTTATGTCTGTGTGTGTGTGTGCACATGAGTGCAGGTGCCCACAGAGTTGAGGGGGTGCAGATACACTGGGAGCTGCAGTTACAGGTGCTTGTGAGCCTTTGATCTGGGTGCTGGGAATTGAACCTGGGTCATCTGGAAGAGCAGTACACGTGCTTAACCACTGAGTCATCTCTCCAACTCCCCATCAGGCTCCTGCCACCACCACCAAAGATCTACAATGAGTTGACAAAGAATTGAAAATCTAAACATTTTCTGGAAGTGTTCCCTGGCTATTTGGGAATTGTGCTTGGGTGACCTGGTTGGCACTTAGGTAGTAACTTACGGACTTTTGCTATTGTTTTTTTATCTACCTGTTTTTTTTTCTTTTGTTTGTTTGTTTGTTTTTGTTTTTTTTGTTTTTTTTTTTGTTTGTTTGTTTTTTTTTTTTGTTTTACTCTGGTTTTATATTGGGGATTGAATCCAGGGCCTCACACAGCAAGCATGTACTCTTATACTTCTGGTCCCAGTCTGTATTTTATGAAGCTGACTGATGATGATACCAAGAGGTTAATGTTATAGAAAGCAAAGATTCAGGTGGTAGGCACAGTGAGTCACACAGGGCCATGGGGTAAACGCTGGATCAGTCAGAAGGTAGAGAGTTCTAAGGGGTGGCATTATCATCAGCCTTTATTGGAGCTTCCTCCTAAAAGGTCTGGCGAGGCAGGGGATGGCTCCCTCATGGTTAGTTAGCTAGTATCATTTGAGAGAGATTTGGGTCTTATTTGCCCAGCTGTCTTAGTTGCCCTAGCTTGATTCACTGCAGGGAAATCCTTGGTCAGGCAGTGTGTGCAGGCCAGAAGAAGATATGGCTCAGAGTTTGGGTTCTGATCAATCAAAGACAGGTATAAGCAACTTTGTGCTTTTGGTTTGGTCTGTGACTAACAGATGCCAAATACATAGATACAAAGCATGGAGGATTTAAAGAACTTTCCTTCCTGCAAGGAATCCAGATTCTAACAGCTGAGCCAGGTATTTATGACAAATGAGAAAACCCAGGGCTTGATTAAAATGGTTGCAAGGAAAGCCTGAGGACTGGAGTGTGGCTCCCTAGAAAGTCACAGAAGTGCCCAGTAGGCATGGTAGCCCACCAGCAATTCTGACAGCCAAGACAGGGACTTCCCAGAGAAAGCTGGCTAGTAAAACCAGCTATACGGTAAGCTCAAGGTTTGATCGAGAGACCCCTGCTTCAACAAATAAGATGAAAGAGTCATCTAGAACCACTTCCAACTTCAACCTCAGTGTTCTAGTTTGCTATCTATCATTGTGGAAAAAAAAAATAACAACCCAAAGCAACTTGGGTAGAAGGGCCTTATTTTGGTTTATGTATAGACCATCACCAAGAGAAGCCAGAGCAGGACCTCACAGCAGGAAACTGGAGGCAGGAACTAAGTGCAGATCATGGAGGAATGTTGCTTGCTGGCTTGCTCAGCCTGCTTTCTTAAACCTCCAAGGATCACCTGCCCAGGGAAGGCACCACCTGCAGTGGGCTGGGCCCTTTCACATCAGTCATTAATCAAGAAAATGCTCTACAGTCTTACCTGTAGGCAGTCTCACAGAGGTACTTTTCTCCCTTGAGGTTCCTCTTCTCAGATAAGTCTAAGTTTGTATCAAGTTGACAAAAACCAGCCAGTACACACATGCACACATGTGTACATGTACCACCACACAAGTGGCCACTCATATGCATACATATACATTCACACACACAAAAAAAATGGGAAAGAAATAAAAAAGGAAAATCAAAAGTGGATTGCTGAAATGCTAGTGTCTTGTTATGCTTGGACCTTAAATATACCCAAAGGCTCATGTGTTGAAGAAGTGGCCACAAGCCGATGGTGTTATTGGGACACGGTGAAACCTTTGGCAGATAAGGCCTGGGAGAAAAAAGCTGGGACGTTGTCTTAGTTAGGGCTTCTGTTGCTGTGGAGATACCATGAAACTCCTATTTAGGAAAGCATTTAATTGGGGTTAACTTATAGTTTCAGAGTTTCAGTCCATTTTCTTCACGACAGCATGGCAGGGGGCAGACATGGTGCTGGAGAAGAAGCTAAGAGTTCCACATCTTGATCCTCAAGCAGCAGAAGTAACTCTGTATCACACTGAGCACAGCTTGAGGCCTTAAAGCCCACCCTCACAGTGACTCCTTCCACCATGTAAGTTCTGGGATCAAACCCAGGCTATCAGGATTGACAGCAGGAGCCCTCACCTACTGAGTCATTTTGCAGACTCCCACATATTTTCCATTTAAAAAATAAAGTCACGTGGGGTTAAAAAGTACTGAACTAACTTTGATTGATATGGTTGGCTGGTGTTAGAAAGGAAAGAGGGAGCTCGAGGTGCCTCTGTACTGCTGGGCATAGCTCTGTCCTCAAAAAGCTATGCTGGCATCTCTCTGTTCTAGTAAGACACCAGCCAGATACTACCATTCCCAGGAGAGACCACCACTCGAGAGTTTTCCTTAAGAATTTGGCAAGGAATGACAGAGTGCAGGCCAGGGGGGCTTGGAATGTCCCACCCACCACTAGTGAACAGTGACTCTGCTGTGGTGAGTGTTGACAGAGTCTGGGAGAAGGGGAGTAGCTGTTTTTCATTATTAATGAATAGCCCTATATGGGAAAAAATCTGACACCCAGATAGCCAATGATTAAAAATGGTTTTTCCCTTTCTGCAGTAACCATGCAGATTCAATTTATTTAGGTATAATGGAAAAGTGTTTACCCTTTCTTACTCTCCAAGTCTGTGAAGTATGTTTCATTGTTAGTTCTAAGCCATCATGGAAGACAGCTGTAGGACCCTGTTTGCTCATTCGGTGATGCCAAATGCTGATCATTCTATACTCTCAGCACAGGTTATTTCCAACACATTTTTTTGTAGAGCCAATCTAGGGGCTCTACACATGGTAGGTATTTCCAGTTTTTTTGAGCTTAATCTGGTTCTTGGTTCTCAAAATTTGCTGTGTTTAGGAATGGTCTGGATATTCGGAGTACAGATTCCAGAAACTCTCTCACACACAATGGGAACTCTGATGATGTTTCTGGTAAATAGTCAGGAATGTACCAATCAAGCCCTTTCAGTGGCTCCTGTACTAGAAAACGCTTCAGGAAAACTGATGTCTAGTTTATAGGGAAAAATAATGAGGATCATACAGCCTCTGAATTAATGCAACACATATCAATATCTAATCAAGTTTCATGGTACTGTTGACACAACGCCCTTCTTTTCTCTACATAATCACCATTGTTTGCCTTTTCACAAAAAGTCAACAAGCAAGAATCAAGCTTTTACTGAGAACATCAATCTTTAAACAAATAAGACAATTTGGGGTACTGTTTTCCAGACTAAAGTGGAAAAAAAAATCAGGGAATATCTAAATTATCCAAAGGACACATTTTGGCCATCAGAGAAGAGCCCTGAAGAATGGGCATGAGAGGGTTGTTCTAGGTTCTTAGAAGGCATCAAGTTAAAGCCAAGGTTTTGTCTTTTATTTTTCCTAAATTTCCTTAAGCAGACTCTTAAGTATTCTTTCTCTGGTCATTGAACATCTGCCCTATGACTCAATAATCTAAGTTCCTTCCTGAGTCTGTGAAATCTCTTGTCCAGGATTCAGAGGAAGGTGGGGACACAGAGCATCCGGGCTGGGTCCCAGCATGCCATGTCCTCTCCAGCTCATGTTTATAACAGTATTGTGATGAAAGTTGCTTTCCACCATAGTCTATATTTTACAGTATATAAGCACTGGGTATTCCCCCCTGCCACATTTTAATCCTTCAGCATCAAGTAGATGAGAGAAATGGAGCTGAAGATTTCTAGAAAGTGGGTGATGACTGTGAGCCTGGGAGGTTAGGGGAAGGCATGGTAGTCCTCTACAATCAAAATAAAATATATACAGGTGTTTTCTGAATTGTCAAGATTTGACTTATGAAGAAATGTTCTCTAATATAAAACCATAATCACAAACACATGTGTATGCATATAAATGTGTATATAGAATAGACTTCATGCATATATATATATATACTCACTTTCATAAATATTTTCACAGACTGTTTACATTTTACTTATTATGTATTTGTGTGTTTATCTTTGTGACAGGGTCTTGTTATGTAGTGAGGCTGACATGAACTAGTCATTCTCCTGCCTCAGCCCCCTGAGGGGATACAGACTTTAAATATTTATTGATGTATGTCTGTTTTCACAACTCATCTGCACACTGGTGACCAGTGCTGAAATTGGCCAAATGGACTTTCCCACTACCTTTCACCTTCACCTGTCTTCTTACACCTATAGCTCAGATATGGCTCATTTACACCTTACTTTCCTATTCTCAGATCTTCAAAATCTCCCCATCTCTGTTCCTGACCCTCTCCCCCTAGCTCCAACTCCCACCCATGCTACTACTCTTCCCCTTCCTAATAGTTTGTCTTCTGTTTCTTGTGTGAAATGTGGCCTTATATATTGCTAGAATTCACTGAGCAGGGCATGAGTAACACCAATCCTGAACAAAGGGGAATCCCAGCACTTAGAGAGTCTAGGACCAAAAGAGTCTAGGAAGTTGCTGTTTTGTTTTTTTTTTTAAATGGGAGGATTTCAGCATCACTCCTTTTCCTAATTAATTCTGTCTTGGCACTTTTCTGCTAAAATGTTACCATATCTTCTTGTTTGGTCCAGTTTCTCGGTATCTCAGTGTTGCTTTCTATTGCAGCTGTATGGCATCTTAGCTCCATTATGAAACTTTGGTGGGGTTGAGCCAGAATCTCAACAACATGACATTGTGTTCTGGAAAGACACATCTTAATCTCAGTTCAATAGCTGATAAATGGTCTTGCAGGAATGTTTGGATACCTGTGGGTAAGTGTACACGGACATAGACACACAGTCTATATAGAGTCTATGTGATTGTGTGCTTAGAAAAGAGGTACTTACATGTGTCTTCAATGTCTAATCTTGGCTGTCAACTTGGCTACACGTGGAACTAACTAAAACTTGAGCAGCTGGGCACACCTGCGAAGGATTTTTCTTGGTTGGATCACTTGAGGTCACTCCTATCTGGACACTCCTTCTGGTGGCAGGTCGAATAAAAGGAACCACAAGAAGGAAGGTTTTGCTTTTTGCCTGCGTGCCCTCACTCTCATTGAACTGTTCATCTATCCTGTTCTTGATCTACTTCTTTGCTGGTATTAGAACCCACTTCTTCAGGGTCCCAATGCAGATGAGAACCCGAAGCTCTGGAGGACCTCCCTGGGAGCACAGCATCACACTGGGACAGCTGAGACATCCAGCCTTGTGGGCTGAACAACTCCCGAAACCTTGACCTTTTGTCAGGAGACAGCCATTGTTGGACTACTTGACCACGGCACACGCATGCACACACACACACACACACACACACACACACACACACACACACACACACACCAGGCTGGTGTCATGAAGTATTTAGTGGGGTCTGACCTCTCTTGCCAAGCACCTCCCACGTCCACACCCAGAATGTGGCAAATCCTTGCCTACACTATCCTTATCCTTGCCTTCCTCACCTCTCCCAGGAGGGGACGGGACAGTGACTCTCCATGGCTCCTAGTCCTTTAAAGACTAGCCTGCTTTCCTATCCCTGCTTTCTGCCTTTTGTGTCATCGCATAGCGCGCGTGCGTGCGTGAGTGAATGTGTGTGTGTGTGTGTGTGTGTGTGTGTGTATTATACTCATGTTTGTGCTTTATGTGTCTTTGAACATTCATGTGTGTTTGTGGTATCTGAATGTGAATGCCTGTGTACATCAATGTGTGACTGAATATGTGTGCCTGTGTTCTTGTGTAGCAGTGTGTGTGGACATTTGCTCAGGGTTGACATGGCCCAAACACAAATGACAGGAAAAGAGGGGAAAGGCTGTGCTGTTCTCTGACGTGGTCTCTGAAACTCAAGCACAAGCCTGGGTAGGTGCAGAAGCCAGTTCTCTCGAAGGGCGGTGGGTGGAGCGATGCTGGGCGGTGGGCGGAGCTATGCGGGGCGGCGGGCGGGGCGTGCGGCTGCGCTCGGAGCATGCTCCGCCGCCGGGTAGTAGCAGGCGGGGTGGCTCGTGCTGGTCCCCGGCCGGCTGAAGCGGCAGCGGCTGCGGCGCGGGACAGTATGCGGGAACCGCTCGGTAAGTTCTGGCAGCTGTCCGTTTAGCTCGCTCCCACGGCGTCCCGCGGGCCCCGCCTCAGCCCCCAGCGCGTGCCCCCAACTTCTCTAGCCTGGACATTGTTGAGTCCCTGCCTTGGCGTGAGGGGACGCCCGCGCCGCGGGTGGCAGCCCGGTCCCACGTCCCAAGGGCTGCGATCTCCCCGTTCAGGTGCCCGCTGCCGGGAGGAGGCCCGGCTGGCGTTAGCTCCCGTGGGCGCGGGTCTCGCGTGGGCCTCTTCCTCGTCCCGTGCCGCGACCTGACGGACCCCCCCATCCCAGGACTGACAGCCCCGGTTCCCACGACTCCCTGGCCGGCGGGACCGGTGGTGGGACGTCGGGAGTGGCCGCGCCCGCTCGGGTCCCCGCCCGGCCCCGCCGCCCGCCGGGGAGTGGCTGACAGTCCGCTAAGCGGCTCAACGGGACGGAGCCGCCCGCGTCCCCACGCCCAGATCAGCCACAGCCTCCTCGCGCTACCCCCAGACCTGGTGACCCTGGACCCCAACCTCCGAGCAGCCACAACCCCGAAAAGGCTGAGCACCTCGGGTTCCTCTAGAGAAGGAAAATATCTATCTGGGGGACTTGGGCCAGCTCAGCCTGGTCGTGCCCCAGCCGGGTCTCATCCGTGCTCTGCTGTGGTCTTTCTGCCCAAGTCTGCGTGGCTGGCCCTGGCTGGACCACACAACTCCCAGGCTTTTCCTGTCCGGAACAGTTTAATCTGTTTCTCCCACAGATTCGTGTTTTCTTTCTTTGGATTTTTGCCTTTTTAGACTCGCAAAGAAAAGACAGCTAGGGATTGGGAGTGAGCTTTAGAAGATGGGAGGAGCCCTGAGAGGGAGGTGAGAGGTGGGATTCTGGCACTCAGAAAAGCTTTGCATGGACGATGGGAAAGAAAAAGTAAACTATATTCAGAGGTGTAATCATGGCCCAAGTAACTCCAGGAACCAACCCTTGTCAGGTGGACCGAGACCATCTAACATAACAGAACACCTACAGAAAGGACTTTGAGAGTCTTTTAAAGGTTTCGTTTCATGGGAGCTGTGTTGGACTTTTTCTGTGAAATTGGGAGTTTGAATTTTTTTCCTTTGGTTTTCCTTAGTGTTCTGTGTCTTTGTACGTATCTTAATAATTGGTCTAATCTTTATCATCCCTTGAGCAAACTTCCTGAAGGTCTCTCCTTGTTAATCTGGGCAGACCACAATGGGGGAAACTTTCACTCCTACTGCAGTGGGCAAGCACTATTTGTTGACTAGAGGCCTTTAATCTGTGGGGCCTTCCTCCTACAAACCCTCTGCTGCTGAGACTGGGAGGTGAGTGCCCTGGGGGCCCAAGGGATTTAGGGAGATAGGATAGTGGAAGAAGATAGGGTAGGGGAGTTTGTTTTTCCAGACTCTTGGAACACAGGCCATGCCTGAACAGCCACAGGCTCTGGAGGGCTTGACAGACTCATCAGAGTTATCAGATAACTCATCTGAGAGGTCATGACTTCCAGAGGCCAGCTGGGTATTGTTCCCTCTCTATGAAAAGTTAACTGGTCTTTGGAGATAGGAAAAGAAAATGGATAATGGGTTATTATTTTTTTTTCAGTTTTTAAAAAAAGAAAATCTGAGAAGATTCTAGAAATCTGCTCTGTGAGATGCAATTTAAAGATAAATGACATCTTTACTGTCAGCACCTAAGCTGAAGCACAGAAGTTAGTGGCTCCTGCAGGTCCCCTATCCTTGCTGGGAGAGTTAGTCTCATTTGGAAGAACAGCAAACAGGGAGCACAGTCAGAGGCTAGTTTCTGTGTTAATGAGCTTGGCCAGACTTGATGGTAATTAATCTGGAGAGTTCAGAACATAGTGTTGGGCTGAATCGATTGTTCTGTTGTGGGTTTTGCGTGATAAGCCAAGACGTTTATCTCTGAACACCCCCCTCCCCCCCCCGCATCCCCCCCCCCAGAGGGTGTGCTGTGGCTAAACCCTTGCTGTAGTTTCTTTGGGTTGTAGCAGATGTTAGTTTTCACCTCTTGGGTGGGAAGGGTTATCTCCCTAGTGGAGCCTTGGCTTCCAGAGCCTGGCTGGCTTGATGAATGCTGAAAGATAATAGTTTCTTAAAGCCAGAAACTACATCCTTTAAAGGCAGAGCCTTCCCCCCATTTATATTAATTTGCATTTGGAGGATCTTATTTAAAATGCATGTATTACTTTTATTTTCTATAACTATCTCCTGAGGACTTTTAGAGGACGTGATTTAGATGCAGGAAGATTTATTGTCAGACTACTTTCACAAGTCTTTGGCTGTGGTTAGTTATGCCTTTATAGCATAACTGATGAAGCTGGGCTCTTCTGCGTGGTCACACTGTTATGAGCAGACACTAAGACAGTGTTAAAGAACTCAAGGAAAAAGATTGGAAGCAGGCATCTGCTGGGGGAGGTGGGAAGTCAGCAACTGCCTCCTGTTGTCACAATCAGGTCACCAGAAACCTTTCATTTCTTTTGCCAAATCACCAAATTTCTTAATGTTCACTTGTGAAATAACTCCATGACTCTTATAATCAGTAAGTAAAAAATTACATGAAATAATTTGAGCTTTCATGTTTTTAATATATTGTTGCCTTCTTATTCTAAAAGTATTTTTTAAATTTAAAAAAAAAAACAGAACTAATACATTACAAGTTTAGTAGACGCTTATCCTGGGACAGTTGGCATATGGTAATGGGATAAACTTAGAAAATTTCAAACTATTGCTGATTTTATGTTTTCCCCCAAACAGAGTGTTAAAGAAAAATCTTACTCAGTTTTTAAATTTTTTCTTTACTTAATGATTTGGAATCTTTCAGAAATGTCAGTGAGGTTCTTAGCGTCTCATAAAAATGAAGTGAAATAACTAAAGAACTAATTGTGTCACACATAAGTTAGAGGGGGTGTGTGTGTATGTCTCTGTGTGTGTCTGTGTCTGTCTGTGTGTCTGTATGTCTGAGTGTGTGTGTGTGTCTGAGTGTGTGTGTGTGTGTCTGAGTATGTCTGTGTGTCTGTGTGTCTGAGTGTGTGTGTGCCTGAGTGTGTGTGTGTGTCTGAGTGTGTGTGTGTCTGAGTATGTCTGTGTGTCTGAGTGTGTGTGTGTGTGTGTGTCTCTGTGTGTCTGTGTGTGTGTGTGTCTCTGTGTGTCTGTGTGTGTGTGTGTCTCTGTGTGTCTGTGTGTGTGTGTGTTCTGTGTGTCTGTGTGTCTGTGTGTGTGACCTAGTGGAGAAAAAGGAAATGGGGAGTTAGAAGAGGCAATCCTTACTTAAAAACTGAAGTGCAAGGTATTTGACACTGTTTCCCTTTCTTTCTTTTGAAAACCACTTTTTTAACAGCAGTCCCACTCATCACCGGTAACAGTGTGCCAAGACTATTTTTTATTTTATCCCACTTTTCCATCTGTTGGTTTTATTTTTTTTTCCTTTGTCACCTTAAGAGAAGTCACCTCAATGATGCTTGTCTTACCAAAACTATTACTTCACAAATTGCATGTGCTCTTCATGGCTTCCACAAGTTGAACAACCTGGAAACAAGTTCATGAGAACTTCTTGTCTCAGGACTTAAAATGGAGCTGTGCAGTTATTTATTTAATAATTAAGATTAGGGGGGGGGAATGACAGCCCTGTTGTTCGTGATAAAACACACAATTTTTCCACTGGGGGAGAAAGCTACAGAGAAAGCCTTACAAAGGCACATATTAACAACATATCCCATTCTGGCTTGTTTTCTGTCTTGGCTATTTACCCCTTGTTTAAAGAAAGCACTTTGTTATATATTAATCATAACATTAGACCTAAACGTTGTCAGTTGAGGAAATATTTATACTGAACTGCCAACAGTTTAAGGGACCAATTACATCTTAAGTGTGGAATGTCCGTGGATACAGCTGAGGAGTTTGGGGGTATTTTTTAGAGAGGAACATTGTCTAAGGAACTGTTAGAATGCAAGTTGTGACCTTGTGTTGGATTCCATCATCAGAGCATGTGACTTGAGGCTTTAGGAAGCAGGTAAGGGGCCTTTGGCAGATAGGACGTGTGCATTATACCATTATCTCACATCATTTTCCAGCCCTTTATTCTCTTCTACAACTTTCTTTTTATGGCCATTGATTCTTCCTGATATGAAATATATTTTCAAAGATACCTACCTAAGCAGCCCTACCTAAGCCATTCTTTGTTTTTAAAAGTTTTTTTTTAAACTGGAATACAAACTGAAAACCACTAGAAAGAGACACTTCCCAGATTTATAAAATCAACATTGGGGGCAGGGATCTGCCTGAGGAACTACATTATTGCTTGTTGACAGTATAAATAATCATATTAAACTAATCCCTTACATTAATAAAATTTAAGTTACAATTTAATATACTGCTATGAGTATGATAACTGCTCATGAGTGCTGATTAATGATAGAATAGTATATTGGGATCAAGATATGGCTCAGTGGTTAAGAATACTTACTGCTTTTGCAGAAGTTCCAAGTTCAGTTCTCCACACCCATGTCAGGTGTGACATTTATCTGTGCCTCAAATGCCTGAAAATACAATTTTATACATGTTTGTTTGTGAAAACTTCAACCCACAATGAACTTAATGTCCCATCAAACAAGCATTTCAACCTGTTATCATGAATAAAACTGTATAAAGAGCATTAAATTTATGCTTATATCATTAGGATGGGTCCCAAGAAGTAAAATTATTGGTCCTTAGGGTTTGAGCTCTTCCTACTTATTCTCTAATCATTTTGTTGTTTTGTTTTCCTGAGGTGGAATCTAGCTGTGTGGTCCAGGTTGACTTGTCAAACCTCTTGGCTCAGCCTCTCATTGGTTGTGATTTAAGGCAGGTATCATCCTGTTGGGCTCCTAATCACTGTTGAAAAAGAAGTTATCTATTTGCACACAGCCCTCCCACACATTCAAAACACACAGACTGCTGTGCCCTCATCAGCAGCAAACATGCTTTTACAAATGTTTGAGGCTGGAGAGATGGCTCAGTAGTTTAGAGAGTGTCTTGCTTTTGCAGAGAGATCAGTCCTCTGCTCCCACAACAGGTGGTTTGCAATTCTTGACACCCCCTTCTGGTGTTCTGAAGGCACATGCACATTAAAAAAAAATTTTTTTTAAAAGGTTTGATAATCTGGGTGTGAATGACACATTGTATGTATGTTTAATATGTATGTCTTCAACAATTTGGTTTAATTTTTATTTCTTTGAGATGAGTGAATTTCTTTCAGATTTGTAATTGGGCATTTGTCTCGTGTTCAGGTCATGTTCTGCGCAAATTTTTAAAAGAAAAGTTCTGGCTTGGGTAATGAGTTTGCTAATCTTTTCTCGTCACTATCTTGGGATGGTTTATGAATACAAATGTGAAAATAAAAAAGTTATTTTTAATAAATGAGAGGGGAGAATCACTATTAAATAACATCCATTTACTCTGTACTCTAAGTGATGGGACTTTGTATAACTGAAATAATCCACCAAAATTGTAGCATCTTCACCATGGATGGCCTGGCCAAGTGGGTTTTATCTTTATATTCTCCAGTGCCCAGAGCTAGGATAGCCATTGTCCTTCCTCCCTTGATGAATTTAGACTGGAACAAATGTGTTATTTGGGCTGGAGAATTGCTGGTTGCAGAAGCAATATTCTGTTGACCGTGTGGCCATCCGCCTCTGCTCTCTTGGGTGGCCTCTGGATGGGTGCTAATGAGGCCAAGGTCAGAGTTCTGTCTGCATATGACCTATTTAGCTTTGTTCCATGTCACTGCCATAAGCTGTACTCTTTCCTCACCCCCCCTCTTCTTTTCTGTGGTCAGCTGACTGGGAAATGATGTGCAGTTCATCACAGGAGAGACAGGTTGAAGGGAGGTCCAGATTTCCAGAGCTGTGAAGAGCCTGGGTACATCAACTTGGTTGTCCATCGTGCTCCTTCAGGGATACAAAGCTCTACTTGTCTCCTGCATTGCCCCAGCTTCCATCTGGACACACACACACACACACACACACACACACACACACACACACACACACCCTGATACACAACTCACACACTAGCATGCAGACACACACCCCCTCTCTCACATACAATATTTCACCCACACCCCACTACATGCACACTGACTGTGGTGGGTGGGGTGGTAAGCACAGCTCCATCCTAACGCAAGGGTGTTGTTAGCAGCAGCTTCCTGTTTTATAATTCAGTCATTTGGATATTAAAGACACAGGTGAAATAGAACTCAGAAATCTGTCACAGTAAGTTGGTCTAAGTCAGTGGTTCTCAACCCTCCTGATGCTGCCATCCACTAACCCACTAACACAGTTCTGCACACTGTGATGGCCCCTAATTATAACATTATTTTTATTGCTACTTCATAACTAATTTTTCTGCTGCCATGAACTATAATGTAAATATCTGATATGGGACACCAATAGGGGATGTGACCCATAGGTTGAGAAAGACTGGTCTAAGTGGTTTCACTCAGGTTCTTTGGAAGGGACAAAAACTGGTCCTTCATTTAAAAAACAATCATTCATAGTGATTTGGGAGGAAAAGGAAATTTTGGGGAATAGTTAGGGTTACTATTGCTGGGATGAAACACCATGACCAAAAGTAACTTGGGGAGGAGAGGGTTTACTTCATTCACAATTCATCATCAAAAGCAGTGAGGGCAGGGACTCAAGCAGGGCTGGACCTGGAGGGAGGGGCTGATGCAGAGGCCATGGAGGGGCACTGCTTACTGGCTTGTTCCCCATGGCTTTCTCAGCCTGCTTTTGTTCTTTTCTTGTTTTATTCATCTATTTATCTTACACCCTGGCCCCAGGACCACCAGTCCAGAGGTGGCCCAATCCACAACGGGCCAGACTCTCCCCCATCAATCACCAATTAAGAAAAGTGCCCTTCAGGTTTACCCACAACCCAGCCTTGTGGAAGCTTTTCTCGATTGAGGCTTCTTCCCCTCTGATGACTTTAGCTTGTGCCAAATTGACATAAAACTATCCAACACCAGTGGATTGCATTAAAGTCAAATTATTGTCTTCTGGAACAAAAAGTACTTTCTACAAATGGCTGACTGTTATCTTAATCAAACTAAGTCCAAAATACTGGTATTTTTTTCCCCCACAAACTTACTCAGTTTCCTCTTTTCCATCCTCTTCTCTGCCAGTTCCCTGCGTGTTACAGTCAAAGGGGTTTCTAACTCCTGTTCTTCCTCACCACTTTGGCCCTTTCCTTTCCCCTCACTGTCATCACACTGCACTCTTATACTTCCCCGAGTCCACTTTCCCCATGGCTATGCACAGTCCAGGTTGTCAGTTTTGTAGACAACAGTGGATGATTCTAGGTAATTGTTTTCTTTTTCTTTAAGAATTCAGGGTCTTTCTTGTTGCCCCTTTCTCTTTGGCGTGGATGTCCTCCTAGTTTGTCTGTTTCTTGGTTTTACATACAGACTTACTTAGGAAGAATCTGAAACCACATGACTTAAGTGGCCTGTGAAGGTAACTATACAGTGGAATGGTGTATTTCTAAGTAACTCACTTTGTTGCATATCTTAAAATTAACACTAGTATTGCCATGGAGGCAGTTAGTCACGTGAGGAATGACTTGTGTAAAGATTGACGAGCCACCTTCATCCTAAACAGTAAAACAGGAGTTTTTTTTAAACACATAGTTGCAAGCTTGATACCACCACATCTTTTTATTTTTTTGTTTATGCTTAAGCAATATTTAGTAAACCAGAAAAACTAGTTAATGGGAAGTGGGGAGATATATATGGAGGGATCTAAACTAGTTGCTCTGGACTGCTATCCTAAACAGACCTGGGTAAACCTAATAGCTGTCATTTAGAATTTGTGCAGACTTGATGTGCAACCTCAGTACCCTCATCTGTGAAGTGGGTATAGCCATGTCTATATCAGGTCCTTCCTGGGGATCCAAAGAGAAATAAATTGATGCAGTTGATTCAGCCTCTCATGTGGAAGACACATTCTCTCTCAGGTGCCTGAGATTGCATACTTATTTAACAATTCAAGTCTCTCTCTCTCTCTCTCTCTCTCTCTCTCTCTCTCTCTCTCTCTCTCTCTGATTTATTAATATTTAAAAGCATATTTGTTTTGAAACTATATATATGCATGTTTGTATGCAAAGTTAGATGCCCTGGAACTGGAGTTATAGTTGTGAGCCACCGACATGGGTACTAGGGACTGAACACGGGTCTTCTGGAAGTGCCACTAACCAGTGAGCCATCTCTCTAAAGATTTATTATTTTTAAACATGTGTGTGTGTGTGTGTGTGTGTGTGTGTGTGTGTGTGCACATGCATGTGTCCATGTGTCTAAAAGGTAGTGTCAGACTACCTGGAGCTGCCTCCTGATAAGGGTGCCGGGGAGTAAACTTGGGTCCTCTGAAAGAACAGCAACATTTTTGACTATTGAGCCATTTGTCCAGCCCTGTAAAGCAAGGTTTTCTTGTGATTTGTAGAGAGGTTTAATGGGGTCAAAGAGCAAATTAACTATGAATAGAAGTATGTTGTGGACCTATTGGAGGGTGTTTCCAACGGTTCATAGCTGGTCACAGACTTTCCCAAGGGGAACAGTGGAACGGTAAGATATAAACTAGATCTTGTGAGTGAGTCACAAAGCCCAGAAAGAAAAACCTGGCTCCTCAGCCTTCTTGCTTCTCTAATTTACCTCCCTTCTCCACCTAAATGAGAGCCTGCATGCTAATAAGCATTTCTTTTTTGGTCCCATCTCTTGAAAGCAAGATTTAAACCAGTCCAATAGAGGTAAACAAAGGGTGTTTGGGGCTAAACCTGAACCTGACCTTCTGTCACACTCAGTGTTGTGTTTGGTTTCTGGGTTTTTTGTTTTGTTTTGTGTGTGTGTGTGTGTGTGTGTGTGTGTGTGTGTGTGTGTGTGTTTTCAATGATATTTAATGTTTGTTTTTCTATTCTTGCTTGTTCATCCTCTCTCTGTCTCTCTCTCTGTCTCTCTCTCTGTCTCTCTCTCTGTCTCTCTCTCTGTCTCTCTCTCTGTCTCTCTGTCTCTCTCTCTGTCTCTCTCTCTCTCTCTCTCTGACACAAGGTCTCGCTCTAGTTGGCCTTGAGCATTCACAGATGCTCTTGACTCTGTATCCCAAGTGCTGGGAACTCCACACCTGCCTTTTTTTTTTTTTTTTAAGTTTTTAAATGTTCTATTTTCTATGCATGAGTGTTTGTACATGTATGTCTCCACCATGTGTGTACAGTGTCAGGTCCTCCGGAAGAGCATGCAGTACTCCAGCCCACTACACCTACCTTTAATTGTTTAGAAGACAGGAATGAAATCTACCAAGTTTGCATTATCTTAACTATCCTTAGCCTGCATAAAATCTTTTATGCAAGAAAAGGGAACTTTTATAGACCCAGCTTTTCTTCTTTGTGTATGTGGCCTTACAAAGTTTGTTTTAATGGAAAGGCTTGTTTGGCTTAGTCCAAGTTGTACAAGACCAAACTAGGGAAGAGCATGCGGCTGGAGGCCCTATGAGGCATTCTCTGAGCCAGCCTGCTGGCTCAGCCTTGATTCCTCTCATCTACACAGGGGTACCACAGAGGCTATAAGCAGTGTTTAAGTCAGTATCCTCCTAGCTCCTGGGGATACCCATCCTCTCTTAGGATAAGTGGCAGGTCCATTTACATATGAGAAAATGGGGCTCGATATTAAGGTACCCTAATACATGAAAACATGGGTCTTCATGATGTCACAGCCACATGTCATGTCTGCCCTCCACCTCAGCTGCTGGAGCAAAACATTTGTAACAGCTTCTTTCTAAGACAAGAGACAGCTGGACACTTGTTCTGACAACAGAGTCCCCTGGGACACTAGTCCCTTCGATAGATGGTCAGTTCCCATTGTGGAGCAGTCCCTTGAGGAATGTCCAGACATCAGGAAAGCCCAATAGATGCAGACACGTGTACATAGCTTCTTGGTGGTTTTCTCAAGCCGGAGACACAGAGTGAGCGTGGCAGCATGGAAGATGTACTTCACTTCCTGGGCCCTATGGGTCCTTCCGCATGCTGACAGTGACAGTCAGTGGTGGACTCCCATAGATTGAGGGAGAAAGGAAGTGATGGTACTCTTCTTAGGGAGAATGGTTTCTTCTTCCAGGGGTGTTCTGAAGACCAGAAAAGCAGCAACACAGGGTGGCTATGATGTTCCTCAAAAAGCCAAATTTGGATAGGTAGAACAGCTTGATTTGCTGTTGAGAGGAGAACCAGGGACTACTTAGACCAAGGCATTTCTCAGAGTAATAGCATTATTGAACATGTTTCAGAGGTCGTCTTGTCTCACACCCTGACCATCTACATTGGTGCCCTTCAAACTAGTGCTTCGTGAAGTTATTTAGTAGGTCATGACCATCATTCTTAAAAAGTGAAATAGTAACTGTCTCTCCATCACTTTCTTAGGTATTTTCTTATTGGCATTTATTTCAAGAAAATACATGTAGTCAAATGCATTAGTTACTAGTCTCTTTGCTGTGACCAAATATTTAACAAAGAATGACTTCCATTTTGACACATGCTTGAGGGGGCACATTCCATCATGGCAGTGAAGGTATGTAGCCACAGGTTAGTGGTGCTGCTTGTTCATTTCATAGAGGGTCAGGGAGCATAGAACTTAGAACTCAGACTGGGACTGAGATGGGGCTATAACCCACTGGGCTTACCCCCCAGACTATTCCTTGTTCCTTACATTCCCACAGCCTCTCAAAATAGGACCAACAATTGGAGAACAAGTATTCCAAACACATGGGCCTGTGAATGATATCTCACACTCACATCCTAACATGATCTCCCCCCCAATATTTTTTTTTAGGTCTGAGAGAGGGACTCAACATTGTATCTCAGCTGACCTGGAATTTACTAGATATCTCAGATTGGCCTTACACTTGGGACAGTTCTCCTGTCTTAGCTTCCTGATTTTTGAGAAATAATCCACCATGTTTGACCAGGAAGAAATTTAGTGAATGAACTGTCTGCAACTAATAGAGTGCAACCTGGGCAGAGGCTTTGACTAGAAGTCTTCCAGAGGCCTTGTCAATGCCTTGGTATTGGCTAGGGCCTCTTTTCAGTCATCCTGTCTTCTGTGTATTTTAACCCCATGGAAGAGGTGACAGGCTGCTATCGCGTCTCTGACACACACATGCCTAGTTTTAATTGCCTACTGTCTGTTCAGCAAGACAGTACAGAAGAAGAATGTGTTCTTCATTATTTGATCAGAGCTTGGTGCATACTTGATCCAAGGAAATGTTTCTTAATGTTTTGTTCTTACAAAGTAATATTCCATTCTTGGTTACTTAGAGAGGCTGAGCATCCAGTATGTGGTAATACCAAGTGAGTATGAGGCTGGAAACCAGGAGCAACACACCACATGATACCAAAGGAAACAGAAAATGGCAAAAGCACATGGTAAAAATTGTCAGTGTTGTGTAATAATCTGTCATATGATATTTGCATGGCAATGTGTACGTGTTCTTACTGGGATTTCAGAACAGTGCAGTGCTCTGGGAATGTTGTTTCCTGCCATTTTACATGTGGGAAAGCTTGGCGTGGTTCCTCACCCACTTCAGGGACCACACCTGAAAAATGTAGCTCACCAGACCCTGAATTATGCCTGACCCTGTGTTGTTTTAGTATACTCTTACCTTCCAAGGTTACAAAACAACTTTTATGACAGTGAAAACCCTGGTGTGTGTTAGCTTTTTTAATGTGTTTGTCTTTATAACCACCTCTGGAATGGTGTGTGAATGACAGAATTAATTATCATTGACCTACAATGTTGGTATCTTAGAATTGGAAGGAGACAGAAACTCCCTGGGTGCCTGAGCCCCCTCTTTGGTGCCTCTTTGGTTCATCTTGGTGCACACTGCAGATGATGTGTCTGTAGTAAAGGACTGTTAACTCTTGATGCAGCCCATTCCGTTTTAAGTGGAATGACATCAAAGAAACAAGCCAAACACAGCAGGTGTTACAGTAATAGTGTGCAGGGACCTGTTGGAGAGGGATCAGGGCCTCACATGAGGCAGAGGTCAAGCTGAGCTGGGTCCAGGTAAAGAATATACCTAAGGGGCAGAAGTCTGCCATGAGCCTGCGAGGCAGTGGTGCCTTTGGGGTTATGGGTAAGGCCCGTGATCAGCTGGCAGCTTAGCCCTGAGCACTGAAGTCTGTAATCTCCTCCCACTCCTGTGAATTGCAGGCCCTAGAGAGGAAAACAGGTATGACTTTCAACATCAGTGATCCCTTGACCTCAGTTATCTGTTGGCTTTGACAAGCTGGCTCTCCCCCGAAAGACACGTATGCCTTAGTAGGTTGTTGTATTAGTAAAGGTTTTTCTGATTATAATTATGGGCAAATAAGGATGCTGGGCTGGTTTACAAATCCCCAGTGACAGTGACCCACATGGGCATTTTGTGAGGAAGGATTGCATCCAACCATCTCTGTATGAAGACACAGACTCGTGGGTTTGGGCCCTTTACCCTGGGTCACCAGGATTCTGTGTCAAAGCCATGGTTTTCCTCCTGAGGTCATCATACCCAGAGTCTGTTTAAACGGGAAGTTTCCCATTTCTATATTGACAGATGCAGTGTATCTATCCAACTCCTCGCTATTCTCCAAAATGTTGCCCTGGTGCCCCTTTTCTCATTCACGCAATTCCACAAGTATTTCCAGAAAGCATACCAATTGCTAGATGCTGGGGATATAGCCAGCACAAAGCCCAGCTAAAAAGCCACCTTCCACATCCACATAGCCAAGGGCCTTGCTAAGCTAACTTAAACAAGGCCTGTTCCTTGGATTCTTCTTTGCAGTGTAACTGAATGGCCCATCTGTGACTCCCTGAAAGTCACACTATTGCGTGACTCCCCAAAAGTCACAGAGCAGTGTCAGAAATGGTAGCAGAGGGTTTTTTTTTTCCTGTGATGTCACTGACTTCCAGAGCTTTTCAACCTTCCAAAATCTAAAGGGACACATTACATAATTGCAGACCTACAGAGAGAGTATGATCACTCCCAAGCTGACCACAGAGATGTCTCTGGTTGTGTGTTCTAATAGGTGACAGGTGTCCAGTGGTCAGTAGAACAGTGCAGGCACCCAGGGAGAATTCCCACTGGCAGGAAGTTCAGGCAACTTCATCACACTTGTGTGCTGGCCAGCATACATTTCTTGACAATTGTTTCTGTGGCCACAGTGACTTTCCCTTCACCCATGGAGTGGCCGGGACTGGAGCTCCCTAACCCATGGTGCCCAGGCCAGGACTAGACCCAGTCTCTGACTGGCAGCCCCATCTGCTTTGCCCTTATTGAATGTCTTCATTCCCTCTTTTTGATCTTCTTGCCTCTAGTTATTAGCATGGGATAAGCCTCTAAGTATGCTGCTCTCCAGGCCATATTTGCCTGTGGCCACCCTTGGCTAAGAGATGGAAAACTTTGTACAAAATAACTGAAGATATTTGATTGACAGAAGTTTTACATGATCCCTGGCTGGCCTAGTAGCACACACAGGTGATTCCAGTGCTTGTAAACTTGGGCAGCAGGATTGCAAGTTTGCAATGTAAGCTACATAGTGAGATCCCATCTTTTTCAGACAAGGTCTAGATATGCATCCTTAGCAGGCCTGGTGTGTGTGTGTGTGTGTGTGTGTGTGTGTGTGTGTGTGTGTGTGTGTGTGTACTTTGGTGTGGGTGTTCATAAATGCAGCTCTTTATTGTCCTTTCAGTGATGGGTCCTGCCAACATGGTGATTCGAACCTGTGAGCTTTGATGACACTGCACCATGTACAGTGTGGAAGATCTCCTCATTTCTCATGGATACAAACCAGCTCGAGATGTCCCAGCACCACGAAAGGACAAATCAGAGGGCTGCCAGCCAACAAGGACAAGAGCACGAGCTGGCCAAGGCCTATTGAATGGCTATGAGGATGGCTCTACAGCCCATGCACACAGTAGGAAGTCTCTGGGGACAGGACACGTGAGCAGCTCTGAAAGCCGCAGCAGCAAGTCAAGAGGCCACGGGGAGCACCAAAGCACTTCTGCTTCTAGAACTCCTGAGGCGGGGTAAGCTTCGTGTTGGCCCAGCGTTTTCTTTTGACTTGGGAGTTTGGCGTTGGGTTATATGTAAGTAAATCAACTATTCCTATTTGGCTGGGTTGGGGGAGGTGTCAAAAATAGGCAGCATTTGGGGTTCTGAGTTCTGGCTGTAGTCAGCACAGGCCTGTGTAGCAGACCTTCATTCCCCATTATGTGTAAACAGATCCCACCAAGGCAAGCAGCACATCTCCTGGCTGCATTTTCTCCTCTTGTAAAGTGCTCGGCTGGAGCTCTGAGCTCATTCATGCTCACCTCTACACCCTAGATGATTGGCTTGTTTGTGATGTATTTCAGTAGTTTGTACATTCAGGGAGTTGGAAAGGGGTATACACTGCCTATATTTTCCAACTTGCCTTTGCACCTATGTTGTCCTTATGTGGTTGTCCCATCTGAACACCCATGCTATCCCAGAGTCCCCTCTATGCAACAAGCTACTCAGGTGTGTCAGGTAGCACGTATGGTAGACAAAACATCTCTTACTTATTTGCATATCCCTCTCCAGGGATAATTCTCAGATTAATCCAGCTCCAGTTTTGATGAAAATGATGCCTCCTGTTTTGTGCTAGGTCTATCTGTGAGGGTTTCTTTATGGTAGAAAAGGAGAGTGGGTTACCTGGGAAATGGTGGTGAAAACAGGAATTTCAGCAAACACGAGAAGGATTCCCAAACTCTTCCAAGCGATTTCAGTTCAGGCCAACAAATGTCATCTCTCCATCAAGCTGTGCTTATCCTGGGACAGGAAAGGTATATGGAATGCAGAGCTCTAGGTATATGATACTGCAGAGCTGGGTTTAACCAGCCAGAGGGGACAAGTGGCAGGTGAAGCTGACATCCAAAGAAATAGACATAGTGTTGGGTTAAGTATATGGGCAAGAACTAGCTTTCTGTAGTCACGGGTCACTTTTCCAGAGACAGCCTCTTCCTGGCTGGGACTTGAAAGAGCAGAAACTCTCGCTGTAGGTCTCTGGAGGAGAGTTCTCACAGAGGGGTGGGGTTGAGGGATGAGAACTCTACTGCCAGGCAAACAAATGTGGGTTGATTTTCTCCTTTCTAGTTTTGCGCTGCTGCTTCCTTCCTTCCTTCCTTCCTTCCTTCCTTCCTTCCTTCCTTCTTTCCTTCTTTCCTTTCTTTCCTTTCTTTCCTTTCTTTTCTTCCTTCTTTTCTTTCTCTTCTTTCTTTCTTTTTTCTTTCTTTTTCTTCCTTTTTCTTCCTTTCTTCCTTCCCTCCTTCCTTCATTCCTTTCTTTTCACTTGATCACAAAGTTGGTCCTGCCTCTTGTTTCTTCAGTGTTTCCTACAAGTTTGAACTGCCCACCTAGTGCTTGTATAATGTATAGAACTCCTTCCAATCTTGTGTAGGAACAGACTCCTGAGACCCAGCAGATACCCCTGCCCAGCCTGTACTCCAAAGCACAGTTTTAATACAAGCTGCCTCTCCTTGTGCCATGAGTGAAATGTTCAGATGAGTGGCTGCATGTCACACTGGCATGCTTTCATATGGACGACAATGATGCCTCTTCTGTGTGTTCTTGAGATTTGCTCATTAGCTCAGAAAGCAGATAGTGGCTTTTGGGTAGAAATAGGAACTTACAGAGGATAAAGAGAATACATACAGGTGTCTAAGCCTGAGAACCATCTGCAGGTATCCCTGGATAACCTGGAAAAGCACTTTTCTTCCTTTGGCGGCAGCAATATGATACTTGAAACTGGGAGGCAGAACTGGAGGGGAACTGTTTCCTCCTCAGGAATATGTTGCTTTGGGAGGAAGCAAACAGGTGCCAGTGCTGACAGCTGTAACAGTTCAATCTAAAGATGAAACCAAGCCCACTGTAGCACACGTGAATCCTGGGTCGGAATTAGTAAATGGTGCTCTGCCTGCTCGAAGCTTTTTGGTTTCTTGACCAGTAGAGCTGAAGGCTTGTAGCATGTCCTGTCCCAACAGTGGCCTCTGCTGGGCTAGTCTCCAGGTCTGCAGGCCACCTGGGGCTCAGGATGTCTAACTCCAAACTGTGAGGAGACTGGGCAAATCTCAAGGCTCCTTTAGGGACATCGCTCACTCTGGCTAAGGTCTGACTTGCAGTTGTCCCTATATAATGAGTTGGGTGGGGCTCAGCACCTGTCTACCAATCTGGCAAAGGTGAAGGTCAGTGTGAGTGGAAAGCCATGGAGTGAGTGGGGAGGCCTGCTGGCTTAATTCTGGCAGGTTGTAGAGACTGGCATGGTAGGATGTTTCAAGGAGGAAAAGCTTGAGGCCAGAGAGTGTTGGTGGATTGTCAAGGGCTACTCTGGGTGGCAGTGGAAGGAACCTAGCTTGGCCAGAATCCAAGCATCTGGTTGCCACCCCACAGCAGTGAAGGGCCTGGCCACACTTTGAGCTGGTGAGCTATGTCTGCGGCTGCCAAGCGGTAGACTGTCTTCACCTTGTGTCCCCCACCATCTTCTGGCAGCACAACTGTGTCCCTTCCTGTCAAGAGACATTGAAGGAATGTGTGCTACCACACCTGTGCTAGATGATGTGCACAGTCCTGCTCTTCTGTGGACATAGTTCTGTGGACACAGAAATGCAAGGAAGAGTTGCCCACACCTGTCGCTCAATTAAAACAGCAGCCAAGGGCTTCTTTTGACATGATTAGCAAGCATGCTAACCTTGAAGATGTTGCCCAGAGCTCTCACCATTATTAGGTCAAATTATACTGAGCAGCCAAGACAAGAGTGATCAACAGTTCCAGGGGACAGAGGTGAAGGAATGTATAAACTTGCTAAAAAGTGTTTATGCTCAAGAGGCAGAAATGGCACCAAGGGTTACTTCTCACTTGTTTACAGTTTATTCAAATTAATGACTAGAGAACTTGCTTCCTGAAGCTATATGTCTGGGACTATTCTACGGTTAGCAGAAGATAGGCTCTGAGCCCCAACTGCATGACCACTCCCCAGGATCCAGCTTAGTTGTCTTGCCTGTGTGATCACCTGGCTTCATAACAGGCCCTGCAGATTACCTCCTGTGTCTGACCAGTCTGTCTTTCCTGCTGCCAGTGTCTGGCCTCATTGGATTACACCCCATTCCCCGCTCTGTCTCCAGAGTCTCCAGTTGTCTATCTGGAAACCTTGTCTTCTCAGCACCATTGCTGCAAGTCTACCCCATGGAAATTCCTCTGTCCCTGAATTCTCTACCATGACCTCTCAGCTTCTGGGGTTGCCATGTCCTGAAAGCTGACACTTTACCTGGTATATCAGCAACTCAGCTAATTCCAGTAGCTGATACTTCCACTTTGTAAGTATTCATTGTTTAATAAATTCACCTTGCCAGTCTGGCTCTCCATTGCCCAGGCATTTCTGGAAGTACTAAGTATTTCATTATGTTAGGCTCATCTGAGACTGGTGAAAGTCTTGCCAGCCTTGGGGTTGGCTGGGGAAGGTTCCATGGGGAAGAAGAGGGATGTTGGCTTCCATGCTAAGCTTAATTGGCCACCTTCCTCTCTCCTGTGATGGTGCAGTTTAAGGGGAATGGGTTTACTGTGGGTCACAGCTCCAGAGAGCACAAGTGTGAATCATGGTGGGAAAGGCATGGAGAGGTGAGGCTGGTCCATGGCAGTGCCGGCTTTTCACATCCTGCTGGGCAATGCACAGAGAGATTAGGCCAGAACCGAAAGTAAGTAGAACCTTCAAGATCTCCCAACAATCTAGTCTGCTGCTAGGCCTCATCTTCTAGAGTTTTGTAACTTTACTGGAGGAATTATTTACCCTATCTCCTCTTGTGGGTGGTCTTGATTCTCTTTTGTGTGTGTGTAACCCCGGTTTCTGGGCAGCCCTTTTCCTGTGTGGACAGTGACTCTGCCTCAGAAACAGGCTCAAGGTGATTGTATTATTTTCTTCTAGGATATTGTCATAGTTTGCTTTCTGTTACTGTGACACAACACCATGACAAAAAACAGCTTGGGAAGGAAAGGGTTTATTACATCATCATCAAAGGAAGTCAGGACAGAGGCACAGTAAGGAACCTGAAGGCAGGAAGTAAAGCAGACCACAGAGGTGCACTGCTTCCTGCCTTACACCCAAGCCGGTATTTCAGTTACCTTTTGATAGAGTTTAGGCCTACCTGCCCAGAATAGCACAGCCCACAATGGCCCAGGCCTTCTTTCATCAACCAATCAAAACAAACAAACAAAAAAAGTGTTGCCTACAGTGCAGTGTGATAGACACAATTCCTCAGGTGAGGTGTCGCCTTTCTCAGGTGACTCTAGGTTTGTTTCAAACCGACAGCTGCAGCTAGCTATGACAGTGGTTTAACAGAAGAGCCCACTGCCGCCTTACCCCTGCGTGTCTTAGAAGTTCTGAGGAAGTAATAAAATGGTTTTAGGTAGCAGCAAGTGCTTCATTGTGTGTCTCCAGCAGCCAGCCAGCCAGCTATGGAGGCTGTAGCTCCCCATAGAGGGCGGCTGTGCTTGAGAGCAGCTTCCAGGCCGTGAGATGCTGAGCATCCAGCCCCACTGTACTTTGAACATGGGGTGTACTCAGCAGACTCGTGTGTTGAGCTCTTGGTCTCTAGGCATGGCACTGCTTTGGAAGGTTGTGGGACTTTGAAGAGGTGGAATCTAGTTGGAGAAGGGAGTCCCTGGGGGAAGGGCCATGCAGATCACAGTCAGGTGCTTCTGGCCTGGAGCTCTCTGCTTCCTGGTCAGCCACTGAAATCTGAGCCAGCCACCTCATGGCCCTGTTGCCATTCTGAATGTCCTCATGTCTTTCCTGTGATGAAACAGTAAACGGAGAGAAATCTTTTGGCTTTCAGGTTGCTTATGTCAGACATTCTGTCAGAGTGGTGAGAAAAGTAGTGAACACCGCCCAGACACAAACATTCCTATCACCACTCTTCACAAGCCTGGCATTTCCCCTGTTCATGTCACCATGCCCCTCTCAGAGAGCTGGCCTGGAGGGTTTGGGTCCCTCAGTGGCCTCAGACTGTGTCCATGCAGCTGGCAGCAGGTCCTACATGAAAGTCATTTAAATAGGACAGAAAAATCCACAGGCCACATCCAAGCTTGCTTGTTATCACCCACATGAATGATCACACACATGCAGGAGCACAGACATGTGTGCACAAACACAGTATACACACGTATGAGCACACATGCAAGCATGTGTGTATATGAAGACACACTAGCATATGCATACCCATGTATAGTCTACACACAGGCATAAGCACACATATGCATGAGTGCATACATGTAACACACAGAGAAAGTGGGTGGGATGCTGTGAAGGAAGCTGCATGCTTTTAGTGAAGTTTATCCCTAGCTCCCATTAAAATATGTGAAGACCGTTATCAGCCTTCACGGGTTTCCTTAATGTGTTTCCTGTGGAATAGTGTGATCAGAGGAAGCTGTAAAACAAGTTCGCAGCAGAGGTTTGGATCTGAAAGCAACACCACAATGGGCTCTGCTCTGTTTCACCCAGGGAATTCTGGTTTCTTTTTTGTTTTCTGTTTTTTTGGGTTTTTTTTTTTTTTTTTTTTTTTTTAAGTTTTGTCAGTTAACATTGAGGCTAACTCTAATTATCCATCAGCAGCAGCAGCATGACTAATTAGAGACTTAGCAGTTGAGGAGCCTCTGATGTGGTGGCTGCAGGCTCTCATCCTGGGTGGTTTATATCAGGTGGATAAACATCCAGTCTCAGTGGTGCTACTGGGTATGGTAAACAGCTCATTTGGGCTTTTATCTTTTTTCAACTTCTCTCAAATCATACCCTACTTAGAATGGTTTTCTAAAAAAGGGAGTATATAAATGCTTAAATTTAACATCAGTTTCTGTGTCTCTCTTTCTCTTTCCAAAGTTCTGAGCCCACACACTTTATTTATCTTTGGGGCTTGCTTCATATCCTCAGCACAGGGGACAATGCAGATTCCTGAACTAGCATGCTCTTGAGCAAGCAAATCCCCAGGCTTCTCCTTCCTTCTGCTCTAAGGCACTGCTCGTGTTCAGGGGCAGCATAGCCTTTCATAACCTTTCAGATGCACCTGGGTCCCCAGTGTCTCTCAATTGCTCTGCAACATTTCCCTTTTGCTGTGGAATTTACTCAACAGGAGGCAGGATAGATCCTCAGACCAGCATCTTGCAGAAGCATGGCAGTGAGGAAGGACTTCCAGAGACCTTCCTGTGTCTTGGCAGCCATGGCATCACCAAGAGGTTTGTCCATGAGGAGGCATGTCTTTAGCAGACATGGTGAGTGTGAGGTAGGAAATGCCACTGAACAGTCTGAGCAGAAAACACACACGAGGCTAAGCAAGAGCTGCTTGGATTGCCAGACACCCTTGCTTTGCCCCCTAGAGTACTGCACTAAATCCTTTAAGAGAAACAAAGAAACCCCAGTGGCATGCAGCTCAGTAGTGGCCATGGTTGGCTTCTAGGATACGCTAGAATCTTTATAGCCCTCAGGCCTCTCTCTATGTGAGCATCTCCTATGCCTGCTTCCCTAAGCTGTCTGCTGCTAGAGAACAGTGGGCCAGGCACATGCCTGAGTGAAGGAATACAGGAGGCAAGGAAACTGGTCTAAATGGGAGTGGGAAGTGAGCAGCCAGTGTGTTCTCCCATGTCTTCAGTGGCACTGAGTGGACCGCACAGGTCAAGAAAGTTCAATGCCGTAAAAACGTGTGAATTCCTATTACAGGAAGGAGGATACCCTGGAATAGTCTGCCTTACCTGTTGGATTTACTCGAGAGCAGATGGGTGTACGCTGCCCTTCCTGGTTTGTTTTAATAAACCAAACTCTGGTCTGTTCTGCATTGTCCTGTGGAAACTGGTATAGCTTCTTCCTTAGTGACCAGCTATCCTGGGAGGGGCAGCATCTTGCTGTGACACTCAGCTGGATCATCAGTTCCTGCTGTTGTCAAGGCCTGTGGATTACAATCTAGAAGAAAGAAAATGTGTACTGAAATAGCCATCATTGTGGCAAGCATTCTGATGCTCCCCTCCCTCTCTGCTTGCCAGGCCTCTTTCCCCTAGGATGAGAAAAAGGAGGGTTATCATAATTAGGTCAATAATAGCTAAGATAATATCCTCTATGTTCCAGTACCAAATGAAACATTTTGCCTTATTTCACCATGTCTCTCCCAGCAAACTCCCAAAGGCAACTGTTACTTTCCCCAGTCTAGAAGGGAGGCATTGGAGGTAGGGAGATTAAAGATTCAGCAGGAAGTGTGCACAGTTAGAAAGTTGAAATGTTGACAATTAAAATCCACGCTGCCCTCTCTAATCCCGGATGGAAGTACATGCACTCCTGGCATCTTTATCTCGACCCACAGCTATTCTCGACCTTCCTGAAGCTAAGTCTGAAAGGTGCCAGTAAATGTTGCCTTGGGTGCTGCTACCAGGCACTGGATGGGAAAGATTGTACCACAAGAGGGAACAGACTGCCATGTTAGTTCCTTGCTGGTGTGGCTGAGGAGCCAGTGCTCTGGTGCCCATTTCTTCCTGGAAAGATGTCCCAAGGCTGGTGAGGCTGGTTTTACTGTGGGCTGAAGAATGTCTGTCAATTGGTTTTTGGGGGCATGTATGGGATTATTTCTCACTAAGAGTGAGAAGGTGGTCTGCCATTGGCATACGTGTGGGCACAGGATCCTTAGCACAGGTCCCCATAGAAAAGAAAGCTGCTTCTAGAATAAGAAAGTCTGTAAAGTGTCTCCTTTCCTTCCACTCCAAAGTCATCACTATGCCCTTGCTATTATATCAGTAAGATGAGGGGACTCAGAAGTAGGGCACGTGTGGGACAGGCTCTCTTCTAATTACATTCTCAGGAAGGTTTTCCTCAAAGATGACAGCCCTGACACACATGCTCAGAAACCCACTCCACATGCATGTCAGCTACCTGCTCCCTCAAGTTGTTTTTATTTTGCTGCCACTCAGGTCTTAGGTCCTTTTTGTGTCTGTATTCCTATCCTCCCTACTGCTTCTCTATCTTTCTATATTAAAAATATATTTGTTTATTTCGTGATGTTGGGGCACACATGTCATGGCACATGAGTGGAAGTCAAAACAACCTGTCAGTTCTGCCCCTCCACTCTGTGGGGTCCCAGGGACCGAAGTCAAGTAGCTAGGCTCAGCAGCAAGTGTCTTTATCCACTAAGCTGTCACGCTGGCCCAAGATTGTCCTTAACTTGATACTGCTGCAGTAGGCAGTGAGGAGATTGAGAAAAGTCTTGACACTCAGGTGAGAGCAGCTGAAGCCCAGGGCTAGCTCAGCGTGGAAGAGACATGGTGGCCCTGTAGCACTGTGTCAGAGATAGCTTCCAAATGTCTGTATGAGCTGCTCTTGGTGGAGCTCAGGCCCCTGTGCAGGACTTCACAGCCTGTGGTGTTGCTAACTGACTTCATAGGCCTTTGTGTAGGTATTAGCAATTTGTGTTTCCCAAAGTTGCCATTGCACACACTGACTACCTGAGTCCCTTGGATAGATTTCCCTCACTTCTCATTTACTATCTACATTTAGCACCGTGTGTGTGTGTGTGTGTGTGTGTGTGTGTGTGTGTGTAATAAATTCTTGAGAATACCATCAGGGGAAGATGATGGACCCCGCCACAACAGCTTGGTGAACACCTAACACTGGGGCTGGTAATATGAGCAACTGTGAAAAAAAAAAAAAGGTGCCATGCCTCCTGCCACTTCAGTTTCCAGAAGGAAGCCAGTCCTAGGAGGAGAATGTGCTGATAAAACCTACAGCCTTTATGTTTAGCTTATGCATGTTGCTACAAACCTCTGACCTCACAGGAAGGAGGAAGGTGACTTTTGAAGGACTAGGCTGTTGCCACAGCCATCCTGGTCCAAAGCATACAGGTGCTCTACAACAGTAAACTTCTACCAGGCTACACACTTGAAAAACACTGATCTGGGAGATGTATGTATGGCTTCAGGACCACCCATCCCCACTCTGACCTTCATGAAAGGATAATTGACTGGTACTAGTCACCCCATGGGAAGACCAGGTTCACATGGATGTTCATGGAGCAGAGAGAGGTGACTGTAGTGCCTGTGTTTCTTTGCACCGGTCAGTGTGCAAAGCAGCACTCTTCTACTTGGTCTTTTACTAGACCACACCTACATCCTGTGCCCAGATGGTCACAAGTCAGTCATAATGACCCTGGAATGCACTGAGAAGATAATCCTATCAGAGCATGTGACTGCAGTTCAAATCAGCACTTTCCATTCTAAGCACTGGGCTTACCTTTTTGTTTTTAATTTGTGTATGTGGAATGTGTGCTTGTGAGTATGTATTTGGGGGACATGTGTATGTGTGTGTGTGTGTTCATGTATGTAGAAACTAGAGGTTGATATCATGTGTCATCCTTGATTGCTCTCCACTCTATATATTGAGGCAAGTCTTTCACATGAACATAGATCTCACTGATTCTCTAGTCTCCATAGCCAGCTTGCCCCCTGGACCCCATCTTTGCCTCCCACCCTGTGGAGTTACAGGTGGGCTGCCACACCATCCTGCATTTAAGGATGTGACTGTACTTGTGCTCACTCAGCAAGTGCTTTACCTAGATGCCAGATCATTTTCTTAGCCTCTAGACATGCTTTTTAAAGAAGACGGGGCCTCAGCAAGATGACTCAGTGGGTAAAGGGTAGAGGCACCTATCACCAAGCCTGAGTTTAAGCCCAGGAACATACATGGTAGAGGGAGAAAACTGACTCCCACATGTTGTCTTTTGATCTCCACACATGTGCTGTTACATGTATAGACACATGCACTCACGCACACACACACAGTCACACAGAATAAAATCTGTTTAAGGACAGGGCTGGAGCTATGGGTCAGTGGTAGCATGCATGTGTAAAACTGTAGGTTTGATCCTAAACACTGCAGAAAACAACAAAGTAAAAATAAGAGTCTTTCCTCTGGTTGACAAAGAAGCATGAGAAGGAAGACAAGTTCCTCCTAGCTTTTCTCTTAATTACCTTATAGAACCAGGGAGCAGATCTGCTAATTCCCTTTAGACATGCTATTTTTCTAATGTTTGCATTGCAAATATTTTCCAGGCACTTTATCAGTAATTCTGTGGGCCTCATCCCTCTGGTTCATGATAATGCCAGCATGATAGCGAGCCTTGCTCTGCCTCCTCCCCGTCCTGGTCCTGTCCTCTGAGAACTCAGACTAGCCCAGCTTGTCCTCTCACCCAGCTGTTCAGTGTGTGTGTGTGTGTGTGTGTGCGTGTGTGTGTGCGCGTGTGTGTGTGCGAGTATGTGTGTGTGTGTGCGTGTGCGTGTGTGTGGTGTCTGAACTCACATTCACTGTGCCATTTTATCTCTCCCACCCCATATCAGTGTGCCCAGCACGTTTGTGTTAAGAGTCCATGATTAACCATGTTTGTTAAGTCTTTAGTTTCTTGTTATTTTAAAAGGAAAAAATTGATCTCACCTTATTTTTTCAAAAGCATCAGTGAACATCCTTGTAGATTTGAAAGCAGTGTGAGGTAGCACTTGATTTGTGTGAAGCATGGTACTGCATCTCAAAGCTAGTAGAGAATCTGCACATGGTGATTTGTCTGAAGGAGATCTTATAGAATATTCCCTGTGTGGGTTCTACTGATGTCTGTCATGGCCTGGCTCACACTAGGTTTCAAAGTGGATTCTAGGAATCAAACATAGGCCACCAGGCTTGGTAGCAACGTATGTTTACTTACTGATGTCTCCTGCCCCCTGGTTTAGTGTTTTGAGGCAGGGTCTTACTATGTAGTCATATCTTACCTGAAACTCTCAATGCTCCTGCTTCAGCCTTCCAGGTGCTGGGGTTCTAGGCGTGTACTGCTATGTCTAGGAATGCATCACAGTTTTCTGTGTCATATAGACTGATGTTTTAAAAAGATTACTTATTGGGCTGGAGGATGCTTCCACAGTTAGTCTAGTCTTAGCAGCCACCTTAAGCTGCCTAGCTCCAGGGGATCCAATACTTTCTTTTGTCCTGTGGACACTTGTCTATGTGGCATGCTCACATACAAGTGGATATACACATAAATAAAATTTAAAAAGAATGTAGTTTGTTTAAAATCTCCCAGCTGGCTCTGGATTTTCTGTAACTTGGGATTTAGATGTATTATGTAAATAAATTTAACCTGGATGCTTAGTGATTTTGATTAATTTTGACAAAGTGAGGACGATAGCATTTTTTGCACAGAGCAGAAAACTGCCCACATCGCATTAGTATGAAGTCACAGTTTCTATTTCACTGTTTATATTCTCACCCTGTTAATGCCATTTTTGTCTGTCTTCTGGTCATGGTCATGGCATATGCATGCACAAACAGCACCTTGGGATTTCAGCCTCCTCTCTAAGCCAGAGCCACACTGTGTCTTCCTCCAGAAAGTCAGCCAGCTGCTGTAGAAAGGGGTGAGACCACTGAGGAGTGAGGAGTGCATATAGCCCACTCACTGCCGGAACGGAGGAAGGAAGAAGGCTGGCCACTCACATCTGGTTGTTCTGCTCTATCTCAGTTCAGCTAGTGACTATGGCAGAGAGTGTCTCACTGAACTGCCTTAGTGTTCTGCAGACTCTGCAGCCCTCCACCAGCGTCACTGGCACTGAAGTAGATGTCCTCTGCAGGTTCTAGAACTACAAGGCTGGCTCAGCTGCATGGGTAGGTGGTGTTCAAGTAAACCACTGGCAACGGCTTCCAAAGTGATGAATCCTAAAGGGCCTAATCTGGACAGTACTCTCCTGAGGATTGAAAGGCTAATGTGAAAAACAAGATTTAGAAAGTAGCAAAAAGATTGACAGCTGACAATAAGCAGCAAAAGCAGACGCATGTAGGCCTCTCAGTGAGACACACTTGACCTCCAAAAATGACTAAGTTTTGCAGATAGCAGCTACTTCAGCAGTTATTTGGATGCTGACTCTAACTACAAAGGAAGAATCGCAGTAATCATAGTAACAGATAATTTCACCAAGGACTCCTTGCAGAACTGCTTTGTTCTGCCCAAATCCATCTCCAGACCTTTATATGCTGGTGTGCTGTGGTCACAAAGAACTGGTAGCTTTTGGGTTCTTTGCTGGCCCTCAGAGTCTTCACTCAACTATTCCTCCAAACAAATGGTAGGAGAATACATGGGTGCATGTGTGTGTGCGTGTGTGCATGGCAGAGATTTACCAGCAATCAAAACCCGTAAATTAAAATAATGAGAAGTTGATTTCACTTATCTCATGATGAAAAATAATTATAAACAGAGCCGTGACAGTTCTGCAAGCCCATCTGTCCTCCACATACCTGGTGGGATTATAAATTGGAGTGGCTTATCTAGGATGGATTTGACAGCATGCCTCATGATCTTATTCCTTTTGTAAGAATTTATTCTCAATGAGCTGAGACTTACATCAAGTGCTTGTGGACAAAGTGTTCCTCAAAGTGTGTTAGAACAAAATCCATGTAGTGGTCAGCACTGATCTGCTCACTTGTATATTATGGAATACTGTCTATCCATCAAAGTTGAAGTCTGGTGGGATTTTCCTTACAATGGAAGAATTAAACTGCAGTGGCTATGGACTCGGTGGTGTAGACCTGTAACCTCTGCACTTGAGAGAAAGAGGCATAAGGATCAGAAATTCAAGGCCAGCCTGTGCTAACTGAGCTCTTGCATCAGCAAACAAATCATCAAACAATAGCAAAAACTCTACTGATGAATAAAACAGAATGCAGTGGCAAATGGATAAGGCTTTCTCCTTTCATTTGTCTGGTTAAAATTCTTTCCCAGGTTCTTTCAAAGGCTCTAATTCAAGAAAGTTGACTAACCTTTCTGTGCCCTGGTTTCCTTACCTGCCCAAGGGGGAAGTACTGGTGGTGGTAAAGTTTAAATGAGATAACTGTTTGACACACTTGGTCCTCTGGATCGCACAGCCTAACTATCTGATAAATGTCACTGTCAAGTGACTCCTGTGCCTCAGTTTCTTCCTTTATAAAATAGGAATGATAGCCATTCCTCCTTGAAGCTTTGGTTCATGTGTGAGAACATTTTGCAGACAGCAGCCAAAGAAGCATCCCACCTGCTGCTAGTATCTCAAGCCTAGGGAAGAAGATGCACACAGGTCAGATGCCTGGACAGCGAAGGTTGCCTGAAATCCCATGTCCTCACACACAGCCTTGGGGACGATGACTAGTGATGTCCGAGTTTGATCCTTGTGCATGTTCTTTCAATATTAATTTCAACAGCAGTAATTTAAATTACTTTGTTAATTTATGTTTTTAAAACAGTGCCTTTAGAGGGGAAACATTCTTCTGTCTGGCTAATCAGGGCAGCTGAGTTCCCTGAGCATCTCACAGTGTCTTCTGTGCTGTGCCCAGCTTTGGTCATCTGTGGGGAGCATCTGAGTACTGTGCTCAGCAAAGATTTTCTTGAGCTGCATTGGAACTGTGATGTAACCCCCTGGGTGCAGGCTGGAGTCATTTGGGAAGATTTGAAATATAATGATGTTATATATAGACCAATCAATTCCACACATCTGGAGGAGGGGCATTGGTAGTTTGGGGTTTGGGAGCATTTTTAAATGTATTTTTATTATTATTTTATGTATATGTATGAGGACCTGAGTGTATGTATGTGCACCGTGTGCATGCAGGTGCCCACGAAGGCCAGAAGAGGGCACTGAATCCTCTAGAAGTGGAGTTAAAGAGTTATAAGCTACCATATTCATGCTGGGAACTGAACCTGGGCCCTACAAGAGCAGCAAATGTTCTGAACCACTAAACCATCTCTCCAGCCCCCATTGGTAGTTTTTGTAAAGGCTTCCAAGGAAACATATATGCAGTGAAAACTCACTTGCTCACTTAGAAGTATTTTCCAAATTATCTGAGGATAAGAGTCTCCCGGGAAGGGGAGGAGGTGGCTCAGTAGCTAAGCTACTTGCCTTGCAAGCTCAAGAAATAGAGTTCAGATCCCTAGCACTCAAGAAAATGCCATGTGGCTGTGGTGGACTGCTTGTGATTCAGTTGAATTGAAAGGCTGAGACAGACTACCTGGAGCTAGCTGGCTACTCAAAACTAGCTGCATTTGCAAGCTCTGGGTTTGATTAGAAGACCCTGCCTCAATGAGTAAGGTATGGCAAAGCAATAGAGGATGATTCCCAACATCAACCTTCGTACCCCCATAGGCATGCACATACATATGCACCCCATGTGTTCACACACACACACACACACACACACACACACACACACACACACACACACACCAGAAGAAGGAAAAACATCCCAATGGATCAGCAGATCTACCAAATCTGAGCTTTCCCAAGGAGAGATTTGATAGTACACATGTAGACTTGTGTCATTTAAAGGTGAACCATATTCTGAGAGGCACATCTTTATTTGTATTTTGGCATTGTGAAAAATCTAGTAGGTAGTAGGGGACATTGCCTGTTGATGAAGCCAAGGAGTCAGCAGATAAAACAAAATGCTGAGGCTGCCCCCAGCACAATATAGAAGCACAAATAAATAAATAAATAAATAAATAAATAAATAAATAAATAAATGTTCTTTTGTGACTCAGGCAGTAGGCATGCTGACATCAGCATCACCATGAAAACATGAGTAATGGGTTACACTACAGTGTTTCCATAGCAATAATATCATTAGGTTGTAGGGTTTCCTACTCTATTATAATCTTCAGGACCACTATCACATATGTAGTCTGTCATTGGCTGAAGCATGGTTTGCAATAGGGCATGACTGTTTAACATATCTGTGTGGTGATTCTCACTATCAGAGAAATATGGGGACTGCCAGAGCTGTGGTTCTTGGAAGCACCAGGGGGCCCTGCAAGTGTTCCGTTGCCTGGACACCCTCAAGGTCTCAGATTCTAACACATCTAAGATACTCCTGGGTACTAGGATTTTAAAATTCCATGGCTTCAAATGTAAAAGCCCCCAGCAAAGTAAACTCCCAAGACTTACAAGATCATCACCCTGTGGAAACGTAACCCATGTATAGTATGGTGCCCTGTCCAGTTGTTCTGAGCTTGACTGGGGATGGGACTCTGGGACCTGGTGGTGTGCCTCATAGGTCTCCCTCCCTCCGTGGTTCTCACATAGTGCAGCACTGCAGAGAGCAGACTCCCTCAGACTGCTCAGTTGTTCTGGGCCACGCCGCCGGGCCTGTGCTGCAGGTGTCCGAGGACTGCTCGGGCGAGCACTACTCCTCCCTCCGGGGTGCTTCCCTAATCCAAGTGTTTTAAGGTGGTGAGGTTTGTGTCCTCTCTAGAACAACCAGCATCCCTGGTGTTCTGTGAACAGCTTTGCTGCTGCCACTTGGCCCTTGGTGACAACACACACTCTGTCTTCCAACCACGCCTGGTGGGACTAGTTTTCTTTATAGTTGGCAAAGTCCTGTGACTGGGGACTGTCTTAGTCACTGTTCTGTTGCTGTGAAGAGACACCATGACTCTTAAAGTTGCAGAGGTTTAGTCCATTGACACTATGGCAAGGGGGCATGCTGGCAAGCTGGCACTGTAGCCATAATTGAAAGCTGCATCCTGATCCATAGGCAGTGAGAGGCCCTGAGCTGCTCATGGGCTTTGAAAACCCAAAGCCCTCTCCGAGTGACGCACTTCCCCAACAAGGCTACACCTCTCAATCCTTTTAATCATTTCACAAAGTCCCACTGCCTGGTGACTAAGCATTCAATTACATGAACCCATGGAGGTCTTTCTTATTCAAATTATCACAGGGATGAGTTTTTCCAAGGTAGTAACCCAAGTCTGACCTTAAGCATCCATCATTGAAGCCGACAAGGATGCGTTCAGCCTCATATAACATTTGCCTCTCTGTTTTGCAGGTTTTTAAATCAACCCTCCTTAGCATGGTCCTCTCAGCCCCATACTGGTAGCAACCACGCCTACAGGAGCAGAGGAAGGCAGGAGGGCAGTAGCTTGCTGGGTCCCAGGGACCGGGAAGAAGTGGAGATCAGAGGAATGGCTCAGGCCCACAGTCTGCCCATCCATATGAGAGAGAGTCCGTGGGAAGTTGCAGGAAGGACAGAGCATGTGATAAAGAAGGCTGTTTGGGAAGAAGAGATGAGGGTGCCGGCTCCTGCTAAGTGGCAGAATGTGAGCTTGGAAAGCTGGAAGCAGCCGAGGAAGTTAGGGAGGCAAGTGTCTGATGGTGATAGAGAGAAAATGTTCCGGGATCTGTACCAGTTCGTTCAAGGAGAGCACATGCTGACATCTCAGAACAAAAAGAAATCCCAGTCATTGCCTCGAGTTCTTTCTCCAGAGAGCCTGAATTTCACTGAAATTTCTGTTCCGCTACGTGATGGGCACTTGACAGGTGTCCCCAAAGTGCCACCATACCCTCCCAGCTGCCCACCACCTTTGGAACCCACAAGGAAACCTGAGAAGACGAGTTCTTCAGGCCCTTTCCCCCGGCCTAAGTTTGGGAAACCCCTTAAAACTCCATGTTACGGCTCTCACCCACAGCCCAGGGGAGAAGATGGATTTCAGGGCCACCAACACAGGGACCCACGTGGCTCCTACCCAACAAGAAGTAAGGATTCCAGGCATGAGCTAGGTGTGCTGGACACTGGCTTGGAGCCTCCAGTGTATGTACCTCCACCATCATACAGGTCACCCCCGCAGCATATTCCGAACCCCTACCTTGAAGATCCTGAGCCCAGGCTTACAAGCAGCAGCCAAAATCAACAGCAGCAACTCCCTGAGAAAGCTGAGCCCAGCTGTCCAGTCCCTTCTGGCTCTCTTGCAGCTAGGAACATCTATGATGCAGTGCCTGGCTCTCCTCCTCCAGGTCTCCCTCCACACCCCTATCCTGTTGCCACCCACGGGGGTTCTATTCAGTACATTCCATTTGATGATCCACGGATTCGACATATCAAACTAGCTCAGCCCCCAGAATTCTGTGAGGAGGCAAAGCTTGATGACAGAGCCTATAATGCTGGCATCCCTACCCAGGATCCAGCTCTTGGGAAAAGACAGTACAATGGTGTCCTTTTATCACCACAGGAGCCAGCACTCCCATCAGGCAATGAGCAGGGCTCAGCCTTTGCACATTCCAGTCCCCGGTGGCTGCGGCGCCATATCCCCATGGACATGGAACATGGAGGCTTCTCTGGCCAGACAGAACAGCATGCTGTGAGAGGACTAGGGACGGATGGGAGAGACAGCCAAGCAGAAAGCCATGCCTCTTCCCCACAGCCACAGAGTGAGGGTACCTGTAAAACCTACACTAAGCTCAAGAAGTTTGAAACCGGGATTCAGACCAAGAAAAGTTCAAAGAAGAAAACCAACGCGACCATATTTTGTTTGGTTTCTGTCCCGGTTAAATCTGAGCCACCTCTGCCAGATACAGACATGGATGACAATGACATGAAGCCAGAAGCTGACAAGACCACACACGGGCTGTGTCAGGGTACAGCCCTGGAAGAGCAAAGTCTGTTGAGTATGTCATCCACCGACCTGGAGCTCCAAGCCCTCATGGGAAGCATGGCTTGGATAAGAACACCCCCAAGACAAGGTCTGGAGGAGCCAGAAGATGGCCAAACAGGCCACCTCAGAATGCCCTACCTTACTAAACCCAGGGAGCTCCAGCCTCCTGGCTCATGGCCAGGCCACCAGTACAGAGATCAGCAGACCCAAACCAGTTTCCCTGAAGACTCCAAAAGCTCACATCTCCCCCTTGCCACACAGCCAGAAGAACCCAGTAATGCAGCACTCACCCCAACATGCCCAGAGCCCACTGCCTCTGAAGTACACCCACATGCAGCCTTAGCGTGTGGTGACCAAAGTCAGAAGCCCAGTGTACCTCACCTCAGAGGACAGATGTCCCTCAGCCCATCTCAAAACAGTGCTTTCTCCAGGACTTCTTCAGCCATAAACCAGGCACCTGTGCCAAAAGGGGCTCCTGGTCAGCCCCCTAGCGCCAGCCCTATACCCAAGCCAGAGGTGGTGAAGGGGGCGTCTATAGCAGGCCAGTGCAACAGCACACAACTCTTCGGTCAGTTTCTCTTGAAACCAGTTAGCCGCCGGCCCTGGGATCTGATAAGTCAGTTAGAAAGTTTTAACAAGGAGCTGCAGGAAGAGGAAGAGAGCCACCTTGCTAGTGGTGGGGACAGTGATGAGGGCAGTGAGGCAGAACAGCCATGGGACTGTGCTGATTCCAGAGCCAAGAGCAGGGACTGCCATGGAACCAGCCAGAAACGGAGAGCAGAGCAGCGGTCTGCAGCCCTGGCACTGGAGGAGTCGGGGTTCCAGCAAGGAAGACTTAAGAATGAGTCAGAGAATCGGAGTGAGGGACCAAAACCTGGCCCCCCGTGTTCCCTCGCACAGCCCCTGGGCCCGCCACAGGAGGAAGACGGCAGAGGCGCTCTTGTCCAGCGGACAAATGGAAGCCTGGCTGCAGAGCAGCGAAGCTGGGAGGTTCCGAACGGTGTGTGTGAGCGCAACATCAGCGAAAGTCCTCAGAGCAGGATGGCTGTGAGTGACACGAACGCAGCCCCGTTTTTCTACCTGGCAGAACTGAGAGGAAGTCAAGAAGTCACCCAAGTCAACCATGCTTTAGGCTCTGTACAGCTGGGCAGAGAGAGTCCTCCAAAGGTGGATAGTGGTGAGGGAAGGGACACAAAGGTCCTACTGCCTTTTGCTGACAAATACCAAGGCCTCTCAACACCAGACTTGCGGTCTTTGGAGCCCACACTGGGACAAGAGCAGAGTGCCTATAAATCAGAGCCCCTGGGTGTAGATAATACAGTGGAAGCCCTCCCAAGTGAGTCTCTGCAGGAGAGGGCAGAGAGGATCCTGGGCATTGAGGTTGCTGTGGAGTCCCTCCTGCCAGGTGCCAAGAGAGGAGGACAGAGCCAGCTCCCCGAGCCTGACGCAAGTGCCTGCAGCCCAGCGTCATCCAGAGAGGACTCATGGCCCAGCTCAGCACCATCAGGGGGCCCCACAGTGGCCACTGATGCCTTCTATGGCAGGAGAAAGTGTGGCTGGACTGAGAGTCCTTTCTTTGTAGGGGAAAGGGCCCCCCAGGCATCTGTATGCTCAGATATGGATGGGTTCCCTGCAAGCCAGGCCACCAGTCCTGAGCCTGACACAAAGCACCAGGAGGCAAACCCCCACTTCAAGTCCACTCTGTTCCATTTCATGGAAAAGACCGCAGGTGTCACTGGCTCTGAAAAAAGGCTCAGAAGCCCTTCCAAAGTGATTGAGAGTTTACAGGAAAAACTGGCATCGCCCCCAAGGAGGGCAGACTCAGATCGCCTGGTAAGAATGAGGGAGATCAGCTCCTTGACTCGGATGAGGTGTCTGAGCTCCAAGAGTACAGACTCCATGGAGGAGCCCAACCACCTAAGGGCCACCAAGAGTCAGGCCTGGCAAGCAGGACATCTGTCCTCTGGCTCTCAGGATGCTGTCCCTCAAGAAGAAAATGGGCATATGGAAGTGCCAAGGAGGAAGCTGTCTGACCAGGACTTGTGGTATGCAGGTGAGGAAGTTGGGCTGGAGGGTAGGAGTGTGGTGTTCGTTTGGAGCCACGTGACCATCGGAAGCATGACTATTTGCTGAGTGTCCTAAGCTCAACGCAGGCAACGGTTCTATAGAAAGAGCCTTCGTGTAGGTGTGGTGGCACACACTTGCATCCCAGCACTTAAGCTGATGTGGGAAGAATGTGATGGCCAGTCAGGTGGTGGTGGCACACGCCTTTACTCCTGGCACTCAGGAGACAGAGGAAGGCGGATCTCTGAGTTTGAGACCAGCCTGGTCTACAGAGTGAGTTCTAGTATAGACTCCAAAGCTACACAGAGAAACCCTCCATGTCTCAGGAAGGAAGGAAAGAAGGGAAAACAAAAGGAAGGAGGGAGGGAGACAAAGAGGGAGGCAGGGAGGGGGGGAGGGAGGGAGGAAGGAAGGAAGGAAGGAAGGAAGGATGGAAGGAAGGAAGGAAGGAAGGAAGGAAGGAAGGAAGGAAATGGTCTGGCAAGGTGGCCAGCAGGCCAGGGCACATGCCATGTTGCTATGCCAGTGTGGTGACTGAGCTCCAGAGCTCCGTCTGAGACCCTGGTAAAAGTCATAGGCAAGAACCTGGTTCACAGAGTCGTGGACCACCACACATGTGCAAGAATAATGAATAGATTAAAAAACAAACTCATTTTAAAAATTACCCAGATGCTTTCTTAATTAAGAATCGAGATGTTGTCCTATATTTTGAATTATTATATTATTGTTTTAGTTGCCTTAAGAAAACAGCCACATAAAATTATCCTAGTAAACAACTCTGAGTGTGCTGCCAAGGTGGGACATTACACAGAGCACTCCAGCCTGGCTGTGGCAGCTCAGTGGCACATGCTGGATACAGAGCATTTATACTCTTTGTTTTCTGCCAAAATAATAGATATGCATCCAAATGACCCTGTTGGTTGCTCTTTGTCAATTGGCTATTTTCAATTTTTGTTTTGTCTTGTTTTGAGATGAGGTCTGTCTTTGTAGACCAGGCTGACCTCAGACTCACAGAGAACCATCTGCCTACAGAGCCCAGAAGAGGGCATCAGATCCCCTGAAACTGAAGTGACAGACAGTTGTATAGACATAAAATACACACCCAGGTTTTAAAGTTAATACAGAAGAACCTGAAGTATCTTAATAATTTTACATTGAAATGTTACATGTTGAATGATAATATTCTGAACTGAATAACAGATTATATTTTGGAGATATTTGGTGAAGTAAAGTATATTATTAAAGATAATTTCACCTGTTTCTCTTTATTTGTTTTAATGTAGTTATCTCACACCATTTTTGTTAGACCTAAACTGACTTTGAGCTAAAGAACTTATTTAGCTCTGTCCATGGCTCCCCGTATTTGAGTCCTTAGATCAACTTTGGGTCTTAGGATGGGGGTACATTGCGTGGTGTTGTTTTCAGTGTGCCAGGAACTAAAGGGAGCAATTCAGTACCCAGCGCTCATGTGATTTGAGGCTCAGCCTCTCCAAGGTCTCTCCCTCATTAGGAGTGTGGCACTTTACCTTCTCCTCTATTAGTAACCCCGATGTGTTCTCCGCTCATGAGAAGACATCTTTGCTCATAAGAGCTCTCAGAATCAGCATACCTTGAATCCCAGATATAGCACTGAGCTCTCACTGTCTTCTTGTGTGGTCGCGTGGTGTTGCTAAGGACAGAGTCAAGAAGTGTTAAGTCATAGGAACTCTACTTCCTTTAGCCAGGTGGCCCTGGGTCCACCTGGGGTAGTCTGTGATGTGAGCAGGCTCCAGCAGCTCCCCTGAGTGCCAGCCCTGTCCCTCTAGTCTGTGGCACCTGCAGAGAGCTCCCAGTACAATCTTGGTTTTTGCCATCACAGTGCTTAGCATGCAAGGGTGTGCCAGTCGTGAAAAAGTACACTGTGTAGCTGTAGGCTGCAAGGGATGGTATGGAGGCCCTTCATAGGGCATCTTTTTCCACATGCATGCATTTCAGAGCATTGTTTTCTAATTGTTTTTCTATAAAATTGTACCACCGTGCAGGCTTTTAAAAAGTCATCTTCTAGGCTATAGTAGGCCTTGCTGTTACTTTATCCTCTTGAGGTATTGACATTAAGTGTGTGCATCTTTGAGATGTGCATTATGTGTGCTGAGTGAGACAGTCAAGCTAATTAACATACCCATCATCTAACAGCCTCTTGATGTTAGATGAGCTTTATTAACCACATGCGCTTTATTAACCGCATCCACCCTGATGTGCTAACCTCATGACACTCACTCATCTTACAGCTGCAGTTTTATCCTTTCCCAATATCTCCTCCCTTCCCCAACCCTCAGCTTCTAGAAGCCACCACCATATTCTCTGTTAATACAGGTGTCACTTAAAAATAAATTCTGCATTTAAGTGACATCATGCAGTGTTGTCCTTTTGAAGCTTAGCACAATGTCTCCAAGGTTTTTCATGTGTCATTTTTAGTGACAGGATCCCCCCACCCTCTTTGAGATTGAAAATGTTCCACTGTGTGTATATTTATGTATAGACATGTTCTTGTTCATCTGTTGGCAGACACATGTTCCCATGTCTTGGCATAAACAGTATAGTGTGCATGGGTGTGCAACCATATTGATTTCCTTTCCAGTAGTGAGATTGCTGGATTGTGTAGTAGTTCTATTTTTATTTATATTATTTGAGGAATCTCTGTGTTTTAATGGCTGTCATGTACTCTTATAGATTTGTTGACCATTTTCTCATAAAAATTTAGGAATGCTAAAGCAGGGAGCTTTGACCACAGGAGGCACACATGTGAGCCTCCCATGTGCCAGGAGTCCAGATCTAGGAGGATGAGAGCCTTCTCTCAGCAGCACACATTTCCCATTCTGGTGACAGCTGGGTTGCTGTCCCTTGGTGTGGTGCTCCATTTGGGAAATCCAGGCCATCAGTGTAGGCTGTAGAAGGTCATTGTGGTGCAAGAAGGTTCTAGAAGGTGTGATGGCAGGCAGGTCACTGGTCTTGGTCCTGCCTGCTGGCTGGTAGCAGCTGGAAACTGGAAACCTCTTTCTTCTGGCTATGCATTTTAGGTTCCCCAAGCCTTGAAGAGAAGAATTGGTTCATAAAGATGCTTTAAAATCCTCTCAAGGAAGTATAGGAATTCGAGGTTCTGAGTTCAAATCTCAACAACCTAAAAGCCAGTGGTAGCAGCATACCTGTAATCTCAGTGCAGTGATAGCCAAGACAGGATTTCTTGGAGATCATTGGCCAACTAGATCAGGTCCAGGGAGAGACCTTACACACACACACACCACACACACACACACACGCCACACACATACACACACACCACACCACACATACACACACGCCACACACATACACACACACCACACCACACATACACACACACACACACACACACACACACACACACACACAAAATACCTCAAAAAATAAGGTGGTCACACAGGGAAAGAAAAAAATCAAGAACAAAGTGGAAAGCAATTGAGGAAGACATTGAATATCAACCTCTATCCTCTGTAACGCACTTGTGTACACACACACACACACACACACACACACACACACACACACACACACACACACAAGAATCAGCATTAGGCCAGGGTGTTGCTGCTGGCTAAGGTCAGTGAGTTTGTTATTTGTATTGTACTCTGAGCACCAAGAAGGTCCATCAGTATAGTGGATCAGCCTTGCTCATCTGTGTTAATTTGGTAATGACCGCGTACATTCTTGGAAAACAACATTTCAGTCATAGTTTCTTACCCCCTGGTGAAGTAAGTTTGCTGAAGTGTCTAAAAATCAATTTTCTCTGCATGTGTTTTGTTCTCTAATTTATTTCCATTGTGTGAGGATTAAACCTAAAGCATGGCAGGTGACTGTCCCACTGATCCTCCTTCCTTCTTGTTCGCAGAGTCATATGATCCCAGCCGAGTGGAGAGGGTGTGACGGATGCTGGTGAAGCCCCACCACCTTAGCTAACGGGTGTTCTCTGGTGAACTCAACTGCCTTGTCTAGGCTGGAGCTGGAAACGGCTGGGTTTTCAGTGTCCAGACTCCTCCTAGCCTGTCCATGAGAAGTCAGCCATCCCTGCAGAATTGTTGTGGAGCTAAAGCAGGGGTGTTGCTGGCACCGTCTGTCTTTAGGGCATGGATACATAATTCCCATATTTAGAAATGAGTTTCCAAATCAGTTTCCCTTCCTGGTGGATTAGGCTGAGCTGGTAAATAGCTTGGTGTTAATCTGTGAAAAATCAAATATGGAAGACACAGTGGGTGATTTCGATTGGACCATAATATCACACATTCCCCACCATATCTCCCCAGCTCATGCTTAGAGTGTGGCCAGGCGTCTACTTGGTATTTGCAGTTATGGGGGATATGAGTGAGGATGTGTGACCCGTTTTTATTACTCGACCTTCGGCAGTGTGGGGTAACTTGTAAGTAACTGCTACTAGACTTACAGCAGCTTCTTTGTGTTCCCGAAGGGTCACACTCACGCTGTAACTTACCCGAGAAGCAAATATGCTGCCCTCTGCTTTGCACTCAGTCTTCCCTAGGTTTTACCTTCTGTGTGAATGTTTAGATATTCTTTATATGAAAAATAATTGCTGGTTTAAAACAGACCATGGTAACAAAGTAACTATATTTCTTTTTATAAAATTGCTATTTTTCTATGATGTATAAACAGTTCTTAGGTGGCAGATTTTTAAGGAAGTGCTATTTTATTTAAAAGTCTATCCCTGTGTGTGTGAGGGACCCAAAAGGGCCCACCTTGGCTCCAAAGCCATTAGCCCTGCTCCAACTTCAGCTCTGCTCCTTTTCACTCTGTGTCACGGAGTGTAGTGAAAACCAATTACAGGTTCATTAACTCTCACAAAGATGTTTTTCCACAGATGGAGCTCTGAGGTTACATTTCAAGTCACCCCCTCCCTCAAAATTGGCCAACAATTTCATGGTCATTTTGTAGCCATGTCAACTAGAATTGCCAAAACCCCATAGTTTGATCTTGTATCTCTGTGGGGAATCTGCCCCAAGAAGAATTTTTTCTCTTGCCCACCCTTTAAAGAAAGATATATTTTTGTCTAGAATGATCCCGATGATTAATCTTGCACATCCTAAGCAGCGCTTGGGAACAGTGCACAGGTGGCGTTCTGTGTGTGTTTGCTGCGATGGAAGTCTCAGGAGGCCTGTGGTGCTACCCCTGCGTTTGCCTGCATAGTGTATGCATTTTTGGCATTTAACCCCTCTGTCTGAGGAAGGTATCCTTGCTACCTAACATTTTCCAAAATGTTTGTCCCTCTTTCCCCCACCCTTCTTTCTTCCTTTTTTGTTTCCCTCCCTCTCTATTAATTTTTTTAGACATTTAGTTAATCTATTTTGAGACCTGTCAAATTCCTTCAGTGTGAGTCGTGGCTGGTCTGCCCTCTGGCCCTAAGAAGACTTTTATGGCCTCTTATCTATACATCTACACAAACTTATTTTATTTTCTAAGAACCTCACATGTTCTGACTGGACTGCACAGAACAGAATCCACTTCCCAGACGCCCACGCCTGCAGCTTGGTTTGCACCTGTTTCTCATGCTCGTCTTCCGCCAGAGCTTGGCTCTCAGAGAGAGAAGTGTGGGATGTAGGTCTTCCCGGGGCAGTGGGCAAGCAGGCTGGTGATCTGCAGTGGTGTCTGGATCATCTATCTGCTAGGGACAAGGGAAGGCTGAGCCGCATGCTGGGCTTGGTGGGGCTGCACGTCCCTCCTTAAAGTCAAAGCAGCCCTGTGCACATGTCCATATGCACAGACCCAGTGCATGTCTGTGTGCATGCTGGTGCTGTGCTGACTTCCTGTCACATGACCTGACACCATCCAAAGACTGTCTAAGAAAAAGAGAAGGATCCTGAAGGAAAGCTGTTGTGCCTTATGTATCTCAGTCTGGAATGGGATGCTCTTCCATTTTGTCTTGTTTGAAATCATACCATGCTTCCCTGCATCCGTTCAGTCAAAATAGCAAATATTCATACTTTAACCTTAATTTTTCCAGATTCAAGCTTATATGCAAATCTTTTGGAAGGAAGTGGTAACATTGAATTTAGTAACTTGAAAATTTGACCTTTAACTTTTCATACCCACGGTAATGTATATCTGACCAAAAATTTGTCTTGCTGGGGTCTTCGGTTCAATACTAACCATCATTCCTTATGTAAATTTTACACATTTCCATGACTGTTGGTGGAAAAAGTTTTCCTTATTTTGTGTTTGTCAATTGTTTTTCTCATTATACATGTTGGTATTCAGTAATTTGGAGCTTGTAAAATTAAAAGTTATAATTTTGACCATTCAAACTAAAAATTATAGGAGGAATTGTGCCTGTGTTGTTTCTGAAATTGCAGAAGGGAGGGGAAAGTGGTGGTCTTGGGCCTCTTTAGAGAAATTTTTCTGAAGAATTGAAGATGGGGTATCTTTTACCATATTTGATTGTGCTTCTATAAGCCCTGGAAATCCCCTAAAGATGCAGCCGGCCCCGGATGAGACCATCACAATTATTTCCATAATTATAAACATTTATTTCCTATATTAATAAAGACCCTTAATCATCTTTGGTATTGTGTCTCCCTTACTGGGTTCTGATGAGTTGAAAGCTGCAGGAAGATTGCCGGCCGTAAAGACATATGTAATCCTGTGGCACACAAAGAGTTTGTCTGCCCAATTTGACATTTTATTGCTTGTTTGAAATGCTTAGCTAATAAATACACCATTGTCGGCCCAACACCTCCTCCAAAGTGATCAGGGCAGTAGAAGTCTTATCAGAGCAGTTGTTAGTGTTGGGGAGCACCATCTGTGGTGGGATTGGCTGTGCTAGGGCAGTTGAAGTCGGGGTGAGGTGGGAGTAATACTAATGCTGTTGCAGCCAGAGGTTCGTTTCCTTTCTGCTTTGATTTTGACTGCACATTTTGTACAGCTGTGAGTGGGAGGAGAATTTCCACTCAGGACAGGATCTAAGAGACACATTCCAAATGGCCCTTGAAGAGCCTGAATGGTGGGAGGTCCTTGTCTCAGAACGTGGGTTGGTTCACTCTGTGACCCTCAATTGGAAGAAGGGTGAAATGATTAAATACAACCATAGAAGGACTGGTCCCCAGCCTGTATGTTTTGTTAAAAAGAAGAATGGTGAGGTCAAGTCTATAAATTCAAACCGAGGCCCCTTGAAAAGTTTCCTGTGGTCTGACCGCCTGCTCAGCAGAACAGTCCAAGCTTCAGTAGCATTGTGGGAGGCAGCCTAGACTCCTGCCTGTTGGTGGCCTTGACTTTGAGAGCCTCTGTCTCAACTGGAATTATTAATGTAACAGAGGCCAGGGAAGGGCTTGGGAGGCTATAGAAAGCCCAGTCTACAGTCTGTGTGCAAGCCTTCTCACAAGACAATAGTCCTGCTGCTACAGCCCCTCCCACATCTGCCTCCCCAAAGTCACACCTCACAGCAGAGCCCAGGTGTGTGACACTCAGAAAGAGAGAGACCCGGGAAAGTTCAGGGTAAGAAGCAGAACTCAGCAATGAAAACCATATGTCAAGAGTCAGGGAAAACTGCGACACCTGTCCAGACGATAAAAATCAGCTAAGTCCTTATCATCTGGGTCAGCTGCCATCTAGTCCCCACTAAGGCCTGTCAGGCGAGCTGAGCATGCCCAAAACCATACAATGCAGTAAGGATATGGTGCAGGGACCTAGAAGAAACTACGTTTGCTCATTCTTTTGACCTGCTTCCTTAGCACTTAGGGCAAGTGGAAAGGATTCTGGAGACTACCCTGTGGTCACCTCTAGGTAGGGCAGTCCAGGAGAATCTTTGATAATGGGAGGTAAAGGCAGGCGGGGAATAGTCACATGGAGCAAGGCAAAGCACAGCACAGCACAGCAGCAGGTGGAATGGCAGGATGGAGGCCTCCAAAGAGCGTGCTTCTCTAGACAGTGTAGATGCCTTTACTGTCTCAGGATGGCTAACCTGCTCTGAACCTATGCTCCAGATAACTGTTTCACAAAACTATCAGTGTTTACCACCTAACTGAGGTACAGAAGCTGCCTACATGCCAAGCGCAGTGGCTCAAAGTATGGGTACTGCAGGACAGATGACATAGCAATCACCCTTCTTTTCTACCAGGATTCATTGGGGTTGAAGGTCCTTAGTGTTGTTTCACCCACAGAGACTCATTGATGCAGTGACCTATGGTCCATTCCAAGGGCTGAGTCCCAATTTCTATTTACTCATGGACCACCCATCAGTTCTTGATGTTCTTATCTACTTCTCTTGCTAGGATAGATGTATCTGACATGCAGAAATGGCCCTGGCATGAATGGGTAGCCAAAGCATAGAGAATGTAGCCAAGCTTGATGTTACAAAGGAAGTTTTGTTATGGCACTTCGCAGGCTTTAAGTTGTGTGTTAGGGATTCTGCCTATCCAGCATGACTGTTCTGTAAGCAGATAGAGACTTCATGTCCCATCATGCTTGCTGTTGCTTCTAGTTAGGCTAATAAAACAAGCTGTTGTTCCCGAGTTTTAAAAAATGGGGGCCAGCAAGATGACTCTGTGGGTAAAGATGCTTGGCAATAAGCTTGTGACCAACATGGCAGGAAAAGAGAACCGATTTCTACATATCCTCTGATCCCACGTGTGTGCTATGGGACATACACACACACACACACACACGCACAACACAGGAAACACAGAAATCAATATAATGGGCCAGGGAGATGAGTCCTCATAAAGGTTCTTGCCTCCAAGCTTGGTGATCTGAGTTCAGTTCCCGGGACCCTCATGGTGAAAAGAGAGAAGTGACTCCTACAAGTTATCTTCTACCTACACACACACACACACACACACACACACACACACACCACGCACGCACGCACGCACGCACGCACGCACGCACGCACGTGCACACACATGAAATGCATCCTTCCTCCTTCCTTCCAGCTGGAACTTCTGTCTTTCCCATTGCCTTTTTCAGGCTGGTTTCCTCTCTGCCTAGATGCCACGTTTGTGTGGCTCAGGCTTGCTTGGGGGCCTTGGAGGCCCTTCAAAATTTCAGTTCACATTAAGTTTCAAAGTAAGGACTTGCCCTCACTTGACTGATAATTTAATTCACAGATTAGGATACAAATGAAAAGTCCCCTCACCAAAGCAACACTGTAAAATGAAATAAAACTCCTAGGACTGATGGTCCCGCCCTAGGCCTGTCTCTACTACTAACCAGCCTTGAACTTGGCCACCCACCCCGGAATGGGAGAAAGGGATTGAACTTTCTATGGTTCTTTCCAGCTCTGAGATTGGGTGACTAGTTTTTGGCAAATCTGGAATTCATAGGAATCCTTGCCCTGCCAGAGGGGCAGAAAATAAGACAGTTGGAAGTTGTGGCTCTGTGGGTTTGGCCTCCTGAGGACTGGAGCCCTGCTACTGTTACCTCAGCCAGGGTGGTCCTTTCCCCATTTCTCTTGCCTCACTGTTAATTCTGCATCCACTCAAGGCTGGTGATACTGAATTCTGGTGCAGGACATGGGGGTTTGCAAGTGTGGCTGCAGCCCACAGTGCAGTAGTCAGCTGTCTCCTGTTGATGGCTTTCCTGAAGTGTGGGGTGTGAGGTCTTCAGTGCTCTCAGGGGCAGATTGCTCCCATCAGGCTTGTTTAGACCCCACACGTGGCCTCTTTTCTGGGTGTTCAGTCAATAGACTGCAGGCTATAAACATTGTCATTGGCGGGGATCTGGAGATAGCATTCCATGGGGATCAGTGTTGATCCGTGGGTCCAGTGGCCCCTGGTTTGGGTTCAGTGGGAGAACCCAGCTGTCACTGGAGTTTAAAGAGAGTCCAGGCACTCTCCATTTGCTGTTTCTTTTCGTCCCTGCCTCTGTCCTGAGCTTAGGATAGCAGCATCAGTTTGTGTCCCATTAACACTTCAACACATATGGTATGTGTGGCACACAGCAAGGAATTGATAGTGTTTCCTCCCTTGTTTTCGTGTGCCTTTATTTACCTAGTATTTGTTTGGGGGTCCTTCAAACACACCAAGTGGCCTCAGAGAGGGTGAGTAAGCTGCTCATCTTAGCCTCCTGCACCCTAAGAAGACCAGAGAACCGGCATTTAATTAGAAAACACAAAAGCAGACTCATAAAATGCTGCATATTTGTGAAGATCTTGTGCAGTTATCCATGCCAGCACCAAACTTAACAGCAGCTTAAACAAGGTGGGAGCTTATTTTCTATCACCATTTGAAGGATCCTAGAAGGCATGTCTGGGACTGGCATGTTGGTTCAAAGATTCCTCTCCAGAACCCTCATACAGTAGCTTCCATCCTAAAGGAACCTCGTGGACCAAGATGCCTATCGAAGTGCCAGCTATCACCAATACCTCCTAGATGGCTTTTGAGAAATACCCCCCCCCCGTGAATTAATTCCCTTTGGAGGGTTTTCCAGGAAGTCCTATATTTTAAACCCATAAACTAGCTTCACAGAAGTCCAGAGACAATTATCTGTGTAACTGGGCACCACTGGGGATAGTCAGTGTTCTATTACCTATGAACCAATTACAGTGGCCATGGGAAGTGCCTGGCATACTTTCCCTTGGGCAGATAGATGCTGGTCAGCCAGTAGGCCAGAGGAACATGTGTGTGCCAGATTCTGGGGAAAGTTGTTGAGATAGGACTCTCCCACCCAGGCACGCTAGAGATCCATGTCATCAGAATGGAGCATGCTTGGAGACCAGGGCACTTTAAGTAATGTTTCATTGGAGCCAAGGATGAACCATGGGTGAGAGGGCCAGCCCTGACCACCTGCCACTGCTATCCACACGGACTGTGGGACACAGATACAGACCACAGGACACATGTGGAACCAGGGCTGGAGAAAACCAACAGAGCTCACATAGCCCTGAAGACTGATTTTGATTTGGACCTCCAGCTCACAAATAAAGACACAGAGAATTATTATTAATTATGAAAGCTCAGCCTTAGCTTAGGTTTGTTCCTAACTAGTTCTTAAATTACCTAATCTTTTAATCTACATTCTTTTACATGTCTTGGTTACCCTTACTCTGTACTGCCCATCCTGTTTCCTTCGTGTCTGGCGGGTGACTCTCTCTGCCAGAAGTCCTGTCTTTTTCTCCTGCCTGCCTGTTGGCCATTCAGCTCACATCAAGCACAGCAGTACATCTTCACAGCATACATATACCCGACAACACAGCCCCTTTACCCATTGACTTCCTGAAGGCCCAGACCCCTTGCCCTTGGAACACTGCTGAGTCATTAGGAGGTTGCAGAAGTCCTTGCTCCTGCAATAGCGACACGATTCTTTCAGTGTGGGGTGATGCTTTTTAATCCAGTTAGAGACAAAACCTAGTGTTAGTTTACATGTTTTCCCTGAGATCACTTAAGCCTATGTAAATCTTTGATAGCAGATTATATTAAGGATTTTTAGGAGGTGAGAAGTTCAAGATAAATAATAATAATAATAATAATAAATTTAAAAAACAAAACAACAACCACAAAAAAGCCTCACTATGCCAGGCTGGCCTTGAACTTGTGATTTTTCTATCTCAGCTCCTGAGCTAGGATTACAGGAGTGTACCACCAAGCCCCTGTTATTCACTTATCTTCCTTTCCCCTTCTTATTTTTCTCTGTACTTCTCTAGTCATCCCTCTTCTGTCTCCAGTCTTTTTTGTTTGTTTGTTGTTTGTTTTGAGGCAAGTCTTTCTGGGTAGCCTGGCATGGAACTTACTAATTAGACCAGGTTGGCCTCCAGCTCATAGAGATCTGCTCACCTCCTCCTCCAGAGTATTGGGATTAAAGGTGTGCACCACCACACCTGGCCTCCTGCCTTTTTTTATGCATATGAAATAAAACCTGTGATACTTAATCATCTTTTTGAGTCTGGCTTACTTCACTTATGATGAAATCCCATAACCTTTGCTTTTAAATAACAGGGGTGTATTCTCCTTTATGAGGGAATGATACTCCATTGTGTCTATACACCTCATTTTACCCATGCGCCCATTAATGGACACCTAGCCTGATTCTATGAACTGGTTAGTGAATAGCAAAAAAGGCCAAACTTAACAAATGACAAGTCACAAAATGATGGCATATGAATTCTAAAGATCTTGACCAGAGAGAGAGAGACAGACAGAGACAGAGAGACTGGCTTTTACCTTGCTCTGTTCCAAACTTCAAACTAAGGGAAGCGAACTGCCATGTCACAAACTCTCCAGCAGTTCTGTGGAAGGACTCACATCAGCTTTCATTGGGCAGAGCTCCAGCCCTGGACATACCTTCAGATAGCAAGCCAGCATCTTGGATGCTGCTTTGTGACAGTGGCCTTCAAGCCGCAGCCCCCCCCCCCAGAAGCAATGTGGGTACTGGAGTGTCCTGTGCTTTTAAATGATGAGCAACAGCCTACAGGTGATGGCAACTTCCTGCCTCTTTTTCTGGGACCCCAGCCCTACACTAGGCAAGCACTCTATCATTGAGCCACCACCTGAGCTGCACTGAAGAACGTGCATGTTGATGGTCCCATCATTTTGACCCGGTGTACACCCTTTCTGTCTTATATTAGGGAAGAACAATGAGAGGCTGGCAAGGCAAAGACCTTGGTCTTTGGGAGAGGCCTTTTATGCATAAGTTTAGATGGATGGACACAGGGCTGCACAGTTCACGCCAAAGTTTTAGAGTGACTCTTTCCTATAAGGATACTTCTCCCTGAAGATTTCTTGACAGTGTAATTGCACCCATATCATAACTGGCTCAGCTCCATCCCGTGCAGGCAAGGACATAGTGTGAGGAAAAGCTAAACCCGGTAAAATGCATTGCTTCCTTTACAGTGGCCACTGTGATTGAGTTTGCAAGCTTCCAAAGGACACCCCAGTGACTTCATTTACATCTTAAGCAACAGTTCAAATGACAGAACCGTTGCTTGTCACAAGGGTTGTGTATCACACACTGAAGGAATGTCACCTGAGAAAATAAAATATGCACGGCCAAGTGGAGCATCAGTACACCTTGACCACCTTGTACATGATCTGTGTTTCTCCTGTTGCCGTTAGCTTGAGAGAGAGAGGGATGCTGTCTGATGGGTTTCTCTGAAACATGCACATACACACAATGCTTTCAGACAGGGCCTTGTTATATAACCAAGGCTGGCCTTAAAGTTGGGACAGCCCTGCCTCAGCATCTTGAGTTTTGCAATAACATGAGTGCACTACACCCAGCATTACAAACTGTGTGGTATCTATAAAGATGGAGACCAGGGCATGCATTTGAGTTTGTGGAATGCAAGTTTGAAAATGCAGTATAGATAGTGTGTGGTGTGAGTGATAAATACACTCTCTGGCATTTAAGTGTTTGTTCCTTAGCTAGAGGCCCTGTTTGGGGAGGCTTAGGAGGTGTGGTCTTGACTTCCTGGTTGCCATTTGGGTTGTACTTGTAGCCATGCCTGGTGCTTGCTGCCCTGTGTTCTTGCCAGGATGGTGATGAATTCTTGTCCCTCCAGCTTGCTAAGACAGAGGGCCACAGTGACACCTGGTGTCAGTAGACCAGGCTGGCCTCAAATTCACAGAGATCTGCCTGCCTTTGCCTCCCAAATGCTGGGATTAAAGGCAAGAACCACCACTGCCCTGCACTGAGAAAAGGGATTATTTGGCTCATATTTCCTGGCCCACAGTCCATTGAGAGCAGTCAGGGCAGGAACTTACAGCAGGAACCTGGAGGCAGGAACTGAAGCCGAAACCATGGTGGGATGCTGCTTACTGGCTTGCTCCCCCTGGCTTGCACATCCTGCTTTCTTATAGAACCCAGGTCAAGCTGCCCAGGGGTGGCACTGGCCACAGTGACCTAGTCCCTCCCACATCAAACACTGAGCAAGAAATTGTCCCACAGGTTTGTGCACAGGGCAATCTGGTGGAGACATTTCCTCAAGTGAATTTCCCTCTTCTCTAATGACTCTAGCTTGTGCATGTTGACAATAAGCAAACAGGACACCAGCTTCAGAGATAGCAGATGTAGGCGAATGTTGCACAAAACTGCCTCCAGAGGAAACATCTGGTTTGTAGAGCCAAATTGCTAAAGGTCCACGGCAGTGCTTTGCAGCACACAGAAGCCAGGTGATTTCACGGGGGACCCTTGTCACGTAGGAGAGGCTGCTGGGAAGCGGAGAGCTCCTCAGAGATGGACAGTGCTGGGCCCCTGCAGCCCTCGGGGAGAGAAGGGCTGCCATTCTTGCACACTCAGCTCAGAGGAGGTGACCTGCTGTATCCAAACACTAGAGGGCAGTGTATGCTTGGGCCAGGGAGGATCTGGGACCAGAGGCACTTGTGGCCATACTCCCACCCCTGGGAGGTTCTTGGCCACAACAGTCTAGCACAGAAGAAAGGCTTTTAGGGGCCTATTCTTGGACTTCTGCCTCTGGGAAGTGTGACCTCTTGTAAGCTTATTTGTGTCTGACAGCCAGATAGAGTCTGCAATAATTGAGAACTTGGCCACTTACTCCATGATGCAGGGAGTCATCTGTAGGAAGGATGTCTGGGGACTGACAGTGTGTATGGGAGGGGCTCAGCAGAGCGTTCCAGCAAATACACAGTGCTAGTCAGTAGTCATCTTGCTAGCCAGGACAAGAGAATTTCCCCCAAAAAACAAGTGGTAAGAACCTGGTCCCCAGCAAGTCTAGTGCTATTGGGATGTGCTGTAGACTCCTAAGAGTTGAGCTTCAGGAGGCTGGGAGTAAGGTCATAGGGGGCTATCCGTCTCAGGTACTGTGGTTTACAACAGTGCTCTCTCACAAACCAAACCACTGCAGTGTCCATCCTGTCCCTGGCCTTCCATCCTGTGAGTGAAGGGAACAGTGAGGGACAGAGGCTGTGCTCTGTGCTCTGCTCAGACAAAGGGACTACAAGCATTCATCTCCCAGTGTCCACACTGACAAAGCACAGCCCTGGAGGGACAGCCGTTCCTGAAGGCAGGAGAACAAAGTGAAGAGGACTTCCTAAGGTACATTTGCAAATGCCTGAACGCAGAGGGCAGCAAGGAAGAGATAGATGAACTGGGGTCATACTGTCATGGCTGTCCCATGTCACTGCCTACGTTTAGTGATAAAAGAGACTCAATGAAGAAGAGTCTAACCTCAGACTGTTCTGTGTGTGTGCTTGAGTAGATGGGGTTAAGCATTTGAAGGGGAAAAGTCATGGGCTAGACTAGATTTGATATTTGGATGGTAACATCAAACTTTCAGAGTGGGATTAATTTTGTGAAACCTTGATTTGTTTTTATTTTGAAAAACAAGGAGATTTTCAAATATCTCTCTCTCTCTCTCTCTCTCTCTCTC